>VDFB02105785.1:121050489-121171913 GCA_007258455.2 Sequoia sempervirens
CCAGGCGGAGCTCTGTCGGATAAGTTGTTCCTGAGAGAACGTACCCAACGTGGGGATTGGAACCCCCAACAAAGATTCGTCCATCAGGCAAAACATTTGCACTGGAATGATACATTCTTGGAATGGTGGAGGGCGCGAGTGTGGAGAATCGATCACCGGGCGATGAATTAGGCCTATAGAGGAATGGAGCGAGCGCCGGATTCGATCCCAGCTCCCACCCGGAGGTTCCTTTCTCTGCTCCATTTATAATTAGAATCTCACCGGTGGGCAGAATGAGCATGTCACCCATCACTCTCGGAACAGGCATGTTCTCCATTGCCCAACCAGGGTTCGAGTCGGTAATTACAATTCTTCCGCAGCTCTGAAGTGCAGTGAGAAGATCCCCAGCGTTTGCAGACGTAAAGCCGTTGTCAGGAGCACCGCCACAGACGAGGATTTCAACTCTTTTATACCCGTCAGAGGCCGCCAATGGCAGCATTGCAGATGATCCAGACGACGGGTAATTCCTCGCCCCGCCTGGCAACGTGGGAAAAGTCTGCACCACACGGTTGTTTTTATAATCAAGCAAAATTGAGTCTTTGTTCGCAAAGATGAACAGATTTCCATCGGAGGAGAGATGAAGAAAAGGATAGAGATTGTTCTCCACGTCCTTTACATTGGTCTGCGTTAAAAACGGCAGCTTGTAGTTCCCTTCTCCAGACTTCTTGGGAACGAACTCATAGGAGAAGGCCTGTCTGCCACCCACAACGATGACTCTGTTATCAGGAAGGATCTGATTCGTTGCATACCACCGGTTATCGGCAAGCTTAGCGGACTGCGATTCGTCCCAGTCGCATTTAGAATTATCGCAGGGCACGAAATAACGAACGGCCTTGCCGCCGTCGTTGTATCCACCGGTGCTAACCAAGTCACCGTTGGCCGCAAACGACCCAGAGGAGCACCACGTGTCAGTCATGACCATGAGAGGCCGCACACTGTCGGAAGCAATGTTATATTCTATGGAGTGCGCCCAGCAGTCGTGCTTCAGCGCCAAATCGTTGTCATCATCTCTGCAGCGCCCATTATCGAGACGCAGCTGAGAAGCACCGTAGTCCGTGCGATCGAACATAACAACGGTGTCTTTGTGAGTCGTGGTCATGTGCATGGCCGACACCCCGCCATTGCTAACGACCAGCTGCCATGACCCGGCCTTAACGTCCACAGCTCCACCACCCGACACACCCCATAACAACAGCACGCACAACACTAATTCAATCATTTCCCCCATCACGTACTTGCTCTTGAACTTTTCGCCACTATACGATAATGGCAGACAGATTGTGCTCCTCCCCCAAGGCCATTAAGCTTATTTATACACGCAGGACAAGCATAATTCAATTCGATGACGACGGCTGTCCAACAAAATTCAAAATGCCACGTTGATCAGAGGGAGTTGTTTAACAATAGTCTAACCCGGTTGGTGACTTCAAGAGGCCCAGAGACAGAATTTGTTTGCGTGCATATATCAAGAGGCTCTCTACCATTCAAACACGTAAAATCCGGCCTGTTCCACGCGCTTTCTCTTTCCTCCCTTCTATTGGCTGAACGTCCCAATGGATGATAATAATTGTGTTAATTGAGAAGCGTGTTAACATAAGCTTTGAAAAGCCTCCGCAAGAAAACGTTTGGAAAGATTCTCGTGCGCTGTGAAGATGGCTATTTCTCTTAATGTATATCTATGAATAAGAAAATCTGTTGCCTACTGTATTATTTTTATATTTTTCCTGTCCTTTCCGTTATATTATTCTTCATCAACAATTAATTGTCATTTGTCTATTAATTTTATCTTTATTCTCCTCTACTTTACTTTATTTTATTCCATATTAGTTTTCTTTAACTCTCTACTGTAAAGCTCTATTATTATTATACATTCGTTCTCAGCATACCATTTGCAGTACAGACCGACCTTTAAATCTGTTGACTAATGGTAATGCGTAACAATCCTTTAACATCAGAGTCGTCAATTTAGACAGCTGTTATACCACTGTTTCCGTCATCAACTGAATTTCTGAATTCCGTGGGCAGAAAAATAATTGATCTGGAACGTGAAAATACCAGGGATAAGAATGGAATAAAAAAATGATTCAGAAAGGTCAAAATCGAAGCCTCCAGTGTACGGATCGGTGTAGAGTCCTGAATATTAGTTTGGCATGAATCTGTGCCATTCCTATAACAATTGTTTGCATCAATTGCGAATTCCAAATGGAATTCTATTTGTGTTAGTTAACGTACGCACAAAGAACAATAACATTCTTACACGTGGACTTCGATCACGTGTTTTACCTTGCATTTCATATAAAGATGGACGATCCTCAATTGTGTCGAAAATTACTAGCAATGTTTATGATTTTTCAACCATGTGTAGTCCTCACCAATAACCAGATAACAACCCCAAAGCTCTTAGACTATATGGAGTTGGAAGATGTTTCGAATTTCTAAGGAGATTATCACCAGTCACAAAACTTCTAGATGCTCTTAGAGGGTAGGTAGATTTGAATATTTGCATAGTTAAAAGAGTGAATACGTTTATGTTTTTAATAACTATTTATGGAGTATTTGGTTGAAAGTAGGGAGATTTGAATATTTGCATAGTTAAAAGAGTGCATACGTTTATGTTTTCTAATAACTATTTATGGAGTATTTGGTTGAAAGTAGGGTATATGTTTATGTCTTTTTAGAAATTATTCATATAGTATTTAATAGATAGAATTATAAATATTTGTGTTTATTAATCATTTAAAAGTATATTTGGGTGTTGTTATTAATATTAAATAATATGATTTTTTTTTTAAAAATCAATGTTTTTATAAGAAAATGTGATTTTGATGTTGAGCATATTTCTTAAATGTCTCCTCCACATTGTATTTGTTGTGTTTACTATTTAGTGTTTTTAGGATTAAGCTTTACTTAATTTTATAGTTTGTTCAATTGCTTTTTATTCGGAGGAATCTAGGAAACAACAACAAAATACTTCTATTTTGAGATTAGAAAATAAATGAGGGTTGATTCTAATAAGATAGGATATAGATGTTGAACACAAGTGAAATAGGTGTCTACCTTTTAGGAGATGGAACTTTGGACCTATTTCGCACTTTAGTTCATTAGGAAACCAAGTTCCCTCAACCAAGTGACTCAATTGAGGGATGGACTATGGCTTTCCTTGTGTGATTAGATGGGGGTTCATCATTTAAATGAAGCTTCAAAAGAGAAATGCAAACACTTATGCACAAAACCCTAGAAACTTGAAAGCATGAAATTAGATTGATAAACAAAATGAAATAGAAAAGTAACTAGAGGAGTGGAGAGGCCAAAACAAGGTCTGTAAACCCTAAAAATCTACCTTTTAAAGCACACTAGGACTAATACGCCAGGTAGGGAATTTTAGTCTTGCTATAGGGTTTATGGGCAGAATCTGGAATCTTTTGGTGACTAATCATGATCTACAAAAAGATGGCAAAAAGGGTTGTATTGGGACTATTACGCCTAGTAGGGAAATTTACTCTTGTTGCTAAGGTTTGATTGATATTTTTGTAGCCTCTAATGATCCTTTGTACCTTGCTTCTTGTGATATTCAAGTCTGAAACTTTAAATTTTGGCCTATAGGTGAGTTTTCATGAAGATGACAACTTCTTGACAAGTTTGAAAACTTTGTCTTCAAAGTATCTTCAAACTTCAATTCACATAGGTCTGCAAACACACATCAAGAGGGAAAAATGTTGTTTTGTTAGGAAATAGGGGGTTGCCTTGGTCAAATCCCATTTTGGTAATTAAACCTTGAAATGAAATAGAAAAGCATGAAGGAATGATGAATGAACAAATGCTATGTTACAACTCACCAAAACCTTGAAATGAAGGTTGCAAACTTGTGTGAAATGACTAGCATGAATGTGGATCTTTACTCTTGATTGAATGCTTGAAACTTTAATCTTGAATGCTTGCTTGAATCATGAAACCTACATCACAAATGTTAGCTCACAAACACACATGATGCATGAAGACTTTGATATGATTCTTGAATCTTGAAAGTAGCTTTGAATGCTTGATGTTTTTCTCTTGAATGCTCTTGATCTCATAAACTTGCCTTAGGAATGACTTGAAAAATTGCTAGCTTGTTAGGATTGCTTAGATAAAATTATGTGAAATAACCTTGTATTTATACTTGTTTATGCCTAATTTCCCAAAATTACAACACTACAAGTCAAAATTTGGAATTTGAATTAAAATAGGTCCTAGGTTAAAGTGGGACACATATGATAGGTTGGGCATATGAGGGCCTAAAACTGGAACATATATTTTGAGAAGTGTCTTATTCAATGTGACATTTAAAATCAAGTCTGGAGAGCCAAGGAGGACCCATATGGCCCATTGGGTGTATGAGTCCTAGATCCCTAAATCTAGAACACATAGCCAAAAACATTAAATTATGATTTGTCATTTATGATATGTCAAGATTATCCTTAGAAAGTGCATTTAATTAGGCTTATGGATGCAAAAATAAGACCAATTAAGGCATAAATAAACTCAATTTTAATAGGGAGGACCCAAAAAAGTGTGAAAATGTAAAGGGATACATTTTTCTACATTATATTTAGCCCCCACTTTAGTGAGAGGATGAGCTTGTGTCAAAATCACACTAAATTAGACAAATTCACATCAAGAGGGATCCAAGTGTGCCATTGCTAATGAGATAGGATGACAATGATCAAGAGGGATGATCAACCGCCTAGGGTTGAGATCCTATGGAAAACCAACATAGCAACAAAATAGCATGCATGTGAATGATGTATGAAGTAACAACAAGATACAAGCATACACTGTTAAAGACATAAAGAAGAAAGAAAAGGAAAAAGAGGGTGGATCAAGCCTCGATAGTCTATCCAACATGATGCAAACCAAGTATAAGTTGTTTGTCCAAAATAAATATTTACAAGTGAAACACGATGTCCACTATGAAAAAAAAATGCACACTCACACAGGCTAGTGGAATCTGGTATCCACTAGGTAATCCCCTAGAGAGGTGAGACAAACACACATGTGGCCAATATGCACCCACACAAACAAGCAAGTGGCTATGGGAAAGTCATGCTTATAATTGGCTCCCATATGTAGTAACCATACCAACGCTATACCTCCCGATAAGTTTGATAAGGTGTCACACACAACATGAACATCAAGATTAAAGAGTCAAGAAAAACTTTGTATGCTAGCTAACACCCACAAAAAACTAGGATTGCTCTATAGGAAAGAAAAATGTGCTATGTAAGGTGGCCATATAATAGTTATTGTAAATGAAAAATAGTGTAAGGTATGGGCCAAAGGGTTTTTCTTAGTTCATGTAAGGTCTCGACCTAGGGAACATCATGCCTAATGTCTCCAAGAGAGGACCAATCAAAGAATAAAAGATTCAAAACTTAGGGAATGTGCTATGCTTGGAATTTCCAATAAGAGGAATATAATATGCTAAGAGAGATCATGCTCTTGAAGGAAATCATGCCCAATGTCATCACAAACATAAAGATGCATTGCGTGAAGAAAGAAGACCACATAATGAAACATGAGTTGTAAAATGCAAAAGAATAATGCCAATATATGCCCTGACTTTAAAGCACCTAGGAGTAACTGCACATTGAAAGAAACTTTCACGAGAGAGAAGCAACAAAAGAAACTATTTCACCAGAGATGAAAATAATGTATTGAGACATGAAAAAAATAATATAGAAGGTGCCTTAAAAAGACATGAAAATAGGTGATAGGTGCACAATTGCCCAAAATGAGAAAAACCACCTAGTGATTAATTAAAAGAAACAACTATCCCTAATTTAACTTAAGAAAAATGTGAATGGTAAAACCATTCACTCTAACAACTTTAAGCTAGAATAATCTACATGAGAGCATATTCGAAAAGCCCTACTCTAAATGAAACTACATCATGAATGAAGGGTTGTCCCCAAAATGTAATGCTAAACATAGAAAGAAAAGTATGTCACATGCGAGTCAACTTAAGGCATGTTTTCCATATCCGATGTTTGATCCTATATATACATGGAAGATGGTCAACTAGCTAAAAGAGACAATGAAAAGTACCATGTGAGGAAAAGGCTACCTAACCCCTTGCCTCCACTTAGTGCAAGACAAGGATGAGCTAAGATGGGTGATGATATGCTACTCCTTGCAATAAGAAAATAATTTGCAATGAATGTTAAACATGCAATAGTGAGTGTGCTATGATCCTACAAGTATTACATGGTAGGGAGCATCAAATAATGTTATTGATTATAATGAGTAAAAAATGTATCAACGTGATGCATATATAATGAGATATTGACACATGTAGTATCTATTAGTTCAAGATGCACCAAAGTTAGAGTTTTCTTGGAGGAATCTTTTGTAAGAGTGTTGATATTAAGTGTAGGTCATTTTGATGCTTATTTTTTCTTTTGAAGGGAAATAATCGGGACCATTAGTTTTTCTTTGTGTGTTAGAATCTATAGGGACACAGATACCTTGTTATCTAGCACCACTTCCTTTTCCACTATAACCAAGTTGTTCATTAGTTCATAACCTCTTTCATAATTCTTTTTCATTTAATTTGAATTCGGTGGTTGCTTGTAACCAAATTCATCAAAGTTTGTTGTGCAATTTGATTCTGCTTCTAAAGTGGTTGAAATGAATGCTTTCGAAGATTCCATTGCATTTTGTGTTGACATTACCATTAGTTCATTTTACTTTTTAGACTCTTTTTTTATGTTCTTATATTCACCCATGAATGTAGGTGTGAATTATAAGAAACCCCAATCATCTTCCAATAACTTTGTGACTTCTTCAATATGCTTTTCCTTGTATTTCTCTTGCATGGGTTCCACTTGTATGGTTGGTGTCAATGTTTTCAAAGGATTTTCCTTGTTTTTCTCAATGTTCAAACAACTTTCTGGTTTAGGGTCAACCTTGATTGTATACACTTTTTTTTTGTAGACATACTTCATAATACGATGAAGAGTTGAAGGCCCACCATATGCATCTCATGAATCCATAGTCTTCCTAAAAGATGATTGTATGAAATATCATGAGGCATAACATGGATAGGAGTTTGTAATGTGGACTTTCCAACTGTAATAGACAAAGTTGCTCTCCTACATTGTAAAATCCTAGAATTGATAAGGAATTGGGTTCAATTCTTGATTTATCTATGCCAAGCTTATCTAAAAGAGTTACACTACACACATTAAGAGTAGAGTCATTGTCAAAAAGGGTTTTCTTTATCCATGTCATATTATATATAGCTATTATTATGAAAGCTTCATTCTATTTTTGCACTTCCAAAGGAGGTAACTCACTTTGGTGGAAAACAATGTCATCATTCATTCCTTGAATAAAGGATTCTTTGTTATTCATTTGCACATTAGGATGGATAGGAACTTGTTGTAAGGTGTTGGGAAAATGTGTCTCAACCTTGCAATTATATAAAGGTTATTGTTGATAGGATATATATATTATTTCCTAGTTACACTAGTAGGTGTAATATACAATGGTATCAAGGGGAGGAGTGAGATGCAGGTAATGAAATTTTTGTTAACTTTTTTCAGGAAACTCCTAAAATGGCTGACATACAATAAATAAATGATACATTGTAAATATAGACCGTTAATTATTAGGTTTTAGATCTAATGGTGGATATTTTGTTGGCATGTCTTTCCCTAGAATGTAACACTATTTTATGAGGGTGTTGTATTACAATTGCAGTAGATAGGTGGTGATGTATTTTGAGAGTTTGATAGTAGTTGTGTTGTCTCTGAATCTTTGGTGTTGATACTCCTGTGAGAAGCTTGCTCTATAAGTATATTGTAATATTTGTGATTTACTAAATAATTATATATTAGGTGGCTTTTGGAGTGTGGAGTTTTTCTCCTAAAAGGGTTTTACCTACATAAATAACTATTTTGTTGTATGCGTTGGTTCTTTTTCTAGCTGAACCCTGAAATCCACTAAAGGGTAGCCAACCCTTATGTTTAAGTAACTTCATGGTTAGTGGCCAACACAACGAGTAAAGTATTTTGAGGTCTTTACTCCTACTCTTTAGGCTCTGTAAGACCTAGGAGAGTTTTCCTTATTATGTTAAAATGAGATATATCTAATTGGTAACACATTCATACACAAATTTATTCCCTCTTATTGCAAATATAAGTATTTCATTAAAAGTAGGTGATTACTTATTTGCTAGGAATCAGGGATGGTTCAAACCCATACATCATAATTGAAAAAGATTTTTAAATGAATGTTGTTATTATTTTAAGTCCATGGTTAGGTATGTCGGTAGCTCATTTTATGCAAGGTTATCTAACAAATAGACCAGTGCTTCATCAATTGAGACAATGGAGTCAAATATGTAAGAACCAGTAATACATAAGCTATTTAAATTAGAAATTGGTGGACCATTCTCATAATACTTTGTAGTATGAAAACTCACAATTCCTAAAATAATAACTTCTATCAAATCTTGTGTAACTCCCTATAAATTTGTAACCCTCTTCAAGCATTTAATCAACTCTTTAAGTTAAAGCTAAAATAGAATCATACATTTAGCTGAACAATTGAAGACAAATGAGAATACCATTAATATTTTCATTTATAACTTGTAATAAAAATACATAGGAGAGTATTTTTTATGAACTAATATTTTTTTCGATATCAGTAACTTCTATAAAACTAAATTAAGACTGCTACATATAGGACTCATACCAAGACAATCTACTACTCTATTTATCCATATTCATTACAAAATGCCTTTTTTGAACTTACCTTTTCACCAAGACAATTTTGAGACCTAAAAATTTGACCCATGTAATGATCCCTGAGACCCTTTTATAGAAAAAGGGAGCAACAAGCATCAGGCTTAATTACGCTTATATTTCATTTCATTTGAAAATCATTTGCACTAGAATTTGAGACGTTCCTTAGTTAGTTACATGAAATAATTGCATAAAATGGACTTGAGTAAAAGACCAAACTCTACATCCTCTAAATGAAGACATGCTTTTTCATCAAAAGGAAAAGTATGTTGTTGGAGCATCATCACCTTGTCCTTGTTGACCAAAAAAGATTCTCCACTTGCAATTCGAGAAAAATTGTGGCTACCTCCCAGAAAAATTATACCTAACGCTAAAGCAAGGAAGTCTGGATCTTCTCCAACACACTAGCCTGAAAATTTTCTACATTAATGCTAAAAATAGAAAACCAAAAACATGCTAAATCAGAAAACTATGACAAGGTGGCTATGGTGTCATCAAAAACAAAAATGGGGCAGAGACATCACTTTAAGTCATCAACATCATAGTATGCTCATTTTGGTCTTGTTCGTGGTGGAATTGGAGGAATCATCACCAATTTCTCATCAAAGTCTTTAGAAGGTACCAGGGAGAGGGGATAATAGTCACCTTCTGGATGAGTATCACCTCTAGTATCTGAAAGGCTATCATAAATTTCAACAGGAGAATTATTTTTCCCTAGATAAGCCTTATGGTACTTGCACTTCTTCTTTGCCTTCTTTTCATATTCAACTAGCTCCTTCCCTCTAAACTTGACTAGTTCTTTTGAAATAGTCCAATTTCTTGAGAGATAATTGCTCTTGACACCATATTTCTTAAATTTCTTGTGTTCCCTTCTACCCTTTTGTGTTTCAGGAGCTCCCTTTGTATCAAATTATTCCTTAGGAGCATTTTACTTAGACTCCAAAAAACTCAATCTCTTGTACCTCCATACTGGATTGATAGACTCACATGCCTTACTCATCTTCCTAAGACCTAGAACAAGAAGACTCAAAAAACTGTCACCAATTCTGCTCTCAGACCAAACTCAATTGTCTGCCTCTGAATGCAAATTATGAATGGAAGATATGACCATCAATCCTCATTATATTAAGCCATGCAAGCCTGTCGGTCATTAATACTCAAGGTAAGCTTATGTGCACAGGCTGACAATAGTCTTCTTTGATTTTTTAAAATCTCAACCGTTGATCATGTTTTAAAACTAAATCAATGGATAGATATCACTAGTGCAACTAGTTGTCTTAAAGCTTAATTGTATGCTATTAATGCATTTTCCTAATCATAAAATCCCAAAGTAGGTATACATCCACTCTCTACACATATTTCAACCACATATTTAGCATCAATTTAAAACTTTCCATGCCATGGTTACCCACTCACTCGTGGTAATTAATACACTTGTATTTCTTCATAGAAAAACAATGAGGAGAAATCTTGATTTCATCTCAGAGTATCAATTTTTACCCTGTCTTTCTTTATTTTCTCCTTCCCACACATATCAATAACTGTCAGAATTGACAGCCGAAGTCCCAAACATGTACCTTAAAGAGTAATCATAAAAATTATGACATTTTTATCATAGTGTCATCTCAGCCAAATTTAGTAGCATTCCAACTCTACTAGAGTCCATCTGATCCTTTGAAATCTTCCACATGGAACTTGTTGCTTTCCCGATGAAGAACTTGGGACACAAGTGGGCTCCTCATGGTATGGCGGGGAGTAGTCAAGATTGACCCACATCACCCACCATCGACTGTCGATCTTCCTCCCTTATGAAGAAATCATTGTCATTAAAACCTAGTTGGTCCCACAAAAGTGACAGATGTCGCCTTGCTCGCTAGCCTGTGTGATCATCTCTCCTTAATGCACAAGATGGATGAGTGTGTAGGGAACGGTCCAGATGAAGACACGTGTTGTGGTGTCCATCGTTGATCTTTGTCAAATCTAGGTGCATTGGCCTTTTGGAAACATTGTTCACACCACCAAACAACATGTGGCAATCGCTTGCTAGCCCGTGTGTTTAAAATAATGTGAAATAAACCAACATGGGCATGTGGGGAGTGGTCAAGATGTGGCTACATCACTTGATAAATGTTGTGATCTTCTTCAAATGGCACCAACTATCTTTACCTAGGAAATCATCCCATCAAAGTACCAAAAGCGTGGTAGAAGCCCACCAGCCTATGTGGAAAAAATAATAAGGAATAAAACAACACAGGGTTATGGGGAATAGTGGTAATCAACCCTTGACGATCACACGACCAACGTGAAATCCTAATTTTGCACATGTCACAAAAGTTAATTTAAAAATTGGGGCCACCTATAGGCTCATAGGAAATTGACCCTTAGGAATGGGGATTTAAGACTTAAATCATTAAAAATAAAATCAAACTTGACCATGATAGTAAAATTTTGAACAATGAAAAGGCACTTGGTGACTGGAAAACCTAAACCTAGGGGCTCGGTGAAAAAAAGTGACTTCGATGGCATAAGTGACAATTTAAATGACTAGATACTGAGAACATCAGGTCAATGCAAAATTAGAATGACCAAGGGTTTTTTGGACTCATAGGTTAATTGTGAGGGATTTATGGAACAAAAACCCAAAGACAGTGATGAGGAACATATCCCTAGGAAAAAATAAGGGTCCAAACCCAATATTTGCATGATTAAGATGGAATCCATAGAATTTTTTTTGGGGAGTTCCATTAGTGGTTCGAGTTGGGGACACATGCCTCTTGTAGGCATGGTGAGATCCCATAATCATAGGTGAAGTAGACAAAGCTCAGAAGAAAAAACCAGGACAACCAACATATATATAATTTTTACATAGGTCACAAGGACCTAAATCGAGAGATCCAATTTTTATCCCATCTGAAGCCTTTCTTAGAGGTGCAAGTTATTAATATGCATCTTGTAATCTAACCAGGCCTCAATTCTAGTTGGTGGCACCATGCCACTAAACTTAGGGTTGATTCTTTCCCCTATCAAAGACCAATCTATTGAAATAACTGACTTTCCTCCATCCACTTATACCTTTGCCATACCACTATAACATGTATAATTTTTCCTTTTCAAGCAAAAATATGTAGTTTCCCTTAAAATATGTTTGGTTACAATCATTGTTATTAATACATCTCACAAATTTTTTGATCATACCATTGCTAATGTAATTCATGTCATTCTGCATTGTATAACCATGCATAAATTGAAAAAATTTCATTATCACATTATACACTTGTGTTAGCATATGAAACATGCTCATATTGAGAATAACATTCCTCATTATTCATCTCATTTTTATGCTCCATCAAAATACCTTGCTGCTGAATTGGAAACTGAAATTATTCATATTCCTCAATTAACATCATGATATTCAACCTTATCTACAACATTTTTATTAAATGTGAAACATTCATATGTAATTCCCTCTCTTAGCTCATCAATGTGCTGCTTTGCTTGCTTGAGGCCACATTCTAACCTTGTATCAGATGCATCATTAGAGTTCTCAACAAAGAGTGGATTTTCTTTGAACCAATAAGGATCATCATTTCTCACTTCTAGTGCAGATGGAGGCTCATTAAACAAGGAGTTTTCTATCACACTCATTGTAATTATTAAATCCCCAACCCTTTTAACATGAAGATCTAAATCTTCCATATCATCATATCATAATCACTAAAAGAACATATAGATAGATTTTCAATTTCATTCACATCCTTTATAGTTAACATCTCTAACTCACACTATGAAAACTCTTCATAGGAATGAAAATTTTCCCTTTTAAGAAAACATGTGTTTCCATTATTGTCATTATATTTCCCATTTGTAGCAAAAATTTCAATTTCTTCCTTATGAGGGAAAACATGACTATCAGAGGAGTAATCATAATTGTTACCAATATCACTACTACAACAAGAGTATTTGTTTCTGTTGCAACTGTGTTCATAATTTTCAGATTGAATGCTCAATATTATGTCTTCCATAGGATCATAGGTAACAGACTCTTTAGAAGAATTGGAACCAAACATTTCATTTCCTTCATTAAGGCATTTTTTTCATCTGGCTCTACTCTCTTCTTCCTTATGTGGCATCTCACTTCCTAACATATGTGGAGCCACACAATCATTATCATCACAGGTTGAAAACATGATAGTTTCTTGGTGATCATCTCTAATTTTTTCAAATAGAGAAAAATAATCACAAAGTTTGGTCAAGCTCAATAGGTTTCAACTCTTGTTAGCAGAGCACTCAAACCTAGTTCATAAGATTCATAAAACAAATTAGCGAACTCTAATTTTTTAGATCTATGACATTTGGTAACTGAAGGCAGAGTACTCATAAACCTTGCATAAAGATCATATGATGATTCTTCTTCATATCTTCTTATGCAGGAGAGGGCTTGAATAGAGATTATAGGATCACAAATGCATGAAACTTCTTGAAAATTTGTTTGGGGCTCTATGTGATCAACAATATGGAATGATGTGCAAGCTAAGACAATAGGGGTGTAAGTGCTTTGAAATTCATTTTCAACTTCTTACTTACACCTTTCATCAATATGTGGTGGCTCAAGGCAACAAACACTTGTATTCAAATGACCTTTGTGCATTCCATATTTTAAGTTGTTTTCAATATTCATGGATATACGATAGGCCTAATGAAAAGTTTTAGGATCCTTATCTCTCAGCACATAGCTCATCTTACTATCAAAAGATCCCAAATAAACAACCAAACATGTTGCATCACTTAATCTCAAGAGCTCGGGAACATCCCTTAGTGTTTTAGCAAATCTTCAGTTAAATGTTGGAACCCACTCATCCTTCTCTTTCTCAATGTTCATGAATTTATTTAGCAGGTACGTGCAGGATCATCATGGAAAAAATAGACCCTTAAGTGGCGATGAAAATTTAGAAAAATCAGAGTTAGGCAACTTGAAATAAACTTTTGAATAAGTTATCTATATTATTTCAAGAATATATGTAAGAATATATTCTATAGCAACTTGAATGTAGTTTCTAAACTACTAGGTTTATTTTTTCTATTTTTTTAAATCTATTTGGTGATTTAAATTTGAAACTTCAATAGAGTAGCACTTAAATTTTAGGGAAAAAATAAGAATTAGGTGTTTGTCTGACCACCCTGACCACAGTAAAATGATAATATTTTTTTATAAGATTTTAGATATAAGTAGAGGACTCATGACTCGATGTGATGCATATGTTTTTTTATTTTTTTTCCAAGTAAATAATTAATTATGAATTTTTTAATAATTTTTTTTTAAAATATAAAAGCTTGTATGTCTGACCACCTTAACTTGGTCAAAACTTCATGAAATTAATTTTGTTTTAATCCTATTGTATGCAAAGCATAGAATGTGACACATGTTTTGGATTCAAAAAATTTGATACCATTTGAAAGCTATAGATGTTTTTCAATCAACTTATCAATTAGGAATTTAGTCATAATTCAAATATAAAATAAATAATAATAATTTATTAAATTCAAAATAAAACATAATTTATATTGGTGGAAAGCTGAGAATCTCCTTTAAAAACCCTTTTCGTTTCATCAATTTTGGGTAAAAAAAAGTCGTTAGGCACATACCCTACACATACCCATCATATCGCCACTTTTTGGCCCATCATGATCCTACACATACCCTAGCATAGAACTACCATTGAATCTTTCACCAAAATGCTCTATGAATACTGCTTTGAACTCACTCCAAGAAAAAATAAAGCACACTAGTAAATTAAAGAACTAGTCCCTTACATCTCCTTTCAAAGATTGAAAAAATAGCCTCATAATTATATCCTCATGATCCACTTCATAGTCATCCACTATATTGTTGAATTCTTGTAGATGCTTATTTCCTGATTCATATTTGTACCTTTGAACTTTGGTAACTTATCTCTAATTTCAGGTGGAATAACATTTGGGTAACCATTAATTCCACTGAAATTAATGGCTCTATATCTTTTAGAGTTAAAACTTCTCTTACAACCTGACTAGAGCTGATTACAAACCGTGGTTGCACTAGGAAGCATACAAAGATGCATATATTGACGATGTGCTTTCTTATACCTTTACAAGTTTTTCTTATTAGCTTTACAATTTCAAAGGATACTTCCAAGTTCTTTTACAACATAATCTTAAGCTTTTAGAATACATGTTTGATTTTCTTAAGACCTTTTAAATGAATCTCTTCAAAAATATAGCATACTTCATTGTAGATGTTACAATCTAGTAATACAAAAGTATGTAAAACAATCACTACTATTTCCTTTCCTAGTGCTTAATTCATTCAATAGGGAATCAACATCCTTTCAAACTTGAAGACTTCTCATAAACTACTTTCAAACATAACAACACTTTATTTAAATTTATGAGAATACCTGGAAAGTTGGAGCAACTGCTAACCTTTCTTCTTGACTAATTTTTTTTTGTAGATATGATATTTTCTTCAAATCTTTTGTAGGTTCTTTAGATAGAGCCGCCACCTCTCTTCACAAAGGATTGAACTTCAAGAAATATGAAGCTACTTTAAGGATGAATTTCTTTTTGGGTCTCTTCACACGTTAGAGTCACACAAATTCTTTGAAGTTTTGCTGCAACAAACTCACTACCAGGTCTAAAAAAATTTCAATATCTAAACCAGATGTTTAGATTCACCAAATTCTTGACTCTTCAAGCCAAATTATCTTAAATCATAATTTTTTCAAAGTGATTCTAAGTGGAGTCATCATTTTTGTTGGTGACTTGGATGGGAAAATAAGATTCCACAATTGTCAAGACTCGATTACAAACTATTTTGAAACTTCAATGAATCTTTAAGGAAAGATGATCTTCTATCAAATATTTCTCAAATTATTCCTAGTGGCCCAGTCACCATTTCTATTTGTTCTTTTTCTAGCAAAACCCTAAAATCCTCTAAAGGGTAGCCAACCCTTATGTTTAAGTAACTTCACGGTTAGTGGCCAACACAATGAGTAAAGGATTTTGAGGTCTTTCCTCCTACTCTTCAGGATTTGTAAGACCTAGGAGGGTTTTCCTTATTGTGTTCAAATGAGATATATCTAATTGGTAACACATTCATACACAAATTTATTCCCTCTTATTGCAAATATAAGTATTTCATTGATGGTTTGGCAGACCTTTAAGCAAATGATTACTTATTTGCTAGGAACTAGGGATGATTCAAACCCATGCATCATAATTGAAAAAGATTTTTAAATTCAAATTTTGCTCTTATTTTAATTCCATGTTCATGCATGCTAGTAGCTCATTTTATGCAAGGCTATCTAACAAATAGACCAGTGCTTCATCAATTGAGACAATGGAGCCAAATATGCAAGAACCAATAATACATAAGCTATTTAATTTAGAAATTGGTTGATTATTCTTGTAATACTTTATATTATGAAAACTCACAATGTCTAGAACAATAACTTCTTATCAAATTCTATGTAACTCCCTACAAATCTATAACCCTCTTCAAGTATTTAATCAACTCTTTGAGTTAAAGCTAAAATAGAATCATACATTCAACATAACAACTAAAGACAAATGAGAATACCATTAATATTTTCATTTATAACTTGCAAGAAAATTACATAGGAGAGTATTTGATTCTAAACTAATATTTGTTTCAATATTAGTAACTTTTATAAAACCAATTTAAGATTGTTACATACAGGACTTATACCAAGACAATCTACTATTATATTTATCCATATTCTTTACAAAATGCCTTTCCTGAACTTATATTTTCAACTAGACCATTTTGAGACCTAAAAATATGACCCATGTAATGATCCCTAAGATCCCTTTTATAACAAGGGAGCAACGAGCATCAAGCTCAGTTATATACTTAAATTTCATTTCATTTGAAGATTATTTGCGCCAGAATTTGAGACATTCCTTAGTTACATGAAATAATTGTGAAAAATGGAAGAGTAAAAGACCAAACTCTACATCCTTTGAATGAAGACATGCCTACTCCTCAAAAGAAAAATTTTGTTGTTGGAGCATCATCACCTTGTCCTAGTTGACCAAAGAAGATTCTCCACTCATAGTTTGAGAAAAAATGTGCCTACCTCTCGAAAAAAGTATACCTGATACCATGAGGAAGTCTGGCACTTCTCCAACACACTAGCATGAAAAATTTCCACATTAGTGCTAAAAAAGAAAAACCACAAACATGTTGAATAGGACAATTGTGACAAGGTGGCTATGGTGTCATGAAAAACAAAAATGGGCCAAAGAAATCACTATGAGTCCTCAACATCAGAGTATGCTCACCCTCATCTTGTTCATGGTGGAACTAGAGGAACTGTCACCCCTTCCTCATCAGAGTCTTCAGAAGGTACCAGGGAGAGGGGATAATAGTCACCCTCCGGATCAATATCACCTCTACTATCTGAAAGGCTATTAGAAATTTCAATGGGAAAATTATTTTTCCCTAGATAAGCCTTACGATACGTGAAATTCTTCTTTTCCTTCTTTTCATATTCAACTAGCTCCTTCCCTCTAAACTTGACCAGTTCTTCTCAAATGATCTAGACTCTCAGGAGATAATTGCTCCTTACACCATATTTCTTGAATTTCCTATGGGCCCTTCTACACTTTGGTGTTTCAGGAGCTCCCTTTGTCTCAATTTCTTCCTCAAGAGAATTTTCCTTAGACTCCAAAAAACTCAATCTCCTAGATCTTCGTATTGGCTTGATAGACTCACATGCCTTACTCATCTTCCTAAGAACCAAAACAAGAAGACTCAGAAAAGTCTCACAAATTCTTCTCTTGGACCAAACTCAATTTTCTGCCTCTAAATGTAAATTCTGAATGAAAAATATTACCATTGTTCCTCATTATATTAAGTCATGCAAGCATGCCCACCATTAATACTCAAGTAAAGCTTATGCATGCGGGATGACAATAGTCTACTTTGATTTTTTAAAATCCCAACCATTGATCATGTTTTAAAACTAAATCAATAGACATATATCACTGGTGTAACGAGTTGTGATAAAGCTTAATTGTAGGATATTAATGCCTTTTCCTAATTAGAAAATCCCAAAGTGGATATACATCCACTTTGTACACATATTTCAACCACATACTTAGCATCAAATTAAAACTTTTCATGCCATGGTTACTCGCTCACCCATGGGAGTTAATACACTTGTATTTCTTCATAGAAAAACATGGAGAGATCTTGATTTGATCTTACAGTATCAATTCATACACTATCTTACTTTATTTTCACCTTCCCACTTGTATCAATAACTCTCAATAGTGATGGCCAAAGTCCCAAACATGTTCCTTAAAAAATAATCATATAAAAGATTTCACTTTTATCATAGTGCCATGTCAGCCAAATTTAGTAGCATTCTGACTCTACTAGAGTCCATCTGATCCTTCAAAATCTTCCACATGGCACTTTCCTGCTTTCCCATTGAAGAACATGGGACACAAGTGGGCCCCTCACTGGATGGTAGGGAGTGGTTAGGATTGACCCACGTTACCCACCATCGACCATTGATCTTCCTCCCTTGTGAAGAAATCGTCATAATTAAAACTTGGTTGGTCCTGCAAAAGTGATAGATGTCACCCTACCCGCTAGCCCGTGTGATCATCTCTCCTTAATGCACAAGAAAAATAGGCATGCAGGGAAAAATCCCAATGAAGACATGTGTTGTGGTGTCCATCATTGATCTTTGTTGAAGCTAGGTCCATTGGCCTTTTGGAAATATTGGTCCCACTGCTAGACACAACACATGGTCATTGCCCATTAGCCCGTGTGTTTAAAATAATGTGAAATAAACCAACACAAGAGTGCGAGGAGTGGTCAAGATGTGTCCATGTTGCTTGATAACTACCATTGATCTTCTTCAAATGGTGCTAGCTATCTTTACCAAGGAGAGTTGGTGCACCAAAGTACCAGATGCATGCTAGAAGCCCACCAGCGCATGCAAAAAACATAATAAGGAATAAAAAAACATAGGGGCATGGGGAACGGTGGTGATCAACCCTTGAAGATTAGATGACCAACATGAAAACCTAATTCTATAAATGTTGCAAAAGTTAATTTAAAAAAGGGGGCCACCTCTAGGCTCATGGGAACTTGACCCTTAGGAATGAAGATTTAAGACTTAAATCATTAAAAAGAAAATCAAACCCAACCATAGTAAAATTTTGAACAATGAAAAGGAACTTGGTGACTAGCAAGCCTAAACCTAGGGGGTCAGTGAAAAGCAATGAATTTGCTGGCATAAGTGACAATTTCAATGACTAGATACCATGAACATCAGGGCAATGCAAAATTAGAACAACCAAGGGATTTTGGACTCAAGTTAATTGTGAGGGATTTATGCAACACAAACCCAAAGAAAGTGATGAGGAACATAAGCCTAGGCCAAAATGAGGGTCCAAACCAAGTATTTGCAAGATTAAGATGGAATCCATAGAATTTTTTTTTGGGGAGTTCCATCAGTATGCATGATATTTGTGTTTATATTTATATTTAAGTTTTTGTAACTATTAAAGATCTATAAAAGTTTTGCATTATTCTTCTCTCAAGATTAGTGTAGGAAGTTGTTTTACTACCTTAGCTTCCTTAAAAGTGGTATCGAAGCTTGATCAACTTTGGTTTTAGTTGTGGGTTATTGGTTTTTTTGGACTAATCTAGGTTTGAGTGGGACCTTGTGTAGAAGATGCTTTATGATCTTGTTGCAAGAATTTTCAGATGGAAAGGTCATTAGGGAGAATAGAGGTGGATATTTTTTTAAAAATAATTTTGAAATATGGAAGCTAAATATGGAGGATTTGTTGATAGATTGAGATCTATGGGATGCTATTGATGAGAATGTTTCAAGGCTTGTAGATCCTACTTAGGCTACTCAATATGATGTTATGGAATGTAAAGCCAAATTTATAATTATATTTTTTTTGATAGAATTTTCTTTAATTAATTTCTATGAGGAGATCTCTATACATAAACTATGGAAGAAGCTTGGTGAGATATATCAGGCCAAATATTTAGTGAGCAATATTTTCTTGAGGAAGAAGTATTCCTTGAGAATGGAAGAGGGTGGATGAATCACTGAACACTTGGAATCATTTAATATGATGGTGGCTCAATTGGCATCTTTTGGTGTCAAAATGGATGAGGAGCAGAAATGTCAGATCTTGCTTTGTTCTTTGCTTGATTTGTGGGAGTCTCTTGTTATGGCTATTGAGAGTACTTCTATTATTTTGAAGACTCAAGATGTGGTGGATTCCTTCCTTTCTAAAGAGATGAGGAGGAAGGCATCCATCACTACCAAGGAGGCCCTAAATTTTCATGGAAGACCTAAGGAAGAAGGCAAGAAGAATGCAAAGTGTGACAAATCCAAGTCTAAGGGGAGATTTAAATCTCTTGGAAAGTCCAAATTTATTTTTTGGAACTATGGTAAGCTTGGACATTTTCATAAGGAATGCAAAGAAGAAAAGAAGAAGAAAAATAAAAAAATTGACTCTGATTTTGAATTCAAGAAGGAAGATGGTGACACATTCATTGCAACTTTGACAACTCGTGCAGGTAATGATGCATGGTTAATTGATTGAGGTGCATCTTTCCATATGACCTTTAATAAAGATTAGGTTTCTAAATATGAAGAATTTGATGGAGGTAAGGTGTACTTGGGTGATGATTCTCATTAAGACATTGTTCATTGTGGTAAAGTTAAAACTAGGTTTCCTAATGGTAGAATAGATAGGATTAACATTGTGTTGCATATCATTGGATTAGCACAAAATTTGTTATTTGTAAGAAAACTAATAGATGCAAGTGTGTGGGTAGTATTTTGATGCAAGATATAAGATGGTTAGAGGTGCTATGGTGATTACTAGAGGTGTCATATATGGCACATTGTATAAGCTTGATACATGCACTATTGAGTGCAATAGTACTTCTATGAAAAGAAAGTTTGTGGAAGAAGTGAGGGTTTCAACTTCAACAGATGGTCATGTGTTTTGGGTACCCAATGGTGCTCTTTCTTCTAAAATAAAGTTACATATAGAGAAAACTATGTTATGGAACCAAAGACTTAGCCACATTGGAGAAAAGGGTCTAAGGACCTTGAAAAATAAAAAGCTTGTTGAAGGTTTATCTGATTGTAATCTTGAATTCAATTTATGTGAGCATTATATTTATGGAAAAAAGAAATTTCATTCAATTTTACTTGAGTTCTCATAAATCTTATGGTGTATTGGATCTTCTTCATTTTGATAGTTTGGTCCTATAGATGCTCATTTGATTGGTAAATCCACATATTATATGTCATTTATTGATGATTATAGCAGGACATGGGTATATTTTCTAAAGAGTAAATATAAAATTTGCAATCAATTTAAAGAATTTAGAGCAATGGTTGAGTTATAGACTAGAAAGAAAATAAAATATTTGAGGACTAATAATGGTGGTGAATTTTGCTCTAATTATTTTTATAGATTATGTAAAGATTGTGGTATTCATAGATAGAAGACAACTTTGTATTCTCCACAATAGAATGGAGTTGTAGAAACAATTAACAGGACACTGATGGAGAAGGCTAGGTGTATGTTAATTGGTACTGACCTATAACAAAGGTTTTGGGCTGAAGTCTTTTCCACTGCCTATTATCTGATTAACATGTCTCCTACATTAGCTCTTTTTGATAAGATTCCTATAGAGGCATGGTCATGTTGCAAGCCTTCATTAAGACATCTTAGAGTTTTTGGTTGTGAGACATATGCACATGTGTGAAAGGATAAGCAAACAAAGTTGGAGAACAAGTTTGTGAAATGTATCTTCATCGGATATAGTTATGGTGTGAAAGGATACAAGTTTTGGGATCCTATTACACAAAAGGTAATATATAGTAGAAGTGTTATTTTTAGATAAACTATGCCTTCTTCTATTACATTGTAACTAGAACAAATTAAATTGGAAGATGTCATTCAATTTCCTTATACACCTGAGAAAGTTGAACCGAGTCCCAAGGATAGACAAGAAGTTGAGGATATTTCATCTAGCTCTAGATCTTTAGAAGAGGAGGAAAAACCTCTAACGCAAAATGTTCATTGCTCTACACGACATAAACAACCACCTCAAAGGTATACACCTAATGATTGGAGATGTAATTTTTCTTTGAATACTAACATGGATGAACCCAAATCTATAGAAGAGGCAATAGGTATGAATGATGCAGAATCTTGGAAGATTTCTATGAATGAAGAAATGGCATCTTTGAAAAAGAATGATACATGAGATCTTGTACCATTTCCTAAAGGACAAAAACCTAGTGATTGCAAATGGGTGTTCAAGAAAATATTGGTTCAGATGGAGGCATTGAGAAGTACAAAGCAAGGTTGGTTATAAGAGGTTACTCTCAAGTTGAGGGTGTTGATTATGGTAAGATATTCTTCCCTATTGCAAAAATGACATCCATTAGATTTTTGCTTGCTATTGTTGCTGCTTATAATTTAGAGGCTGAGAAAATGGATGTGAAAACTGCTTTTCTTCATGCTAACTTAGAGAAGAATATTTGTATGACTCAACCAAAGTACTACCTGGTGAAAGGTAGAAAAGTAAGTTGGTTTGTAGTTTGAAGAAATCTTTATATGGCTTAAAATAGAGTCCTAGGATGTGGTACCAAAAATTTGATACATATGTGTTAATGAGTTTGAGATTTGAGGGTTCTAAATCAGATCACTGTGTTTATTATAAAACTGACGTTGGTCATTTCCTATTTATTGCATTATATGTTGATGATAAGTTATTTATTGGCAAAAGGAAAGGTATGATTTTAGAACTAAAATCTCAACTTGTTACTAAATTTGAAATGAATGATCTTGGGGCAGCTAAAAAAATTCTTGGGATGGAAATTAAAGGAGATCTAGAGTGAATAGAAAGCTATGGCTTGGCCAAAGTAAGTATGTCAATTCAATTTTCAAAATATTTAACATGAAAGATTGTAGATCATTGTGTGTTCGTATTTTAATTGGAAGAAAGCTATCTATTTCAGATTGTGCAACATCTCCATAGAGATGAAAGACATGAGTAGAGTGCCTTATCAGAGTGTAGTTGGAAGTTTGATGTATGTTATGGTTTGTACTAGACTAGTCATTTCCGAAGTAGTGGGAGTTCTTTCTAGATATATGTCTAATCCTGATAGAGTTCATTGGGATGCAGTTAAAAGAGTCTTTAGATATTTTTGTGGTACCTTAGATTATTCCTTATGTTATCATAGTAATATTATTGAAGATGAGATTTACCTCGATATTC
Source organism: Sequoia sempervirens (assembly GCA_007258455.2). Taxonomy (NCBI): domain Eukaryota; kingdom Viridiplantae; phylum Streptophyta; class Pinopsida; order Cupressales; family Cupressaceae; genus Sequoia; species Sequoia sempervirens. The sequence goes on from VDFB02105785.1 coordinate 121,073,659, forward strand.
ATGGTTATGTGGATTCAGACTAGGTAGGTGATATTGATATCAAATGATCCACTAGTTCTTATATGTTTACTTTATTTGGTGGTGCATTCAGTTGGATGAGTAAGTGATAGGTTGTGGTTATTTTTTCCACTACTAAAGCAGACTATATGGAAGCTACTCATTCTTGTAAAGAATCCATTTGGATTAAGAGACTGTGTTAAGATATTAGAATAAGAAAAGGTGTAGTGACAATTTATTGTGATAGCTAGAGTGTGATATGTCTATCCAAGTATCTGACATTTCATGCCAGGACTAAGAACATTGATGTACAATATCATTTTGTTAGAGATATAGTCGAAGATGACATGTTGGAGTTGGTTAAGATAGAGACATTGATGAATGTTGTTGATTCTTTAAATAAGCCTATGAGCATAGAGTAGTTTAGATGGTTTGAAGAGATTATGGGATTTTTGGCCCTGAGAAATTAAGACACAATGCTTACTCTCTCCCATTGCTCTGCAAGGTTTTCGACAAGTGGTAGATTTGTTTGAAAATGTGTCTCAACCTTGAAATTATATAAAGGTTATTATTGATAGGACATTGATATATAGAAAGGGCGAAAAACTCCAAAACAACCTCAATCAACCAATCTTTCAATCTATAAAACATCCAATGGTGGGTTTTGCTTCACAAGCCTCCATTCTCCTAGTAGTCTTTCAAAATTGATTTTTCAATGATAACTTCCAGAGCAGACATGACATCCAAAATGTAAACATAGTTTAAGATACCTATTTGGTCTTTATTCAACATATCTAAAAACTAGGGTAGGGTCCTTTGTACAGAAACCCTCTAAAATTTATTGTCCTCTTGTTGTAACTAGGCTTAATTCATAATTTGGCTTGGTAACAATAAGGTAATTGCACTCTAGGGTCTATTATTCCACTCCAATGCTTCAAACATGTATTATAAGGCTTGAATCATCAATTTCAATTAGATAGAATAATCTCCCAAAAGATTTTCAACAAAACCCTATGCCTCTAGGGTTCCTAGGTCTAATACATGAAGATATTAGGCTAGGGCAACAACCTCACACATGTCAAAGCTCATTCCCTACCCCTAAAATATTTTGAAACTAAATAACAACTCTACACAATCCATTTCCATTGAGTTTCAAAATTTTCTATTAGTGGAATGGAAGGATTTACATTTATCTTCCCTTCAAGTTACCCCACTTAGGGTTTTAACCAGTTTGCAAAGAATTAGCTCTAACTTGATCAAATCTTAATGAAAATGAATGAATCCAAGTGAAAAAGGAAGTAGATTCACTACTCTACCAATCCAAAATAATCGAAAGCCATGGATGGATTGTACAAATCTATACAATTGACTATAGTAGCAAATTGACATTCTAAAATGCAGAAAATAGATTTTTTTTTTATTCAATCTTCAAATTTCAACATCCAACCTTTTCCTTCAATCAAACAAGGAATTATAAACATTCTCAAACCATATCGAAATGGTTCTCAACTAATTTTAAAATTAAAACTTAACAAAACACCATAAGAACCTATTATGCCAAAATTTGCAAAAGTTGCATTGACAACATTTATGCAACATGACAACTTTTTGTATCTACATGCTAACTCACCCCTAATGACTCAAAACTAACCCAAATTGACATGAAATGGTCCTTGAAGAACTTATTACATGAAAATAACTCAAACAAACCAAAACATCAAATTTGACCCCTCTTGGAGGCATGTGAACTTGGGTGCCCCTACACCATACTCCTTGGGCAAAGAAAGCACAAGTTCCACTTGAGGATAGACCTGAAATTATGCATCCATGTTTGACAATATCATCCTCAGTTATCAAAGTTTCATCCTCCATAGGAAGACCTCTCTGTTTGACCAAGTATTGTTAATATACCTTTCTCCTTGTCTTAAGCTCCTTGTCCAAAATGCATACCAATTAGGTATGTGAAAGATCATGATGGGCCAAAAAGTGGCAATATGATGGATATGTGGCTGACAAATTTTTTTTACCCAAAATTGATGAAATGAAACGTGTTTTTAAAGGAGATTCTCAGCTTTCCACAAATATAAATTATGCTTTACTTTGAATTTAATAAGTAATTATTATTCATTTTCTTTTCAAATTATGACTAAAGTTTGGATCAATAGATTGATTGAAAAACATCTATAGCTTTCAAACGGTATCAAATTTTTTTAATCCAAAACATGAGTCACATTCTGTACTTCACATACTATAGGATTAAAAAGAAAAATTGAATTTCATGAAGTTTTGACCAAGTTAAGGTGGTCAGACATACAAGTTTTTATATTTTTTAAAAGTTGTAATAAAAAATTATTTTTAATTATTTACTTTGGAAAAAAATTACAAAAAATATGCATCACATCGAGACATGATTCCTCTACTTATATCTAAAATATTATAAAAAAAGATTATCATTTTATTGTGGTTAGGGTGGTGACAGACACCTACTTATTTTTTCTTTGAAATTTAAGTACTATTGCATTGAAATTTCAAATTTCACCAAATAGATTTAAAAAAAAAAAAAAATGTGGTAGTTTAGAAACTACATTCAATTTTCTATAGATTATATTATTACATATTTTTGAAATAATATAGATAACTTATTCAATTTTTTAAGTCAAGTTGCCTAACTCTAATTTTTCTAAAAAAAATTCCACATAAGGGCCTATTTTTTCCATGATGATCTTGCACATATCCAACTCCAAGGGTTGGCTTGGTGGAAGATCCTTGATCCAATATTTATCTTGCACTGATGAACCTAAATTAGCACTTGCAACATCCCCTTTATAAGGGTAAAAATTTAAAAAAATATTAAAAATAGGAGAAATGACAACTCGAGGAGGAAGTTCAATTTCATATGCATTTTCTCGAAACTTGTACACCACTTTGCATGGTCCTATTTTCTTCATTTGCAACTTACAGTAATGTCCTTTAGGGAATATTTTCTTCCTTAAATTTTCCAAAACCAAGTCTCCAACCTTATAATGAACCTCTCTCCTCTTTTGATGAGGAATGTGCTTGTACTTCTCAACATTCTTTTGAAGATTCTCCTTAACTTGTTGGTGGAATTATTGCATTGCCACAAAAAAAATTTCACCTTCAACACTCCTCCTTTCCATCCCACTAACATCTCTCAATTCAAATATACCCCTGGGCTGCATACCATAAACAATTTCAAAATGATTTTTTCCAACACTTCTATTCACCGAATCATTGTATGCAAATTCAACCTGAGGCAAAACCAAATCCCATTGTGTTGCATGCTCCTTTTTCAAACATCTTAGAAGGTTTCCAAGGCTTCTCTTCACCACTTTGGTCTACGCATCATTTTTGGGGTGATAGGAAAAACTAAAACTCATATTTGTGCCATGCTTCTTCCATAGAGTTATCCAAAAATGACCAACAAATTTTCTATCCCTATTAGATACAATAATAAGATGTAAACTATGGATTCTTACCACCTCTTTGAAGAAGAGTCTTGTAATGTATGAAGCATCATTAGTGCTCTTACAAGATATAAAGTGTGCCATCTTTGAAAACCTATCCACAATAACATACACTGAATCAAAACCTCTTGGAGTTCTAGGCAACCCCAAGGTATGTGCAGGATCATGATGGGCCAAAAAGTGGTGATATGATGGGTATGTGGTTGACAACTTTGTTTTACTCAAAATTGATGAGATGAAAAAGGGTTTTTAAAGGAGACTCTCAGCTTTCCACCAATATAAATTATGCTTTACTTTGAAATTAATAAATAATTATTATTCATTTTCTATTTGAATTACAAGTAAAGTCTTGATTGATAGGCTAATTGAGAAACATCTATAGCTTTCAAACAGTATCACATTTTTTGAATCTAAAACATGTGTCAAATTCTATGCTTCACATACTATAGGATTAAAAAAATTGAATTTCATGAAGTTTTGACCAAGTTAAGGTGGTCAACATATGAGTTTTATATTTTTTAAAAGTTGCAATAAAAATTCATAATTAATTATTTACTTGGAAAAAATACAAAAAAATATGCATCACATCGGGACATGAGTCCTCTACTTATATCTAAAATATTATAAAAAAAATATTATCATTTTATGGTGGTTAGGGTGGTCAAACAAATACCTACTTATTTTTTCCTTGAAACTTAAGTACTACTGCATTGAAATTTCAAATTTTCACCAAATAGATTTAAAAAAAAAAAACCTAGTAGTTTAGAAACTACATTCAATTTTCTAGAGATTCTATTCTTACATATTTTTGAAATAATATAGATAAATTATTATAATAACTCTGATTTTTCTAAACTTTTCGCCACTTAAGGGCCTTTTTTTTCCATGATGATCTTGCACATTCCCCACATCACAAAATCCATGCTTAGTGATTCAAAAAGCCTATTAGGGATTGGAAGAGGTTGATATAACCCTACATTAGTTCTAGTTCATTTATCCCTCTGACAAATGGTACACTTATCCACAAAGTTTCTCACATCAGTTTGCATTTTTGGCCAATAGTAGAGCCATTTCATCTACTACAATGTTTTATCCAAACCAAAGTGACCTGCAAGGCTACCACTATGATTTTCTTTGATTAAATTATTCCTCATTAAACATTTAGGAATGCATAATTGAGCTCCTTTGAACAATAGACAAACTTGGATTGGAAAATCAAGCCACTTTTCATTATTGCTACTACAAGGTTGCCTATAACTTGCATAAATATCTTTAAAATCTGCATCATCAATGTACATACCTTTCGAAGAATCCACTCCTACGCTCTCCAAATGAATTTCCTACACCATAAGAGCCCTTCTACTCAATGGATTTGGCATCTTGTTAGATTGACCCTTCTTATGCTTAATGGTGAAAGTGAATCCTTGCAAATAATCAACCAACTTCACATGCCAATTTTTTAGTTTATCTTGGCTATTCAAAAATTGGAGAGCATGATTGTTAGTATACACTACAAACTCCTTAGGAAGTAAATAATGTCTCTATTTATTTAATTCTTGCGCCATTGCATACATTTCAAGATCATATGAAGAATATTTTTTCTTAGCTTCATTCAATTTTTCACTGAAAAATGAAATAGGTCTATTTTCTTGACTTAGGACAACACCTATAGCTTGACTAATTGCATCACATTCAATGGTAAAAACCTTATCAAAACTTGGAAAAGTTAAAATGGGTTGCTTAGTAACTTTTTTTTTCAAATACTCAAAACTCGTATCAGCCTCTCGAGACCAAACAAACCTCTTTCATTTATCACCCTTTATTGTATCAATCATAGGAGCACACACATGACTGAAACCTCTTATGAATTTTCTATAGAAACTATCCAAACCATGAAAAATCCTTTCCTCAACCACTAATTTTGGTGTAGGTTAGCTTAGGATAGCCTCAACCTTACTGGGATCCATCTTCAAACTACCATTGGTGACCACAGAGTCAAGGTAAACCAACTCTGTTTTCAAAAACTCACACTTCTTCAAGTTTATCATTAGCTTTTCTTCATGCAACCTTCTCAAAACCAAATCTAAATACCATAAAATGTTATTCTTTAGTTTTTCTAAAAACAAGAATATCATCAAGATACACTACCAAAAACTTACTAATGAAAGGTTTAAGCACCTCTTTCATCAAGTGCATGAAAGTACTAGGGGCATTTGACAAACCAAAAGGAATTACAATCCATTCCTACAAACCTTCATTTGTCTTGAAGGTTGTTTTCCACTCATCACCAGGTCTAATTTTGATTTAATGATAGCCACTCTTGAGATCAATCTAGGAAAAATAACATGCAGCGCACAAACAATCCATTAGGTATTCAATTCCTGGAATCTATATCTTATTGTGATCTTTTTGATGGCCTTGGAATTAGTTTCCATCCTCCATTCCCCACCTTTCTTTGGTGCTAGAACTATGGGAACCACACAAGTCTTAAAATTCCCCTAATGAGCCCCTTGCCAACTAGTTCTTGCACTTGCCTCTTAATTTCCTCATTTTTTTGTGGAGTCATCTTGTAAATAGCTTTGTTGGGAAAACTAGCCCTTGGAATGAAATCAATATGGTGGCAAGGTATTAGGAATCTCATCAACTACTATCTCATCGTACTTCAACAATGCTTTCTCCTCTAAAGGAAACTCCTCTTTCTTTTATGCTTCCATGACAAACTTAGGCCTTACTATGATAGCAAATGCCACATTTTTCTCTTCCAAGGTCTTTAAGAACTCCTTCTCTTTGACCAATATCACACTAGGGCCTACTTGATAATCTAGGCTTTCATCCTTCAATGGTGTGAGGGTGTAAGAAACCCCATCCTTCTTAAGAGAATATGTATTTGTTCTCCCATCAAGAATGGACTTCCTATCATACTGCCAAGGTCTTCCCAAAAGAAAATGACACACATATATTGGTATTATATCACACAAAACCCTATATTTGTATCCCCCTATATGAAAATCAACCCAACTTTGTTCATGTACAACTACTTTCCAAACTTTAATAAGCCAAGAGACTATATAAGGAGTGGTATGAGGGATTCTTTTCAACTTAAGCTTTTCTCACATTTCTATAGAGACCAAATTATCAGTTCTACTTGAATCAATTACAACTTTGAAACATTTACCCAAACACTTACATGTGGTTCTAAAGAGAGACTTTCTTTGTGGAGGTTCCTTCTCCATTGGAACTTTTATGGAGGTCCTTCTCACCATGAGAGACTCACCAACTTCTAGATCAAGATTATGTGATGGAGAATTAACACTCTCATTGTCCTCTCCTTACACAATCTGATTTCTTATTTCTCCTCCAAATGAAGTAGTGGACCGATTTTCAGTGCATTTCCATGCTTGATGGCCTACAAATTTATTGCACTTATAAAATTTACCTGTAAATCCACACGATCCTCCTCTTTGGCTTTCAAACCAGCCCCTATTGTTGGGTCTCATTCCTCTAAAGCTGCCCCTTGATTCTAAACTCTTCTCTTGATTGTTTCTTGATTCTCCTTGTGATCTTTAGGACTTCCCGCTACCAACAAACACCCCTCTTCCTCTAGAATTTCTGGCTCTACCCCTTCTTTGCTTTTCTTGCCTTATCTTCAACTTATCTTTAGCCTTGATGGCCAATTGGTAACACTCTGCTACCGTTCTTGGATTGGTGAGGCTTAATTCATCTTGAAGATTGTATCTCAAACTATTAATGTATCTTGCCTCTTTCTCCACATCATGTTCTACATGGCCTATCCTTATGCTCAATTTTTATAACTCCTCTATATAGGTTTGCACATCCATATCCTTTTGCTTAAGATTTTGAAGCCTTTTGAACAACTGAATGTTATAGTCACTTGGTAGGAATTTTCCCTTGAGTTTTCCAACCATCCTATCCCAAGATGTGATTTTAGACTTCCCCTTATTTCTCCTTTCACCTTGCAAATAATCCCACCAAAGCAAGACACGACCCTTCAACATTGTTTTGGCCACCTTCACCCTTTTCTCGTCTAGCACATCTTCATAATCAAAGTAGTTGTCTAATGATCCTATCTAATATAGGAGTTCATCACTATCCAATTTTACACCATACATGGGTAAATATATCTTAATCTTAGGACCTTCTCCCTTGACTACTTTCAATAGCTTTTCCATCCTCAAGTCATCAAGATCCATCTCTTCCTCAAACCCTTCTTGGGAACTTTCCTCTTCCCCTTCATCACTTAAGTCTCTTGTGACCACTTCTCTCCTATGAATTGTTTCTAGGGAAGCAAGCCTCTCCTTCAATTCTCTCATCTCTCTAGTATGTTTTTCCTTCAACTCATTCACTTCTCTGGGAATGGTATTCCCTTTTGGAGGCACTTTGTTCCTTCTTCAACTCAACTTTTCTTTTTTAGATCAAACATATGATTTGATACCAATTTTATGTAGAGCAGGGGTGGAAAACTCCAAAAACACCTCAATCTCTCAATCTCTCAATCTCTCAAACATCCAATGATGGGTTTTTCTTAACAAGCCTTCATTCCCCTTGTAGTCTTTCAAAACTGGCTTTTCAATCATAACTTTCATAGAGGACATGGCATCCATAATGTAAATATAGTTCCAGATACCCATTTGGACATTTTTCAATATATCTCAAAACCATGGTAGGGTCCTTTGTACGAAAACCATCTAAAATTGATTATCCTCTTGTTGCAACTAGGCCTAATTGGTAATTGACTATCTAAAATGGAATGCACAAATTCCCTTATCCACACCGAAAAGGGGAACAAAGGAAGAGGGATCTGATTTCAGAAAGTTCAAACTTAAGAATAAAGCCTTGAAATTCCAATGCAATAGAGATTTAAATCTATCAAAGGAGAATATATTTAAGGTTGAAAGCTAATAAAAGGGTTTATCACTAATGCAAAACTTGGAAAATGTAAAATGTTTGAAAACAAGCTATGATATGCAAAAAGACCTAGAAAATGACTTAAAATGTAAATAAAACGAAACAGAAAGCTCTATAAAATAGAAAGTGTGCACCTAGAAATGTGTTGAAGACTAGAAATGTTGGTAATTCTAAAATTTTGACTTATTTGGACTCATACGCCATTTTGAGCGACTTAGTCCTAGATTTGGAAAACTGTGTCAGGGCCCATTTCAACCAAATGGGTATCTGAATCTATATAAATATATAAAAAGTATGTACAATGGGACTCATACAAAACTAATGGTGTATGAGTTCACTTTGGATTTTCTGAAAATCTGAAAGTGGAAATGGAAACTCTCGTTCTGCACTTTCTGTTCCTCCAGGTATCTAAATCTGAAACCTTGATTTTCAACACTGTAAGTGACTTCTTATGAATATTTTGACCTAGCCAACAAGGAGATATCTTCAACAAGCTTGTAACTTATTCTTCAATGATCTACAAGCCTTAAAAGTGCCTAAATCTACAACCACACAAAGAAAGGGAGAGAAATGTTGAATGTTAGGGAATAGGGGTTTGCTTTGGTCAAACTGATTTTAGGTAATTAACCAAACAAAGAAATAAGATGAAGAACGAACATGAAATGAAGGAATTAGAAACTTTCCATGATGATAGATCTTGAGTTTTTTCAACAATGGATAAAGAATCAACCCTTAAATGCCTTATAAGACTATCTTAGTGACTTAAAATGCTAAAACCCTAGCTTGCTTGACTTGAGATGGAGAATGAATGATGAATGAATGAATTATGAATTATGGTTTAAAATATTATTTATATAGGAAATTCACCTAAAATTCCTATTAATTTGAACCCCAGAGCCAACATGGAAGAAAATTAAAATTAAAACCCAAATTTTCCCACTCAAACCTCAAAAATGGCCCAAAAGGGACTAGTTTGCCAAGTTGGGTGACTTAGTCCCACCTGGATGGGACTTATTCACCCAATGGGGGGAATGAGTCCCATGGGTGCTCTTTTTCAAGCTGGGATGTTGGGGAGTGGAGAAATCAAGTTTATATGATGATTTAAAGTTACGTCTTTAATCAAAATAAGCCTTGGGATGCACAATAGGGGGTCATAGGGGCCTATTAATGATGATGTTAAGGGATAGGGATACAAACTTCAATGTGAATGTGTGATTTAATACACTCTACAAAATTAAAATGAGGTCCACATAGCTTAGAAAGGCACAATAACCAATGTGAATGTGCAAAAAACATTACAACACTAGATTAAGATCAGGTTCAATTTACAAGCCTTCTAGATTAATGTGAAAATACAATTAAATACATTTTACAACATTGAATTAGGGGAAAATAGGTCCATTAGACTAAAATGCTTAATAAAAGTCTAGAAAAGTGTGAAATTCATTTACAACACTTGCCAGATTAGGTGACGAGATAGTTCGGGGAGCAACAGGGGGAGCCATGAGGTTTAGTAGTGTTCACATAGTCATCTAGAGAGGTGACACCATGGGGTCCTATGATTGGAGTGGGCACAATAGAGTAGCAGATAGATGGGTTACATGCACAACAATGGGCATGGAGAGGGGGACCAACAGATGCAGGTACCACTCTAGAGTATGATGCATGGTGGTGTGTGCATAAGCCTATTCCATTGACAGATCTAGATCAACTAGATCTAGTGGTGTGATGAGGATGGGGTCTACGAGGGAGGAGAGGCAGAGGGAGAGGGAGAGAAGATGGAGGGAGACAAAGGAGATGGCGAAGATGGTGGTAGGGGTAGAAGAGGAGGGGATGGTGGGAGGAGACAATAACATAGACTATGGAGGAGTGGATCACTTTCTCCTATCTGAGAGGAGGGAGAGGAGGAGAGAGAGGATGAGGGCCATTAGGAGGAGGGCCATTAGGAGGAAGGCTGATAGGATGAGGGAAAATAGGAGGATGCCATGCTAGATATAGAGGCAGAGGGAGATCAATCTAAGGTAGAGCAATTGGATGTGCTAGCATGTGCCACTACTATGGATGTGGAGGTGGGAGGGAATGAAGATCAACCTAAGGAGGAGGAGATGGGAGAGTAGGTTCAAATCCTAAGTGATATAATTCTGCACAAAGATGAGGGGTTTGAGGATGTAGACATCAGGAGTGGTACAAGGGACAAAGAAAAGGAGCTAGTGGGTCTGTAGGCTAGGGTACAAGCACTAGAGGCTGACCTTTAGGCTCTATAGGAAGAGAGAGATGGCTTATAGGTGGAGAGGGATACAACTATCATTAGAGCACAATAGGTAGAGTAGAGGAGTCTAGACTTTATTAATACCTACAGTGGATCCTCAGTAGATATGGTCAGAGTGGTTGCCACTATTGGGTGTAGAGAGTAGTATTACAAAAATATCTATGAGGAGATAGTACCACCAAAGTGACAAGCACCTAGTGCTTTAGAGGTTGTCAACAATGGTTGGTCTCACAACAGGCAGCCTCAAAGCTAATCTAGCCTAGGTGAGAGCAACAACATGGGCTCTGGGGAGCATGGCAACACTAGATAAACTGATTTTGACTAATATATGTTTACACTTATATTTTGTATCCATTTGTAGAGAAAGGGGATTCGCTACTCATAAGTTCTCTTCATTCAAAGAACCTCATAGGGTGAATTGCCTTAAACTAACTTAGGAACAGTGTGGGATTTCTAAAATCTAAAAGAGCAGGTCAAGATGATTTTCTAGGCAAACTGACAAGCTCTCGGCGAAAGGACATAACTATAGGATATGGATGACAACTCAGCACACTAACATCATAGAGGTGTGATAGCATCTTCTATGGAGTAGAAAGAAAGAATATCATAGAAAATGACAAAGTAACCACTTCTATTCTAATTGTTAAGGACTCCTAGAATATAGGAAAGTAACATAAAGTGATAGAACTGAAATAAAGTGAAGTAGAAATGATAAAGATAAGGAGAAGAAATGAAGTTCTTACAACCACACAAGTGATGAAACCTCCAACAAATGAATGTCTTCAAAACCTACATGCGTGATATCTAGTGAAAGTATTGGGGCTGAATAAGGGTTTGCCTCAGTGAAACTCCTGTTTTGGTGTTCCCACCTCTATAGACAACCAAAAGATAAAATGAGTAAAAATTAAGGAAATGCGATGTGATAAAAGAAAACACCGCTTGAGAAGGAGGACCCGTATCAAAAAATGTAGGTGATAAAATCAATCCCTGCACGAGGAGGAGAACCCATATCACAAAGTAGAGATGCAATAGATAGCGGATATGGAATCCCAAAATACTCGCAAGCATAAGACAAGGGAGATGAAGCTTCAAGGATTAAGGAAGCCAAAGAGGGAGATACAAAGAGTTGCAAGAGACAAGAGTGTTGTAAGAAATGAGCTAAGAGCTTGAGAGTGTTACAAAGAGAGAAGCCAAGAGGGCTTGGAAGTGTTGTAGAAGATTGTTGTAACAAACAAGAGATTGTGCAAGCAAGAGCAAGATGGAAGAATGTCCAAGATAGAAGCCAAGAAGGAGAAGAGCTAGAGAGGAGATAGAGTGAAGCTAGAAGCATAAGATAGCTGCAAATGAAGTGAAAATATGGCATTTAAGGAAAGAAAATAAGCTTTATAGGTGGTTACAAGGTGATCCAAGCCGTTACCACTGACAAAAGAGGCTGACAAGTGGAAAACATGCTCGAAAATGGTATTTTGAATGTTGAAACATTGCAGGATGCTAGCGTAGTGTGCAGATGGTGTTCTAGTGTCTAGAAATGTCATGCTACAAAATGAAATGAATGAGAAAGGCACAAGGTTTGATGCAAAGTTGACACGTGAGGGTAGCTGCCAAAAAGGAGTGCTGAGCATCCTGAGAAGGGAAAAAGGCTGATGCAGGGGCTAAAATGAGCCTACATAAGATGCTAAGGGAGTGGACACTAAAGTGGATGCAAGAATGTATGTGAAATTGTGAGGGGTGCAATTTTATGCCATTACACCATCAAGCATGTGAGCTCTATTTTTGGGATTCCTCAAGACTCTATTATGTGACATTATTTTGAGATTATATATATGATGCATCTTTTGCATGGACTATATGCTATATGTTGTGTTATTATGCACAGTGATTTATGATGTTTGTGTGATGTTATGATTCCTATGATAATGCATTGTATGTTATGTGATGTATGTATGCAATGATGATGTTATGATAATGCTCTATCTATGTTATTTTGATGATGAGATGTTATGATGGATAATGATGTATGCTTTATGATGTTCATGCAGCTTATGATGATTTCCTAATGATAATGTATGCATTGTTTTTATCGTGCTATGGATGTCATGTATTGATGCTTATGCTTATGATGATGAGATAATAATGCTCTATATATGCATGATGATGTCATGGTTACGACTATGAATGCAATGTTCTATGATCATGGAGGATGTGATTATGATATGGAATATGCTTTATGTTATGATTATGGCTATCATGTATGTATGTGAAGTAATGAAATATGAAATGGATATACACCTATATGTTATGTTAATGCTCATGGAATTATGCAAATAATATACAAATGGTTTTATGAAAATGATATGTAAATGCAAATATATAAATGGATTTATGCCAATGATATGAAAATGGATATATGGGTATGTGCAGGATCATGATGGGCCAAAAAGTGGCAATATGATGGGTATTTGTAGGGGATGTGGCTGATGACTTTTTTTTACCCAAAATTAATGAAGCGAAAAGGTTTTTAAAGGAGATTCTCAACTTTCTACCAATATAAATTATGCTTTCGTTGAATGTAATAAATAATTATTATTCATTTTCTATTTGAATTACTAAAGTCCGATTGATAGGCTGATTGAAAACATCTGAGATTTCAAAGGGTATCACATTTTTGAATCCAAAACATGCATCACATTCTATGCTTCACATACTATAGGATTAAAAAATAAAATTGAATTTCATGAAGTTCGACCAAGTTAAGGTGGTTAGACATATGAGTTTTTATTTTTAAAAGTTGTAATAAAAATTCATAATTAATTATTTACTTGGAAAAATTACAAAAAATATGCATCACATCAGGACATGAGTCCTCTACTTATATCTAAAATCTTATAAAAAATATTATCATTTTATTGTGGTTAGGGTGGGCACACCTACTTCTTATTTTTTCTCTAAATTTAATACTATTGCATTGAAATTTCAAATTTTCACCAAATAGATTTTATTTAAAAAAACCTAGTAGTTTAGAAACTACATTCAATTTGATACAAATTCTATTCTTACATATTTTTGAAATAATATAGATAACTTATTCAAATTTTTGCATCAAGTTGCCTAACTCCGATTTTTCTAAATTTTTTGCCACTTAAGGGCCTATTTTTTCCATGATGATCTTGCACATACCCATATGCAAATGATATGTAAATGGATTTATACAAGCATGTGATATATAGCCTATATGAAATGTACTAATGTGAACACCTATATGATCATGTATGTAGCTATGTTTTTGTGTGTCACAGGACATTGTTAGAGGATGGAAGAAGAGGGAATATTAGATGGAAGGAGTTGGATGTTAGTGCAGAGAAAGAAACACTTTAATATTTTTCCAAAGAACAAATAGGTGTTGCATTAACCATAATTGGGCAGGTTATTGCAATGGCCAACAAATTTTTTTATCATATGACATAAATAAATGGTGTGCAAGGTCGTACCATCGCGTAAAACTAATAGTTGTAGACAAGGAAGATCATGACTCATACTAGTAGCCCAATTGGCCTAGTTTTTTTGACACAACCAATGAAAAAAGATTATTAAAAATAAAGACACGTCATGAAACACCATTTCTCTTCTAAATCATGTTCAGGACATCCTTAAGGTGACTAGTATCATGACGAAAAATCAAATGATAGATGTGACCATATTTAGAGACAATATTTGCCAAGAATGTCTTTGGATGTCAAGAGTATTAATGCAAAGATGTAAATTTTGACAAAGCCTAGGTTAGTGTCAAGTAGAATAATGTGTGATAAATGTCTAGGAGTCATTCAGGAAGGAAATATCCTAAATGGTGTCAATTTTAGGAGCGTCGATCTCCAATGTTGGTAGGGTGCTCCAAAATGCCAGGTTGATAATGTCAATGCTCAAGAAAGACATATCCTGATGCAAAGATAAATATCAAGGGAAATTCCTTAGAAAGACATATCTGAAGAATGACCGAGAATTGACAGTTTGAAGTTGTTCTGACCAATTTTTACTAGATGACCTAATTGACCGCATATCACGTGTGAAATGTCAATTTGGTTGAAGTTTTTGCTGAATAGTTGTCTAGATTTTTTGAGATTTGTTTGATTTAGGATGTTGTGATTAGAAAAAGAGCAACTTGATAGACCCTAATAGACTAGACTTAGAAGGTATCAGGTGCTCATCGAAGATGGACTTGGCTACGTCATACAGTCAAAGACCATGTAGTTCAATTGAGATTGGATAGAAATACTTGTTTATTGAAGACTAACTGACTATTTTAAACTTGTCCTGATGGACCCTAAAAGAATGACCTAGGGGGCCTCAGGGACATATCAATAGATGGCCTTGCATACATAGCAAATGTAGAGACCTCGTAGTTTGACTAATGCCAAGATCAAGGAAAAAAAAATTAGTGGCTGATATGATGAACTTGTGACTTGTTTATTAGACTGAAATGAAAAGTTGTTAAAAGACTGACTTAGGTGGTCTTGGGGTCTCATCAATGATGGCCTTGACTATGTAGCAAGTGCACATAGAGCACGTAGTCTAATCATTTTAACTATGACTTGACTTTGACTGGTACATCAATTCTGACTCTTTTTTTTTAGGATTTTTGAGAGTTATTTGGATGTTTTTGTGTTTTCAACATTTTTTTTTTTTGGATTTTTGACATGTTTTTTATTCTTTTTTAGGACATTTTACGATTTTTATGGATATTTTCAAAACATTTTTCATTTTTTATGAATTTTTTCAAGAAATTTTATGATTTTTATGGGACCGTGTGCGAGACCCACTACAGTTAGGTGATAAGGGTGTTTCCCCTAGTCAAGTATCAAACTAACTAGGATGAATGAGACAAAAAGGGATGTGCTCAGGATGAAAAGGTGGAGAATGTGTGAGACATGATGTCAACCATTGTCAACCATGGAAAGAGATAGCGATATAATGCAATAGAAGTTGCGAGGGTGTTGGATGATAGGGTATTTATTATGGACAAAGGTAGATGGAGTGATAGCAGATGGCGAAGCAAAGACTGCCTACACATGGTCCTTATTTGCTAGGTTTTCACCATGGTACTTATCCAAAGCACCATCGAAGTGGTTTTCACTATTGGATGGATTATTTGTCTTTACTATTTTTGATATTTTCTATTTTTTTTGGTGTCACCAAGATTCCTCTTTGCTAGGTATTCATCAATGTAATGAATTTTTTTATTTTTCAATTTTTTTGTATTTTTATGGTCTTGTCCAAGCTCTCAAAGCAATGTGTAGAACTTGTGCAGGTGAAGGCTATTGATGGGTTTTGATAACTATTCACCTTCAGTTGTAAATAACTGATAAGTACCAAAACCAAAGGATTCAATGATGATGTATGGACCTAGCCAATTAGGCTCAAACTTGTTAGGATTTTCATAGATAGCTTGATTCTTTGGGTTCTACATCAAGACCAAGTTGCCAATGTCAAATTTTCTTACCATAACTCTTTTGTTGTAACTTCAACAAAGGAAGTTCTAATATTCCTGTAGGTGAGTCAAGGCATTTTTTCTATGTTCCACTAATAGTTCTAGCTCATGCAACCAGGACTATCAATATTCCTCATCATCAATCAATCCCTTCATGGATACCCTTAAGGGGGGTACTTTGACCTCAATGGACATGATAGCTTCATATTTGAAGACCAAGGAAAATGAAGTGGCGCTCGTAGGCGTGTGGATGCTATTGTGGTAAGCCCATAGGGATGGGTTGAGTTGGAGGTTCCAGTCACGACCAACGTCATTGACAGTCTTGAGAAATTTGATGATTGTCTTGTTGGACACCTCAGCTTGGTCATTACCTTGTGGGTAATAGGGCATGGAGAAATGATGTTGACTATGGAATTGCTCACAAAGCTCACAGATATCTTGGTTTTTAAAAGGATGACTATTGTTTGTGAAGATGGATTGGGGAACACCATACTCACATATGATATAGTTAAGGATGAATTTGGAAATTTCTTACTAGTTATCTAGGTGAGAGGAATGGCCTCAATCTCTTTTGTGAAATAATCAATTGCAATAATAATGAATTTGTGGTTGTTGGATGAAGTGGGATAAATTTTACCCACAAGGTCAAGTCCAAATTATGTAAACGGCCAAGGAGAAGTGATTGGTCATAGCTCCTATGTGGGTGCATGAATAAGGTCACTGTGTATCTGACATTGACGACACTTCCTCATGAACTTAAAATCATCTTTCTCCATGGTTGGCCAGTAGTACCCAAGTCTCATGAATTTCTTGGCTAAGGTTGGGCCACTTGAATGAGATTCACATATACCCTCATGTACCTCATGTAAGGTTGTTTTTGCTTCATCTGTGTCGAGACATCGAAGGAGGGTATTGTCAAAGTTATGTCTATATAGGGTGTCGTTGATGATGGTATAGCAAGTGACTATGTGAATAAACGACTTGTGTTGGTTATTGGAAAGTTTTGATGGTAAAGCATGAGAATGTAAGTAATTGTATCTGTCTTGATACCAAGGGGAATTAGGACCAACAATATTGCAAACTATTTCAAACTCAAGAATGTCATAGGTAGGAACCAACAATTGTTCTACTAAGAACTCAAATTGTGGCACATTATTAGGGATGTCTAAGAGAGATCCAATTGTGGCCATAGTGTCCATTGCTTTGTTCCATGCTCATGGAATCTACTCAAAATCGATCATATGAAATTATGAAAATAAACTATCCACCATGCATTTGTAAGGAATTAACTTCTCATCCTTGGTGTTGTAATCATTAGTAACTTGGTTGATAACTAACTGAGAATTTCCAAAAACTAAGAGTTCCTTAATTTTCCATTGAACTATCATTTGAAGTCTTGTCACTAAAGCTTCATATTTGGTGACATTATTAATGCATGGGAAGGAGATGAAAAATGATTTTGGAATAGAATATCCTTGAGGTGTGATGAATAGTATTCCTACTCCTAAACCATGACCTGTATGGGACCCATCAAAATAAAGTTTCCATGGTAATCTCAATCCAACATGGAAGACATATTCATCTAGAAAGTTAGCTACTAACAGGTGATCAACTTTTGTAGGTGAATCAATGAGTTGATCTACTATGACCTATCCTTTTATTGCTTTCCATTCTACATACTATATGTCATACTTGCTCAATATCATGACCCATTTTTCTAATCGTCCTCTTAACGCTACCTGACTAAGAAGGTACTTCAAAGGATCTATTTTAGCCACTAATGTTTTTTTGATTCAATATATAATGTCTAAATTTTTTAGCACCAAAGACTATTGTGATGGATGCATGTTCAATATGAGTATAGTTGAGTTCATACCCAATCAAAGTGTGACTGATGTAATATATTGCTATTTCCTTTTCTTCATGGTCATTTTATCCGAGTAATGCCCCTAGTATAGAAGTTGTTGCAAAATATACAATATCAAAGGCTTCCCATCAATAGGTGGCATTAGGACTAGTGGTGTCAGAAGATAGTCTTTGATTTGTTGAAAAGTAGCTTGACACTTGTCTATCCACACAAAGGGGATTCCCTTGTGTAATAGGTAATTGGAATGGTTGAAATTTATCTACCAATTGTGCAATGAAATTTTTGATGGGCTGCAATCTTCCCTGTAATGTTCAAAGCTCGTTGATTCCTTTCAGTGGAGGCATATCCAAGATTTCTTTTACCCTAGCTAGGTCGAATTTGATGCCTCGATGAGAAACTATGTACCCCAAGAGTTTACTCAAAGTCACATTGAAGACACACTTCTTAGGGTTGAGGTGGACCTTATATTCTTCCAACCTTTTGAAGATCTTATGGGTATGTGCAGGATCATCATGGAAAAAATAAGCCCTTAAGTGGCAATAAAATTAGAAAAATCAAAGTTAGGCAACTTGACACGAAAATTTGAATAAGTTATCTATATTATTTCAAAAATATGTAAGAATAGAATTTGTAGCAAATTGAATGTAATTTCTAAACCACTAGGTTTTTTTTTTTTTAAATCTATTTGGTGAAAATTTGAATTTTCAATGTAGTAGTACTTAAATTTCAGAGAAAAAATAAGAAGTGGGTGTCTATTTGACCACTCTAACCACAATAAAATGATAATAGCTTTTTATAATATTTTAGAAGTAGAGGACTCATGTCTTGATGTGATGCATATTTTTTTGTAATTCTTTTCCAAGTAAATAATTAATTATGAATTTTTTATTATAACTTTTTAAAAGTATAAAAACTCGTATGTCTAATCACCTTAACTTGGTCAAAACTTCATGAAATTTATTATTATTATTTTTAATCTTATAGTAGGTGAAGCATAGAATGTGGCACATATTATGGATTTAAAAAATGTGATATCGTTTGAAAGCTATAAATGTTTTTCAATCAACCTATCAATCAGGAATTTAGTCGTAATTCAAATAGAAAACAAACAATAATTATTTATTAAATTCAAAGTAAAACATAATTTATATTTGTGGAAAGCTGGGAGTCTCTGTTAAAACCCTATTCATTTCATCAATTTTGTTTTAAAAAAAGTCATCAGCTTCATACCCTACACATACCCATCATATCACCACTTTTTGGCCCATCATGATTTTGCACATGCCTTTATCTAGTACCTTTAAGTTATTGCCTCAGGCTAGATATTTTTCTAGGAGATCATCAATGTAGTCCTCCATTAACGTATGCATATGGTCATGGAATATCATGGTCATAGCCCATTGATAAGTGGTACCTGCATTCTATAGTTTGAAAGGCATGATGTACCAATAGTATGTACAATGGAAAATCATGGCACTTAAAGTATATGGGGACTCACAACTAATTATCAATCAAGTCAATGATGAATACCAAACCAAGGATGATAAACTTATCCTGTACAAAAAGCTAGTGGAGGATCTCAAGGAATTCTTCATCAACATAACATTTGAGAAGATACCAAGGGAAAACTATAAAGTAGCAGATGCTATGGCTACAAACAGATCATTGTTGGATATCCCACAAAATGTCCCTAAACATGAATTCCTTGTAGAGCAACTTCTTGTACCAAATTTCAAGGTAACAAAATCTAAATTCGTGTGTGAAATCATTGGTCGCAGTGATCCTTAGTACCATGACATATTTACCTACCTAAAAATAGGAGTCCTCCTCGTGGACATCACCCCAAATATCAAAAGAACCTTTATTAAGAAGTCATCCCATTTCGCTATCCTAAGTGACACCCTTTACTATAGGAGTATCGAAGGAACCCCATTGTGATGCCTTAACCCCAAGGAAGCTTTGACTTCTTTAATAGAGGTACACGCTGGAATTTGTGGTTCACAGTCTAGTGGTATGACCTTGGCCAAGAAAGTGTTGAGGATAGGGTACTACTAGCCTACGATGGAGAAAGAAGCTCATGACTACATTTGAAAGTGCATGGAATGCTAATAGCATGGGGACCTTGGCCCTTTTCACAATGGGGACTTGATCTCATTAGAAAAATCACTCCTACCTCATCTAATGGACACAAGCTCATTATCACCACCAATAAATACTTCACAAAGTGGGTAGAGGCCATCCCCATGACCTGTATCATAGGGAAGCAAATCTCCAAATTTATCCTAAACTACCTCATTTGTCATTACAGTGTTCCACAAGCCCTTATCTCAGATAATGGAACACCATTCAAAAAATAGGATGTCTATGAGCTATGCCAAAAATTCAATATCCAACATCGCTTCTCCACCCCATACTACCCTGAGGGTAATGGCCAAGCTAAGGCTACAAATAAAACCATCTTGAAAATCTTAAAGAAAAAAACCAATGAAGTTGTTTGTGACTGGCACCTATAGTTGAACCACACCCTATGGGCCTACCAAATGAGTATATGCATGCCTAGAGGTGCAACCCATTTCTCCCTAGTCTATGGATCAAAAACCATCTTGCTCATTGAGACTGAGCTCCCATCCCTGAGAATATCACTGTAGAATCTTATTATTAATGAGGAATATCAGGTGTCACGATTGAACGAGCTAGAACTACTGGATGAGTGCAACATGGATGCTTTGAACCACCTGGAGGTCTATTAGAACCATCTCAAAAGGAGCTATAATAATATTATCAAGAGTCAGTCATTTCAAGTCAGAGAGCTTGTGTTGAAAGAAAATTAGAAGAATGTACCAAATCTAGATAGCAAGGGAAAATTTGAACCCAACTGGTTGGGACCCTTTTTCATCATTGCAAGCTACAAGTTAGGAAAATATTAGTTGTCCACACCAAAAGGTGAGCCTCTGTAGGAGCCTATCAATAGCTCCCATCTCAAAAAGTTTTATTCCTAAGCTTGCAAGGTATAAATCAAAAATACAAAAAAATCTAAAAATCTAAAAATCTAAAAAAATCAGAAAAAGGAATGAAAACAGTAAAGAAAAAAATTGTCATCTAGTGAAAACCACTTCGGTGGCGCTTTGGGCAAGTACCTTGGTGAAAACTTGGCAATCATGTGCCTTGTGTAAATAAGAACTTTCCATCCATCATGGATTCTTCAACTTGTTCTACATCACCTACCATCACTTTCCATCGCTTTCACCCATCACATTCAATTGATCCTTCCATTACCCACCCACATCCACATCATAGCTTGATCCTGTGTCGGTATCATGTTCCATCCTAGAACTACTTGGCATATTCCTAAGGTTAGTTTGTCCTGCCTATATCAGAGTAGTCTATTGCATAACATTGCAAGCATGTTCTTATACCTGCATTGGATCATATTCATGTATATCCTTGAAAGTTTCCTTAAAACCAAAAAATCTAAAAAACATTCATAAAATCAAAAAAATCCAAAAAAATTCATAAAGCCTGAAAATCAAAAAACATCCAAAACATGTCAAAAATCCAAAAGATTCGAAAACTAAAAAATTCAAAAATAGAGTCATCGTAAAATTATATCGCTCTAAGCTTGAACGTAGGCTAATCTTTGATCGCCCCCAGGACATTAGGTCCGGGTATGTGCAGGATCATGATGGGCCAAAAGTGGCAATATGATGGGTATGTGGCTAACAACTATTTTTTACCTAAAATTGATGAAATGAAAAGGGTTCTTAAAGGATATTTCAACTTTCCATCGATATAAATTATGCTTTACTTTGAATTCAATAAGTAATTATTATTCATTTTCTATTCAAATTATGACTAAAGTCCGATTGATAGGCTGATTGAAAAATATCTATAGATTTCCAAGATCATTTTTTGAATCCAAAACATGCGCCACATTCTATGCTTCACATACTATAGGACTAAAAAGAAAAATTGAATTTTATGAAGTTTTGACCAAGTTAAGGTGGTTTTACATGAAGTTTTTATATTTTTTTAAAATTTGTAATAAAAAATCATAATTAGTTATTTACTTGGAAAAAATTACAAAAATATGTATCACATCGGGGCATGAGTCCTCTACTTATATCTAAAATCTTATACAAAAATAATTATCATTTTATTGTGGTTAGGGTGGTCAGACAAACACCCACTTCTTATTTTTCCCTGAAATTTAAGTACCACTGCATTGAAATTTCAAATTTTCTCCAAATAGATTTTTTATTATTTAAACAAACCTAGTAGTTTAGAAACTAAATTCAATTTGTTACAGATTCTATTCTTACATATTTTTGAAATAATATAGATAACTTATTCAAATTTTTACGTCAAGTTTCCTAACTCTAATTTTTCTAATTTTTTTGCCACTTAAGGGCCTATTTTTTCCATGATGATCCTGCACATACCCTCCATTCCTTTAGCTGTCCATCATAATAAATTGACAATCCACATGTTCATAGCTCATCAATAAACAAGTTTGTTTCAATCGAACTACATGGTCTTTGCATGTATAATGTAGGCAAGGCTAATATTTGATCAGCCCCTAAGGCCCCTAGGATAGTGTTGACGACAATTTCACTTGTAGAAAATAGGGTGAATAAATTCTTCATAGACAAGACTGCAAAGAGCCCATCCTTCTTGAAAGATATGGAACAAAGACAACCTAAAGGGGAATTTTGCATTCACAAGGAAAAAAATGGCTTTCATTCAATCCTAAGTCTTTGATAACTACGTCATGGTTTCACTAGGGTCACTCTCAGGTAATGATGTGATATTGCTGTTAATCTCAAAAGGACTATGGTTATTTCTAACTTTGATACAAATTATAATAATTTCACATAAAAATTTCACTTCATTCATAAAATAACATCATGAAATCAAAATATTTTACAATAACATTTCATGAATATCACAAATTATTTGCTATCACTTAAGTAGATTTAGCATTAAGCATTCAACAATTGTATGGGAAAAAAGGTATTTTCAACAAAATTCCTTCCATTCATTTATATTTTTGGAACATTTTCAAATATTTAAACATATATTCTAAAAAAAACTATAAAAAATATTGAAAATTAAAATTTTCTCCTGGTTATTCTCCATGGATGGCCCAAAGAATTAATTAAAACAAATCAAACTACTTTATACTTCACTAGATTGCTTTACAACTACATATAAAATGTTGCAAGATTTTAAAGAGAGGGGTTTCATTTCTAGACACCGAGTAGGTTCTATATGCACCCTTAAATGACAAAACATACAATCTTTTTAAACCAAACTAACAAAACAACTACAAAAGATATTGAGATAGGTAGCTATCTAATAAGATATGGAATTAATTAATGTCTTAGTGCATACAAAATTTTATGCTAGAATGGTTCAAAAAATAGGAAAAAAGAACAAAAATTAAAAGTTTATGCTCCTCCGACATCCACAAATTTCAAACTTAAAATAAAAATGAAGCATACTCTGGCCTTTTATAGAACACAAGGCTCAGACAGGGTAAGACAACTACATGAGAGGAAATCCAAGGGACCAATCTCATCAAGGCATGTGGAATATAGTGACCAATAGGATAATTGCAATTGAAGTCAATGGAAGTCAACTCCAATTACACATTGAAGCTCTTCGAGTGTTGATCTTGAATCTTCGCTAGGATGATACTTTGAATCATGATAATGTGTAGGGGTTCCCATACATTTAGAATGAAAAGGTATAATTTTCACCCCAACACATCGCTTGGATTTGGTTCTATCACTCTCGGGAATAGGCTCTCTAAAAAATTAGCATTTGTTCCCACCGCATGTGAAATACCAAGATCCCCAACATTCTAGTGGACTCAAAGTTGTCTACATTATCACCTCCCAAAGTGTTCAAACTAGAATAATAATTATTCCATCCATGATTCAAGTTTTCTTGACACTCCATACCCTAGCTTTGCATCACAATCAATATCTCCTGCAATCACAAATTCCACACATTAAATCCCTTTTTTAAATAAAAACATTTATATCATCTCATGTAAATAAAACCATTATTCAAATGTTAGTACAAAAATCTCATAATTAACACACCTTTTAAAAGCATATCATGAATCCTCGTACATATACCAGATCACTGGGATCATTAGACAAACTTAAAATTTTCACATTTTTACTCTACATTATAACCTGGTACCTAGTACCCGGTATGCAACTTTACCCACTTACTTTCTCGGACCCCAATTATATCAGAACTCCATTATACCAGACTCCGTCATACTGAAATGCTTTGTACTGGACCAAAGCCTTCTGCTTGAACTTTACATTACCTTTTTCCTTTTACGTGTTTTTGGTACCCAGTATCTGGTGTACAAAACACTTACAATATGAAATACTTTATTATCAAAATATTTTCTCTTTTACTTCTGGTGATCTTCCAATTTGCTAGCTTCTACCATAAGAATTACACATTTTTTACTTGGGTCCCCAAGTCTTTTTAGTTTTGGGGCGTGTTGTGAGACCACACAACAACTTGCAACCAATAAAACCAAATTTAAATCAAATTTTAAATTAAATCACCAGTTGTAAATTAAAACTTATACATATTTTAAAACAATAACTTTCTACCTTAACATATATTCTAAGATAAAAAAGTAAAACTCCATCGGAAACACCCGTGTGTGCTCTGATTTATTCCAGTTTTTCAGAACTTAGTAAAAAGAATCAGTTCATTAACATTGAAACTACATAATATAGTAATCCTCCAAAGCCAACCATGGATAGAGCCTTGCTGACAGTCAAGCATCCATAGCCTCAACAAGGTTATCTCCGTAATTCCCCCAAACATAGCTCTATTGCCAGTCAAGCATCCATAGCCCCGATAAAGTTATTTGGATAGCCTAAAGAGTTGATATCTCTTTTTTTTTTTAGATATAGCAATGATAGCACATTTTCACTTTTGATATTTCAATAATAGCTCTTTTATCAAATTGCAAGCAATGAAGCACGACTATTAGGTTGGGAATTATAGTGGTAGCGAAGGTTACTTTTTGATTTTTCATTCAATGTAAATCCCTTCATCAATTCACTACTTCCCAAAACTCATTTAATGATTCCCTGTAGGTGTGTGTTTCTGGCTAAATTTTACTAACTTATGCCAAATCCTAGCTAATTGTAGCTTGCTATATGTTAAAAAATATGCATAAATTAAAATTTAGCAATAGAAAACTTCATTACCAAATTTAAATCTAAATTTAGAAGCATTAGTTACCACCCTTCCAATTAAATTTTATGGCAACTACTAAAATTTTTGCTAGCTATTTTGACTTGACGGAGCTGCACTTCATTAATGGATCAAAAATGTCATGATTACCTTGAAACATGATCACATTATTCTGTATTAAATTCACACGCCTTATTCAACACGTATTATCTCTTCAACTTACTTGGGTGATGATGTGTACTACCTTGCCGACTTCATTTTCCCATGTATTCCACACTCATAAGCACCTCCATAATTAGTACGACTCTTTTTAAAATATTTGAAATGACCACTATTAATTTTAAAATCTTCAACTTGCTTTATTCATAATCTTTGTACTACTCAAATTTGAAGCAATTTCACTAGATATGTGTAAAGAATTAATTTGATATAATCTTTAAATATGAAGATTATTGTTCAGCTGCCACCTCACTTATAGTTTCCCAAAAAAAACAATTACTCAAGAAAACCATGTACTACAACTTCCTTATGACTATAAATTCTAGCATTTCTTATCGAATTCTCCATACTTCTTTTTTATTTTCCTTTTGTTTTAGTTTATGTAAATTTGCTTTATTTTAGTTTATGGAAACTACTAAAATTTCTGCTAGCTATTTTGACTTGATGGATCTGCACTTGATTAATGGATCAAAAATGTCATGATTACCTTGAAACACGATCACATTATTCTATATTAAATTCACATGCCTTATTCAACACATATTATCTCTTCAACTTACTTGGGTGATGATGTGTACTACCTTGTCGACTTCATTTTCCCATGTATTCCACACACATAAGAACCTCCACAATTAGTACAACTTTTTTTAAACAATTTGAAATGAACATTATTAATTTCAAAATCTTCAACTTTCTTGATTCACAGTCTTTGTACTGCTCAAATTTGAAGAAATTTCACTAGATATGTGTAAAGAATTAATTTGATTTAACCTTTAATTCTGAAGATTATTGTTCAGCTACCACCTTGCTTACAGTTTCCCAAAAAAAACAATTACTCAAGGAAACTATGTACTGCAACTTCCTTATGGCTCTCTATAAATTCTAGCATTTCTTCTTGAATTCTCCACACTTCTTTTTTCTTTTCCTTTTGTTTTAGTTTCTATAAATCTGCTATGTGTCTTCGCATTTTCTTCTTACCCATGGATACTCCAATTTTCTTAGGTTGTTCTCATAGATAGAATGTTTTCTTAGGAAGTATCACACCACAAAGCCTTGAAAAGGTCTTCTTCATTAGGACTTCCAGTTTCACTGTGCCAAATTTATGCTTAGTCCTTGGGGAAAGATATGTTGCATCCAACTGCTACTTTTGTTTTTACTCTGACATTGCTTCTCACTTTGTAGCATCACTTCTAGAAATTGAGCTACCTATTGAAGACGTTCGCATTGCTACCAACCTAATAGTGAAACCTAAATTCTTGGAGAATTTGGATACCATTTTAGCTATTGCACATCCAACCATTGGGATTCCCTCCATGGATGATATTCCTCGGTTCCTAGAACATGGGGAATTGGTTCCACTTCAGCCCTTTCTTATTGATCTCCATATCCAAGACTTTGAAGCTCACCGAGAACTCACCTACATAGGGTATTTAGCCCTGATAGAAGAGGCATCCCATATCAATTGAATGGCTACTATCGTCTGCAACTTTGCTCACTCTTATTTTTGACAATTTTTTGTTTTTTTGAGCAAGGATTTTCTGATATCTCATGCATATATGTGATACACACACACACACACACACATATGTTTTGGTACATTATAAAGCATGTTTTACTATGTATGGCTGTATTGTTTCTCTATCTCAGTTCAATTTTGGAAAATGTTTGAATGCACTCTCATGCATAAGGTAAGTTTAAGCAGAATTTGCTAATGTAGAGGCTAGACAAAAGAAAAGAACAAAAAAAATAAGGAAAGAAAATAAAATAAGTACAAAACCATAAAAAAAAATTAACCCTAACTATCCTAAGTCTAACATTACAAAATATTAACTCTAATAAAGCAATTTATTTCAATTTCTATGGCTATTTTTTCTACAGTTTTAGTATGAATTATAGTAGATTTGTCTTTAAATTCTCTTATCAAAATTTTTGATATTCTACTATGAAAATGGATTATCTTAAATTTTATACGTTTAAACACCATGAATTCAAAAGTGCAGTTATCCAAAATTTGGCTCAAATGTATGAAAACGAACTCATTAGAAATCGATTGCACACATTTTGTTTGATGTGGCCATACTGTACCTTCTTCCAGCCCTGGTCCATTTCCATGAATGACTGTGTTTATTTCTCCACTTCCTTCTCTTCTAAAAATCTTCATATCTTCGACCCTATCTCCACTTTGCATTTTGTTAGGGGTATGTGTAAGATCATCATGGAAAAAATAGGCTCTTAAGTGGTGAAAAATTCAAAAAAAATAGAGTTAGGCAACTTGACGTAAAATTTTGAATAAGTTATCTATATTATTTCAAAAATATGTAATAGAATTTAGCAAATTAAATGTAGTTTCTAAACTAATAGGTTTATTTAAAAAAATCTATTTGGAGAAAATTTGAAATTTCAATGCAATAGTACTTAAATTTTAGGAAAAAGAGAAGTAAAAACACCTTAACCACAATAAAATGATAATTTTTTTTATAAGATTTTAGATATAAGTATGACTCATGTCCTAATGTGATGCATATTTTTTTGTTTTTCCAAGTAATAATTAATTATGAATTTTTTATTACTTTTAAAAATATAAAACTCATATGTCTAACTACCTTAACTTGGTCAAAACTTCATGAAATTTATTTTTTTAAATTCTATAGTATGCAAAGCATATAATGTGATCCTGTAATAAAAAATGTGATACTATTGAAGCTATAGATATTTTCAATCGCCTATCATCAAGACTTTTGTCGAATTCAAATAGAAAATGAATAATAATTATTTATTAAATTCAAAGTAAAGCATAATTTATATTGGTGGAAAGGTGAGAAGCTCTTTTAAAAACCCTTTTCGTTGCATCAATTTTGGATAAAATAAAGTCGTTAGCCATATACCCTACACATACCCATCATATTGCCACTTTTTGGTCCATCATGATCATGCACATACCCTTAGACTAAGATATATCACTACTTATATTACTATTAGAAAGACAAAAAATAAAAAAAATGATATTCAATATCTTGTATAAAATTAGGAAAATGTCTTTTTATAGCTGGTGAATTTCCAACTTCAAGCACAATACATGTGTTTCCCACTTGATTTTCTCGCTCCATATCGTTATTTGTATTTTCCACGTATAAAGGAAATGATGATTCATTAATGTCATTTCCTCGTTTGTGATGAAATATCTCTAGATCTTGACATTCTCGCCTATTTCCCTGCAAAGTGTTAGAATTTTCTCTATAATAATCATTGTTTTCCAACTTTTTTGGTATATCATTTGAGTTTTTAATATTTCCAACTTCACTAGGGAAAAATATTTTTCTCATTAACATTCCCTTTCTTTAAGCAGTTAAAACTTCCTCTATTAACAAAATTACTCTACTTATGGCCAAACAAGCCCTAGTTAAAAAAATGTCACACTCGAGTTCACCATGGTAAGTTGTATTATGAACTCTGCACTCGGGTATGTGTAGGATCATGATGGGACAAAAGGTGGCGATATGATGGGTATTTGTAGGGTATGTGGCTGATGACTTTTTTTAAACCCAAAATTGATGAAACGAAAAGAGTTTTTAAAGGAGATTCTCAACTTTCCACGAATATAAATTATTATTTACTTTGAATTTAATAAATAATTATTATTCATTTTCCATTTGAATTATGACTAAAGTCTTGATTGATAGATTGATTGAAAAACATCTATAGCTTTTAAATGGTATCACATTTTTGAATCCAAAACAATGCATCACATTCTATGCTTTGTATACTATAAGATTAAAAAAATTGAATTTCATGAGGTTTTGACCAAGTTAAGGTGGTTAGGCATACAAGTTTTTATATTTTTTAAAAGTTGTAATAAAAAATCATAACTAATTATTTACTTGGAAAAAAATACAAAAAATATGCATCACATTGGGACATGAGTCCTACTTATCTAAAATATTATAAAAATGTTACATTTTATTGTGGTTAGAATGATGAACCTATTTATTTTTTCCTTGAAATTCTAAGTACCTGCATTGAAATTTCAAATTTTCACCAAATAGATTTAAAAAAAACCTAGTAGTTTAGAAGATACATTCAATTTGCTAGAGATTCTATTCTTACATATTTTTCAAATAATATAGATAATTTATTCTAATTTTTACATCAAGTTGCCTAACTCTGATTTTTCTAAATTTTTTGGCACTTAAGGGCTTGTTTTTTCCATGATGATCATGCACATACCCACTTGGTGACTCTTCCAAAAGTAAACAAACTCAAAGGATGTAGTTTTTGATTAAATATTTTTACAATGTTTTCCAACTTCCATAATGAAGACCAACTTGCATTCAATTTCTCAATCACAAGCTTCTTGCCAAACTCTGAACCAGTGTTTGGTAACACAATTCTTTAAATTCTTGGAAATGATACCTAAAATATTAAATGGTGCCCTCCTTCTAGCACTAGTTCCTGTTGACAACAATTTCACTCGCAAAAAATAGAGCAAATAAATTCTTTACAAACAAGACTGCAAAGAGCTTATCCTTCTTAAAAGATATGGAACAAAGATAACCTAAAGGGGAATTCTGATTTCACAAGGAAAATATTGTCTTTCATTCAATCCCAAGTCTATGATAACTAGGTCATGGTTGCACTAGGGTCACTCTCGGGTAATGATGTGATATTGTTGTTAATCTCAAAGGGACTACAGTTATTTCTAGCTTTGTTAAGAATTAAAAACACTTCACATAAAAATTTCACTTCATTCATAGAATAACATCA
This sequence comes from Sequoia sempervirens, assembly GCA_007258455.2. Taxonomy (NCBI): domain Eukaryota; kingdom Viridiplantae; phylum Streptophyta; class Pinopsida; order Cupressales; family Cupressaceae; genus Sequoia; species Sequoia sempervirens. Next base: position 121,103,901 of record VDFB02105785.1, read on the forward strand.
TGAAATCAAAAGATTTTACAATAACATTTCATGAATATCACAAATGTTTTTCTATCACTTAAGTAGATTTAGTATTAAGCATTTAACAATCGTATGGAAAAAAAATATTTTCAACAAAATTCCTTCCATTCATTTAAATTTTTGGAACATTTTCAAATATTTAAACATCTATTATAAAACAAAGTATAAAAAATACTAAAAATTAAAAGTTTCTCTTGGTTATTCTCCATGGATACCCCAAATAATTAATTAAAACAGAGCAAACCGCTTTATACTTCACCAGATTACTTCACATCTACATATAAAACGGTGTAAGATTTTAAAGAGAGGGGTTTTATTTTTGAAAACTGAGTAGGTTTTATATGCATTGTTATGCAACACAACATACAGTCTTGTTCAGCCAAACTAACAAAACTAGATACAAAAGAACTGAGATAGGTAGCTATCTAATAAGCTCTGATATTAATTAATGTCTATGTTCGTACAAAGTTTTTTTAGCCAAAATGGTTTAGAAAATGGGAAAAAAGAACATAACTTAAAAGTTTATGCTCCTCCGACACCCACAAATTCTGAACTTAAAATAGAAATGAAGCATCCTCTAGCCTTTTATAGAACACAAGGCTCAGACAAGATAAGACAACTACATGAGAGGAAATCCAATGGACAAATCTCATCAAGGCATGTGGAATATAGTGACCAATAGGAGAATTGCAATTGAAGTCAATGGAATTCAACTCCAATTACATGTTGAAGCTCTTTGGGTGTTGATCCCAAATCTTTGCCAAGATGACACTTTGAATCATGATAATTTGTAGGGGTTTCCCATAAATTCAGAATGAAAAGGTAGAATTTTTTCCCCCACACATCGGTTGGCTCCAGTTCTATCACTCTCAGGAGTAGGCTCTCTCAAAAATTAGCATTTGTTCCCATCGCATGTGAAATACTGATATCCCCAACATTTTGGTGGACTCAAAGTCATTTGCATTATCACCTCCCAGAGTGATCGAACCAGAATGAGATTTATTCCATCCATACCTGAGCTTTGCATCATAATCAATATCTCCTACAATCACAAATTCCACACATTAAATCCCTTTTTAAAAAAAAAACATTTATAACATCTCATGTAAATAAAACCATTATTCAAATGTTAGTAGAAAAATCTCATAATTAACACACCTTTTAAAAGCATATCATGAATCCTCATACATATAGTGGATCACTGAGATGATTAGACAAACTTGAAATTTTCACATTTTCACTTTACATTATAACCCAATACCCGGTACTTGGTATTTAGCTTTACCCACTTACTTTCCCAGACCTCGGTTATACTAGAACTCCACTATACCAGAATCCTTCATACCAGAATGCTTGATACCGGACCAATGCCTTTTTCTTGAACTTTACATTACCTTTTTCCTTTTCCATGTTTCCAGTACCTAGTATCTAGTGTATGAAACACTCACAATACAAAATACTTTATTATCAATTTAAGATTTTCTCTTTTACTTTCGATGATCTTCCAATTTGCTAGCTTTTTCCATAAGAGTTACACATTTTTTACTTGGGTCCCCAAGTCTTTTCATTCTTGGACCGTGTTGTGAGACCACACAATAGATGGGTCCTTAGGTTAGCTTCTTGGTCAAAATCTCAGAAAACACAAAAAAATAGAAAATTGAAAAATCAAAACATTTGCAAAACATCTCGAAATTCCTAAAACAACCTCCAAACATTTCAAAATACCAAAAACATTCAAAAACCCCAAAATAATTCATCCCATTTCACTTTCACCTAGAATAAACAGCCACTCACAATAAAAAAATCATCATCTCCACCCTTTGGCAAAACAATTAGAAGCAAGTATGGAAAATTAAAAAGTGTAAACTCAAACATCAGGGTCTTAAGTCTAGGTCAGTACTAGTAGATAAAAAAGTTGGTCAACTCTTGGTATCAATAGCCTATCATCTTGTTAGTCTCAAAATCATTTGATAACATCATGTCCTAGGATGCATCCTTCCTACAATGGACATCAACATCGGACATCACCGTAGTTTAGTCTTGGCTAGAGGTATGAAGAACATTAGCTTGTTTGTTTACTTGATGCTTTCTTTTAATTTATCTTATTGTGCTCACTTTAATGACCTCTTGATGATTTATAATCAAAATGATTTAGAGAGAAAGGAATGGGGAATTGATCATTATCTTTTATCTATTGTGTTTTTTGGATAATCTTGTAATATAACCTTGGTCATGCTAATTTTGTTAGGTTTGTAGGGAGGATGTTTTGAATGCCTTGTTAACTATTACATTGGGAGGTTTTTCCTTTCTATGTTTTAGTCTAAGATGTTTGAAATGTCTAAAGTACATCCTTTAATATGGTTTTGTATGTCAAGTGTGAACAAGAATACTCCTATCTATTTGTTGAGTCAAATTCCATCACACTAGTTACCATGCCATCCTGGTTGTTTATACCTTGATGCATTGTACATCTATGTGTGTTATCAAACATAAGGAAATTTATGCTCTTTACATCATCAATCCCTAGATAAGAAATACATCATCATCATTCATCATTATATCTAATAATGTCTCGATGACTCATAGACTTGTTGGACTTTTGCATCTTCTCAGAATCAAGGGTTTGATTCCTCTCATTCTTCTATTCTTTTCCACACTAACATCTAGTATCATGACATATATCCATCTTGCATCTACGAACCATTAGTTCATCTTCCATAATCATGGCATATCATCATAATAGGAAACATCATCCATCTCACATACATTGCATCATCATTTAAGTGTTTATCATAATATAGATTTTTTATTCTAAGCATCTTAAAACTATCTCATTTGCATCATCATCATAATATAGATCTGTTATTCTAACCTTCTCATTTCACCATCTTGAACCTCTTTTTCGTGAGCTCAACCTCAAATAATTTTTTTTGCCCAGTCTCTCTAGGGGGTAGTGTACCAATGTAATTCTTTCCATTGGGGCAACTGTGGGGCATTTGAAAAAAAAATGGAAATTTTTTAGTTTCAATCTTGGCAACATCAGTCTTTGAACAAATGCAATTGGTATGCTACTTCAAAGAGGGGTAAAATGTAGATACTCAAATAATTCCAACATTATGCACCTAATTCTGATTAATTATCATCAAATTCTTCTATTAATCAAATAAAGCAATTTATTAGATTAATTCACTAATGCCCATCATGTTTTGATTAAATAAACCAATTTATTTAATTAAAATCCTAAAGTCTTCTCATTTGATTTAATAAAGAAAAATATTTAAATCAAATGTCAAATCCCCTAATTCCTCCAAGTTAATTAATTCTAGATTAATTAACTCCAAATCCTAATTACCCATTCTCTAGCTTTTGGCTCAACCTTGGTCAAACCCAACCCCTGATTAACTAACCCACTTGCACATGAAAATAATTCTTTTAATTAACTAATTACCCTATTTTCCCTCACAAAAGAATATGCTTTTAGAATATTCCTTTAATAACTCCATTTATTTGACTTTCTTATGACATGCATCAACTTCTCTTACATATCAACCACATGCATTAACCCCTCTTACACTCTCAACCATAAGCATTTATTTCTCTTCCATCCTCTTTACTTGAACATTCTCCAAAATGTGCTCCACCTTCATCCAATAGACTTGTGACAAGTGTCACAATCTTATTGCCTCTCCTTTAGTCCCACAATCCTCCAATCTCTCTATTATTCAACTCTTCAACCCTATAAATAGAAGCATTCTCTTCACAATAGGCATCCACAATCTTAAGCATTTCCACTATAGGAACATTTGTGAGGCCTACCCCTATGATACACTTCATATTTAGACTATTTTTGAGTTGTCGTTATTGATTTTGCTTAGAGATACTCTTGATGACATGATACTTAGACATTTGAGTTCTTATGATGATTTGACTATGTTATTTAGATATTTTAGTTCCTATGATGATTTGATTATGATGCTACATGCCTAGTTAGATGACCTTAATGGTGGACTTGAAATTATGCTAGTTACTATGGTTGTTTAATTAAATTTTGAAATGATGAACAAATGAAATGTGTTGTGAATAAACCATGTTATAATTTGATGAAATTGAAAATTAAGGTAAAAAGAATTGGATATGATATGTGATTAGTGTTTGTTCCAGTTATGATATGAGATATATATGCTATGTGAAAGTATGAAACTTGATTATATGAAATGATGATTTAATTGTTTTGAGATATAATTTATTGGATGGATTAACATGTGCATCGAGTGTGCAGGTACACTTTCCATGGCCAATAGAAATTGGAGGTAACCTTTGGGAACCCTGAGTGAGTTTACCAGTGAAGCCGAGCTATAGTCCATATGAAGGGACTATAGTTCCATTTTGTAATATATTTTTCTTTGTGATGTATTTGTGCATGTTTGTAAATTGGTTTTAATTCCCATGTCAATCTATTAAGTGGTGAGTTGTCCACCCAAGTGGAAAAACTCGGATTTGATCCTTATGGCACATTTTGAAGGTTGTAGAGTTGAGTTTTTTAAGTGTTTTTATTGATTTAAGGTCCCTAGGTCAAGTACCTATGGGTTAGGTACCTTTTCAGCCTATAATGTTGAGTTAGTTTCATGATTGGGCACCCTTTTTGAGGCCTTAAAGAAGTTTGGCGAAAATAAGGTTTTGAGAAGTGGGATGGGGATTAGTCCCTTTCCACTCCCACTTCTCTATGTTGTCTTGGGAGTTCCCCAAGTTCTCACACATGTGAGAGCACACATGGGTGAATTTTCTTGGGAGGGTGAATGGGTGAGTGACAAGTGTCACTTCTCCATTCAAAGGAAATTCAAACTTGAGATTCTATAAGAAAAACTAAGAACAAGGGTTTTGGGGGTTCTCTTTTGGCATTCTTTGTTTTGGAGTTGTAATTTTTGGGAGCTATTGGATTTGGCTTGAAGGATTGGAAAGCAAGCTTGGAGGAGTTGTGCTCATCCTCATCACTTGCTTCCAAAGCTTGGATTAAGGTAGGGTCACCAAACCCTTTTACTTCTTATGTTGTTAAATTTGTATGCACTATGTACATGTGATTGTGTATTTGAAAATTCTTTCTCTTAAGTGTTGCTTCTCTTTTGTTTTCTTTGCTTTGTATGAGTGTTGGGAAAAAGGGGTTGTAATGGGATAAGCTCACCCAAATTTGGGAAGAGCATCCCAAGTTTGGGGATGGTTGAGTAGGAACCTCCATGGGGGCTAGTCATTCCTCCTTTAAAAGGAGAGGTTAATACAAAGGGTAAGAGTACCCATATGTTTTTGTGAAATGGGAAAGATGGTTGGGGTGGATAAGGAGATGAGAAGGAAGGGTTGTAATGAAGAGGTGGAAAGGTTTGGTGAATGTTATTCATGGTGTTTACTCTTGAGTCCCCAAAATGGAGTGCGTAGTCCACTTCCATTCCCCATTTTGGGTTCGTAATGAATCATTTGTTATGTGAAAAATCCCTTGGGTGGGTGTGAATAATTTTGTGTGTATCTTGTGTGTTAATGTATTTTGGCTTGCATGAATGTACCTAGTTCCCAAGGTGCCTCCTAGCTCGGGGGTGGTTGGTATTCCAACCAAAGGTTGGGAGGTGAGCTCCCCATTGGCCTCTAGAGAGAATTTTGTATTTATTTTTGCAGGTTAGAAGAAGCTAAAAGTCTTTGGAATAGTACATACCATTACCTTATGTTATGTGAGGTTTGGGGAAAAACTTGTGTAAAAATCCATCTTGAATGGATGGTGGGATTTTTATCGTGTGAAGTGAGAAATACCCCTTGTAAATGTGTTTTCTATTATTTTGATGTACCTTTCTGCTGTAAGAAAATAGTTTCATGTATCTAGTTGGATTGTTTGTAATGGATTAAAAAAAAAAAAAAGGATTATTTTGTTAGGATTTACACCTTATTTTTCTGTTAAACGAAATATAATATACATGCACCTATAAATAAATGGGTAGTTGCAGTTGGAAAATGTTTTCATTATGCAGATTTGTTAAGTTAAATCTGTATTTTCTTTTATGATTCTATGTAGTTGGAAAATGAAGGAGAAATGTATTTGCATGCTATGTTGTTTAGTTTAAAGAAAGAAACAGAGGAAAAATGTAGACATACATGTAAAGTCTTAGATTTCTCTTTTGCTAATAAGCTTGATGTAATACTGGGTGCAGAAAGGATTCAACATTAATATAAGGGAATACATGCACTATTAAATAAATGTTGTTTTTAAAATTCCTACATTTCTGTGAATAATATAGATGCAAGAGAAAATATTTTATACACCCGCTAGTTTTACATTGATAAAAGTTGTTTGGGATTCTGTTAAAATAAATGATAAAAGTTAACATTAAGTTGTAGACACTGAAATAGTAAATATATGAATATATTGGTACCCTAAGATGTATTACAAAACTCATGTTCAAATTGTGTTCCTACAATATTTGTAGCTTAGTTATACCTTGGAATAAGGTGAGAAAACACTGTTCCTTTCGTAGTTCAAATGTAAAAGATCTTAGTACTGAATCAAGCCAGCATAAAGATTACTTACCTTTGTGTTTCCCTCAATACAAAGCTCTCCCTGTGTAATAGAATAATGAAAGCTAAAATGCAATACATTGAACATTAGCATGAAAGGTAGTTTACAATAGCTCTAAAATGTGGTTGAGTACAAAAAATATACAACAGGGTCACACTGCTCATAGGTCGTAGACTGTAGAGGGGTCATGAGCCAGAGGATGCCAATGGCTTCTTTTTTTTTAAAGCCTTTGCCAGTGTTAAATATATAAAATGAAATCGTTCAAAAACTTGAGGTCTGCACATTAGTTGTAGGTTGAAATCCATTTAATCTAAAGCAAATAAATAAAGAAATAAATAAATAAAATATATTATGTACTTATACTGTTGTATGGGTAGGGTGCTGCATGATGGGATGAGAGAATACATTTTAAACTGGGATCTACCTTGTTGAAGTTAACATTTACCTTCTTGGGCCTCTGAGAACAATGCTCCTCTATAAAATAATCAGCCATACTTCATAATCACTTTGGGCAGAGACTTTCACTCCCTCCCATGCGCATTTATTCTCCTCTAAATTGGATTATGTCGTAGCCAAATTTGACAACAACGTAAGCGGCTAAGTCCTTGGAAGACATACTTTTGAGCAAAACAGAAAATATTTCACCAACCTTGTAACCCCTCCCAGCACCATTTTCGATCTCTCCAGCATCGTTGTGCATTAGCAGAAGGCAACAGTTTAAAAAAAAGAAGAGGCGTATGAAAATTAGGGCTGCTTCTCTCGGTCTGCTATATTTTAGCAGTAGATGACCTAAAGTCTAATCCATATCAAAACAAAATAAAACAGGCGCTTGTATTTTTCAAAATTGATTTGAATTATTATGAAATACAGTTTTGTGGACATTGTACAGCTGTACCACACGCCATGACTTTTAAAATAAGCAAATGTATTATTAAAGGTTACATCACCGAATAGAGTCTAGTGAATCGTGTGCCTTGGTAAGTGTAAAAAAAGTAAATAAATAAAATAAAATAAAATAAACTATAATGAGGAAACTCCAATATGCGGGGACGTGTGGAGATGTCAGTTTAGCAATAGAAAAGTTAAAACAAAATAAATTATCATGCAAGTATGGCAACGTGACTGCCAAAATTTGTGCCGCTTAAGTACGAAATGGACAAAAGTCATTCTTTTATGCTAAGGAAAATAAATAAATATCAAGGACCCTATACATATGGTTTTGGAGTGCACTCAATTAAATAAATTAAAGGCAAAACAAGGGCTACGTGGTTTTAGCTGTAAGAGTGGGAAAGGTGAATATAGTAATTTAAAGTGTAAAGAAACTAAAAATGGAATTTTAGTTAAAGTAGGCTATATGTTAGTAAGACATGTATGAAGATTTTTATTTATTTTAAATTCAAAGACCCATAGCATGTATACAACCTTTTAGATTTAAAACTTATTTAATTCATACCTTGAATTTAATTTGATTAAGTTTTTATATTTATATAAGGATTAATTAGATTATATCTTAAAAATTAATTTTATTATATATAATTTTCTTATAAGAATTATTTATTCAAGAAAATTTAAATTATAATTTTAGGATTAATTTAATATAATTTTCTTATGAGAATCATTTATTAAGAATAATTTAAATTGTAATTTGTAAGGCTAATTTAATTATTTTATATAGTTATCTTTTGAGGATTATTTATATTTTGTTAAGTGAAAAATATAATTGTAAAACGAGTGGGTGTGAGGTAATAATACAAGAAAATGATGTATTAGGAATAATAATATTGTCGTAGAAAGATCAAACTACACCAAATAATTTTGGTATTAATGAGTGGTGATAATAGCAAGTGCATTACTAAATTAATGATGTTTTTCCTATACTCAAGACTAATAATATTTTCACATGAAAATAGATGGAACATTATTTATAATCTTTCGTTTTAACCTAGTTACTTCACCCCGTAAATAAAGGTTAACTTAATGTTCTTGGAAGGAGCGTGCACAAGAGACCACGTACACCTAAATGTATTTTACCCCCACGCCCCCGCTCTTGAGAAAATGAGACGGTTATGGTGTGGCTTGTCCAACTCTCGGTTGGTGCGCATAGATAGTGACTATGGGTGTGTATAAGCATCAGTGATCAAGGTTTTACGTGTTAAATTAAAAAAAAAAATTGTTAGTTGTGCTTTTTTCCTTCGTGCAAAATTTAGGGCATTACATTTTGGTATCAGAGCCTAGGTTCCAACACTGGGAACTCTGGGCATATGTGCTCACCATGTTAATATGTGTTATGACATTATCATGTAGGATGCCAACTAGATTGCGAAAGATTCACAGCCGCGGACGTGGCCGTGGACGTGGTGCTGGACGAGAGCGAGCCAAGTCACCACCCGTAGCCTCACATGTTCCAGAGGTACCACAACATGAGCCTTCACAGAATCTTAATTCCCAAATCCTCCATGCATTAGAGGATTTGATTGGGGTTATTCACGCTCGTCTACCAGTAATAGAGGAGGGACCTAGACCAGACCGGACACATCACTCGACTGAAGTACACAAGTCAGAGCATAGGGAGTGTAGCAGAAGTCCCCCTCGCATCCTTGAGGAGTATAATGATGAGGGAGAGAGGGGATCAGTCTATCTAGATCCTCCACCATAGATTCCCCACCCTGAGGTACCAGATGAGGGTAGAGCGTATCGAGATCCAGGCTATCAGATTCATGAGTTGTTACGATTGAAACCAACTAATTTTGAGGGATCCACAGATGGAGTAGAGGCTGAGTCTTGGCTTCTTAGCCTTGAGAGGTGCATGGGATTGCGTGCTTATGTAAGCAATCTAAAAGCACGTGTTGCGATACTATTGCTTCGAGGTTCAGCATCTACATGGTGGCACCAGGAGGAGCGCAAACACCACCTATCCTTAGATACTCTCACTTGGGAGACATTCTTAGAGCGGTTTCGAGCACGCTACTTATCAGAGCATTTCATACAGCGTCGTATTGATGAATTTCATGACCTACATCAGAGGGGTTTATCAGTAGCATAGTATGAGAGTCAATTTTTGGAGCTACTACCGTATGTGGATTATTTGCATGATGAGAAGCTTCTTGTCAATCGTTTCATTAGGGGCCTAAATGCAGGTATATCAGGACCCGTTCGCATGGCCAATCCAGAAAACCTTCGGGTTGCTATGGAGAAGGCCCTTATAGCAGAGGAGATTCAAGGGAAATCTTAGGATGCACAAGAGCGATTTCAAAACCGCAACCACACTCCATAGTCACATAGCTTTCGACGACCTCCCCTTCCTTCAAAGGGAGGATTCAAGCCTCAAGTTGGGCCACCTAGACCACAGCAGCAGCAACAACAACAAAGTCAGAGGCCTAAGCCTCAATAGAGCTCGCAGGGTGGCCACTTTAGGCCATGGCGGTCATAGGGTCCTCGACGTGATCAGTGTCCACAGACACAGGGAGTCACTCCAGCATGTTCACACCAGTCCTCCCGTGGGGGATTTAGTGGTTCCAGTAGGACTGGGGGACAACAGCCTAGCAGGACACAGTCAGCTTAGGTGTATATTCGAGGTCCTTGTTATGTATGTGGTGCAATGGGGCACCTAGCTAGGGATTTCTCTTAGGGACCTGCAACAAGAGGACAACAGACAGGAGGTTCAGAGCAGACAGTGGGAGATGTGGGAAAGTCCCACAGAGTTTTTGCAGCGGTCAAGAACCACCAAGCTGAGCATCAGGCCACTGTCATTGAGGCACCAGGTATGATTGGTAATATTCGAGTTTCTGTTTTGTTTGATTATGGGGCATCCGATTCTTTCATTTCCCCATCTATAGTGGAGCGTAGTAGGCTAGTGGCATCTAGGCAGAATGATAGGTGGGAGGTTGAGTTAGCTTCAGGAGCTAAGGTGCCTATAGATTCTGTAGTTAGAGATTGTCCACTACAACTAGGAGATTGGACTACTTCAGTGGATCTTCGTGTTACTCAGACATTAGGCTCCTATGGGGTAGTTTTGGGTATGGATTGGCTTGACGCACATCGAGCTAAGGTAGATTGTCATCGTAAGATAGTTGAGTGTGTAGATGACCATGGTACAGTAGTGGAGATTACAGGAGTACAAAGGCCCATATCTCTTCACATGATATTTGCTATGCAGCTTAAGCGATGTATGCGAAAGGGATGTCAGTTATTTGCCATTACCATCAGTGATAGGACTGAGGAGGAGTTAGAGACATCTTTGGATGATCACCCCATCCTTAGGGAGTTTGCAAATGTGTTCCCTTCAGAGTTACCAGGTATGCCACCTCGGCGGGAGATCGATTTTCACATAGACTTGGTACCAGGAGCTGAGCCAGTATCACGTGCACCATACAGGATGACCACACATGAGCTTAGTGAACTCAAATTACAGTTGGAGGAGTTGTTATAGAAGGGTCATATCTGTCCGAGTGTCTCACCTTGGGGCGCTCCTGTTATCTTCGTTAAGAAGAAGGATGGATCCCTTCGACTTTGTGTGGACTATAGACAGTTAAACAAGGTGACGATCAAGAATCGTTACCCTCTTCCAAGGATTGATGATCTATTCGACCAACTACAGGGTGCTAGAGTGTTCTCTAAAATTGACCTCAATTCTGGATATCATCAGTTGTGGATTTTAGATGTAGATATACATAAGACTGCTTTCAAGACTAGGTATGGTCATTATGAGTTTACGGTGGTACCATTCGGTTTGACGAATGCCCCTGCAGTGTTCATGAGTCTCATGAACGGGGTATTTCGTACCTTTCTAGATAAATTTGTGATAGTGTTCCTGGATGACATTTTGATATATTCACATTCAGAGGAGGAGCATGAGGAGCATCTATGACAAGTCTTGCAGTGTTTGAGAGAGCATCAATTGTATGGTAGCTTGTCTAAGTGTGCCTTCTTTCATTCAGAGGTTCATTATCTTGGGCACATTATATCAGGAGATGGTGTCTCTGTAGATCCATCAAAGATTAGAGCTATCATAGAGTGGCCAGCGCCTACTATAGTGACAAAGGTCAGGAGCTTCATGGGCTTAGCAGGTTATTATCAACGATTTGTTGAGAGTTTCTCCAGGATTGCACACCCAATTACTTCTCTTCAACGAAAAGGGAAGAAGTTTGAGTGGACAGAGAAATGTGAGAGGGCCTTTCAAACCCTCAAGGAGCATCTTACTAGTGCTCCTATCCTAGCAGTACCACATCCATCAACAGATTTCATGGTATGTACCGACGCCTCATTGGATGGTTTAGGTGTAGTGCTTATGAAGGAGGGTAGAGTGATCGCATATGAGTCATGAAAACTCAAACCCCATGAGTTGAACTACCCTACTCATGACTTAGAGTTGGCATCAGTAGTTCATGCATTAGTCCGTTGAAGACACTTTCTCTTAGGACACCACTTTGAGCTTCATTCAGATCATCAGAGCCTACAGTATATCTTCACACAGCCTAATCTAAATGCACGTCAAAGGTGTTGGATGGAGTTTCTTTGTGAGTATGAATTTGATGTCCATTACATCAAAGGGAAGGAGAACGTGGTGGCAGATGCATTGAGTAGGAGGAGACATGAGTTATCATCCATGTAATTAGGCACAAATTTGAGGAAACGCATCCTTCAACACTTAGTAGAGGATGAGTGGTATAGAGAGGTACAACAGGAATTACAGTCATAGAGAGCCCTCAAGGGAAAGTTTACAGGGTACACATTGGAGTTAGATGGGTTATTGCGACATAGAGGTCGTATCTATGTACCTAACATTGGTGATCTTCGTACAGTCATCTTATCAGAGGCACATAGGGCACCATATGCAGCACATCCAGGGGTGAAGAAGATGCATGCCGATCTTCGACAGTTATACCATTGGGCAGGGATGCGACGTGACATTGCAGAGTTTGTGACTTGATGCCTTGAGTGTCAGAGAGTCAAGGCAGAGCACCAACATCCAGCAGATTATTGTACCCGCATGATATTCCCGAGTGGAAATGGGACACCATTTCGATGGATTTTATTGTTGGTCTACCTTTGTCTTCACGTCGTCATGATGCCATCATGGTGACTGTTGACAAGTTGACCAAAGTGGCCCATTTCTCACCTGTGCATACGACATATACAGCACCAGCAGTTGCGAGGGTATTTCTTGATGATATTGTCAGATTACATGGAGTCCCTCAGAGGATCATTTCAGACAGAGATTCACTTTTTACATCCTTATTTTGGACTTCATTTCAGCAGGCATTGGGCACCCAGCTCAACTTTAGCTTTGGCTTACCATCCCGAGACAGATGGGCAGACAGAGAGGGTTAATCAGGTGTTAGAGGACATGTTACGCATGTATGTGATGGATCATCAGTCCCGATGGGAGGAGTACTTGTATTTGGTTGAGTTTGCCTATAATAATGGACATCACAGCTCCTTGGGTATGCCACCTTATCAGGCCTTGTATGGTAGACCCTGCAGGACTCCTTTGAGTTGGGATATATAGAGGATAGAGTGGCGATTGGTCCAGATGATCACAGGATATGGAGGCAGCAGGTGGAATTGATTAAGCGTCTTGAGAGGCACAAGATCGGCCAGAAAAAAGTATGCTGATGCTAAGAGGGTTGTCAGGAGTTCGAGGAAGAGTTAGAGGAAGAGAGAAGAAAAGAGAGAAGAGGAGAGAGATAGATATATATAGTCACATAAAGAGAGAGATGGAGAGATAAAGAGAAATAGGAGACAAAGATATATATAGAGGTTGAAATATCAAGAGATAAAGAGGGAAAGAGGGAGAGGGTGATATAAATAGGGATAGCAAAAAATAGTAAGGGTAGAAAGATAGGGAGAGGGAAATATATAGAGAGATTAAATGAGAGAAAGGAAGATAGAGGATGAAATAAGGTAAGAGAAATATATAGAGAAATAAGGGAGAGAGGAAGAGAGAGATTGAGAGATAATAAAAAATATAAATATAGATAGTGAGACAAAGATATAAAGAGATCTCTCTTTCTCTCTCTTCCCATATCTCTCTATATATATCCCCATATGTATCTCTCTCTACCCCTCTCTATATATTTCCCTCTCTCTACCTCTCTCTATATACTTCATATCTCTATATTTATATGATCCCTCCATCTCTCCCTATCTCATTCTCTGTCCCTCTCTCTCCATTTCCATATCCATTTCCATCTCTATCTTCCTCTCTATCTCTCTACCTATCTCATTCTCCTTACCTCTCCTTACATCTATTTCTCTCTTTCCCCTCTATCTTTCCCAATATATATTTGTCTCTATCACTTTCTCTTTCTATATCTCTCAACTTCTTTATCCTCTCTCAATTTCTCCCCCTCTCTCTCTCCCTCTCTATATCTATCTCAATATCTCTCTCACTCAAACACATACACTCCTTTATTCTCCTTCCCTATCTCTATCTCTATATATCTCTTTCACTCACACACACACATTGCTTCTCCCTTCCTATGTCTATATCTATCTCTATCTCTATCTCTATCTCTATCTTTATCTCTATTTCTATCTCTATATCTCTCCCCCCCTCTCCTTATCTCCCTCCATCTCTATGTTAATTCTTTGTTACCTAATTTATCTCTCACTCTTTCCCCCTCTATTTATATCTTCCCATATCTCCCTTTCCCTCTCTATTTTTATGTTATTATCTCTCTCTCTCTCTCTCTCTCTCTCTCTCTCTCTCTCTCTCTTATTTACTCCATCTCTCCCTCCATATCTCCTACTCTATCTTTATGTATATCCCTCTCTACCTCTCTCTATATATCATTTCCTATATCTTTATATTTATCTCTTCATCTCCCCCTCTTTATATCTCTCCCTCACCTTCTCCCTCTTCCTCTCTCCTTCCATCCCTCCATTTATAAATTTATCTCTCTTGGTATTTGTATTTTTCTCTCTCACCCTCTCTATCTTTCCCAAGTTATATTTATCCATATTTGCCTCTCCCTCCCTATCACTTCCTCTTTATATCTCTCTACTTCTCTCTCTTATCTCTATTTTTCTCCCTCCATCTACCTCCCTCTATATCTATTTATACATATCTATCTACCTCTCTAGATCTCTCCATATATCTTTCTCACTCTCTCTCACTCCTTTCTCCCAACCTATCTCTAACTCTATCTCTCCATATTCAAATCCTTACATATCTCCATTCATCTCTATCTCATAATCTATCCATCTCTCTCTAATCCTCTTGTTATATCACTTCATATCTCTATCTTTATATTTACATCTCTATCATTCTCTCCCTCTCTCCTCCTCTTTATATATTTATCTCTTCCATCTCTATCTATCCCTTTGCCCTCTCTCTTTATCTATCTCTCTCCTCTCCATATCCCCCCTCTCTATCTTTCTATACCCATATCTCCCTCTCTCTTCCTCTCTCCCTATTGCAAACATAACATGAGCCTATTGGTAATGGAGCCTTATTATCT
The DNA here is from genome assembly GCA_007258455.2 of Sequoia sempervirens. Classification (NCBI taxonomy): domain Eukaryota; kingdom Viridiplantae; phylum Streptophyta; class Pinopsida; order Cupressales; family Cupressaceae; genus Sequoia; species Sequoia sempervirens. The sequence continues at coordinate 121,118,937 of VDFB02105785.1, forward strand.
TCCTAATTTAAAGTTTTTGTTTTAATTGTGTCTGAATCCATGTAAGTGAATAAATAATTAATTTTAAGATATCACTTCTCCATTAAGAACTTTTTTGCACAAAAAACATCATTTTTTAAATGGACTACCAATTAAACTCATATATACTACACAAATCTATGTGAAAACTAGAACAAAAAATTCCCTAATTGACCTTCCACACTTCTTTGATGCACCCATTACACACCAAGGTGTGATTACTAGTTTACATTAAAGTCTATTTTATATATAATTTATATTATTATATGATTTTGAATTATATTATATTTTATTTATGCATTAATTTGTTTATTTATGTTAGAATTTTATATTTATATTTTTTAATTATACTCAATATTTGAAATTAAATATATTGAAAAATGTAACTATTTTTTTCTTGGTAATTGTTTTCATGGGGAAAAATCCCTTTCTATTAAACCATAAATAAAGTTACATAGATGTTGTGATAGACTCACACTACTGGTCTCATAGTTAGATTACATACATCATGCTTTCAGAGAAGGAAACAATCCTTTATATCTATGTGGCAACAAACATATCACCATTCTCACTCACATAATAGCTAAGTGTCTGCATGTTTTTCTTCATCAGACCCTCCATAAAAATAGTGAGTTCTTGAGTTGATACCTTGTTTTCTTGACTACCGAGGCATCGATGATCTGCATCATCAGTCCAACTGTTGGTTTTTTCTTGATGGTTGGTATTCACGCAAGCATCGTAGCCTTGTTTTGTTTTGCAACTAGATTATTTGTAACCAATTTCCCCCTTGTCTTCACCCCCATCACCTGCACTATATTTTTTTTATGCCACCTCATACACATTTCCATCATGGATATGGCTTGCGGCCCATAGATCCTCCCCCATGATATGTGAGATGGATTTCACTATCTCATACTTCTCCAACTTTGTAATAACCCATTAAAAATTACTACTTAATTAATATTATTGTAAATGACACATGAATAAACTCCAAATTAGAAAGAAATAACTAGTGGCTAAAGTCAATCATAGCTACACATGTGCATTTAAAATGAGTCAAAGATTATTATATTCACTTCAAAATTCAAATTACAATATCAGATTTGACTTGGATCCTATGGCCTCAATGTCATTACATTGTACATTTTCCATCAAGTACATGAAAGTATTACATCAAATTACATCATAGACTATAACAGTCTTGTGAAAAACTAAGGTTCTTATTCAACGCTCTCCTCCACTGGTGGACGAGAACATGGTTGAAGCACTTTACCTCCCAACCACAAAGCTTATGCATCCTTGATTTTCTTCTAACTTGAAGAATTCCCAACACTGCACAAAAAGTTTAACAAGAGAACAATATGCAAGGTGGAATCTGATGTGTGCCCCATACATCAACATGTAATTTATATCTACAAGTTAGAAAAGAAAGTGCAAGATCTATGATAGGAATGTTAAAGAGTGAAATCACATAATTCATACATACATAATGAACTATATTGCTTGGCCAAGCATAATAAATGTATTGTAACAACAATATTCAATAGGTTCTGGTAAATCAAACCTATACTCTCTGAACTCCATTTTGGCACCCGTCCTAGAAGGTAACCTTATAATATACATCATATAACAACTATCTACCCTCTAGAAGCATCTACCCTAAGGTTCTCTAGTCGACTAAGGTATCACTATTATGTCAAAGTATTAAATATTATTTCACAAATGTCTTCTAAAGAAGAATCAGATTACCAGTTTACTTTGTAGATAGAAATTAGATTTATGATTCATAGAGTAATTAAATAATCAGTCATATCATTCTTGTGACTATCAAATACTTTTCATTATAAGCATTTTCCATTTAAAAGGAACGAACTAAGAAAAAAAGAAGGTATGTCACAAGTATGTGTATGTACATAGACAAAGTCTATGTGCATACACATATGTGTGCCTACTTAAGTTTTAGATTTGTGCATACATTCTAAAATAATCAATAATTCAAATTGCAACCTTACAATAGTATCCCATTTGATGTTTCTTGTCAAAAATAAAGAACCTGAATAAGTCTATGCTAACAATTTCATACATATTGTTATTGCATTCTCACAACTGTGATACTATAACATTGTTGTTTACATAAGAACATTCATTGTCTAAATAGAATGAGTACTATTTCCTACTAAATAGTCATGAAACAAGTTGTTTAAACATGTACATTCATTGTTTATACATAACAAGCATTTTTTCCTACTAAATAGTCATAAGCAAGTTGTTCACATATGTACATTCATTATTTATACAGAACAAGCACTGTTTCCTACTAAACAATTACAAGCAAGCTATTCACATATGTACATTCATTTTTTATATAGAACAAGCATTGTTTCCTACTAAACAGTTATAAGCAAGTTTTTCACATAAATACATTCATTGTTTATAGAAAACAAGCACTGTTTCCTACTAAACAATTTATTGAGGAAGGTTGTTTTCAGCTACAAGGATAACTTTTAAAAAAATAGAGTTGTTTGTAAAGAATAACCTTTGTTTACATCAACACAATACTATCTCAAACTAAACGGTTGCATTTAAAGAAAAATAATGTCATTTTCTCTATTTGCTGATCTCGAGTTGTTTACATGCTAAATGATCACTTTAAAAGTAAATGTTCACCGTTCAATATAGAACAGGTTTATACATGTATTCACAAGTCACTCTAAATTGGCCATTCACATTAATCAAGGGAATTTATTTCTTAGCAACAATAACATACATAGATTTGACCTTTAAAACAAGCTGGTTTATCTCTAGATTCAACATGCATGCTTCTTAGTTACAAGGGAATATCCCTTAGATCTTGTAGATCGAACCCTAGTTGGGTTTTTTTGGATTTAAACAAAGAATTCACCACCTTCTCACTCGGAGGTGGCAACATTGTATACATACACTAAAATTTGAGCTTTCAATTTAGCTATTGTTTATTGGCCCAACCAATAAGGTGAATACAATTTTTATCTTTTTAAACACAAGGTTGATACCCCATTTTAGGGGATCATTGATCAACACACAATAATGATTATTCATCATAAAATATAGTGTAACAAAATAGGGTTTTTGATTAGCCATAGAATGGCTTCCACAAGTGTGTGACCTTTAAGAATAGTCATAAATTAAAAACTCAAAGGTTAGGTTTAGCTTAGAGAGCTAGCCATAAGGCTTATAGATAAAACTCATACAATACAACCATAGGCTGAGTGACCCAAACAATGGTTAATGCCATGCCACTCGGCTCAAAGCCATGGCTATTCATCAAGAATGCATTTTACACTTTAAATGATGCAATAGACAATTAAAAATGGAAGAATACCATTCAAAAATTAGGAAAATGATAGACTAAAATTGAGTTTATTTTCTTAAGTGATTGGATTACCTCAAAAATTGAGCTTGTATGAGTCTGTCTTTTGATTTTTCCCTCATGCATGGGCTCTCTCTACTTTTTCCTTCCACAAAAAAACTTCTTCATTGTTCTTTTTCACCCATAGCCTGTGTATTCAAAATGGAAACAACATATTATTTTTGCATTTCTCTAGCAGAAGAATTATTTCCTTATTGTCAATCACTACCTATTTTAAATATAAATATTAATTTCATGGCAGACCACGTCCTCCATAATCTTATTTAATTTTCAACAATCCAATATTACATTCCTATTGGTTATCAATTTGAATTTTGATGAGAATATGAATATGTATATATACTTATATATATATAGGTATTTATATGTTCATTCTTTATTTCAAATATCTATATATATATATATATATATATATATATATATATGTATATACATATATATATGTACATACATACATACATATATACATACATATATAATATATATGTGTGTGTGTGTGTGTGTGTGTATTCTTGTATAAATGGTTTGTTTGAAAGAATTTATAAGTTCCATATGTAATTTTTTAAAATTAAATAAGGAACTTTAATGTCATCTTGAGAATCCATACAAACAAACTAAAAGAACTTATTTTCACTTAATTTTCACATAATGAATTATTTTATCCTTTTCAATCATTCTTTTCAATGCTTTCATTCATTTTCTTTGAAACACAGAGTTTGAGCAAACAATTTAGTCTACAAGCCATTCATTTTCAAACACTGAAACAATTCAAGTCATGAAATTATCTTCTATATATGAAAAAATAGTCCTAATGCAAGTCATCATGCCATTTGTTGTGTGAGAGCCCAGATTCCAACTGGCTTACCATTCGATCCAGCTAAACAATCCTACTTCAAACATGTTCTCATTTTTCTACCTGTCACCCTAAAAATGCACACACTTGCACTTGCAAATTGATTAGTAATGTCCAATACTTAGTAACATATAAAATAATTTCCAAAATTTTGCAAAGTGAACATCAGTCAACTTCTTTCATTCATTTTTTAATATTCTAGAATCTCCATTAAATACTTAATTAAATTTCTTCAATAATTCAATTTACGATATTATGATAAATAAGCAATAAATTGGGTTATGATAACCTTAAACAATCACTTTATTTGTTCCTCTCTCATCTTTGTACCACATTGGCAAGTGACCCTATAGATCATATTAAAAGCCACTTTGGTTATACTAGACATCCAACCCTACATTATATTGTACCATAGAAAAATGGCCCCTTTTCATTTTGATGGCATTTTAGGTCCTTCTTCACGATGCTTTGTCAAATTTTCTTTGATTTTATGTTGTAATATGGATTGAACATACATATTTAGGTCCTTTTAATTCAAATAATGGCATCTTGTGAAGGTTTTGTGAAGTGTTGTAAGACATTTCTACACTTTTCTAGACTCTATTCATTACAATTCACTTAAAAATCACCTTTTCATCACTTATCAAGTCTTATTTTGAAGTGTTGTAAAGTCTTGTAATAAGATTTCATGCTTTTCTAGGCTTGTTTTCACTATTTACACCTTTCTTATGCTTTATTTAATCCCTTTATGCCCTTATAAGGCTTAATTAAGTATTTTTTTGAATGTAAATTGGACAAACAACATTAAATATTACTGAATTCTTGACACCCACTTCCAAGCTTGAGGTGGGACCCATTCGCCATGGGTGCCGAATGAGTCCCCCTTGGCTACAATTTCAAAAAAAATCAAATTTCCTTTTGGGTTTTTATTCAAAAGCACTTGATGTTGGCCTACGATGAGGTATCAACAGGGTAATAGGGAACAATAATGTACAAATAAGTTTTTTTTACATCCACTTCAATGCCCATCAATGTCAATTCATCAAGTCCACTAATTCATCAACTTATTCAAGCATTCAAGCACTTTACATCATCAAATCAAGCATAAATAAAACATCATGGAGCAACCATTGATATATCTTCATATCTTGAGCATCAAGGGTTTGGTAAGTTGATAGCATTTGTATGCTATTTTTTTTATCGCTCTCTTACATTTCATCATTATTTCCTTAAGGTTTTGATTACCAAAGTGGGGTTTGACCAAGGAAAACCCCTATTCTCTAACCCTCAACCATTTTCCCCCTCTTGCATGTGTATTTGCATACCTTTGTATGTAGATTTGACAAGAATTTAGGTGTTGAAGAGTGGTGAACAAGTCAACAAGGGGCTTCAAGTTTAATCAACCTCATTTAGGTCATCAATGGAAAATGAGTCGAACCTTAAGACTAAAAATATAGATTTTTTTAGATTCTGGATCCCAACACTCAAAAATCAACTTCTGACAGTTTTCATCAGAAGCAAGATTGATTTTCCATAAGTGGTGAATGAATCCCACTGGTGATTTTATGTAATTTCAGATAGCATTCAAAAGTTTCCAAATTCTCCATTCTCTGCCTAGGTGTACTCTGATTCATCCCTTTCCTTTTTTGTTTTGTAGTTGTTCTTTCTTAGTTCATGTTTGCATATCACATTGTGTTTTCTAACATTGCATAAATCTTAGGTTTTGCATTTACAATCAATAAATTTCATAACTTAGTTGCATTTAGATAATCTCATTTAGCTTAAATAACATCATACATTTCCTAATTTGAATGAACCTACATAGATTTTGTGTGGGGTTTATCTCTCTCCTTTTAGGTGAAACATCCTAAGAGTGCAAGAGTAGTCTATAGATCCCACACCCAAAATTATACTGTTCATTTTGGTGAACCCACATATTGAACACTTTACATTTCTGATTTTAATTGCATATTGCATCCTAGGTTACATTTGTATCAACATTCAATTAGGGTACTACATTATTTTTGCATCCTAGGATTTGTTAAAATTGTATTAGTGAAAGACTCATTTAGACTTCATTTTTGCATATCATATCATTTAAAAATTGAAACTCTACATCTGCATCATTCATTGGCATCTAAAAAGCATTAGAATCACATTAAATTTTCTGAGAAACGTAAACAAAATCTCAAATTGGGACTCATTTGCCACCCTGGGCGAATTAGTCTCCTTGCAGTCTTTAAACAACATTTTCTGGCATTTTCCTGCATTTATGTTCTCTATAGTTACTTCTTTATTTTAGTTAGCAATTTTTTTGTTATTTTCATTTAGCACTCCTAGATTGCATTGCATTTGCATTCACCCCATCTTTTTTGGTACTTGTATGAGTGTTTGGTGCCCCACTAATAATACTTTAGTGAGACAAAGTTCTAGACTCATGGATTCCCATGATAACACTTTCATTGTGGACCTTGTGATCTCAAGTGCTCCTACTCCTAGTATGGACAATGGTGCATTAGGCATGGACAATACCACTTCTATTCCTTCACCTTTGCATCCAATTAATGTTGACACACAAATTAGTTCCATTCCACAAGAAAAAGTTATTTGTATTCATGAAGATTTTGCACATTTACAACAAGATGTATCTCTTGAAAAAATTTCCAGTACTACCATACTAGCCATAGAAAGCCTTCATCATTTGATTGAAAGTGATGATGGCCTACAAGTTATGAAATGAATTGTCAAGATTTACAATAAACATGCCTCTTCCACTTCCCAATCCACAAACATTGCTGCAAGCCAAGGAGGACCTCACATTCCTCCCCCTTCAACCATAGCATCCATACCAACTTATGCCACTCCTCAAGTTACAACAACTATGCAATAGGTTAGTCATGTGGCTCCTTCTTTCACAATTCCAACTACCATTCCTAGTTCCTTTGTGGCATCACAAGTCGCCTGAGCCACCACCTTCACCCCTCTTAGTGTTCCTTTCACTTCCCTTAACATTCCATACACTCCATCACCATTTTCTTTTCCATCTCAAACCACTTACCCCAACCCCATCATTACACAACTCCTTAACACTATTTCATCCGTGCAACAACAAATTTCCACCATTCACCAAGGTCAAAATGCTCCACCCACATATCATGTTCATAGTAGCCCCTTATCCTTAGAAATCTTCTGAACCCCAATGCCACAAGGAATTGAAATTCATAGGTTGAATAAGTACAAAGGTAAAGGAGACCCTATTAACCATGTCAATGCTTATACAGCCTTGTGCAGTGATTTTGTCCTTGACGATAAAATCTTAGCCAAACATTTTCCCAAGACCTTGAAAGATACTACATTAGAGTGGTTTTCAAACTTGCCCAATCATTCCATCTGATCATTTAATGAATTGGTGGATGATTTTATAATTCACTTCCAAGTTCAAATGACTCCTAAAAGGACAATGGCTGATCTAATGCAATGTAGGGGTATGTGTAGGATCATCATGGAAAAAATAGGCCCTTAAGTGGCAAAAAAATCAGAAAAATCAGAGTTAGGAAACTTGACATAAAAATTTGAATAAGTCATCTATATTATTTCAAAAATATGTTAGAATAAAATCTGTAGCAAATTGAATGTAGTTTCTAAACAACTAGGTTTTTAAAAAAAAAATCTATTTGGTGAATGTTGATACCAATAATGAACAACATGATATACTTCCAAATGTTACCCAAGTTAATCCTATGGATGAACTTGTGGGTGCGATAGACGTTATCCCTTGTAAGGGCCCAACCAACAAAACTCATGATATCACATTTTCTTCTAAATATATACTTCAAAAGCTTCCTAGTGGTCCTCTTTACATAGCTGATAGAATCTATGATAAGCCACCAATGGGATATTAATAGATCTTGCTTGTGGTGAGAATGTGATCACGGAAAAAAATTTAGTATTACATGAGTTGTATCAAGATGACTATGATAAACTAACTGCATGGATTAAAACGCATACTAGTTTTGTGTGCCCTAGGATCAAATTTATTGCACTCCCCTTACAAATACGACCCAAAAATTTGGAGGTAGCATTTTCAATTATTCCACAATTGGATCAATTTCATTTACGGTTGGATCATCCTTGCCTCTGCTCAATGAAAGTGGTCCCTTTAGTTGTTCACAAATGATTGAAGTTTCCACATGGAAATGAAATATTCACCATACACCATTATGGCTTTCATGCATTATCTTCTAAAGGTAATTTCTCCTTAGAAGCCTTTTGGTTCAAGCCTATGGAACCCATCACCCCTTGAAAGGAATTCTTTTTCATTACCCATCAAAAGTTCAAAGCTAAACGAATAGTCAAATTTTCTCTTTGTAACATGTCCCTATCTACTTCTGCTCCTCCTATTCTAGATGAGACCATGCTCCAGCCTAAGTCCGAAATTGAACAAACAACACCCTCTCATGAGAACCTAATCATAGACACTTTCCTTCCATCGTTTAAATGACCAAGAGAAAGTGCAACCAATCCCATCATTCCTCCTCGCATTAAACAAGTATATAAAGCTAAAGAAAAAGTGATTGACCCATCTTCTTCGATTTCTTCTGTTCTTCCCTCTTCAGAAGAAAAGGAACCTATGATGGCTCAATCTGATCTTACACCTCAACAACTTCAAAATATAATTAAACAAAACCATGGTGCTAGGGAATGTAGGTGTTATCGTCATCTCCTTGCTCGTCAATCATGAATGGAAGAAAACAAAGAAAACCAACCTTTGATGGAAATAATCGATGATCACCCTCCTTCTTGTGACTCGCCACAAGAAAATATGGTTCAACCCATCCAACCCAATGATCCAATACGACTGCCACAACTTTTACTACATCCTTCTTTGGAAATAACCCTTCATCCTCCTGTCATAATCAATCTTTCTAATGATGATGAGGAGATCACAAAAATAGATGAAGAAGTGCATAACGATCTAAACTCTTTATTCACATCTACCATGAGCTTACATGATAAATCTTCTCAACCAAGTGGAGAACCTGGTACATCTCCTAGTTTGGCACTTGCAATTGTTCCTTTGGACAATCAATCACCCTCGCAATACATTGACCATGATTTGGAGGCAGATGACTTGTTAGATGGTTGACTTGCATCCACCTTGCTCACCTTTTAAAATTTCTTTTCCTTTTCCTTTTCCTTGATTTTATTGTATGTGCGTATCATGTTCCCCCGTAATGTGTGTTTGATGTTTTCCTTCTCTTTGTACACTTCTTCTATTTGTACCTCTATTCTTATATATGTCGTACATTGCCTTTTTCCCTTTTTTTTGTGTGTTTTCCTTTTGGGGATGACACAAAGCGTAGAGATGCCCTATGCCTCTTCCATGTTGACTCAAAAGGTCCTTTCACTTTTTCCCTTTTTGTTTTGTGCTTTCCTTTTCGGGATGACACACAGTGTTGAGATACCCTATGTCTCTTCCATGTTGACCCAATTGGTTCCTTTTCCTTTGTCTTTTTCTTGTGTTTTTCCTTTTGGGATGACACAAGGCATTGAGACCTAAATGTCTCCTTCATGTTGAACCAAAATATTTTTCATTTTCTTTCGCCTTTTCATTTTATTTTCGCTTGTGTTTTCCTTTTGGGAATGATGCAAAGCATTGAGACCACAATGTCTCTTCCATGTTGACCCAAAAACCAGCTTTATTTTTCTTTTCTTTTTTTGCTCTCTTTGTGTCATTCTTCCAGTTCTATGTTCTTTTCAGAATGATGACAATTCTTAGCTCTTTCATAAAAATATCACAACAACGAACATACTAACCACAAATCCATAGATCCCTTATGTTTGGTGAGTTCTTTTTTGGGGTGAAACTCCCTTTTTCTTTTCTTTTCTTTTTCATTCACATGATGCAACTTTACTTGGAAACATATGACTTGGCATAGGGCTTTCCAAGATGGCTCTCATGTCTTGTTTTATTTTTGCATTTTATTTCCTTCACTACTTTAAATTAATTCCTCATAGAAAAATGTGTTCCAATTCCTTTAAAGTGGGGGGCATACATTGGCATCATTTCATTTGCATTCTTAGTTCCTAGTGTAGCCCTATCATTCATATGATGCATTTTTCACTTTGTGGATGACATTGGGTGTGATGTCCTTCATAAAAATGATCTATCTTAGCCTATTACATTCCTCTTGGTGGCATTATGCAACACACTACATCCCGTAAGTTGTGAATATCTTATTCTTTGATTGGTCCTCTCTTCAAGACATTAGACACAATGTTCCCTAATGAACTTAACAAGAATCCTTTGAACATATTTACATTTTACATTTTGCATCTTTGCCACCTTGCATAACACAACTTGCATGCCTTTGGTACCTTGCTCTTTGTTCATGAGTTCTAAGCATACAAATATTTTCTTGTCTCATGAAGCACAAATCAAAATTTTCCTTTATGGCACCTTGTTAAAGTTATCAGGAGGTATAAATTTCATATGGTTGAGCGGGAAGCCCAACTAGTGGCAAGAATTTCCCCATAGCCACCTTTCTGTTTGTCAATACATACCAAATAGCATATGTTTCTCACCTTCTTGGGCCTTTCTCACCTGGTGGACTGCCATGAGTTCTGTCACCCCATAGTGAGTATACATTCTCTTTTTCAAACATTCAGCCTAGATCTAATCCACAACTAGTTGGATAGACGATCGAAGCTTCATCTGATTCTCTTCCTTCATTTCAACACTTGTGTGTTCCTTTGTTCTTATGTTTAGTTTTCCAAGGGATCTTCATCCTAGGGGCTTGATCATCCCTCTTGATCATTGTCATTCCATCTTGCTAATGCAACTGCATTTGAACCCTCCTCTCTATATGCATGACTACTTTAGTGTAAGTTTGCAGAAAGTTCACCCTCTCACTAATTTGGGGGCTAAATCTGTTATAGAAAAATGGCCCCTTTTCATTTTCATGGCCTTTTAGGTCTTTCTTCACTATGCTTGGTCAATTTTTCTTTGATTTTATGTTGTATGGCTTGAACATGCACATTTAGGTCCTTAAAATTCAAACAATGGCATCTTGTGAAGTGTTGTAAGACATTTGTACACTTTTCTAGACTCTATTCATTACAATTCACCTAAAAATAACCTTTTCATCACTTATCAAGTCCTATTTTAAAGTGTTGTAAAGTCTTGTAACAAGATTTAATGCTTTTCTAGGCTTGTTTTCACTATTTACACCTTTCTTATGCTTTGTTTGACCCATTTATGCCCTTATAAGGATTAATTAAGTATATTCTTGAATGTAAACCCGAAAAAAAACATTAAATGTGACTTAATTATTGACACCCACTTTCAAGCTTGACGTGGGACCCATTCACCATGGGTAGCGAATGAGTCCCCCTTAGCTCCAAATTCAAAAAAATTCAAATTTCCTTCCATTTTTTTATTCAAAAACACTTGATGTCAGCCTGCGATGAGGTATCAATGGGTTACTAAGGAACAAGAATGTATAAATAATTGTTTTTACATCCACTTCAACTCCCATCAACATCAATTCATCAAGTCCACTAATTCATCCACTTATTCAAGCATTCAAGCACTTTACATCATCAAATCAAGCATAAATCAAACATCTTGGATCAGCCATTGATATATCTTTAGATCTTGAGCATCAAGGGTTTGGTAAGTTGATAGCATTTCATGTTATTCATTTATCATTCTCTTATATTTAATCATTATTTCCTTAAGGGTTTGATTACCAAAGTGGGGTTTGACCAAGGAAAACCCCTATTTTCTAAGCCTAAACCATTTCCCCCCTCTTGCATGTGTATTTTTAGACCTTTGTATGCAGATTTCACAAGCATTTAAGTGTTGAAGAGTGGTCAACAAGTCAACAAGGTGCTTCAAGTATAATCAACCTCATTCCAATCTTGGAGAAGAATTTCTGTCCATTTTTTGTAGAATTGACTTCGTCAACCCGACAAGCAAACAACCTCATATCTGGTGGTACAAAATTGTCTCCTTCTTAGAATTTTGGGAGAGGATTGATTCACCATCAATGGAAAATGGATCCCACCTTAAGAATAAAAATCTAGATTTTGTCAGATTCCAAATCCTAACACTTAGAAATTAGCTTCCAACAGTTTTCATCAGAAGTAGGACTGATTCACCATCGGTGGTGAATGAGTCCCACTGGTGAATTTTTGTAATCTCATAAAACATTCAGAAGTTTCTATATTCTCCATTCTTTGTCCAAGTGCACTCTGATTCATCCCTTTCCATTTCAGTTTTTCATTTCTTTCTTAGTTCATGTTTGCATATCACATTGTGTTTTCCAACATTACATAAATCTTAGGTTTTGCATTTACAATCAATCAATTTAATAACTTAGTTACATTTAGATCATCTCATTTAGCCTAAATAACATCATACATTTCCTAATTTAAATGAACCTACTTAGATTTTGTGGGGGTTTATCTCTCTCCTTTTAGGTGAACATCCTAAGAGTGCAAAAGTAGTATATAGATCCCACACCCAAAAATCTACAGCTCAAATATAGATGTGCATTTTGGCATAAAATAACATGGGAATCCTCAAGAAGATTTATCGATCACTCTGACAATCCCAACTCCTCTCTTCAAAATCTGAAATCGATGCCCAACCACCTTTTTACTGATACTTTCTAAAACTTACTTGCATTCCTCTTCCTCCACGTTTGATCATAAGTAGCATTGCAGATGGATTTTTTGAGCATTTTAACTTTAACTAATATATTATTTTTTAAATTATAAACTATATATTGGAAGAATAGTTTTGTTGAATTTTATATTTATTGTACTCTATTTATTTTTATTGAAGTATATATTTTAGATTTTAGATTGTTTAATATTATATATTATATTTTACAATTTATAAAAAATTACATAAGAAATCTATGTTGAATTTTCTATCCAGTTTATTTAAAATAACCAATAATTATAAATAGTAGTTTTCTAAAAATGATTTTATTTTTTATATTTGACATTAAATCTTAAATTTTCCATTTTCTATTATATTATATTATATTTTTTTACTTTTTACAATAACACTATATTTAATATTTAATATTTAATTCTATGTTTTAAATTAATTTTTTTTTTAATATTTTCAATAAATTATATATTTAAAATTAAATTTCATATTTTATATTTCATATTTTAAATGACTAAAAAAATGTAAACTTCTTGCAGGTGGGGATCTCACCCGCATGGGACTAGTTTCACCCTAACTCACCCCAAACACCAAAGGTATGAGCTTCTAGGCCACTGGGTTGGGTTGTGGGGATACCCTTGTTGTATCAAAAAAATTAAAATAAATATTTAAATTATTTTTAAAATTTTATATTTAAAATTCCATATTTTAAATGAATAAAAAGAATATGTAAAATATGTAATTTTTTTAAAAATATAGAAAATATTTAACTACATTCCTATTAAAAAAATAGTACAATCTTCAACACATTAAAAATATATATTTAATAAAGTCTGCCACTTTCATTTCTATAACTTAAAATGCCCCAACAAATTGCCTAAAGATATGGTTTACTGACAACATTTAAATGAAATGCTTGATCTATGATGCATGTATGGATTCATTGTAGGGGTTGTATAGACACGCAGTGTAGAAAAATATAATCTTTTACATTTTCACACTATATTTGGGTCCCTTAATTAACCTTCTAATTACCCAAATTATGCATTCTAAAGCCTTATTATTACTATTTTCTAAAAGAGAGACCTATATTAAACAATTGCTAACATTAATTTAAAAATCTTGGAAATTATGTACCCTAGAATTAGGTCCGAAAACCCATTTTCCCAAGGGAAAATGGGTTCTACTTAAGTGCCAAGACCCAATTTAAAATATTTTCTTGGCAACATTTTAATGATTCAAATTCAAGTTTCAATTGTCAGCTTTTGGAATCTATTTTTTGGGAAATTAGATAAACACCTATAAATACATAGTTATTTTATCAATTCAAAATATTTAGCATTAAGGAAACTTTCACAAGAGAAAATAATATTGTCAAGAACATTGAAGAGAAGATTTATCAAGCATCTACAACAATAATCAAGATCATATCACCATGTCAAAGTTTATGTGTCTTCATGTCACATTTTTGGAGCTAACATTGTGATGTAGGTTTCAAGCATTCAAGAATCAAATAAAGTATCAAATCAAGCATTCAATAGTGATGTGTTGGAATTAAATCCTCTAAGGGTATCCATTAAGGGTTTGGTGAGTTGTACCATAACATTGTTCATTTATCAAATTCAATTCATTTTGTCATTATTTCACTATCAAGGTTTAATTGCCAAATCAGGGTATGACCAAGGCAAATGCCTATTCACCCAAAAAAAAACATTTTCCCTCTCTTTGTATGTGCATATTTACAAGTAAAGAAGGATTGAAGATTCATCAAAAGAGAAATTTTACAAATTTCTCAAAGTTCTCAAAGTTGTCATCAAGTTGTCAAGCCATGAAAACTCATTTCTAGAATTTATTTCTAGCTTTTTGACAATGTAATCTGGTGGAATCAAGAGCTCAAGTATAGGATTAGAGGACTTTAAAAATAGATTTTGAATCCCTGTATAGAGACCTATTCACCCTAGGGTGAATTTGTCTCAACAACACACTCAACAACCACTTTTGGTGATAGGTACAAAAAAATTTATCCTTCTCCGATCTATTGGAAGATTGTGGCTTTTGTTTGTATTATACTTTAAATTCGAATTTAAATTTTTACATTGTATAATTGGTTTCTTTAATAATTCTATTTTTATCTTGAAAAAGTGCATTTTAGTCATATTTATCCTTTTTTTCACAAGGGAAACACCAAATCCTCGTATAGGGTTGAATCACCTCAAGGTTAAAAGTTAGTCCTATCCTTGGGGTATCTATTTTTCTAATGACAATAGAGAAAGTGTAAGTTTTTTTAAACCCTCACATACTCACATCCACTACACTTACCTTTTCTATTTTTCATTTTGGTGAGCCTGTAATATAGGGGGATACACTACTCACGAGTTCTCTTCACTTAGAGAGCCTCATAGGGAAAACTTCCCTATACTACCTCAATAAAAAAATGACGAGAGTTTTAGAATCCAAAAGAGCAGGTCATAAAGATTCTTTGGATAAACTCACAAGATCTCAACCAAACAACGTCAGCATAAAATATGGATGACAGTGCAGCGCGCTAGCATCTCATATGGACCAGAGAATGAGAATGTCTTAGAAAACAACAAAGTGAATGCTTCTATCCTAATTACTGAGAACTAACATAATGTAGGAAAATGATAGGACATGATAAAGTAACAGAAAGTGATAGAATTGAAATAAAGAAATAGAGATGATAAAGATAAGGAGAAGAAAGGAAATACTTACGACTGTGCAAGTAATGAAGCATCCAACTCATGAGTGTCTTCAATACCTGCACATAAGAGGGAGAGAGAAATTGTTGGGTGGCTCTATTGGGGCCTGCCTTAGTTAGACCCCATTTTGGTGTTCCCACCTCCATAGACAGCCAAATAGATAGAGAGAAAAGTAGAAATGAAGTAAAGAGCATTTAAAGCACTACAAAATAGTGTTATGCTACTCAACCAAGTAATAGAGGAGAGGAGTCAAAGCTTACCACCTCCACCAAGAGCACTCAAGGCTAATGGGGGAGAAAATGAGAGGAACTCAAGCCTCTACTACAATGGTTTTTTTTTCCACACTTTCTCTACTGAAGTGGTGGAGTTTTGATGTTGCTTTTGTGAAGTGTCAAATGCTTGGAGAGCTAAGAGAGGGCTTAGAGAGAGTTGGAGAGTTAGAGAGTGAACCCAATGCTTGGGAGAGATGTAGAAGATGGTAGAATATCAGAAGAAGTTGAAATGCATATGGAAGGAGTGAATTTGAAGGAATGAGGAAGAAAACAATCATATTCAAGTCAATTAGCCAAAGGAGGCATTAAAACTTCACTGCTAATGGGAAGAATAACGCCTTTTCTGGTTCAGCCGCAGGAATTTTCCAGGGACTTAAGCATGTCGTGCATACATCTGCACCCCGTGCGGGTGTCCCTAACAGAAATGCCTCCACCAACACACAAAATAGGAGTGACATTGACCGCCAATAGTGGGCTTAAGTAAAATTAAGCCTCTGACTTTGGTTTTCTAAGGTGGATAAAGGAAAAAGGGGAAATTGCACCTAGGGTGCAAATTCACTCTTATACAAAACCTCCTAAGAGTCCTTTAATTATTGGACCTCTTAAGCCTCAACTTATCCTCTATCCACCCTGACAAAAACCACAAGTCCAAAACAAACCTATTCTTATCCTAAGACCACCTTAACACAAACAATTGTCTCTAGGAGCTATCTTGAATTTTGCAAGGAAACTCACTAGTAGCAATGTTTCGTAGCAACCGAGTTATAATACCAAATTGCTCATATATATAACACTAGAAAAAATCAGCAACCAAGACAAACTCCAACATCCATCCATTGCCTCAACCATACCTCCCACTAGAACCTAATATCTCATAACGTAGTGGTAAATAATATGACCTTGTAGAACAAATTCACAATGCTTCTACTAAGATATTCTTTTGGGATTTTATTCAAGGGTATGTGCAGGATCATGATCGGCCAAAAAGTGGCAATATGTTGGGTATGTGTAGGGTATGTGGCTGACAACTTTTTTTTTACCCAAAATTGATGATACAAAAAGGGTTTGTAAAGGAGATTATCAAATTTCCACCAATATAAATTATTCTTTACTTTGAATTTAATAAATAATTATTATTAATTTTCTATTTGAATTACAACTAAAGTCCTAATCGATAGGTTGATTGAAAAATATTTATAGATTTCAAATGGTATCACATTTTTTTAATTTGGAACATGTGTCACATTCTATGCTTCATATACTATAGGATTAAAAAGAGAAAAAATGAATTTCATGAAGTTTTGACCAAGTTAAGGTGGTTGAACATACAAGTTTTTATATTTTTTAAAATTTGTAATAAAAATTCATAATTAATTATTTAGTTGGAAACAAATTACAAAAATATGCATCACATCGGGACATGAGTCCTCTATTTATATCTAAAATATTATTAAAAAAATTATCATTTTATTATGGTTAGGGTAGTCAGACAGACACCTACTTATTTTTTCCCTAAAATTTAAGTACTAATGCATTGAAATTTCAAATTTTCACCAGATAGATTTTTTTTCTTTCTAAATAAGGTTAGTAGTTTATAAACTACATTCAATTTTCTATAGATTCTATTCTTACATATTTTTGAAATAATATAGATAGCTTATTCAAATTTTTATGTCAAGTTTCCTAACTCTAATTTTTCTAAATTTTTTGCCACTTAAGGGCCTATTTTTTCCATGATGATCTTGCACATACCCTCAAGCATCTCCTCTTTACCATGGCATGTTTCAAAATTATTTGCAACAATTTTTTATCCCTCCTATTGTGCAACCACATGATGTAGAAGCCCTAATTCAATGTATGAACTCGATCAACTTAGATATTACCTCTCATCAAGATGAGTTACACCCTTTGAAAACACAAAAATAAAATGGTGCTTTGATGATAGTGGCCACCATTAATATGTTTGGGATTAAGTGTACCATTTTTCAAAATGGTTTGGTGCTTAATGTTTGTAGTGTGAAACTTTTGAAAAATATTGGTGTAGATAAGACTAAAATTCAACCAGATAACTTGTTCATCCATGGTTTTGACAATGTGGGAAATGACCACTTCGTGTGATAACATTACCTATTAAAGTTGGTAGGGTTGTGTTACAAACTCCCATACATGCCATATCCAATGATATTTCATACAATATTCTCTTAGGTAGACCATAGATTCATGCAATTAATGTTGTGATTTTAACGTTACATCATCTAGTGAACTACACTTATAGCAACAAGCTTTATATGATAAATTTTGATCCTGAGTCTCAGAGTTGTTTAAAATTTGAAAAAGGAATGAAAAATCCTCTTAAAACATTAAAAACAACTATAAAAGTGGAATCAATACAAGAAGAAGAAGAGAAGTGTCTATCATCAATCACAAAACTATTGTTTGATGATTGTGGTTCATTGGATTTTACACCTACATTCATGTGAGAATACAATACACATAAATCAAGAAAAGAGAAACAAGACGAGTCATCAAAACCATGTGAGTCCAACACTTTTAGAAAATAATAGGAAACCAACAATTATACATCCACATATGATGAGTGTGAACATGAGAAACCATCAAATCCATATGAAATGGAAAAAAATTATGGAAGAGGTTATAAGCTTTTGAAACTTGTCTATAATGGAAAAGGATATCCATAAGGATGTTGTGTTAAAGAACAAGGTATTTATATCCATATAGAGCCTACCTCATAGGAAAAAACTAGAGGTATTAGTTATTGTCCTTTGAAACAAATGAAAGAATCAAAGAAACATTCACTCAATATGAATGTCATCATGCAAAACACTCCTAGGATAGATATTTATTTATCTTCAAACAAATGTCTTAGTGATGATTAGGCCAGGGAATTATATTTTAATCCATCATTTAAAGGAGAGTAAAAAATATCACAATATAGAGAATCTTATGTATGTATGACACCTTCTAGTAAGCAAGTGAACACAAGGAAATAGGGTGCTCCAACTTTTAGGAGATAGAACACACAAACAGGGGAGGGATTCTCTTCTTAATTCACTCTAGTTCATGAATGGAAACCCTAGAGATATCAACCTAATTATTGAATTAGGAAAATAGATGGCTACAAGGTCTCCTTGGCTGTGATTAACAAGGGGGTGCACCACTAAGAAAATTCTTAGAAAGAAGGGAATGAATGCAATATGCAAAACCTAACTATATGACCTAGAAAATAACCTTTAAATTAGAATAACAAATAGAAAGATATAGAAAGGTTTGTGGATGATGGGAGATGACTAAGAAAGATCTGAAAACCCTAAAATTTACTATTGTTGATGTGTAAAGGGACTCATATGCCATACTGGACAATTTAGTCCCAATCTACGATTTCTAGGTAGAAACTAGAATCTCACATTGACAAGTCTAAATCTATGAAAATATGGTAAAGTGCATGTACTAGGGCTCGTATGCCCAAGGTGGTGATTTAGTCCCATTCCACTTTTTTGAAAATTCAAGATCTGAATCTATTCTCCTATCTCTACACTTCCTTCCTATGTTTTCCAAACTTCATTTTTGGATCTGAACCTACTAAAAATATGCAAAAGAAAATATTTTTTTGGTTTGATTATGGAGGTTTTCCTCAATCAAACCCCTAGTTTGGTAATTAAACCTTGATAGAAAGAATAGATCTTGAAAGGAAAAGTGTGTGTAATTCTTAATCTTAAGTGCATCTAAGATTAAGAGATTTAGAATGCAATAAACCCTACTCTAATGTGCTTGAATATGATGCATGAATGAAACATAAAGATGATGACTCACTTTGGGAGATGTCTAATCACCCTAATAAGCCATAATAATGCATGTACCTTCCTTTAGGTAGAAATTATAATGATAATGGAAGATGGAAACACTTAGGAAACAAGTCATTAGGCTTGTTTTAATGGCTAGTTGCATCTCCCCAACCTAGAATCCATCATGATTATCCATAGGAAACCATCATCAATCCTTGAAAATGCTAGATTTTGAATTAGTGAGCTTGAAGACCTACAAAAACACTATTATTCTTCTCCAAGACTTCATCTTTACTTGTTCCTTGCTCTTGAATGCTTGAAAATATCTCTTGAAAGCTCTAAATCTAAGTGAGACTCTTTGGCTTGAAAAATCTAGATTACTTAGGTGAAATAATGATTCAAAACCTTAGTTTTATAGGCATCTAATCTAATTTACCATTTATTAGATCCAAAATGCTAACATTTATGAATTTGAATTGAAAACTTGAATTTTCCCTCTCAAACCCTAAAAAGGGGATAAACGAGACTCATATGCTCAAGGTGGCATATAAATCCCACCTAGGGGGACTCATATACCCAAGGTGGCATATGGGTCCCACCTAGGGGAAATCATAAAACCAAGGTGGCGTATGAGTCCCACCCTAGCTTTTCGGGGTGAGAAAATGTCGAGGTGTAAGAAAATTAAATGTGTTTGTTGAATTTGTCATTATTTTAGTCAAAATAGGCCTTGGGATCTAAAATAAAGGGTCATGAATGAAAAGGTACTAAAATAGGTCCAAACTAAGTGTGAAATTGTCCTATCTCCAAGAAGGGAATACAATTTTCTACACTACATTTAGCCCCTACTTTAGTTCCCATATGACACTATGTGCATATGCAAGCTAAAGGAATTCAAATGTTAAACTTCATATCATAAAAGGATACACATATGGATTCATTTGCAAACATGGGAGAATGAAGTCCCCATTGTAGCTATCTACAAAACCACAATGTTAGGAACCACATCTTGCAAAACCAATTTGTTAGTTGTTCAAAAAAATCCTCTTATCTAACTTCTTCAAGAAATCAAATATGAGGTTAGATGTATGCCCCCCTTGATTCCTCTTTCTTTATGGAGGTCGAATCAAGGTAGAAGTCTAACCACATTGAATTGCATAATTCATATCATAGGGTATTTCCAAGTACCATACCACATAATGATAGACATGTGCTGAGACAAAGAGTGGAATTACAAATCCAATGCAACAAATGACATAAAAAATGGAGTTCCCTAGCCCCCAATATGCTAGTTTGAATTGAAAAAGACACTTTTTACCCTAATTTTAAAGTATATAATAGTAAAAAGTTAAGTAGTTTGTGATCATTTTGTCTTTTACCTTTTTGTAGCTTGAATTTCGTGGAGAGCGAGTGACAATGCCAAGCATATGACCTTATGTTCCTTTGATATTCAAGAGCCTACACAAGGAGGTGGCATGGGGTGATCTTCAACATACAGTGAGTGGATTCTTCACCACCTTATCTTCATTTTTATGCATTTATTTTATGTTTTATGTAATTTTAGATAGATACCCTAGAAGAAAAAGTCACAAAGCATCCCCTTTTTTTGCAAAGTGTTGTTTTTTGTCACAAGGTGTCCCACTTTTTTGCAAATTGTCTCACTTTGTCGCAAAGTGTCCCAATTTTTTGTGAAGTGTCCTGAAAAAGGAATAAATTGTCTATGACCCTTAGAAAAGTACCCTAGAGGAAATTTAGCACACTTTTGATTTTTGATGTATAAAGTTAAGATTTTTAGGATGTTTATAGATGATATTTTTGCTTTTTTATTAGATTCCTCCTCGATCACAATAGCATCTTGGTGGTAGGAAATTGTGTCACTTATGATAACTTGTTATCGTGTTGTCAAAGGAGTACACACAAACATTACAGGTGACAGGTATATACTGGGGGGTCATCCCACAATATTAGTTGACAATTTTTGAGAGATCCAAATTTTTGCTAAAATCACATATTTTTAGAAAATATAATGATTTAAGCCTTGAAAAGTTCCATTTAAAGGATTCCAATTGAAGAGGGTTTGATCAAACCACCTTAGATCAAACCCCCTTGGATAGAAGCCCGCTAGTTTTAAGCCATACCTATAATGGAGTCTCCTTTACACCTATCAAAATGCTGATAAAAAGGCACTTTTGGTTTACCTTTTGGGGGATCAAATGAATTCATTTAAAATTTATTTTTTGCAAGTATGTAGTCCTTATTATAAGCTTCCCAAAATGTATAATTTTAAATAAATTTAGTTTTATTATTATATTTAATTTTTATTTCTTGTGTATGTAGAATTTTCATCAAAAATCAAGCTTTGTGTTTTGCACATGTGGAGAAATAGTAGATTATTAAAAAAAATTTGACAAATATCACTGCACTAGAAATTTAAGTCCTTGATCCAACCAAAAAAAAAATTTGAATTTCAATACATACAAAAAAAGTTATGTTGTATACAGTCTACCTATGTCTACATTGTAATTGAAATATTCAATAAAACACTATGAAACTAAATTAAAGCACTAGATATCATAGTTGCAAATCTAAATTAAAAAAAAATAGAATTTTATCCTTCATGGAAAATTTTTTTATGTTGTATACAGTGAGCATCACTCCTTAAAAATGGTGTTTACTGAAAAAAACTAGTTTTCAAAGGAGATGGAAAATGAAGTGCAATATGATTCCAATTTTTTTGAAAAAAGTATATTTAGAATCTAAAGGAAAATTTTCACAAATCACTAGTTTACATTATCTTCAAATTCCTCACGGTTTAGCCACTATAGGTGCCTGAAAGTGAAGATTTATTTAGAAAAAATTAGTTTAGTGTCTAATTTGGCCAAAACTTGTAAACCAATATTGTGGGATCACCTTGGGCATATCTCATGCCTCCCATGAGATACCATGATGCCATACTAATGGAATTATCAGAGAGATGGGATGTAGATACCTGAACCTTTTATCTACCCATAGGTGAGATGACTATCACTCTGGAGGATGTGCATCACATTCTTCAAGTTCATATTCAAGGTGAGACTGTTCATTTTGTAGAGAGTTGTTATTATCAAGAGATGAGATTAGATATACAGTATTGTCTCGGTGGTTTGATTTAGAAGGAGATCGTGGGGCCACGTATTGAGCTATAGTGGCTACTTTACACATGATCGCCACTCCTAAGGTAGATTATGATTTTTACTTTAGCATTAGTACTAGTCCCAAATGGCTGGGGAGCATGCCTGGATGGAGGCCTAGTGCACATGATATGGGAGATGGAGCATCATAGGACTGTCTATGCATGGGGTCATAGCATATTGGCACATCTCTATTATGATTTGGGATGGTTCACTTACCAAGAGGTGGAAAGCATGGTTCATTGTAGACTATTACAAGTTTGGTGCCTAGAGCATATGACATGTACTAGGCTGATGAGATTTCCTTCTGTATTCACCTTGGGATACCCACGCTCTTTCAATTATCCACTAAGATGTGTGTGGAAGTATGGAGACTTGCTATTTTGGAGAGTAAGTTTTGACTATCTAGATCAAGAGATCTTATGGAGACCTTACCAGCTAATACCATAGTGGCTAGATGAGACCCACTAGTTGACGAGGGTAGAGAGGGAAAAATTATTACTAGGAAGGCATGATTATGTAGTGATACCATTCTACTAAAATTATGTCATGAAACATTTTATCTAGGTAAAGGTGCCACTAGTAGCATGGCCATTTTACAGACAATCAATGCAAAATGTGTGTAGAATAGGAGATATGAGACAACTCACAATTGATGATGTTGTATCTAGTGACTCAAATGATGGGGATCTTGATATGCCCCTAGTCTGCAACGCTGATGACGTTGGTACTATAGATGCATATGAGAAGTGGTGGGCCACAACACGAACAAATCCAATATTTTATATGGATCAACCTATAGGCTTTGCAAGGCCTTTTCCAGATGATAGGGATGATGAGGAGGAGACAGGTGAGGGGGTCAGGTTGTAGAATTATTTTTGGATGAGGTAGAGGAGGATTATGATGAGGAGACAAACTTAGACTATGATGAGGAGGAGGAGGATAAGGACGAGGATGAAAAGAACTAGTTGATGAGTGAGGGAAGTGATATGGTAGAGGAGGGTCTAGTTACCCATGAGTGGAGAGATTCAGTTCCCACCTAGGTGACCAGATCATTGTTAGTGGTTGTAGCATGTGCTAGGACTTATGAGCATGGAGAGGGTAGCGCATCTTCTATACCTCCTACATAAGATGAGGTTATTTTTACACAAGTTGGAGACCTAAGTGATGACACACTATTTATTATTATGCTTATTCTTTCTATGATTATACTCATGTTCATGCTTTTCACTTATGTATATATGTCATGATGTTTATTGATTATCTTTATGATTTCTATCTTGTAGGGTTTGTGAGGGAGTTGCAAGATCTCTACCAATGGGTCCCTAGTGAGATATTACCTCCTTTACTCATAGACGGGGATATCGTCATAGACTACATGCCCCCAACCATCATGGAGTAGCATCTAGAGTTGTTCGAGTCTTTCATGAGGTAGAGATGAGAATATGAGAGTGCTACTAGGCATGTTGATCAAGTGGTGGGTGATCTATCAACACTAAAGTATATCTATGAGGAGTTGTGGTCATCTCGAGATCTAGGGGAGATCAAGAGACTACATGGAGAGGTTTCCAAACTGTAGGCAGAGAGAGACCGCATAGAGCAAGAGTGCATGGAGGCTATCATACAAGAGGCTAGGGTCATTGAATGAGCACATGGCCTATAGGATGCACTAAATTACATACCTATATCATTATTATGCACCACCGTCTCTTGATGGATTATTCCTAAATGGATGCAATCACCAAGTCCTAAGGGATCCAGTAGTCATAGACCACAAAATCCTTGTATACTTGAGGATATGTACTTAAATTTTTTTGATGATGTAATATATGAGAATTTATGTTTGATTGCTTATGTTTATATGTTTAAGTTAGATAGTAATGTGATTTATGAAATAATCTTTGTAATACTATTTAATAAATGTCTCCATGATCTAACATGTTTTATGTGATCTAATTAAAACTATCTTAGTTTTCTTTTAGATGCAACATTATGATTGAGTTTGTTATGCTAAATTAAATGCACCTATGATCTAATTATATAACATTAAACACATATAAGTATCTAATCTAACACAACATACAAGATCAACTTGAATAGTATGAAACCTAAAGTAACAAACTGAAAACCAATTTGAATAATTAGTTTAGTATTCAATACACACAAATGATTGTTTGTCAAGAATGAAGCAATGCGAGATAATATAGAATTCCATCTACTAGCTCTAACATATCACAACTTTATCACTCACACTATTCGAGAAGGTTATACATAGTACCAACACAAATGCATGAAATTAATAGTCTCCTTAAAAGGTGTACCATCTAGATTTTTTAATGTGTATTCTCTAGACAGGTTATAACTTTCATCAATTATGTAAGGTTCTGACCAATTAGGGATGAATTTTTTGTTTTCAATTGGGATGGTATTGACGTTACGTTGGTTCTCAAATAACACCAAATCACCTTTATTAAATGAATGAGGGATGGCCTAATCATTGTAACTATGTTGCATTTTATGGAGTAAGCTTGGAGATGCTCAAGAGTGTTGATGCGCTATTCATCAAGCATCTCAAGTTGATGCAATCATTGTTATTTATAAGTATTATGATCAACAAGTCCTTGAGGAGTAATTCTTAATAAAGGAATCTCTAACTACCTAGGAATTATCAGCTCAGTACCATATACATGGTTGTAAGGAGTATTTCTAGTTGATGTTCTAATACTAGTATTATAAGCCCATAACATATATGTCAACTACATGTGCCAGTGCTTATTATGTTTGCTTATTTTCTTAAGATTTTCTTAAGGGTTTTATTAGTCGATTCAACTTGACCATTATACTGTGGGTAGTAGGGTGTTTAAAAGCAATGTTGGATGTTAAATGTTTCTAAAAAATTCATGTCATTATTCTTAAATGGTGTACCATTTTCTAAAACCAAGGTAGAAGAGAGTTCAAAGAAAGCAATAATGTGTTCCAATATGAAATGACATATTACATCAGTAGTTGCTAAACGAAGGGGAATGGCTTCTACCCATTTCATGAAATAGTTTGTTGCAGTAATTATAAATGTATCTCCAATAGAAGAGGGTGGTGAAAATTTTCCAATAAGATCCAGACCCCATACCAAGAATGGCCAAATAGGAACTTGGGTACAAAGCTCAAAAGTAGGAACGTGAATCAAATTGCTATGTTCTTGAAATTTGTGACATTTATTAACATATTCAAAGAAATATTGTTCCATATGTCTCCAATAGTATCCTATACAAATTAGATTTTGAACTAATAATCTTTCTCCAAAATGGCCTCCATAAGCACCTGCATGAGCTTTTGCAAGTTCTATAGGTATTTCAGATTGTTTAAGGCATCTAAGAAAAATGCCATCATAGGACTTTCTATATAGCACATCGACACGGGTTATATACCTAGACGCGAGTTTCTGAAGGTGGGCTTGAATATTCTTAGTTGTTAGTGCAAGAAAGGTACCTTCTTTTAAATAATTAAATATCAATATGTACCATTAACTAGAGCTTTTATGGTGGTTGATAATAATTATTTGACCTTGTATTCTATTGATGGTTGCATAATTGTATGGAAAATAGAAGTGAAATTTTTTGAAGGATCATGAGGAGATATAAGGGAAGCTACACTTTCCATTGCATCCAAATGTTGATTATCTTTTTGTGGGATGTTATCAATGGTATATGAATCAAATGTGTTTAATAGAGTCATTGTGAGATCCTTATATTTTGATAATTTTTCATGCTTTGTGTGATATGATCTATTTATTTTCTTTATGACTAATTATGAATCACTAAATATTTTAATACTTCAAGCTCCTAGAGTTAAAATGGTGTGTAATATAAAAATTAATGCTTCATACTCTACAATGTTGTTTGTGCATAGGATGTTTAAGTGGTAAGACAAGGGAATATGCTTTCCCATAGGTAGGATTAGTATAACCCTTGTAGCAGAGCCAGTTCTACACTTAGAGCTGTCAAAATATAACTCTCATATATTTGTTTCAATCATCAACATGTTATCATCAAGGAATGAATCAATATTAGGTAATGCTAGGGGAGAGGGAGAATCAACTAACTGGTCAATAAATTATTATCCTTTAATTGCATTTTGAGAGAAAAATTTAAGATCAAACTCACTTAACAACATAACCCAAATAACTAAATGTCTTGATAAATCTATTTTAGTGAAAATGTGTTTTAAAGGATCAAATTTCATCATCACATGAATTTCAACATTCACTAAGTAATGTCTCAATTTACTAATAGCAAATACATGATCCAAAAATTGTTTTTCTATTATTGTGTATCATGTTTTGTAATCAATTATAGTTCATCTAATGTAATAAATAAGATGTTCTTTACCACTTTCATCTTGTTGAGCCAACAATGCTATGAGAGAATTAGTTAATGTTTTTGTGTAAAGGATAAATAGTTTGTCTTGTATAGTGGGTTGTAAAACATGTGGAGTAGAAAGATAATATTGCAAATAGTCAAAAGCCTATTTAAAATCCTCATTCTAATTAAATTGAACCTATTTCTTAAGGAGTTGTGTAGGGTAATGTTCAGTCCACTAAGGATGCTACAAAATGACGGATAGCCTTAATTCTTCCTTGTAAACTACGTAATTGAGAATTTTTTCTAGGAGGTGGCATGTTAAATATAGCATCAATTTTCTTCGTGCCCACCTCAATGCCTTTGTGAGATATGATAAAACCTAAAAAATCCACTATCTACTCCAAAGACACTTTTTTGGATTCAATCTCATGTTATATTTTTGCATTCTTTCAAAGATTTTTTGAAGGATATTCACATGGTCATTTATAGTTAAAGATTTGGCTAGAATATCATCAACATAATCTTCCAAAATATTATGTATGTAATCATGAAATATCAGTGTCATAGCTATCTAATATGTTGTGCATGTGTTATTCAATCCAAAAGGCATGAATACCCAATAAAATGTTCCCCAAATTGTATTAAATGCTATTTTATATTGATCTTGAGGGTTGATAAAGATTTGATTATATCAAAAAAATCTATTTCACTATAGTTCATTAAAGGAAACCCTAGAGATCTCAACCTAATGATTGAATTAGGAAAAGAGATGGCTACAAGGTCTCCTTTGGATGTGATTAACAAGGGGGTTCATCAAAAAATAATTACAGAAACCATGAGGGCTGAGCTGGAGGCGGCGGGAAATAGGTTTTGAATCTTTGAACAGAGTAGATGGCGGGGGTTCAGGGGAATCTCAGGTGAATGAGAACTCTTCTTCGGATTCTGATAAAGGTAAAACGGATCCTGATGAAAAGGACGTCCACGATAAAGTCCAGGTGGATCCAGGTGGAAAGGTTGGGTCTTCTGTTCCCAAAGTTGGCGTGGATTTTGCGGTCGGGGGGGATGAAAAAGGTAAGTCATGGTCTTCGCTGTTTGGATGTAAGCCAAATCATATTTCCTCTTTTCCCCCCATGCGTATCCTCTCTGATCCGGGGTCTGGAAAGTTTTCTATTTCTGTGCCGGACGAAATCATAGACCATAACATTGCTAGGATGGAGAATGTTTTGGTTGGAAAATTTTTGGGTCCCAGGCCCAATATTGAAGTGGTAAGGGAGTTTGTTAAAAAAAAATGGAAAACCAGTGGTCTGGTTTCGGTTGCGGCGCTCCCAAGGGGTTTCTTTGCTTTTCAGTTTACCTGTATTGAGGATTCTAGGGCTGTTCGTAGTGGTGGTCCTTGGGTAATCGGAAAGTCCTCCTTGGCCCTGAAGAAATGGTCTTCTAGGGTAGATCTATCTGATTCAATCTTCGAAATGGTGCCAGTTTGGGCTAGATTGCCTGGTCTTCCTTTGGAGTACTGGAACACTGATATCTTCAATGGGATTGCTAGTTCTTTTGGTGAACTTTTGTCCATTGACTCAATGACAGCGGCAAGAAAGCGTTTGGTCTTTGCTAGAATATGTGTCGGGGTTTCACAAAATGCTGATCTTCCGTCTTCGATTGACATCCAATCTAAGCTAGGAGTTTGGAAGCAAGCTATTGAATTTGAAACAACACCCTTTGTTTGTTTCAAATGTCAAAAATCTGGGCATTGGGAAAAGAAATGTCCGCTAAATAATAAAAATGAAAAAGAGAAAGCGGCCAGCACCAAGAATGTTTGGATAAAAAAGCCAGAGGAGGGGAAGAATGTGCCTGCTCCAAATGTGAAGGAGAACTCCGAGGGAAATACCTTTCCTCAAGATTCGAAGGAGATCCACAATGGCCTGAACAAGGAAGCTTGTCCTAGGTTTGATGGCACTTGTTCTCAGGCTCCTAAGGATCCGAAAGATTTGGTATCACCTTTTGAGGTAAGTGGGGAAGGTATTCCCTCTGAGAAGGAAGCCCGAGATTCTTTGAAGAATGATGTACCCATAAATGATGTTTCGGGTTTTGTTCCGTCTTTATCTTTATTGTCGACTGGAAGCATGAATATCCCTGGGTTGGAGGATATACCCATTAAGGGTTTATCCTTGGAAATAGAAATTCCTGCCCCTTTCCTTTCTCCTTGTATTAACCCTTGCTCCAACGGGGGTCAGGATCAGGAGATTGCCAATATGGAAGTAGTGAAGGATACTTTTGATAGTCAAAGCATGAATCTGAGAACCCCAATGCATAATACTTCAGAACCCAAGAATGGTTTAATGGATACCCTCCCTTGGGATCAGAGATTGTATTCTGAGAAGGATGGGGAACTAGGCAGAGAAATGGAAAGCCAAGATGAAACCGAGTGGGAGGAGGTGATATCACATTCAAAATCCAAAAAGGAAAAAAAGGAGGAAAAAAAGAGAATGAAGGAAACTTCAAGTGGTGTGGTAACAAGGACTAGAGCCAAGGCCGATTGTGGGACGTCCAAGCCCTGCTTGGGAAGAAAATCTGAAAAATGGCAAAGGGAGCAAGGTAGCCTACAGGATATTGCGGATGGCATCCAAATGACCATTCCGGAGATACTTCAATCCCCAGGTAAGAAATGAAAATAATGTCTTGGAATATAAGAGGGCTGAATAGTCGTCATAAAAAGGATGTTTTGCAAAATTTTGTTAGGGACCACAATCCCGATATTCTCCTTATTCAAGAATCTAAAATGCCTAAAGATAAAGTAGAAAATCTTAAAAAATTTCAGCACTGTGGGGCTCATGGTAATAGTTCTGCGGGTGCTTCGGGGGGTATAGTTACTTTTTGGAACAAGTTAATTATTAAAGGTGAGCCCTTAATGGAGAATGGTAATGTGGTGGCCACTAGATTTACTCACATTAGAGACAACTTTTGTTGGATCCAATCTAATGTTTATGCTCCGAATTGTAAGAAGGCTAGAAACTCTTTTTGGCTTGGGTTATCAAGTTTTCGAAGATGTTTTGCTAATGAAAACTGGTTGGTTATGGGTGATTTCAACACCCCCCTTCTGAATGATGAGAAATTTGGGGGATCTCAAATCAATTGGGAAAGTAAATCCGGCCTTTCCGATTTCATAAACAACAATGCTTTGATTGACTTAGATTTACAAGGAGCTTCTTACACCTGGTCTAATAGGAGGTTTGGGTCTGACTTGATCCAAGTGAGGCTTGATAGGGCCCTGGTCTCGGGTCAATGGTTTATAAACTTTTGTTGTGCTCTGAGAGCCTTGTTAAGGGTTGGATCTGACCACTTTCCCATCTATCTTATTGTGGATCCTACTAAGGTGAAAAAGAACTTACCTTTCAGATTCAAATTTTTTTGGCTTTCTCATCCTCAAATTTTTGAGGAAATACGTAGATGGTGGAATGTTGATATCTCTGGCACTGCTATGTTTAGGGTTGCTAAAAAACTAAAGGAAGTGAAAACTAATGTGCGAAGATGGAAAAAGGATGCTTTTGGTAATCTTTTTGGTTCTAAAATGGAAATCCAGGGTAAAATTCAGGAGATTCAAGTCAAAATCCAGAAATGGGGATACATTGACAATTTTAGAGAAAAGGAAAATGAACTCCTTATTCAACTGCACGATATCATTGCTAAAGAGGAAGTGTTTTGGCGGCAAAGGTCTAGGGTGTCCTGGTTGACTGAGGGTGACAGGAATTCCAGATTTTTTCATCTGACTACTTCTAAACACAGGGCTGCTAATAGAATCAATCTTATTGTCTCTAATGGGACTAGTTTTGAGGAGGAAGATGATATTAGAGAACAAGTTGTCCTTTTCTTTAGAAACCTTCTTTCGAGTAATGGAGAGATTGTTACTGAAGCTCAAGATTCTATGATTGAAGCAATACCTCAAGTGATTGGTCATAATGAAAATTCCTTAATCACTGCTATACCCTCCAAAACTGAAATAAGGAAAGCTGTCTTTTCCTTTGATGGCAACAAAGCTCCTGGACCTGATGGTTTTCCTTTATTCTTCTTCCAAGTGTTTTGGGAAATTGTTGAAACGGATGTGGTGAACGCTGTCAAGGAATTCTTTGGATCAAGACGTCTGTTGAAAGAACTGAATGCTACTTTTGTGGTCCTTATTCCAAAAAAACCCGGAGCTTCAGAGTTTCAAGCTTTTCGGCCAATCAGCCTGTGTAATTCCATTTACAAAATTATCTCAAAGGTGTTGACCTCAAGAATGCTTTCTGTGCTGCCCCAGATTATTGCCCCACAACAGAATGGTTTTGTGCCAGGTAGGTACATTATGGACTCTGTTGTTACTGTTCATGAGAACTTACATTCGTTAATAATGTCAAAAACTGAAGGGTTTATTCTTAAACTTGACATTTCAAAAGCCTATGATCGGGTTGATTGGGCCTTCCTGTTTAAAATTATGGATAAGTTTGGTTTTAATAACAGAGTCATTCAGTTGGTGAACCAGCTTGTTTCGACAGTTACTTCTGCTGTCATTGTGAATGGATCACCATCAAGGTTTTTTCAGACATCCAGAGGCCTCAGACAGGGAGACCCTATTTCTCCTATTCTTTTTACCATTTTGGCTGAGAGTTTAGGTAGGAATATTAAAAAGCTTATTGATCAAAGATCCCTTATTGGCTTAAGACCTTCTTCTTCTCCTCTTATTTGCTCTCACCAGCAATTTGTTGATGATACTATTCTTATGGGAAGATCTACGGTGACTGAAGCTAAGACTTTTAAAAAAATCCTGAATCTATATGAATCTGCTTCTGGGCAAGTTGTCAACAGGGCTAAGAGTTCAATCTTTTTCATCAACACTCTGGAGCATAGACAAGTTAAACTTGCCCGAATTCTTGGATGCCGTGTTGAGTCTCTTCCTTCAACTTATCTTGGTTTACCTCTTTGCTCTAAACCTCCAGAATCTTTCTGGATTTCTCTGGTTGAAAAATTCAACAAGAAGTTATCAGGATGGAAAGGAGCTATTCTAAGTCAAGCTGGAAAAGTCCAGCTCCTAAAGGCTTCTTTGCAAAATCTTCCTACTTATGCTCTCAGTATATTTAAAATTCCTGCCAAATACGCTGAGGCCATTGAAAAAATTCAGAAAAGGTTTCTATGGTCTGGAGTTGAGGACAAAAGGAGAATGCCACTTGTTGGTTGGGATTTGGTCTGTAGACCCAAATCAAGGGGGGGCTTGGGTTTAAGGAAAATTAAAGTTTTAAATGTGTCCCTTCTTGCTAAACAGCTTTGGAGAACTCTTACATTAAATGGAGAATGGCGTGATACCTTAAAAGCAAAATATTTCAATAACTATGAGTCTTTAAATGAAATTTTAAACTCTTCTTCTTTACCTTGTGGGTCTGTGTGTTGGAATGATATGGGTAAAGGAAGAAAGCTTTTAGAAATGGGAACTGGATGGTTGATTGGAAATGGAAATTTAGTCAGATTCTGGGAAGATAGATGGCTATTTAAAGATCCTTTAATTAGCATAGAGAATTATAGTAAATGGATGAATGATTGCAAAAAGGAATTTGGAGTCTTGGTTAAGGATTACTGGAGGAATGGAGGTTGGGTTGATTTGATGACCATCAGTCCGGATCTGGGTCCTATTCAGTCGGCTTTCAGAGCCCTTAGACCAGCTCAACACCAGGTGGGGGATCTTGCTGTTTGGTTAGATAACCCGTCTGGTATATTTTCAGTTGCCTCTGCCACTTCTTTGTTAGACAGTCCGAGGGAGCTTCCTCCTTTTTGGGCTAAGGCTTGGATTAATCATTTGACCCCGAAAATTAACATTTTCTACTGGATAATGCTACAGAATAAGATCCTCACTTTGGACAATCTTGGAAAAAGAGGAATTCAATTACCAAATAGGTGTTTTATGTGCAGGAATGAAGCTGAGACTGTTAATCATCTTTTTCTCCATTGCCCTTATGTGTTGAATATTTGGGATAAATTATTGGGGCTTCTTGAGATGGTGTGGGTCTTCCCTGCTTCTGTTGAAGATTTCTTCATTCAATGGAAAGCTCCTTCAAAAAATCCGTTTGTGAGAAAGCTATGGTCTTTCATTTTTCCATTTGTTTCTTGGAATATTTGGAAAGAAAGGAACAATAGAGTTTTCAGGGATAAAGAGATGAAGGAAGGGGACGTGTATGCTAAAATTGTAAGAGCAATAAAGGAAATTTTATCTTTAATTCCTGGAAAAATGTTTGAGAAAGCTATTTGGTCTCCCTTTGATGCTGCTACAGCCGAAAAGTGGAATACAAATTTAAGTGGGACAAAAACTCTTAAATCTGGAGTTTGTGGGAGAGATAATGCTATCTGGTCTATGCCGCCATTGGGTTGGATTAAAGCCAACTTTGATGGTGCGGCCAAAGGTAACCCAGGTAAAGCTGGTAGTGGGGGTGTTTTAAGGGACAACACTGGGGCTTTTATTGCGGCTTTTGCTGTGGACATTGGAATTCAAACTAACCATGTGGCGGAAGCTGTTGGGGCTTTTCATGCTGTCAGCCTAGCCGTCAAGATCAACACAAAAAATCTGTGGTTGGAGGGCGATTCTTTGAATATAATAAATTGTATTCTTGGACTTACCCCCCCCTCGTGGACCATCAAAAAGTGGATCGAAGACACGCAAGCTTTATTAAGGAAATTTGAAAAAGTGAAAGTGTCACACGCCTATAGAGAAGCCAATATGGTGGCGGATTTCTTCGCCAACGAAGGGGTTAAGAAAGGTGGGGAGAACACGTGGAGGAAGAATGACAACCTCCATAATGAAGTGAAAGTGCTAATTTATTATGATTCAGTGCATGGGAGAGAAGGCAATCTTAGTCATGATGAAATGGATAAAGATCCAGTACATTGATTTCATTATATTTGATGGGACCGATGTCACTTTCTTTTTCAAGAAGAGTCTGCGGCACGCTTTCTGGGTGTTCAACAGAAATTGCCTAAACGGGACCCAAAGCAACCGTTTTGAGTGGTATTACAGTGGGCTGACTATGGGTGGAGAAAGGAAACGCGTGGAGCCGAGCAATTTCCAGGAGCATAGAAAGAATACTAAAGCATGGGAAAGAATTGAAAAGGGAGGTTTAGTCCCTTATATGGAAAAGCTCCATGGTACGGATGAAGAAATGCTGGACTATTTTGTAAAAAATTGGAAAAAAGGAGAGATTGTGTTGTTTGGAAGGAATGTTAAGCTGAGTGAGGACTTAATTGGTGAAATAACAGGTCTCTCGACTGAGGGTGTTAAATTCTACCGTGATCGACGTTTCTCTGATGAAGCGGTTATCAAGTTTCCCAAAAAAGACAAGGAGAAAGTGAAGATGGTCAAGGTTGCTAACAGTTACTTTGATGTGGAGTCCATAAAATCTATTTGGAGGAAAGTTTTAAGAGTCATCATGGAATATATTACGGTTGATGGACGCTTTACCAGAGCTTATGGTTACCACTTTGCCATTTTGAATCATTTCCGTCATAAGGTTCGTATATCTCTGCCTTTCTACTTATTTTCCTCTTTGAAGAATTGTCTCGATGATGTGGAAAGAAACCCTAGGAGGAATGCTATTATCCACCCTGGTCTTGTTAGGCTCATTTTTGAGCATTTTCAAAATCTTCCTGCACTGCCTAAAACTATAGATATTGAAGAGTTGGATGATGAGGAAACTGAAAGTAGTAAGGAAATTGAGCCCCGGGCCCCCCCTGCTTGTGCTCTTGTTGGCCTTGATACCTTTGCTCCCCTGTCTTTGTCCGGTCGGAAAAATCTAAAAGTTCCTGCCCCGTTGTCTTATCCTAAACGACATCCGCTGCCTGAGGACCCTAGTCTAGATCTGGCTCCTCTACATTGTCTTAACCCCCAGCCGTCTCCTGGGTGCCCCACTCCGGGTTTGTCCCCTGGTTTTAAAGGTAACCCTGTTATGAAACTTGTTTCGTACTCTGGAAATTCTATGGAGATCATCTCTGAGAAGCCCTTGGTTAGTAAGGATTCGGCCCCTAGTGCCCCTGCTTCTGGACAAGTTGGGAATGACCATTTTGAACCCCCTATTCAGGATGAAATTAATTCTGCCCTGAAAATGCTCAAGCCTGAGGAAATGGTTAGTGTTGCGGAAAAAAGTACAGAGGGTCTTTTTACCATTCTCAAATGGACCCAGAAAGAAGTTTGTGATTTGAAAGGCCGTATTACTGTTCTCAATAATAAGGTTATGGAACTGGAGCAGAAGATCAGTTGGGACAGAAGAGTTAGTGATGAACAGGAAATTCCTTTACCGAGGAAAAGACAGCAACTACAGGAGGATAGATTGACAAGTATTGAATGTAATATGTTCAAGATTGGACAAAACATAAGGGCCACTATTGCAAACAACCACAAAATTGCAAGGCATAATACAATCATCATAAATGCGATGGTGGAAAAGCTTGAAAAAAGTCAAAAGGGTTCGCTGGTGGTGGATTTGGATGTGAACAGAGGCGGCAGCAAATCGGCCGGTGAAGGTATTTCGACTCGTACCAGAGCAAACATAAAAAGGAAAACCCCGACTTCTTCACACACGGTTCAAATCCTTAGGCAGGGGTTACAGGATATGCAGAATGTTGAAAAAGAAGCTGAGGAGTTACTGAATAATTTGGAGTAACTTGGTGTTTGGTTTTCTGGTTTTTTTGGGTGGTCCTTTTTTTGGACCCTGCTGTCTTTTGTTGTTGTCGTTTCCTTTTTGGGACAGCTGGTCGGTTGTTGGTACTTTATATGCTTATCTTTTGTTTGTTTGAACTTCGTGGTTTCAGGTCCCTGTAAAACTTGCTTTTCCTTTTCAAAAACAAGGGGGTTCATCACTAAGAAAGTTCTTAGAAAGAAGGGAATGAAAGCAATATGTAAAACCTAACTATATGACCTAGAAAGTAACCTTGAAATTAGAATGATAAATAGAAAGATATAGAAAGGTACCTAGAGGATTGGAGATGACTAAGGAAGATCTAAAAACCCTGAATTTTTTTATTATTGATGTGTACAGGGACTCATACGCTAGACTGGGTGATTTAGTCCTAGTTTAGGGTTTCTAGGTAGAAACTGGAATCTCACAGTGGCAAGTCTGGATCCACTAAAATCTAGTAAAGTTCTTGTACAAGGAATTATATGCCCAAGATGGTGATTTGGTCTTATTCTACTTTTCTAGAAAGTGAGGATCTAAATCTATTCTCCTATCTCTACACTTCCATCCTATATTTTCCAAACTTCACTTTTGGATCCAAACATGCTAAAAATCTACAAAACAAAATATCATGTTGATTTTGTTATGGGGGGTTTTCCTCAGTCAAACCCCTAGTTTGGTAATTAAACCTTGATAGAAAGAATAGATCTTGAAAGGAAATTTGTGTGAAAGTCATAATCTTAAGTGCATCTAAGATTAAGAGATCTAGAATGCAATAACCCTACTCTAATGTACTAGAATAGGATGCATGAATGAAATATAAAGATGATGACCCACTTTGGGAGATGTCTAATGACCCTAATAAGCCATAATAATGCATTTACCTTCCTTTAGGTAGAAATTAGAATGATAATGGAAGATGGAATCACTTAGGAAACAAGTCATTAGGCTTCATTTAGTTGCATCTCCCCAATGTAGAATCCATCATGATTCTCTATAGGAAACCATCATCAATCCTTGACAATGGTAGATCTTGAATTGAAAGTAAGCTTGAAGAACTGCAAAACACTATTATGCTACTCCAAGGCTTCAAATTTACTTGTTCCTTGCTCTTGAATGCCTAAAACTCTCTAGAAAGCTCTAAATCTAATTGAGACTCTTTGGCTTGAAAGCTTTAGATTACTTAGGTGAAATAATCATTCAAAACCTTATTTTTATAGGAATCTCCTCTAATTTACCATTTATTAGATTCCAAATAATGGTATTTTAAAAATTAAATCTAAAACCAAGAATATGGTCATTC
Organism: Sequoia sempervirens; assembly: GCA_007258455.2. Lineage (NCBI taxonomy): Eukaryota > Viridiplantae > Streptophyta > Pinopsida > Cupressales > Cupressaceae > Sequoia > Sequoia sempervirens. The sequence goes on from VDFB02105785.1 coordinate 121,156,204, forward strand.
CTATGTTTTGGGAGAGAGAACAACCAATTTCCTACAAGTTTCACTCAAGGAAACCATAAAAATATCAATCTATGGATGGAAATGAGGGAAATATATCTACAATAAGGTGTCCTAGGATGTGATTAAATAATAAAAGGGGGTTCAATACCAAGAAAGGATTGGAAAGACAAGAAATGCAATGATATGTAAACATAACTATGCATTACAAGATATAAAACTAAAATTAGAAGAATGAACTAAGGAGAGAGGTGCACTTGGAAATTGAAGAGGCTTGAATGAGGGTCTGAAATCCTAGAAATACTAACTTTTAATGCACATTTGGACTCATACACCAGTAGGGGTGATTTAGTCTCAATTTAGCATTGCTAACAGAAATTGGAATTTGGAATTGGCAATCTGGGATCTATTGGAAATGTCTAAAATTAGGTATACTAGGACTCATATGCCACAAGTAATGATTTAGTACTAGTGTAAAGGTTCATTTGAAACTTTGATATCCCCTTAGATTATCTTGTACCTTCTCTCCTATCAAATCTCTGAGTCTAAAACACTAAATTGAAATTTGCAGGTGACTTTTATGTGATCTTGCAAGTAAGGTGATAACTTTAACAACTTGACAACTTTTCTCCAATATTACTCTTCAATGGATCTTCAACCTAGATCTGAAAAACACACATCAAAGAGAGGGATTTTTTTTTTTTTATTAGGGAATAGGGGTTTTCCTTGGTCAAACCCTATTTAGGTAATTAAACCTTATGATGGAACAATGAAACATGAATAGTGATACCTTGAATGATGTCTTGAAATGTAAATCTAACATAAAGTAGCCATGAAGAATGTAGATATTTATCTTGAATTTGATGTGGAACAATGGTTAACTTGGATCTTGAATGCTACATCACAACATTAGCTCAAAAACATGCTTGATGCCTTATTCCATTGACATGATGATGGATCTTGAATTACTATAGCAAATGATGAAGAAATCCACCCTTGAATGCCTTATAAATGATCTTGAATATTCTATGATGCTCTTGTGAATTCTTAGGATACTTGATTCTTGATTGCTTAGTTGATATTATAATTTCTTAGGTTAAATAATGATTTGTAACCTTTTCTATATAGGCGTTTCATCTAACTTACCATTTATTAGATCCCAAATGTTGGTATTCATGAAATTTAAATCCAAAACATTGATTTCCCACTCAAAACCCTAAAAATTGGCCAAATGGGATTCATACGCCCAAGGTGACATATAGGTCCCATATAGGTGGGACATATATGCCCAAGGTGGCATATGGGTCCCACCAGGGCTTTTTAGGTAGAGGAAATGTCGAGGAGTTAGGATATTAAGTGTATTTGATGATTATGTCAGGATCTCGATTGAAATATGCCTTGAGATGCATAATAAAGGGTTTCAAGGTCCTATTAATGCTGATATGAAGGTCATCAATACAAGAGGGTCCAAAACTTAATGTGAAGGTGTAAGTAAATATTCTTTACAACACTAAATTAAGGAAAAATTAGGTCTATTTAGCTTAAAAGGGCCCTAAACCTAACGTGAATGTGTAAAACACATTACAACACTAGATCAAGGTAACATTAGGTTCATTTTAATGTTAATCATTCTAAAATTAAGTGTGAAAAAGGGATACTTTTTTCTACACTATGTTTAACCCACACTTTAGTGAGATGAGGAACTTGCTTCAAAGTCACACTAAAGTAGACATTCAAGAGGGGTACAAGTGTACCAATGCAGATGAAATAGGATGACAAAGATCAAAGAAGGTGGCCAATCCCCTAGGATCCAAGATCCTATGTCAAACCAACATAAGCACAAAGTGACACACACAAGGTGTATGATATGCAACATCAAGATACACAAATATGGAATTCCAGAGACATAAAGATGAAAGAAAAAAGAAAGAAAAAGTGGATCAAGCTTTGATTGTTTGTCCCACACATTGTGGATCAGATCTAAGATTATTATTTTTTAAATGCATGCTCACTCTAAGGTAACAAAACTTCAGGCTATTTGCTAGGTCAGTATCCAAAAAGAGTGGCTTACAAGTGGAACACAGTGTCCACTATGCAAACCAAATGCATGCTCACAAGGGCTAGTGAAACCTCATGATGTCCACTAGGTGAGCCCCTAGAGAGGTGAGACACATACATATGAAGCTAGTATGTTCTCACACACATAAGCAAGTGGCTATGGGAGAGTCATGCCTAAGTTTTTCTCCAATACATACAACCATACCAAAGCTATAGCTCTTGATAACTTTGATAAGGGGCCACACAACTATGAATTTTGAGCTTCATGAGACAAGAAAAGCTTTGTATGCTTGAAACTCATGAACAAAAAAGATGGCTCCATAGGAAAGAAAAGTGTGTTATGCAAGGTGGCCATATAACAAAAATTGTAAATGAAAAGTAGTGTAAGGAACATTCAAATGGATTTTTCTTAGTTCATGTAAGGTCTCTTCTTAGGGAAAATCATGCTTAATGTCTCCAAGAGAGAAAAATAAAATAAATATAATGCTCTCGAAGGAAATAAAACCCAATGACACCACCAAGACAAGGATGCATCACAAGAATAAAGAAAATAACTCAAAGAAACATGAGTGTTGATGCATGCCCCCACTTTAAAGTGGTTGCTAACACCATTGCTGTGAGAAATTGCTTTATAGTAGAAGAAGACATGAGAGCTTATTCATAAATCCCTATGCCAAGTCATATGTTCTCGAATGAAACTACATCATGCATAAAGAGGTGTCCTCACTATGCGACATGTGAGCCAACTTAAGGCATGTCACCCACATCCCAAGCTTGCTCCTATATATACATGGAAGGCGATCAACTATCCAAAAGAGACAATGACAAGTGCCATATGAGGACAAGGCTACCTAACCACATGCCCCAACTTAGAACAAGACAAGGATGAACCGAGGTGATTGATGGGAAACATGCGAGAGTGCAAATCAATATCAACTAGAGGAATTACGTGTTGCAACACAAGGAAGGGCACCACAATCCCTAAGGTTGAATTTTATCACTTAAAGCCTTATATTCATTAGCAGAATGACCATGAGCTCTATGATATGCACAAAATAAATTATTGTAGTAAGATTTCTTTCATGCTCTTGGTGGGGGAGATATCAAACAATCTTGGAGTAGTCTTGACAAGATACTCTATTGATAAAAAGTAGAATATTTTCCTTTATTTTGTGACAAAGATATCTCTTGCTTAGTAAAAGATGCCATACTTACACAAGACTCTTTAGATTGCAATATTTTTTTCTCTTCTTTAAAGGAGGGTGTAAAATCCACCGAACTAAAATTGTTAGTGTTTTGTGTGATGACATTGATATTAAGCGGGGATTTCTATGTTTCTTTCATTTATTTCAAAGGATAATAATCAAGAACACTAGTTTCTATCAATTCAAGATGCACTAATGTTAAAGTTTGTAACACCCCACCATGCAAACACCAAAGGACAAAGAAAACTAACAACAATAGCACATTTTTTTAAGTAAAACTATCATGCAATATACATTAGCATACAACATTATTAATAATAAAACCATACATATAAGATACCTAACTACGTCCTCTAGTGTATACATGACTGCATTAATTAACATAAACTTATATCATATAACGATGATCACCACACTACAAGATTACATTACAAAACCACTATAGAATAGGAATATAAAGTTCATACATCTATTATATCACATCAATGATAACATCCCATAAATGAACACATGATATAATCAAGAATATACATATATTACATTGATCAAATCAGATTATACATATACATCACATTTATAATATGAAATGATATAGTTTTAGGATTACAAAAGTACATCACTGCTTCCCAAAATATAGTGGGAATGATACATCAATTACAAGAATCATGCATAAATGAACAAGGTATAACTAAAATGTGACGAAACTCTAGATTCTCTGTATCGGTACAATCTCCATGCTTCACGAACTTTGGCTGGGAACCCAATGGGGTGCATAGCATGTTCCACCTAACCATGTGGACCAAAAGGATAAGAAAGACCCACGACAAAAAATAGTCAGGAAGAAAGGCTACAAGACTCCACAAACAAGAGTAACAATAAAAAATAATTAAAACCTACATCAAAAGACTACTTAAAGGTTAACTACTTCCAGAGGCACACAAAGGATAAGGAACAATGAGGATAATATAGGAAGAGTTTCATCGCATGGCTCTAGCATGGGTTACCTTGGTTGCCTCTCACTAGGCACCAAACCCATAGGGTGACACATGCAAGACCACTATCCTTTCATGAGGGCAAGGAAGTGATCATGTTGACTAAGCCTTCTCATCCCATCCTTAACCTATGAAAGCACTATAGGCATGGGTGAGGCACCTTACTTATGTTTTTAATGTAGACCTACCCAAACCCACTAGTTAATTTATTAGGTTATCACTTATTAAGAAAAATCTTCCATGGGTTACCCAGGCTACCCCTTTGTGCGTCGACCCCTATGAAGAGCCACTCTCCCTAATAGTATCAAAACAAACCACATGACATCAAGGGGAGTACCAAATCACAAAAAGAACCAAAATCCATGAAAACCATGTACATATGTGAGGCATGAACCTTCCTACAAAAAGACCATCACAAAAAGCTAAACAATGGTGCAAGGTACAACCCACATAAGCTCAAAACAAGAATCGAGAACAAGAATTTCTCAAGGAACAAATATAAAAATCCACATGAAATAATTTTCCCCTTTCCCTCTGGAAGCCTAACAAAACAATAACACCATGGTTCCCCCTTCGAAGTGACAATGATGTCACAATCAAAATAAACCTCAAAAACCAAAAGTAAAACCAACCAACAAGGCATCCAAAGAAAACCTCAATATTATCCTCACATGATACCCAACCACAATTACCCAACAAACTTACAATTTGACTAATATACAACTATTAAAAAATCAACAGGCATTAATTTAACCTCTAATTCTTTTATTTGATAAAACCTTTATCTAAATTGATGAAGCAATATATTTCCACTTAAGACCATTACCAAAAATCACCCAATACAACATCAACCATACTGAACAAATCAACTTAAGCACCAAGATCGCACATGTTCTTCATCACAAGGAAAAAATCAACATTGCAATTATGACATACACTATTTAAAAACAACTCACAAAAGACAAGTAATCATGAGTCAACTTCATACATAAACACCTCCACTTTTTATTTTACTCACGCTAACTTACTCCAAGCACTTACACATTTATACGTACACTGAGGACCAATTCCAAGTCTCAACATATAATCTTTCCTTGAGTCTAGTCTAGATATCCATATAGTTATACTAGACCCAATATACCACTCCACTTCTACACCCCTTTTATTGGACTTATTGAATAAGAAATAAATCAATGATTAATAGAAAACTAATAACCAATTTATATTCACACAACCTGACAAAAATATTGTAAAGTAATATCTATTCAACAATATAAGTTGACTAATTTATTCTATGATGAGCATTGACATTAATAACTTAACTGATTATAAATAAAACAATTTTTTTATTAATTACCTTTATTTAATTATCCAATAAAACCAATCAATTACTAAGGCAAAAATATTATTTTAGTAATACCCACCCAAGAAAAAATTCCAAAAACATTCTAGAATTCCTCTAAGTCATTCTTTTAAATAAACCTCTATCTTTTCACATAAGTAGTCATAATGTATACTTTCTAAAGATTTATGTATATTCCCTAAATTATTTAAATACAATAAATCAATTTAAACTATTATAACCAATATCATTTCCCAACTTCAACATAATCCTAATTACATTATTAACTCTTAATATTGAAACAAACACATAAATTTTAATAACATACAAATACATGAATATATGTATATATAAGTTTCCTTTATTTATTCTTTCGACAATACTCATGGGCAGATTGGAGGTAATAACTTAAGTTGAATTCCAAAGTTGTAGCTTAATCATAAAAGTCATAACTGTAAATCAAATACGAAGGACAAGGAATCGGCTGCCTCAAGGAGAAACTTGGTATGAACAATCCATCGAAACGTAATGTAAAGGGAATTTTCCAATGCTATAGTTTCCAGCACCCCAAAAGACACACATGCAAAGATTATAAGCATAGGAAATGCACATGAACTACAAAATAAAATGCCTCTAAGCGACGCCACGTCCTTGAATATAGTGAATACAGGATGAGCAGAACATAGGATTATTGAAATGACTTTTAGAAACTTTCAAGCCAATGCAATATATTATCTAAGCATCAAAAATATATATCTATGCATCATTTAGGGAAATGATTTCAGGTTACCCACCCATCCAACTATATCAACCATAGCAATTCAAAGGTGATATATACAACAAAAAATGGTTCTCCATAACCAGCGTCACCTCCATACAAGAAATCATCAGCATCATATGGCCGCACCTAGCCTAGATTGGGAGACGGCATAAGGCAGGAAAGAGTAGGATATGGGGTGGCATAAGTCAAGGGAAATAAATAGGATAAGAGTAACGCATGAAGGAATGCCAGGGTGACGACTTTATCAAACTTGCAGTCAAAGAAAAGAAGCAAACACATCAAGCCTAGGCAATGCCAAGTAGATAGAAAGGAGGAGGAAAAGATAAGGGATGACGCCCTCAACAAGGTGCAAGCAACAAACAATAAATATAGGGTCATGTCAATTAATAATGATACACAATTTATAGACTTTAGATACAACTTTTATTATATTCATCTATTTTCCATGCATTACAAACGAAATAAACAAATAGATGGGATTACAGTACATGGAAATCACCTTTCAAGCAATAACATACAATAGGTATTCATTTTCTTTTAAAACATAGAGATAAAAATTTGGAAGAATAATGAAACCAGGAACAAATTCCTTAGCTAAATAGGAGCTTCGATGCAAAACTATCATTCGATGCAACAACAGCTTCTATCAACAACCCAAAAACAAATTTTATAGAGAAGTCCCCAAATTCTTCCACACAATCTTTTTTTTTAAGCCCAAAAATCAATTTAGAATTATTAATTTTTAAAAAGCCTCCCCAAAATTTCAATTAAATAAGTTATGTGTTTTCAAAATTAAAGAAAAATCAAATGCTAAGTCATTAAAACTCAAAAATCGGCAAGTTTCCCTCTGATCCTCAGTTCGAGACTATCCATGCACTTGCATGTGAAAATTTTCTCCGATTCAAATTATTTTTAATTACTATTTCATGATTTAACATTATCACTTAATTTCCATTTAATATTCCAATTTAATATTTTATTTTAGACCACATTATCCACTATGTTTCATTAAAATATTCATCATTAATAAAACTAATAATATATAGTTATTGAATCATTATAACTTAGTGAATTAATTTAATAATTTATTAATGACATTCACTTAATAATTTAATTTAATAATTAATAATCAATATCCTCATTGAACCATTTTACAAACATACTATATTTAATTATTATTTTTAATTCTAAATTAATTTAAATTATCATATAATCCCTTATAATGAATTTAATTTAATTTAATTGATTAAACAAGGCCATTCAAAATATTTAATTTACCACAAATACAAAATCAAATTAAAAAATATAATAATGAACACAACATGGCAACTCAATTCAACTAGATGAACTTACTCAAATGTGATAGAGGGCAAAATGCAGAGGGGCACTACATCCTCTCCTCCTTAGCATCGACTTACTCCTAGAAGTCGCAAGGTAAAATAAATTGTACGCAATCATAAGCAACATCAACACAATGAACTAACAACTATATCATACAAATAAAATGATGTTAATTAGATAATTAAAGTTAAACAACTCAAAATAGTACGATACCAAAACAAGAATGGGGTTGCAACTAGATCACATTTTCAAACACAATGACGAGGTGACAAACTAAGAACTCATCCTCATCGAGGATGAAGGCTAGCATGGGGGTCTTTCTTGTCAACTCTATTTTCCACACCATACCCATTGGGATTTGTAAGGAACGCTCAAACCTAATAGTGCAAGTGGAGTCGATGCATGGTACTTGCAACCTGCATCAAAACAGATGTTGAGCAATATATATATATCCAATAACAAACACACTGTGAGAGGAAGTCACAGCATAGTAGGGCACTCACGAACGAGTGATGCTACCCAATCCCTCTCACCAAGACTCCAAATAGTAACCACATCACATCATAAAGAAATTACTAATCAAAAGCATAACAAGCATTGTACAAGTACTTATGATAAACATTACCAATTTAATTGAAACACAATATCAAACTCCATGCATTAGCATAACATAAACATCAATAACGAGTGTCATAATCATCAAAGAAAAATAAATTGTCCTCCAACCAAATCAAAATGGGGAAATAACCACCAACAAGTCTCAAGGTACAAGACTTTATTTATTATAATAATAGATTACATAGATCCTTATTTATGATATTCCCCCTATTAAACAAGCTATTCATTATAAGATAGAGGACTCTCCTTTGGGTCCTCATCTGAATCTATTACAACCCTTTTGGAAGAGGAAGAATGTGCACATATGCACTCCTTTTCCTCTCTAGTTAGATTGGGTACATTGGGTCCACACCCCAATGACCAATCATGAATTTATAAAGGTTTCTTAGCTCTAACAGTGTGCTTATATTCTTTGACCTTCTTTCCCCTTTCTATCTTGATTTGAATGAGGGCATGTGCTATGTTCTCATTGTTGGAAATCTCAGGTTGGTCATCATGTGTTGGTTTCACTTCGACAACAACTTTCTTTTTAGTAGTCTTAACTGCCTTACCCTTCTTCTTTCTAGACTTCAACCTTCCCATGTCTACATTCAAATCAGGTTCATTAAACTTACAATTAAATTTGAGGGTCATCTAAACCTAATTTTGACCACTGAGGTCTCCTAGGCCTAGAGCTGAACCCTAACCTTCGAATAAACACAACATTTTTAAGCACTTAAATCACACATTTTCCATTGAATTTCCCCCATATAATGACTAAACATACCACTTTATCTAGAACACAACACAAAATATCATAACATAAGTGATCCACGACCATAATTTTACGCTTGTTCAAAAGCAAGGAACACCATTTATCATTTCATAAGCACTAATTCCTAGGTTTAAACATGTGCATTCTTCACACATAGGGATTTTCATCATCGGAAGTCACAACATGAGACAACACAAAGGTCCATAATGCATCCCCAGTAGGAAGAATATAAATGCATTGCACACTACATTAAGGTTCCTATCCTTCCCACTAGTTTTCTACACCATTCAACCAACACCACCTAGGCACAAACCTAAATTTCTAAGCGAGAACGACAAAATGATGAAAACCTAAACTCAAGATTCTAAATGCAAGGTTAACATAATGGGCTTAATTAACCTAGAGTACCTAGTGTTTGATAACCTGTCTCTGATACCAAGTTGTAATGCCCCGCCACACAAACCCTAAAGGAAAACTAAAACTAACAATAATAACAGTCTTTTTAAAGTAAAAGTATCATGTAATGTACATTAGCATACAACATTATTAATAATACAACCATACATATAAGATACCTAACTACATGCTTTGGGGTACACATGACTGCATTACTTAATATAAATCCATATCCCATAACGATGATTACCACACTACAAGATTACATTACAAAACCATTATAGAATAGGAATACAAAGTTCATACATTCATTATATCACATCAATGATAACATCCATAAATGAAAACATGATATAATCAAGAATATACATATATTACATTGATCAAATTAGATTATACATATACATCACATTTACAATATGAAATTACATCGGTTTGGGATTACAAAAGTACAACAGTGCTTCCTAACACATAGTGAGAATGATACATCAATTACAAGAATCATGCAGAAATGAACAAAGTACAACTGAAATGTGGTGAAGCTTTGGATTCTCTATATTGGTACAATATTTGCACTTCACAAACTCTAGCTAGGAACCCAATGGGGTGCATAACATGTTCCACCTGACCATGTGGACCTAAAGGCCCACCCCCTATGTAAGGAGAGGACAAAAAATACCCACAACAAAGAATAGTTAGGCAGAAATGCTACAAGACTCCACAAACAAGAGTAATAATAAACAATAATTAACAGTTGTATCAAAAGACTACTTAAAGGTTAACTACTTCCAGAGCTACACAACGACAAAGGAACAACAAGGATACTATAGGAAGAGTCTCATCGCATGGCCCTAGCATGGGTTACCCCAGTTGCCTCTCACTAAGCATCAGCCCCCATATATGGTTACTCTAGCTACCTCTCAGTAGGCATTGACCCCATAGGGTGACACATGCAGGACAACTATCCTTTCATGAGTACAAGGTAGTGATCATGTCGACTAGGCCTTCTCAACCCATCTTTAGCCTACAAAAGAACTATAGGCATGGGCGAGGAACCTTATCTTTTTTATGTAGACCCACCCAAACCCACTAGTTAATTTATTAGGTTATCACTTATTAAGAAAAATATTCCATGGGTTACCTAGGTTGACCCTTTGTGCACCGGCCCCCATGAAGACTCACTCTCCCTAGTAGCATCAAAACAAACCACATGACATCAAGGGGAGTACCAAATCACACAAAGCACCAAAATCATGAAAACCAAGTACATATGTGAGGCATGAACCTTCTCACACAAAGACCATCACAAGAAGAAAAACAATGGTGGAAGGTACAACCCACATAAGCTTAAAACAAGAATCAAGAACAAGAATTTCTCAAGAAACAAATATAAAAATCCACATGAAACAAGTTTCCCCTTTTCCTTTGGAAGCCTAACAAAATAATAGCACCATGGTTTGCCATTCGAAGTAACAATGATCTCACAATCAAAATGAACCTCAAAAACCAAAAGTAAAACCACCCAACAGGGCATCCAAAGGAAACCTCAATATTCTTCTCACATGATACCCAACCACAATTACCCAACAAACTTACAATTTGACTAATATACAACTATAACAAAATCAACAACCATTAATTTAAACTCTAATTGTTTTATTTGATAAAACCTTTATCTGAAGGGATGAAGCAATATATTTCCACTTAAGACCATTACCAAAAATCACCCAATACAACACCAACCATACTGTACAAATCAACTTAAGCACCATGATCACACGCATCGTTCATCACAAGGAGGAAAACATCATTGCAATCATGACATACACTATTTAAAACCAACTCACAAAAGACAAGTAATCATGAGTCAACTTCATACATAAACACCACCTCTACTTTTTATTCTACTCACCCTAACTTACTCTAAGCACTTAAACATTTATATGTACATTGAGGACCAATTCCAAGTCTCAACATATAATATTTCCTTGAGGCTATTCTAGATAACCATATATAGTTATGCCAGATCCAATATACCACTCCACTTGTACACCCCTTTTGTTGGACTTATTGAATAAGAAATAAATAAATGATTAATAGCAAACTAATAACCAATTTATATTCACACAACTTGAAAAAAGATATCATAACATAATATTTATTTAAAAATATAAGCTAACTTATTTCTTTTATGATGAGCATTGACATTAATAGCTTAACTGATTATACATTAACCAATTTTGTTATTAATTATAACAAAATCAACAACATTAATTTAAACTCCAATTCTTTTATTTGATAAAACCTTTATCTAAATGGATGAAGTAATATATTTCCACTTAAGAGCATTACCAAAAATCACCCAATACAACACCAACCATACTGAACAAATCAACTTAAGCACCATGATCACATGCATCGTTCATGACAAAGAGAAAATCATCATTGCAATCATGACATACACTATTTAAAACCAACTCACAAAAGACAAGTAATCATGAGTCAAATTCATACATAAACACCACCTCTACTTTTTATTCTACTCACCCTAACTTACTCTAAGCACTTAAACATTTATACATACACTGAGGACCAATTCCAAGTCTCAACATATAATATTTCCTTGAGTCTAGTCTAGATAACCATATATAGTTATGCCAGACCCAATATACCACTCCACTTGTACACCCCTTTTGTTGGACTTATTGAATAAGAAATAAATCAATGATTAATAGAAAAGTAATAACCAATTTATATTCACAGAACTTGACAAAAGATATCGTAACATAGTATCTTTTCAACAATATAAGCTAACTAATTTCTTCTATGATGTGCATTGACATTAATAGCTTAACTAATTATACATTAACCAATTTTGTTATTAATTACCTTTATTTACTTATCCAATAAAACCAATAAATTGTTAGAAACCAAGATCTAATTGCAAACCAGAAAAATTACCTTCCACAGAAGAGAAAAATGAAAAAGTAGAGATTTGCAAAAGATGTGCAAATTGATATATTTGAAGTACAAAATATTACAAGAGATAATTTTCTTTATAAAAGCAAATATGTATAAACCTAATCTTATCTTGAGCAACAAGATAGCTCAATAAGATAAGGATAAAACCTATAAATTAAGAATTAAATAAAGCCTAAGTAAACTTATGCAAGGTGTAATTAATAATTAATTACACCAACACCCCCCTATAAGTGCAACTTAGGGAGAAGCAAATTATTATGCAAATATGAATCTCGTGAACAAGGCCTAATCAAGTACTCATGTAAAAATAAAAAGAGAGAGAAAAAATAGTGGGAAAACCCCCCCTAGAGAGATGAACTGTTGCGAAGAAGCACTAGAAGAAATTTGAAGAAGCAACACTAGAACCCCAAATCTGGCAAGCAAGGAAAGATACTTCTATTTGCAAAATACCATATTAGAATCAAAAATACAATAGCAGACCCGATGCCAAGGAACACTAGAAACTCACATACTCGATGAACCTTGGAATCTGTGAACAACAGTAAATGAAAGGATGAAAGGACCCATAAGGATGAAAATTCTGGAAGTTGTGTCTCTCAAAGCCAATGCCAAACTCAAACTAAAATTACCCATAGGACGAGTACCATCAAGATTCTAGAACATTAACCATAAAAACATGGCCCTCAAATGAGAAAGATCTGAACCAATGTAGATCAAGAACCATAAAATCCCAATGTGAAGTGTGAACCGAAGCAAACCAAAGATGTGTCCAGCTAAGCAAGAAAGAAGCTAAAAGGACACAACAAGAAACCAGACAAAATCATGTGAGTTGTCACCAACATGAAGGATGGATGCAAGAACTCCCCTTAATGGAACTTTATATCAGTTCATTATTACAATACCCAATGATTGCAGAAGGAGAGAATGCAAAGCTACAAAAACATAAGCGAAAATGCAAACCTAGTGCACGAAACAAAAATGAATGCATGCATAAAATAAGGTATACATATTTTGTAAATGACATCATATCTACATAGAGGCTGAAACCAGCTTTCCAACACCATGAAAATTGCGAAAAACGGATAAGCGAGTCAAAAGATATGCTTCCCAGAGTGAAAACAACAACATCTGACTTCTGAGGCTGAAAAAGATATCAAAAATGCAAAACCAGAAAATTAGACCTGCACCATTGGATAGAGCTTGGAAACAGATTTTTGATGATATCTCGTTTGCAAAAAAATGACACCGTATGAGAAAGTTATGCCTGTTTCCGCGAAACTACTCCAAAAAGGTCCAATTTGGCCATGTGAAGCCCTCAGGGGCTAAAAAAATAAGGGGCCTGGTCGCATGGGTGGACTAGGGGGCTGGCAGCCAGGGACCTTCGGCGTGGCCCTTGGTCACCCATGTGACCACCACAGGGGCTTGAGAGTCTGCCAGGGGCTTGTGGGCGTAGCCCCTGGTCACATATTTGACCGGGGCAGGTGCTCGAACAGCGGGGGCTGGAACTCGATGGAGCCTGCGGTCACCAAGGACCGCCGCTGTGCATAAAGAATCCCTTGTGGGTTGAGAACGGAGCTTGCAGTTTCTGATATGACCTGGGCAAGCGCAACGAACTGGTGGGGGCTAGGAGCTCGGGGCTCCCAGTTCCAAATGTGACCATCACTGCGTAGAAGGAGCCCAGAGGCTGAGCGGTGGATCAGTGGTGGAGATGGTAGCGCCGCCTGGTGGCCGCCGCCCTTGGTGGCTGCCGGGTGGCGGATCGGTTGTGGCCTCCAATATAACTGGCCACGTAGAAAAATAACTAGAGATTTTTATTTTTTTAATATTTTTTTATTTTTTCTCGATTTCGATGCCTTGGAAAGCATGCCTAGGGGCCGTACGACCCTTGGGCAAATTTTTTTTGCCTCTCCAGACAACTGTGTCCAAATCGGACAAAATTTATATCAAAATAGGGGTTTTTGGGCACTGCAAATCCAACGGTGAGGTCCGTTTTGGCCCAAAGTGCTCCAAAAATTAGGTGACCCCTAGATCTATCCAAAAAATTACCGAGCTTGAGACTCTTGCAGATCTGGCAAACAGTGATGAAAATGAATGAAATAAAAGCCATTTCTGACTTTTTCTAGTGCTCTGAATCCAACGAAAAACCTTGATCTGATCCAAGACGTAGCATAAAGATGCTCAAGGAATGAAATCCTCGAGGGACTCCGAATGAGCTTTGCACTGTGTTCCTCCAAAAGAGTTGAGAAGGGGCTTCAAATCGAGGCTTTGATACCATGTTAGAAACCAAGATCTGATTGCAAACCAAAAAAGTCACCTTCCACAGAAGAGAAAAATGAAAAATCAGAGATTTGCAAAAGATGTGCAAATTGATATATTCAAAGTACAAAATATTACAAGAGATAATTTTCTTTGGGTATGTGCAGGATCATGGTATGCCAAACAAGCCCTTAAGTGGCAATGAAAATTTAGAACAATTAGAGTTAGGCAACTTGATGTAAAAATTTGAATAAGTTATCTATATTATTTCAAAAATATGTAAGAATAGATTCTGTGGGAAATTGAATTTAGTTTCTAAACTACTAGGTTTATTTTTTTTAAAACAAAATCTATTTGTGAAAATTTAAAATTTCAATGCAGTATTACTTAAATTTTAGGAAAAATTCAGAAGTAGGTGTTTGTAAGGACCACCCCTAACCATAATAAAATGATAATATTTTTTATGAGATTTATATGTAAGTAGAGGACTCCATGTCCGATGTGACGCATATTTTTTTGTAATTTTTTCCATGTAAATAATTAATTATGAATTTTTATTGCCAACTTTTTAAAAATATAAAAAACTCATATGTCTCAATTACCTTAACTTTGGTCAAAATTTTCATGAATTCAATTTTATTTTTTAATCCTATAGTATGCAAAGCATAGAATGTGACGCATGTTTTGAATTCAAAAAATATGATACCGTTTGAAAGTTATAAATGTTTTACAATCAGCCTATCAATCAGGACTTTTGTCATAATTATAGTAGAAAATAAATAATAATAATCTATTAAATTCAAAATAAAACATAATTTATATTGGAAAAAAGCTGAGAATCTCCTCTACAAACCCTTTTCATTTTATCAATTTTGGCTAAAAATAAAGTCGTCAGCCACATGGGTGAAGTCCGAAAAAACAAAGTAAGCTGTTAAACACGCTTTTTGTGTTGACTTTTAGGATTGGTATCTCCTAACCAAATACCAAA
>VDFB02105785.1:121172013-121191403 GCA_007258455.2 Sequoia sempervirens
TTGTGGCTATGTTAACTTCCATGGTATCCTCAATGAGCATTGCCGATTTTTCCTATGTCATGGGGAGAAATTCCAATCCTCCATCCTCGAGTGCCTCGTAGAAATTTTCACCCTCGGATACGTCCTTTATTTTTACTTTTTTATTGTCAGAAGGTGCCTTGCGATTTTCACCTAAAGACGTGTCTTTTTTTGTTTTATTTTTGTTATTTTTTATTTTTGCAACTAGAGTATTGCACAATATCCCTGAAGTATGTTGCACAATCTAGGTCTATAGGGAATCCAGCCTTGTGGTCCCCAAATTGTATTCCTACATGAAGTCCCATAAATTCTACAATAGCTTTGTTATTCTGAAATATGTCCAACACTGGTGGGCCTTGTTGATCCCAGTCAATGAATTGTGGGTAGACCAAGGAGATACCATCATCAGTGTTGGAAAATGGTGGGGATGATGCAAAAAAAATGAAGATAGATTCAGAAAGGGTAAAGATGAAATTGTCGTCTTCCAACTCCCATTCAGATTCTATCCAGTATTCTTCTTCACTTGATTTAGACAAGTCAAACTCATTGGAAAAATAGGGGACAAATGGATTGGAATCATAATCAATTGTGTCACGTGGCATGTCAGATGAATCTGAATGATGGTCATAAGGGTCAAATGACTGGACAAGTGTGTCAGAATGATGGTCAACATGATAAGATGATGGTTTAGGTTTATCATTATTGTGAATCCAAAATAGTTCTACCCATTCTTCTCTTTTAAATGGGACTTTAGGAGGGCCTTTAGGAAGGTCAACTTTAAACATCTGTCTAAATCGTTCATCAAAAGAAAGTTCACTAGGTTCAACAAACATTCCATCAAGGAAACAGTCACTCAGAGATCTTTGGGAACCAAATTTCCACTCATGTGAGTCAGTTTTGGTAAGAGAATCTTGGATAGTCTCAACACTTTCAGAAACATTCACACTCTCACTTGAAAGTACATTGGTACATTGATTGTGAGTTTTGGGTAGCCCAAACCCAAACCCAAGATATTTTGGTCTTTGAGAAGGAATTATAGGTTCTCGTATTCCAGTTTTGTTTTTGCTAAGGATACTAGTTCCATCATAGCATTTTTCCTTCACCATGTCATAGCCTTTTCCATATATCTGGACTGGTAATGGGGATGGGTCTTCTGGGTGTTTGTAAATCCAAGCTGATATGTCTTCAATGTCTTCTTTGTCCATTTCTCCCCATTTTTTGAAAATCATTATTGGAGGAACATTAAAAATATCTTTGGGCTCCACTCTAAAACAAGTTCGACCATAATCCTTTGGATGTACCTTGGTATTTTAGTGATGCAATAGGTTGTATTCAATTTGTATTCTTTGCAACCTTGATCCTGGATCTTGATATTAGGATTGGCCTTCGGGATGGAGGGAGATGGTATGGTAGAAGACGAAGGAGTGGATGTGGATGTGGATGGGTCGATTTATTTGGATGAAGAGGATGTCAAATCTTCTTGGTTATTTGGCACTTGATGTTTTGAAATACCCCTAAGATTGGTGCAATACTGGAAGGGATCGCGGTCTCCATGTATGGTGATTTCGGTGCCATCGAAAGGAAACTTTAAGCATTGATGTAAGTAGATGGTACAAAATTTAAGGCATGGATCCTTGAGGTCAACCAAACAAGATGTTATAGGGTAGTTAAAGATCTAGGACTTGACATGTATCTACAATGATTGGCCCAACTCAGATAGGAAGTGTGATAATACCCCGAGAAGAGCGTTCATCATCATCATAAGCTTTTATAAAAATACTCTTGGTAGCATCTACACAAGCATCAAAGAAGCCTAGAGCTTTAACAAGTTTTAGGGAGCATATGTTCAATCCTACTCCGCCATCTACTAAGACTCATCTAACCTTATGTTTATGGATAAAGACTTTGATATGCAATGCGTCATTGAGAGAGGGTTTTAGTGACAAATAGTATTGGTCTGAAAATGTTATGTGATGGGGAGTGGTTAGGTATCCTACCATGGATTTGAATTGGTTGAAATCAATGTCATGAGGGATGGAAGACTCTTGTAAGGTTTTTTCAAGTATGGCCTTGTGCACAGGAGAGATGCGTAGCAATTGAAGTATAGAGATTTGGGTGGGAATTTTTCGTAATTGGTCAATGAGATTGAACTGTCCCTTAGGTTGTGACTATTTGGCAGATGGGCTAAGTTGTGACTGTTTGGAAAATGAACCAAGTATAGTGATCTTCAATTGTCTAGGAGGAGGAGGACCAACTATGGTGACTTTTCCTCCACAGGTAGTGAAATTACACTCAGGTGCTTTCTTGATGGTAATAGTATTGACATATTTGTTGGCAACTCGGAGGTAATTAATAATGGGTGCACCAGAATAGTCAAAAGTGGTGAGAGTGTAATTGGATCGATTATTATTAGTCTTTGAACTTGACATATAGGGATTATTTGAACCGTGATCCTACAATTGGTTTTTATGGATAGTATGGTCTAAGTTTGACACAAATTGTTGTTCACCTAATTCAATGGTGTGATTTTCAATGAGATCCTATACAAGATTCTTAATTGTTGGCAAGAGGAAGTTTCATGCCCTTTTGAATTGTGGTAATCACAGAATGCATTGTCATCCCACCAAGATGGTTTGAATTGTCCTGGTTCATATGGCTTAGGGTCCTACAATGTGATGACACCATTTTGGAGGAGCTTCTTAAGGACCACTTCAATTGGTTCACCCAATGGGGTAAATGTGTGACTCTCTAGAAATTGCTTAGTTTGACATGGCTGCCATTGGTTGTGATTGTTTTGATTATTTTGGATGGTTTTTGCAGTAGGTGTCAATGTGGTCAATGGTGTGTTTTGTAGTTAAGCTCCTTTGAGAGTGAGTACATGACCTGTTGTGTTTAATAGCTTAGTGTTAACAACTCCATCATTGGTCATGTGTTTATTTTTGACCCAGTATTTTTTTTTGTCCATCGGTGGGTTTGGATTTGTATTTTTGTTCCCATATTTGAGTTCTCCTTTAGCAATAAGGGACTTTTCAAGTTGAACTCCTTTTTTGACAAGGTCTATGAAAGTGGTGCAACAATGGACTTGTAAATTATATTTCAATGGGTCCTGAAGGTTTTGGAGAAACATATATCTACATTTTCTTTTTCTAGTATCTTGACATGACATCAACTTGCTAAAATTCTGCATCTTTAGAAGAATGGAATAAAAGTCTCAACAATTTCTTCTTGAGTAAGCATGTATAAATTGGTAATGGTAACATTGGTGTCAATGTTATAGGCATAATTTTATATAAATTTTTCTACAAATTCCTCCCATGACTTTATTCCTTTAGGAAAGGTAGAAAACCATTCAAGTGTGGGACCTATGAGATTCCTACGGAAGAGTCTCATCAAATACATATGTTCATATGCCACATCTATGCAATCAGTTGTAAATTCTCGTATGTGTTCAAGGGGATTTGTTTGGCCTTTGTATTTAGTGAAGTTTGGCACCACGTATCCAGGAGGGAACTATGGCATGTGTAGACCTGCGTCAAAATGGTATGGACACAAGTCGTATGATGTGGGTCCTTTTGTGTTGCAATTGCATGTTATCCATCTATTTTTGTAAGGTTGCAATTTGATCTATGAGTGCATCAATTATGGGGTTGTTTTTAGTGTCACAGGTGCTAGTGATAGGTATTCCACGAGTTCCCACTTGTTGTGATAATGAATTTTTATATTGTTGTGGGATGTGTTGTTGTGAAATGTGTGAAGTATTTTGATTCAGAATTTGTTGGTATTGATTTTTCTGATTAGGAATTTGTTGTGTATGAATTTGTGACATGTATGTGGGAATATGCACTCGAGTAGTGTTAGTCTGTATTTTTGGAATATGTTGACCTTGAGTGTTTTTGTGTCCAAATGAATTCATGTGTTGCATTATTTGATGGCCTTGTCCAAATTGGTAAATGTGGCCATGTGGAATGCTTATATTTTTCCTTTGGGGGATGTTGGTGTTGTTATTCAGTTGTGATGAAGTGTTAACATTTAGTTGAGGTCCTAGAGTGGAGATTCGTCATTTATTCCTCCCGAAGGGGTTCAATGAGTTTGTTCCCATGGCATTATTTGAAAACCCAATTAAAGGATTTGATGATGTCATTCATATGCTGTTATATGAAGCTCCAAATAAAAGGTTTGAAGAGTTTGTTCCCATTGTTGAGGATCCAAAGGTAGCTCCAATTTATTGTGATGATGTTGTTGACATTAGAGGCATTGATTGTGATGTGGCTTATGACATGGTTGATGTTCCTCCAATGGATGTTGTGTTGACCATGTTAGAATTATTTTAAGAGGAGGTACCATTAGATGTAGCATTGATGGTGTTTGTTGCATTTTGTGTGGTGGCACTAATGAAGGTATTGTTTTCACTTTGTTGTGGTGTCGAAGGAGGTTGGTTAGTGTTGGAGGTATTATTTGCATTATGACTAGGAGAGGCTACTCTTAAGGTGTTAATTTCAAACCCTCATGTTAATTTAGACCCTTGGTCTAAAAGCATGGCTAAATATTTGAATCTTGCAAGATAAGTTCTTCCACAAAGGAGGCCACGTCGAGGTTTTGTGTGGTAGCTTCTAAGTCTTCCATAAATACATGTTTGTTCTCATCTCTACGTATGAATGATTCAAAGGGGTTGCATGAAGAATATTGCATATTCATGTCATTGAAAGGATTGATGAAAGATGCCCCCATGTGTATGTTTTGATTCATGTCATTAGAAAAGCTATAGGGGTTGGTGTCTTTTCCAAAAGGGTCAAATGAGGAAGATAAAAAGGACAACTAAGTCTATGAATGGGAATGATATGCCACTATGTTTTTGGATTTTTTTGAATAAGGGATTCAAATGCAACTATATTTTTGGGGTTTTTGGGAATAAAAGATGCAATATGATAGTGTTGTCTAAAGGAAATTTCAAATGCAAGAGGACAATGAGACTAAGATGAAAGGTATGACACTATTTTTTTTTTGATTTTGGAATAATGTATGCAAAATGAGGACAAAAATGACTAAAATATGCAAAATTATAAACAATTTTGATGGAGTTTTGGGAAAGGTTTACTCAACCACTCAAAGCTTGGTCTATGTCTCAATTTGGATCATCAAAGGACTTTTGGTAGGACTAAATGACAAGATGAAAAAGTGAGGTTTCCTAACTAGAATTTTGAGTTGGAAAGGTCTCACAAAAGGACAATGACTAAAGGAAATGATTTTGACTAAGTCCAATGATAATCTACTTTTGAAGGAAAAGATTTTGCAAGGTACATGGTAAGTTTTCCTATTCCAAAGTATGCAAAAAAGAGGACCTAAAGACTTGTTTATGCTCGAAATGATGGCTTCTAAAATGCAACCAATAATTTGCAAGGATGGACCTATGGGAAAATGCAAGCTAAAAGATGCAATAAAGGAAGATTTGAGTAATTCCTTATCTAGTTTTGAATAGAGGCCACTAGAAAAAAATGTCAGAAAGTAGTTTAAAAATGTTTGGACTCAGGTTTTGGACAGTAACAGTGTTTTTCTTAATGACAGTCAATTGTGTCATTTTAGGTCACAGATGCATTTTAGGATGCTAAATGTGTCGCAAGTTTAGTGAATGCACCATTATAGGTCACAAATGTGGTTCAGAAAGTCAAATGTGATGTTCTAAAAATCAAATGTTTTGTGATATAGTCAAATGTGTTGTTCTAGTGAGAAAATACGACTTAGGAGAGCAATTATGGGGTAGAAAATCTCAGATGTGATTCAGAATGTCGAATGCGTCACACAAAATAGAAAATGCATTATAGGATGAATAAAGATCCAATTTGTTTGCAATTTTGGAAAATTTTCATAATTTTTTCAGTTTGAATGAGTGTTTCTAGATCTGTAAAAGGTGTTTATTTGTTCAATGTCTTAGAAAATACTTGGAGAACATAATTTTTTTCTTTTGAATGTTGAAAACATGAACAATGAAGACAATCACAATCCTAGGTTAGGCATGGACTATATCCATTGGGTTCCACGTGGGCTTCTCCAACTGCACTTATTCTTAGCAGGTGATCTAGAAGCTTGGACACACTGGCTCCTCCTTACATTGCACTCACTTCTCAATTCAACCAAGCTTCAAGCCCCCATAAATATCCCATGGCAGGCTTTACACCTCTACTAAGAACTGGAAGAATGTGGATGCCTTGGTAACAACCATTGCTGCACCAGCGAATAGATGGGTTTTTCGAAACTACACAAAGGTTTTTAGTTCAGGATTCCCATTCGAGTGGCTACACATGAGGCAAGATTAGCTCCAATAAGGAGAAATTATAGCCTAAAGAGGTTACGCTCAATAGGGTTTTGGGGAATTCACTTGTCTGTGTGACACATCTGCACTAGTAATCCTAAGTTTTCCATTAGGATTAACATTTGTATACCAGTCAGGAGTAGCTCGGCTAAAGAGCTTCGTTGATGGTTTGAGTCACCTTGGGGTGAGTAATTTTTCCCACCAAGGAAGGCCCAATTTCTAGAATCAATAACAGTTTCTCTTGCACCAAGGATCACACAAGTGCGCAAGGGGAGAGGATACTTATATTATTGAATCGGGGTTACACAAATTGGAGACACTTGTTTATTTTAATTATCCAAATTGTAATGTGAGGTAAACACACAAAACACTTTGTTCATTTTAAACTTTAAATCAATGTGAAACAAACAAAGTTCATTTTAAGCCCATGTCATGAAAATACATGTAAATTTTAACCTTATGAGTTTCAATGCAAGATTGTGTTCATTTTAGCCAATGAAATGTGAACACAAGTTGTTTGTGATTATTTGTTTGATTAAGTAATTTAAAAAGTGTTATAAAAACAAAAAAAAAGGTTCGACCCCTTGCCACATGCTGTAAACCATGGATTAGTAACCCAAAAACCTCTAAGCTACTAAACTGAAGAAATCTGGAAAAGTCTAAAAAACCCAAAAAACAAATTTTTACCAAGCGAATGTGTCATTCTACAAAGAAAATGTGTCGTAGATCCAAAAGCTAGAATATACCAAGCAAATTCGTTGGTCTGTAGATCAAATGTTTTGCAACTATTAGATTCATTGTTCAGGCCTGCAGATGTGTTGCAACAGAGAAAATGTGGCGTTCTGGTTAGCAAATGCATCTTAGGCTTGCACATGTGTAATTATGCAAAGTGGATGTGTTGCAAGGCAATGATTATGGCTCATAAATCTGCAAATGTGGTGTTCTATACTTGTACCTATAAAAACACAAAAAGCCATATGGAAATCTAAAAAAAATATAGTTTTGGCATTGGGTTCACCAATGTAACATAGGGAAAATTACCAGGTTAGCATTATAAGCATAAACAAACTAATCCTAAGAAAAGCAACAAAGAAAAATGGATTAAAATAATTGAAAGTAAAGAAAGATCTCACCAAATGTCTTCAATCTCTATGAATCACCTTCATTGCACCTTCTCTATTTGTTGCAAGTAGATGGTTTCCCTCAGATTTGTGATGAGCGACCTATGACTATGACAATTTCCTAAACAAATGTTGAAGGATTCTATCAAAAAACCTCAAAATGCAAGTGTGCAACTATGAATCAAGCCTAAAGTATACAAAAAATAGCCTATGAAATCAAGAAGCCAAGAGCACGAAGTTAAGAAATGCCAAGATCAAGATACCAAGAGATGTCCAAATGAGGCTAAAATTTCCTTTTTATAGAAAAGTCAATTTTAGGTGAATGGCCAACATTGAAAGTTGAGAAATTCCCTAAGATCAATGGTTGAGATTGAATGTGACAACCCACAATTAGGGTTAGGGCAATATTGGGATGAAATTTGAAATGAAGGGCTGAGATTTAAAAAATCAAATCAATGGACAAGGTTGCATGTGACGAGGAGATAAGAATGACATGAAAAAAGAAAAGGCTGAAAAATCAAATAATAATTGAAATTATTTGATTTATGGAGGAAATTTGACATTTTGAATTAAAAATTAATTTAATTCAAAAGTGGGGCCATGTGACAGTAAATAATTAATTTGAATTATTTACTTGGAGAGAAAATAGAAAGTGGGACAATTTTAAGTAAATGACTTTATTTAAAATTAGAAAAAGCCAAGATGGATAAAATTTAAATTAAAGAATGTATTTAATTATAAGAGGACACAAGATATTAATTACCTATTTCTTTTTATTCAAGGGGTAAACGCTTTTGACCGGAGCTATGAACCGGATACAACCATTCAACAATAACACCCCAACGGGGTTTGAACCTTGGTGGCAAGAACAACAATGCCACCTATAAACCATCACACCATGCCAATACCGGTGATATTAATTACCTATTTAAATAAATAAATAAAATTTATTTATTTAAATAATCAGGAGGAAATAATAGACAAAGGATAATTAAATAAATTTATCAATTTATTTAATCATAGAGAGACATTAAAAAACTAGTGACGCATTTAAATAAATAAATATTATTTATTTATTTAGAAAGTCACGAGGAATAAATTACATGAATTAATTAAATAATTAAGAATTATTTAATTAATAGTTGAAATCGGACTATAGGACCTAATTAAGTATTTTCATTATGTTAGGAAGAAATATGGAGAATATAGAACTTGCAGGCCTAGGTCAATTTTATGTGTCTACACCCTTCAAAAGAATCCACCTCAAACACTTTAGAAGACGTCAACTACACAACAAACTTTGATGAGATAGACTAACAAAAACCATTAAATCTAGAATAAATGAAAAATCTTTATGGAAAAGGTTATGAACTAATGAAACAACTTGGATATAGTGGAAAATGATGTGGTGCTAGAAAACAAGGTATCCATGTCCCTATAGAGCCTAACACATAGGAAACCACTAATGGTATTAGTTATTGTCCCTCAAAGGAAACAAACAAACCTTCCCTTAATGTCAACACTATTACAAAAGATTCCTCTAAGTCAACTTAGTAGTGCCCCTCTACATTTGGCCCTTCGTCATATTTGAGTAAGTTCATCTGGTTGAATTGAGTTGTCACATTGTGTTCGTTGTTAAATTGTTTAATTTGATTTTGAATTTATGTGGCAAATTAAATACTTTGAATGGACTTGTTTAAAATTAAATTGATTATAACGGATTATATGATAATTTAAATTAATTTAGAATTAAAAATAATAATTAAATATAGTATGTTTGTAAAATGGTTCGATGAGGATATTGATTATTAATTATTAAATTAATTAACTAAGTTATAATGATTCAGTAACTATATATTATTACTTTTATTAATGATGAATATTTTAATGAAACATAGTGGATAATGTAGTCTAAAATAAAATATTAAATTGGAATATTAAATGGAAATTAAGTGATAATGTTAAATAACAAAAAAGTAATTAAAAAGAATTTGAATCAGGGAAACTTTTCGCATGCAAGTGCATGCATAGTCTCGAACTGAGGATCATAGGGAAACTTGCCGATTTTTTAGTTTTAATGACTAAGCATTTGATTGTTCTTTATTTTTGAAAACAAACAACTTCTTTAATTGAAAATTTTGGGGAGGTTTTTTGAAAATTAATAATTCTACATTGATTTTTGGGCTTAAAAAATAAAAGATTGTTTTGAAAGAATTTGGGGACTTCTTTGTAAAATTGGTTTTTGGGTTGTTGACAGAAGTTGTTGTTGCATTGAAGGATAGTTCTTGACATAAAAGCTCCTATTTAGCCAAGAAATTTGTTCTAGGTTTCATTATTCTTCGAGATTTTTATCTTTATGTTTTAAAAGAAAACGAATGCTTGTTGTATGTTATTGCTTGAAAGGTGATTTCCATGTACTGTAATCCCATTTATTTGTTTATTTCATTTGTAATGCATGGAAAATAGATGAATAGAATAAACATTGTATCAAAAGTCTACAAATTTTTCATCGTTGTTACTTAACACGGCCCTATATTTATTTTTTGTTGCCTGCACCTTGTTGAGGGAGTTATCCCTTATCGTTTCATCCTTTAAATCTACTTGGCGCAACCTAGGCTTGATGTGTTTGCTTCTTTTGTTTGATTGCAAGTTTGATGAAGTTGTCACCCTAGCATTCCTTCATGCATCACTCTTATCCTATTTATTTCCCCTAAATTATGCCACCCCATATCCTATTCTTTCCTGCCTTATCTCATCTCCTCATCTATATTGGGCACGGCCATATGATGTTGATGAGTTCTTGTATGGAGACAATGCTAGTTATGGAGAACTGATTTTTGCTATATAGATTGCCTATGACTTGTTGTGGTCGATGTAGTTGGATGAGTGGGTAACTTGAAATCATTTCCCTAAATGATGCATAGATATATATTTTTGATGCTTCGATAATATATTGTATTCGCTTGAAAGTTTCTAAAATCCGTTTCAATAATCATATGTTGTGCTCATCCTGTAATCACTATATTCCATGAGGTGGCATCGCTTTGAGGCATTATATTTTGTAGTTCATGTGCATTTCCTATGCTTCTGGTCTTTGCATGTGTGTCTCCCGGGGCACTAGAAACTATAGCACTGACAAATTCCCTTTACATTACATTTTGATGGATTGTTCATACCAAGTTTCTTCTTAAGGGAGCCCATTATTTGATTGGGTCGATCCTTTAGAAGGATTTATACTTTGGCCTTCATACATGCATATCGCCACTGGTGGTTGCATTGTTAAATAGATTTCATTGTTGTGTATAGAAAATGGTAGTTAATTAGATTTTTTTTTACATAGATATGTGTAAATATGTATTTATATATATGTATTTATACACAAATGTATATAGATATGTTGTCGATGTATAATGGAAATATTGCATGGAAATATGATATATATATATATATATAGTTGATATATATATATATATATTACTGTTGAAGTATATTTCTCTGAATGTGAAGTAATTGTTTTAGTAGGTAAATGAATTGGAAGGTTAATTAGGAAATATTGATTTATTTTTGTGAGATAATGGAAGTGATTCTCTATAGGTAGGTATATGAGAGGATAATTAGTTTGATCTATTCATTTTGAATTTTGATGAGTATTGTGGAAAGAATAAATAAAGGAAACTTATATATACATATATTCATGTATTTGTATGTTATTAAAATTTATGTGTTTGTTTCAATATTAGGAGTTAATAATGTAATTAGGATTATGTTGAAGTTGTGAAATGATATTGGTTATAATAGTTTAAACTGATTTATTGTATTTAAATAATTTAGGGAATATGTATAAATCTTTAGAAAGTAGATAGAATGACTACTTATGTGAAAAGATAGAGGTTTATTTAAAATAATGAATTAGAGGAATTATAGAATGTTTTTGGAAATGGGTATTACTTGGAAATTTTTCTTGGGTGGGTATTACTAAAAGAAAAATAACCAGAGATTTTGATTTTTTTAATATTTTTTTTTTTTTTACGATTTCGATGCCTAAGAATGCATGCCTAGGGGCCGTACGGCCCTTGGGAAAATTTTTTTTGCCTCTCGAGACAACTGTGTCCAAATCGGACAAAATTTATATCAAAATAGGGGTTTTTGGGTGCTGCGAATCTAACGGCGAGGTCCGTTTTGGCCCAAAGTGCTCCAAAAATTAGGTGACCCCCAGATCTATTAGAAAAATTATCGAGCTTGAGACCCTTGTAGATCTAGCAAACGGTGACGAAAATGAATGAAATAAAAGCCATTTCTGACTTTTTCCAATGCTCTGAATCCAACGGAAAACCTTGATTTGATCCAAGACACAACATAAAGATGCTCAAGGAATGAAACCATCGAGGGACTTCGAATGAGCTCTACACTATGTTCCTCCAAAAAAGCTGAGAAGGGGCTTCAAATCGAGGCTTTGATACCATGTTAGAAACCAAGATCTGATTGCAAACCAGAAAAATCACCTTCCACATAAGAGAAAAATGCAAAGCAGAGATTTGCAAAATATGTACAAATTGATATATTCGAAGTACAAAATATTACAAGAGATAATTTTCTTTATAAAAGCAAAGATGCATAAACCTAATCTTATGTTGAGCAACAAGATAGCTCAATAAGATAAGGATAAAATCTATAACTTAATTATTAATTACACCTTGCATAAAATTACTTAGGCTTTATTTAATTCCTAAGTTATAGGTTTTATCTTTATCTTATTGAGCTTTTTTGTTGCTCAAGAGAAGATTAGGTTTATGCATCTTTGCTTTTATAAAGAAAATTATCTCTTGTAATATTTTGTACATTGAATATATCAATTTGCACATCTTTTGCAAATCTCTACTTTTTCATTTTTCTCTTCTGTGGAAGGTGATTTTTCTGGTTTGTGATCAGATCTTGGTTTCTAACATGGTATCAAAGCCTTGATTTGAAGCCCCTTCTCAACTTTTTTGGAGGAACACAATGCAGAGCTCGTTCGGAGTCCCTCGAGGGTTTCATTCCTTGAGCATCTTTATGCTGCGTCTTGGATCAAATCAAGGTTTTCCGTTGGATTCAGAGCACTGGAAAAAGTCAGAAATGACTTTTATTTCATTCATTTTCATCACCGTTTGCCAGATCTGCAAGGGTCTCAAGCTCAGTAATTTTTCTGATAGATCTAGGGGTCACCTAATTTTTGGAGCACTTTGGGCGAAAACGAACCTCGCCGTTGGATTCACAACACCCAAAAACCCCTATTTTGATATAAATTTTGTCCGATTTGGACACAGTTGTCTCGAGAGGCAAAAAAAAATTGCCCAAGGGCCGTACAGCCCCTAGGCACGCATTCTGAGGCATCGAAATCGAGAAAAAAAAAAGCTATTAAAAAAATCAAAATCTCTAGTTATTTTTCTATGTGGCCAGTTATATTGGAGGCCACAATCGATCCGCCACCCTATGACCACCAGGGGCGGCGCCGCCATCTCCACCACTGATCCACCGCTCGGCCTCTGGGCTCCTTCTACGCAGTGATGGTCACATTTGGAACCGGGAGCCCCGAGCTCCCAGCCCCCACCAGTTCGTTGCGCTCGCCTAGGTCATATCGGAAGGTACGGGCTCTGTTCTCAGCCCACGAGGGATTCTTTATGCACAGTGGTGGTCCTTTAGTGACCGCGGGCTCCGTCGAGCTCCAGCCCCCATTGTCTGAGCACCCGCCCCAGTCACATCTGTGACCAAGGGCTATGCCCACAAGCCCCTGGTGGACTCTCAAGCCCCTACGGTGGTCACGTGGGTGACCAGGGGCCACACCAAAGGTCCCTGGCTGCCAACCCCCTAGTCCGCCCATGCGACCAGGCCCCTTATTTTTTTCGCCCCTGAGGGCTTCACATGGCCAAATCGGACCTTTTTGGAGCAGTTTCGCGGAAACAGGAATAACTTTCTCATATGGTGTCATTTTTTTGCAAACAAGATATCGTCGAAAAGCTGTTTCTGAGCTCTATGCAATGGTGCAGATCTGATTTTCTGGTTTTTCGTTTTTGATATCTTTTTCGGCCTCAAAAGTCAGATGTTGTTGTTTTCACTCTGGGAAGCATATCTTTTGACTCGCTTATCTGTTTTTCTCAATTTTCGAGGCGTTGGAAAGCTAGTTTCGGCCTCTATGCAGATATGAGGTCATTTAAAAAATATGTATACCTTATTTTATGCATTCATTCATTTTTGTTTCGTGCTCTAGGTTTGCATTTTTGCTTATGTTTTTGTAGCTTTGCATTCTCTCCTTCTGCAATCATTGGGTATTGTAATAACGAGTTGATATAAAGTTCCATTAAGGGGAGTTCTTGCATCCATCCTTCATGTTGGTGACAACTCGCATGAGTTTTTCTGGTTTCCTGTTGTCGCCTTTTAGCTTCTTTCTTGCTTAGTTGGACACATCTTTGGTTTGCTTCGGTTCACACTTCACATTGGGATTTTATGGTTCTTGATCTGCATTGGTTTAGATCTTTCTCATTTGAGGGCCATGTTTTTATGGTTAATGTTCTAGAATCTTGATGGTACTCACCCTATGGGTAATTTTAGTTTCAGTTTGGCATTGGCTTCGAGAGACACAACTTCCATATTTTTCATCCTTATGGGTCCTTTCATCCTTTCATTTACTGTTGTTCACAGATTCTAGGGTTGATCGAGTATGTGAGTTTCTAGTGTTCCTTGGCATCAGGTCTGATGTTGCATTTGTGATTCCGATATGGTATTTTGCAAATAGAAGTATCTTTCCTTGCTTGCCAAATTTTGGGTTCCAGTGTTGCTTCTTCAGAGTTCTTCCAGTGCTTCTTCGCATCAGTTCATCTCTCTGAGGGGGGGTTTTCCCACTAGGTTTTCTCTCTCTTTGTATTTTTACATGAGTACCTGATTAGGCCTTGTTGAAGGGACTCATATTTGCATAATAATTTGCTTCTCCCTAAGTTGCCCTTATAGGGGGGTATTGGTGTAATTAATTATTAATTACACCTTGCATAAGTTTACTTAGGCTTTATTTAATTCCTAAGTTACAGGTTTTATCCTTATCTTATTGAGCTATCTTGTTGCTCAAGATAAGATTAGGTTTATGCATCTTTTCTTTTATAAAGCAAATTATCTCTTGTAATAATTTGTACTTCGAATATATCAATTTGCACATCTTTTGCAAATCTCTGCTTTTTCATTTTTCTCTCTTGTGGAAGGTGATTTTTCTGGTTTGCAATCAGATCTTGGTTTCTAACAATTTATTGATTTTATTGGATAAGTAAATAAAGGTAATTAATAAAAAAATTGGTTAATGTATAATCAGTTAAGCTATTAATGTCAATGCGCATCATAGAAGAAATTAGTTAGCTTATATTGTTGAAAAGATACTATGTTACGATATCTTTTGTCAAGTTGTGTGAATATAAATTGGTTATTAGTTTTCTATTAATCATTGATTTATTTCTTATTCAATAAGTCCAACAAAAGGGGTGTACAAGTGGAGTGGTATATTGGGTCTGACATAACTATATATGGTTATCTAGAATAGACTCAAGGAAATATTATATGTTGAGACTTGGAATTGGTCCTTAGTGTACATATAAATGTTTAAGTGCTTAGAGTAAGTTAGGGTGAGTAGAATAAAAAGTAGAGGTGGTGTTTATGTATGAATTTGACTCATGATTACTTGTCTTTTGTGAGTTGGTTTTAAATAGTGTATGTCATGATTGCAATGATGATTTTCTCATTGTCATGAATGATGCGTGTGATCATGGTGCTTAAGTTGATTTGTTCAGTAAGGTTGGTGTTGTATTGGGTGATTTTTTGGTAATGGTCTTAAGTGGAAATATATTACTTCACCCATTCAGATAAAGGTTTTATCAAATAAAAGAATTAGAGTTTAAATTAATGTTGTTGATTTTGTTATAATTAATAACAAAATTGGTTAATGTATAATCAGTTAAGCTATTAATGTCAATGCTCATCATAAAAGAAATTAGTTAGCTTATATTGTTGAATAGATATTATGTTACGATATCTTTTGTCAAGTTGTGTGAATATAAATTGGTTATTAGTTTGCTATTAATCATTTATTTATTTCTTATTGAATAAGTCCAACAAAAGGGGTGTACAAGTGGAGTGGTATATTGGGTCTGGCATAACTATATATGGTTATCTAGAATAGCCTCAAGGAAATATTATATGTTGAGACTTGGAATTGGTCCTCAATGTACGTATAAATGTTTAAGTGCTTAGAGTAAGTTAGGGTGAGTAGAATAAAAAGTAGAGGTGGTGCTTATGTATGAAGTTGACTCATGATTACTTGTCTTTTGTGAGTTGGTTTTAAATAGTGTATGTCATGATTGCAATGATGTTTTCCTCCTTGTGATGAATGATGCGTGTGATCATGGTGCTTAAGTTGATTTGTTCAGTATGGTTGGTGTTGTATTGGGTGATTTTTGGTAATGGTCTTAAGTGGAAATATATTGCTTCATCCATTCAGATAAAGGTTTTATCAAATAAAAGAATTAGATTTTAAATTAATGGTTGTTGATTTTGTTATAGTTGTATATTAGTCAAATTGTAAGTTTGTTGGGTAATTGTGGTTGGGTATCATTTGAGGAGAATATTGAGGTTTCCTTTGGATGCTCTGTTGGCTAGTTTTACTTTTGGTTTTTGAGGTTCATTTTGATTGTGAGATCATTGTTACTTCGAATGGCAAACCATGGTGCTATTGTTTTGTTAGGCTTCCAAAGGAAAAGGGGAAACTTGTTTCATGTGGATTTTTATATTTGTTTCTTGAGAAATTCTTGTTCTTGATTCTTGTTTTGAGCTTATGTGGGTTGTACCTTCCACCATTGTTTTGCTTCTTGTGATGGTCTTTGTGTGAGAAGGTTCATGCCTCACATATGTACTTGGTTTTCATGATTTTGGTGCTTTGTGTGATTTGGTACTCCCCTTGATGTCATGTGGTTTGTTTTGATGCTACTAGGGAGAGTGGGTCTTCATGGGGGCCGGTGCACAAAGGGGCAGCCTAGGTAACCCATGGAAGATTTTTCTTAATAAGTGATAGCCTAATAAATTAACTAGTGGGTGTGGGTGGGTCTACATTAAAAAGATAAGGTTCCTCGCCCATGCCTATAGTTCTTTTGTAGGCTAAAGATGGGTTGAGAAGGCCTGGTCGACATGATCACTACCTTGTACTCATGAAAGGATAGTTGTCTCGCATGTGTCACCCTATGGGGTCAGTGCCTACTGAGAGGTAGCTAGGGTAACCATATATGGGGGCTGATGCCTAGTGAGAGGCAACCGGGGTAACCCATGCTAGGGCCATGCGATGAGACTCTTCCTATAGTATCCTTGTTGTTCCTTTGTCATTGTGTAGCTCTGGAAGCAGTTAACCTTTAAGTAGTCTTTTGATACAATTGTTAATTATTGTTTATTATTACTCTTGTTTGTGGAGTCTTGTAGCCTTTCTGCCTAACTGTTCTTTGTTGTGGGTATTTTTTATCCGCTCCTTGCATAGGGGGTGGGCCTTCAGGTCCACATGGTTAGATGGAACGTGTTATGCACCCCATTGGGTTCCTAGACAGAGTTTGTGAAGTGCAAAGATTGTACCAATATAGAGAATCCAAAGCTTCACCACATTTCAGTTGTACCTTGTTCATTTTTGCATGATTCTTGTAATTGATGTATCATTCTCACTATGTGTTAGAAAGCACTATTGTACTTTTGTAATCCCAAACCGATGTAATTTCATATTGTAAATGTGATGTATATGTATAATCTAATTTGATCAATGTAATATATGTATATTCTTGATTATATCATGTGTTCATTTATGGATGTTATCATTGATGCGATATAATGGATGTATGAATATGTATATTCTTGATTATATCATGTGTTCATTTATGGATGTTATCATTGATGCGATATAATGGATGTATGAACTTTGTATTCATATTCTATAACGGTTTTGTAATGTAATCTTGTAGTGTGGTAATCATCGTTATGGGATATGAATTTATATTAAGTAATGTAGTCATGTGTACCCCAAAGCATGTAGTTAGGTATCTTATATTTATGGTTGTATTATTAATAATGTTGTATGCTAATGTACATTACATGATACTTTTACTTTAAAAAAAGTGTTATTATTGTTAGTTTTAGTTGTCCTTTAGGGTTTGTGTGGCGGGGCATTACAACTTGGTATCAGAGCCAGGTTATCAAACACTAGGTACTCTTGGTTAATTAAGCCCATTATGTTAACCTTGTGTTTAGAATCTTGAGTTTAGGTTTTCATCCTTTTGTCGTTCTCGCTTAGAAATTCAGGTTTGTGCCTAGGTGGTGTTGGTTGAATGGTGTAGAAAACTAGTGGAAAGGATAGGACCCTCAATGTAGTGCGCAATGCATTGATATTCTTCCTACTGGGGATGCATTATGGACCTTTGTGTTGTCTCATGTTGTGACTTTTGGTGATGAAAATCTCTGTGTGTGAAGAATGCACATGTTTAAACCTAGGAATTAGTGCTTATGAAATGATAAATGGTGTTCCTTGCTTTTGAACAGGCGTAAAATTATGGTTGTGGATCACTTATGTTATGATATTTTGTGTTGTGTTCTAGATAAAGTGGTATGTTTAGTCATTATATGGGGGAAATTCAATGGAAAATTTGTGATTTAAGTGCTTAAAAATGTTGTGTTTATTCGAAGGTTAGGGTTCAGCTCTAGGCCTAGGAGACCTCAGTGGTCAAAATTAGGTTTAGATGACCCTCAAATTTAATTGTAAGTTTAATGAACCTGATTTGAATGTAGACATGGGAAGGTTGAAGTCTGGAAAGAAGAAGGGTAAGGCAATTAAGACTACTAAAAAGAAAGTTGTTGTCGAAGTGAAACCAACACATGATGACCAACCTGAGATTTCTGACAATGAGAACATAGCACATGCCCTCATTCGAATCAAGATAGAAAGGGGAAAGAAGGTCAAAGAATATAAGAACACTGTTAGAGCTAAGAAACCTTTAGAAATTCACAATTGGTCATTGGGGTGTGGACCCAATGTACCCAATCTAACTAGAGAGGAAAAGGAGTGCATATGTGCACATTCTTCCTCTTCCAAAAGGGTTGTAATAGATTCAGATGAGGACCCAAAGGAGAGTCCTCTATCTTATAATGAATAGCTTGTTTAATAGGGGGAATATCATAAATAAGGATCTATGTAATCTATTATTATAATAAATAAAGTCTTGTACCTTGAGACTTGTTGGTGGTTATTTCCCCATTTTGATTTGGTTGGAGGACAATTTATTTTTCTTTGATGATTATGACACTCATTATTGATGTTTATGTTATGCTAATGCATGGAGTTTGATATTGTGTTTCAATTAAATTGGTAATGTTTATCATAAGTACTTGTACTATGCTTGTTATGCTTTTGATTAGTAATTTCTTTATGATGTGATTATGATGTGGTTAGTATTTGGAGTCTTGGTGAGAGGGATTGGGTGGCATCACTCATTCATGAGTGCTCTGCTACACTGTGACTTCCTCTCACAGTGTGTTTGTTATTGGATATATATATTGCTCAACATCTGTTTTGATGCAGGTTGCAAGTACCATGCATCGACTCCACTTGCACTATTAGGTTTCAGCATTCCTTACAAATCCCAATGGGTATGGTGTGGAAAATAGAGTTGACAAGAAAGACCCCCATGCTAGCTGTCATCCTCGATGAGGATGAGTTCTTAGTTCGTCATCTCATCATTGTGTTTGAAAATGTGATCTAGTTGCAACCCCATTCTTGTTTTGGTATCGTACTATTTTGAGTTGTTTAACTTTAATTGTCTAATTAACATCATTTTATTTGTATGATATAGTTGTTAGTTCATTGTGTTGATGTTGCTTATGATTGCGTACAATTTATTTTACCTTG
>VDFB02105785.1:121191503-121283031 GCA_007258455.2 Sequoia sempervirens
TTGAGTTTTTAATTTATGACTATTCTTAAAGGTCACACACTTGTGGAAGCCATTCTATGGCTAATCAAAAACCCTATTTTGTTACACTATATTTTATGATGAATAATCATTATTGTGTGTTGATCAATGATCCCCTAAAATGGGGTATCAACCTTGTGTTTAAAAAGATAAAAATTGTATTCACCTTATTGGTTGGGCCAATAAACAATAGCTAAATTGAAAGCTCAAATTTTAGTGTATGTATACAATGTTGCCACCTCCGAGTGAGAAGGTGGTGAATTCTTTGTTTAAATCCAAAAAAACCCAACTAGGGTTCGATCTACAAGATCTAAGGGATATTCCCTTGTAACTAAGAAGCATGCATGTTGAATCTAGAGATAAACCAGCTTGTTTTAAAGGTCAAATCTATGTATGTTATTGTTGCTAAGAAATAAATTCCCTTGATTAATGTGAATGGCCAATTTAGAGTGACTTGTGAATACATGTATAAACCTGTTCTATATTGAACGGTGAACATTTACTTTTAAAGTGATCATTTAGCATGTAAACAACTCGAGATCAGCAAATAGAGAAAATGACATTATTTTTCTTTAAATGCAACCGTTTAGTTTGAGATAGTATTGTGTTGATGTAAACAAAGGTTATTCTTTACAAACAACTCTATTTTTTTAAAAGTTATCCTTGTAGCTGAAAACAACCTTCCTCAATAAATTGTTTAGTAGGAAACAGTGCTTGTTTTCTATAAACAATGAATGTATTTATGTGAAAAACTTGCTTATAACTGTTTAGTAGGAAACAATGCTTGTTCTATATAAAAAATGAATGTACATATGTGAATAGCTTGCTTGTAATTGTTTAGTAGGAAACAGTGCTTGTTCTGTATAAATAATGAATGTACATATGTGAACAACTTGCTTATGACTATTTAGTAGGAAAAAATGCTTGTTATGTATAAACAATGAATGTACATGTTTAAACAACTTGTTTCATGACTATTTAGTAGGAAATAGTACTCATTCTATTTAGACAATGAATGTTCTTATGTAAACAACAATGTTATAGTATCACAGTTGTGAGAATGCAATAACAATATGTATGAAATTGTTAGCATAGACTTATTCAGGTTCTTTATTTTTGACAAGAAACATCAAATGGGATACTATTGTAAGGTTGCAATTTGAATTATTGATTATTTTAGAATGTATGCACAAATCTAAAACTTAAGTAGGCACACATATGTGTATGCACATAGACTTTGTCTATGTACATACACATACTTGTGACATACCTTCTTTTTTTCTTAGTTCGTTCCTTTTAAATGGAAAATGCTTATAATGAAAAGTATTTGATAGTCACAAGAATGATATGACTGATTATTTAATTACTCTATGAATCATAAATCTAATTTCTATCTACAAAGTAAACTGGTAATCTGATTCTTCTTTAGAAGACATTTGTGAAATAATATTTAATACTTTGACATAATAGTGATACCTTAGTCGACTAGAGAACCTTAGGGTAGATGCTTCTAGAGGGTAGATAGTTGTTATATGATGTATATTATAAGGTTACCTTCTAGGACGGGTGCCAAAATGGAGTTCAGAGAGTATAGGTTTGATTTACCAGAACCTATTGAATATTGTTGTTACAATACATTTATTATGCTTGGCCAAGCAATATAGTTCATTATGTATGTATGAATTATGTGATTTCACTCTTTAACATTCCTATCATAGATCTTGCACTTTCTTTTCTAACTTGTAGATATAAATTACATGTTGATGTATGGGGCACACATCAGATTCCACCTTGCATATTGTTCTCTTGTTAAACTTTTTGTGCAGTGTTGGGAATTCTTCAAGTTAGAAGAAAATCAAGGATGCATAAGCTTTGTGGTTGGGAGGTAAAGTGCTTCAACCATGTTCTCGTCCACCAGTGGAGGAGAGCGTTGAATAAGAACCTTAGTTTTTCACAAGACTGTTATAGTCTATGATGTAATTTGATGTAATACTTTCATGTACTTGATGGAAAATGTACAATGTAATGACATTGAGGCCATAGGATCCAAGTCAAATCTGATATTGTAATTTGAATTTTGAAGTGAATATAATAATCTTTGACTCATTTTAAATGCACATGTGTAGCTATGATTGACTTTAGCCACTAGTTATTTCTTTCTAATTTGGAGTTTATTCATGTGTCATTTACAATAATATTAATTAAGTAGTAATTTTTAATGGGTTATTACAAAGTTGGAGAAGTATGAGATAGTGAAATCCATCTCACATATCATGGGGGAGGATCTATGGGCCGCAAGCCATATCCATGATGGAAATGTGTATGAGGTGGCATAAAAAAAATATAGTGCAGGTGATGGGGGTGAAGACAAGGGGGAAATTGGTTACAAATAATCTAGTTGCAAAACAAAACAAGGCTACGATGCTTGCGTGAATACCAACCATCAAGAAAAAACCAACAGTTGGACTGATGATGCAGATCATCGATGCCTCGGTAGTCAAGAAAACAAGGTATCAACTCAAGAACTCACTATTTTTATGGAGGGTCTGATGAAGAAAAACATGCAGACACTTAGCTATTATGTGAGTGAGAATGGTGATATGTTTGTTGCCACATAGATATAAAGGATTGTTTCCTTCTCTGAAAGCATGATGTATGTAATCTAACTATGAGACCAGTAGTGTGAGTCTATCACAACATCTATGTAACTTTATTTATGGTTTAATAGAAAGGGATTTTTCCCCATGAAAACAATTACCAAGAAAAAAATAGTTACATTTTTCAATATATTTAATTTCAAATATTGAGTATAATTAAAAAATATAAATATAAAATTCTAACATAAATAAACAAATTAATGCATAAATAAAATATAATATAATTCAAAATCATATAATAATATAAATTATATATAAAATAGACTTTAATGTAAACTAGTAATCACACCTTGGTGTGTAATGGGTGCATCAAAGAAGTGTGGAAGGTCAATTAGGGAATTTTTTGTTCTAGTTTTCACATAGATTTGTGTAGTATATATGAGTTTAATTGGTAGTCCATTTAAAAAATGATGTTTTTTGTGCAAAAAAGTTCTTAATGGAGAAGTGATATCTTAAAATTAATTATTTATTCACTTACATGGATTCAGACACAATTAAAACAAAAACTTTAAATTAGGAAGATAATAAGGCTCCATTACCAATAGGCTCATGTTATGTTTGCAATAGGGAGAGAGGAAGAGAGAGGGAGATATGGGTATAGAAAGATAGAGAGGGGGGATATGGAGAGGAGAGAGATAGATAAAGAGAGAGGGCAAAGGGATAGATAGAGATGGAAGAGATAAATATATAAAGAGGAGGAGAGAGGGAGAGAATGATAGAGATGTAAATATAAAGATAGAGATATGAAGTGATATAACAAGAGGATTAGAGAGAGATGGATAGATTATGAGATAGAGATGAATGGAGATATGTAAGGATTTGAATATGGAGAGATAGAGTTAGAGATAGGTTGGGAGAAAGGAGTGAGAGAGAGTGAGAAAGATATATGGAGAGATCTAGAGAGGTAGATAGATATGTATAAATAGATATAGAGGGAGGTAGATGGAGGGAGAAAAATAGAGATAAGAGAGAGAAGTAGAGAGATATAAAGAGGAAGTGATAGGGAGGGAGAGGCAAATATGGATAAATATAACTTGGGAAAGATAGAGAGGGTGAGAGAGAAAAATACAAATACCAAGAGAGATAAATTTATAAATGGAGGGATGGAAGGAGAGAGGAAGAGGGAGAAGGTGAGGGAGAGATATAAAGAGGGGGAGATGAAGAGATAAATATAAAGATATAGGAAATGATATATAGAGAGAGGGATAAAAGATAATGGAGGGAGATGGAGGAAGAGAGAGAGAGAGAGAGGAATAAAAATAGAGGAAAGGACATGGAAGAGGGGAATAAAGAATATAGAGATGGAGGGGGGGAGAGATATAGAGATAGAAATAGAGATAAAGATAGAGATAGAGATAGAGATAGAGATAGATATAGACATAGGAAGGGAGAAGCAATGTGTGTGTGTGAGTGAAAGAGATATATAGAGATAGAGATAGGGAAGGAGAATAAAGGAGTGTATGTGTTTGAGTGAGAGAGATATTGAGATAGATATAGAGAGGGAGAGAGAGAGGGGGAGAAATTGAGAGAGGATAAAGAAGTTGAGAGATATAGAAAGAGAAAGTGATAGAGACAAATATATATTGGGAAAGATAGAGGGGAAAGAGAGAAATAGATGTAAGGAGAGGTAAGGAGAATGAGATAGGTAGAGAGATAGAGAGGAAGATAGAGATGGAAATGGATATGGAAATGGAGAGAGAGGGACAGAGAATGAGATAGGGAGAGATGGAGGGATCATATAAATATAGAGATATGAAGTAGAGGGAAAGAGGGGTAGAGATATGGACAGGAGACGGAAACACGAGATGGAGACGATCTCGACGGATTTATCCGATAGATCCTGACGGATGATCCCGATGATCTTTATCCCTGATCGGATCTCCGATGGATCTCGACTTTGGATCTGATCGCTGGATCCTCGCCCGATTCGATCTGACCGCCTTTGACGATCTGACGGATTCGATCTTTGATCGTTCTGATTTCTATTTCTCTCTTTATTTTGTCTCTTTCTCTCTCTATCTATTTTCCTCCTAAGTGTGAAATGGGTAAATTGAAGAGGTTTTAAAGGAGATTTATATCCTTAATCAAACAACATGCTACCATGAGCATAACTCCCTAGGGACATGCTATCCTTGGATTGTTGGCATGAAATGACCAATAAAAAGTTACCTTCTTTCTCCCACTCTATAAATTTTAATTTATATTTTTATGTTTTTAATTCATTTTATTATATAAATTATAATTAATCCAAAATAGAATTATTCTACAATAATTAAATTTTTAGTAAGATAAATAATTATAAATTAAATTAATTCTAATAATTTTTAATTATATTTGTAATTTCATTAAAAGAGATAAATAATAAAAATTTCAATTGTAAAACTAAATTAAAAACCAAAAAAGAAAAAAGAGAACTAAATTGAAATTCAAAATATATCACAATCTAAATATTTATAAATGCAAACAAACAATAAACTTATTAAGTTAATGAATGATTAAATAAAATTGAAGTGAAACTATTTTTTTAATTTGTTACAATTGAAATATTATTTTAAAGGGTAAACACTTTTGACCTTGAGCTATGAACTGGTGAGGTCACAAATGGGGGATGTCATCCCCAATTTAAGCATTCAACAATTACACCCTAAAGGGGTTTGAACCTTAATGCTAGGAACAACACCACAACTTAATCATCATTCTATGTTACTATTGGCTATTATAATTGAAATACTAAAAAAATATGTGCTTAAAAAATATATTATTAAATATTATTAAATAAATCAAATTTTAAAAACTAAAACTATATTTCAAAGACAATATTAAGAATAAAAATAAACTATATTAAAATTGTTAAAAGTTAAATTATAACTTTTATATTAAAATTACAAGTAACACCGCACTTAAAAAGTGAAAAATAAAATGAAACCTATTCAAAAGATAAAAAGTTAATTTGTAATTTATTGATTTATTCTTATTAATATTATTATTTGAAAATATATATATTTATTAAAAAAATATTATTATTTATCTAAAAAATCAAAGTTTAAAAAGTTTAAAATAAAAAATAAATTCTTATCCTATGTTTTCTTAATTTAAAGCTATGACTAGATAAGAACGTACTTGTTTTTTAGTTAATTATATATTATATTTTTTAACACTCAAACAAATTGATGGTTGAGATCATTTTAATGGTCTTGCATCCTTCTCTATATTTTTCAATACTTGATTTTCAAAAGCAAGTTGTTAACTTCATATAGAGAACACCTTCGACATAATATAGAATTAAATGTATACTATGTAGTTAATTGTGAAAAATGCAATCAAAATTTTTAAGTAAAAAGTTAAGTTTAATATAAAAAGAAATTTATAAAGTAATATTAAATATGAAGATGTGTAATGTAAGAAAAACTATAAAAATAGAGATTAGAAAAACTTTATTTTATAAAGTTATAAAATTAAATATAATATGGCTTAATATTATATATATTTTTTCTTGTAATATATATTTAATTTAAATTATAAATTCAATTTAAAATAAATTAATAATATTTAATCATTTATTACATAATTTTGATTATGTAATTATCAAATCCTGAACCACTTACATTATGTAAGTGTATAAATATATTGTAGAAATACATAACATAGTTTTTTTAATACAATAATAAAGTTCAATGTAAACACAAATAAAATATAATATAATTTCCCCCACAGGTTAGAGGAGTTGGTTCAAGTCTTGGGTTTGCTCCTTGAGGTCGTGGGTTTGGCTCTCTCTGGCTTGGAAATCACCCTGCCATGGACACTGGGGGGCTATGTTGGTTACCTTGTGGCCCCAAAGGATTAGTCTCGCCTCAAGCTCACCCCGTAAAGGGAACCCACTGGGCTTGAGTCGCGGGGATACCTCTAAGGATACCAAAAAAATAATAATTTATAATATAATTAAAATTTATATATGTTAATATTATTTGTAATATATTAATTATATTTTTTAGGTACATATTGAATAATTAATATTTCAATTGCAATATTTTTTAAATTAATTTTATTTAAATATATATTAACTAAATAACTTTATTATTTGTTTTATTATTCTTTATTTAAATATATATTAACTTAATAGTTTTATTATTTATTTTTATTATTTTTTAATTATTATTTTCATTACTATATAGATTTCAATATATTTTTCCTTTTCATTTCTAGTTTATTACATTTTCTAATATGTTGAATCCCCTCTCATCAATATTTTTAATAAATTAAATAATAAATTAAATATAACAAAATGATTTGTTACAATTGAAATATTAATTAAATATGGATCCAAAAATTATAATTAATATATTGCAAACAATATTAATATTATTACTCTATAAAGTTTTATTTAAAAAAAAGGGTAAAAATTTATTCAAAGAAAAGTAAGTAATTACAAAAGGAGAGAATGAAAGCTCAATCCCTTCAGACCAATATAAGAGTTAGAACCTAAAAAAATAATTCATTGGAAACTAAAAGACAACCATAGCAACCATCCTCCTAAAACCAAAGAGTAAACAAATAAACCAGCTCCACACAACTAATTTTTTGATCTTCATGAAGAATTTGAGCCATCCTCTATTTTTTTTCTTGATCTGTCTGATACCGATTCTAAACAATCGACTCCTCCAACTCATCAGTTTCCCATTTGGTCAAATAATCAACCACCTTATTCCATACCCTTGGAATATGCATAAAGGAGATAGAGTCAAAGTTTGGGGCCAAACGAAGGATTTTTTTGGCTAGCATACCCAACCTCCAAGAGCAATTCTAATTTTTTTGGTTATTTAACAAAAAGACTAGAATCATAGAGTCCATAATTTCACAAATCACCTTTTTCAAACCCAACTCGTGGGATTTTTCCAAAGCCTTTAGCAAAGCCTGAGCCTCCATTTGGTTGTTAGAATGTCCTCCCATATAAGTGGAGAAAAAGAACTAAGAAAAATCTCTACTATCATGCCTCATTCCTCCAATACCAATAGATATTAGATTACCCTGAGTAAAACCACCAGTGTTGATTTTATAGAATCCTACACAAGGAGGACACCACTTGCCCTCCCGGTTCACTTTCTTGAACAACCCCTGCTTAAAACCCAAAAGGACTTAAGATCTAGTGGACATAGAGAGAACCAAGAGGGAAGAAGTGACAAAATCAGTCAAGGACAAAGGTTCCACTAAATCAAATATGGCCTCAATACTCTCCTTGAGCATACAATTATCCTTGTACCAAACTTGTAGAAAAACCTATTGTTGCTCCTTAAAAATCCATCTATTTCTCTCCAACCAAATATACAATATAATAAGAGAGGGGCCTAATTTTGAGGTTGCCACTAGGAAGGCCCAAATGCTCTCAAAGATCATGCAGAGATGATGCTTATAGAAATTGTCTCCTCCACAGCCTCTAGATTTCCATTGAGAAAGAACACTAGAAGAAAAGATGGGTGAAACATTCGTCATTACACCCACAAAGGAAGAACAATAAAGGGACACACAAACCTTTTTTCCAACTTGTATATTCTTCCATGTGAAGTATTTATTAATACTTAGTAGCCACATGAATAAATTACACTTGGGTCATCCATTTTTATTCTAAATTCCTTTCCACCAAAAATAGTGGAAAATATGTTGGTGTTGTTTATGGTTTATGAGAGGAGGGTTCACCAATTTCAAATGTATACCTATTTCTCAATATTTCATTAGGAAATCAAATCAACACAAAGAATTGACTTACAACCCTTAGGTGATTCAACTCAATGAAGGAATCTATTGATTTCCTTAAGCTTGAGGAAAATGGTTTCAACTTGAACAATGCTTTTCGGAGAAAAACTAAAAATAGCATATATACTCAATTATTCCCATTCAAAATTGAAACAACAATTTAAAGGTCAATACTAATAGAAAAAAACCAATTTTTTGTAGATCTGAGAAGGGAAGAATACTCTGTACCAATCACCAAAAGCTAGTTTTAGAAGGTTATCTGGGACTTATTCGCCCATGGGAAAAAAGGTCTTTGCTCAGGGTTTTTAGAAAAAATTTGAGAGCCTCTAATGTCAATTTGTAGCTTCTATTTGATCTGGGTTGTAGTGTTGAAAAGTCGTAAATCAAATATGTAGGTGAGTTTTCGTGAATTGACAACTTTGACAACTTTTCCAATCTTTCTCTTCAAAATATCTTCAATCCTTCTTCAACCTATAATTTGTAATACAAACACAAGGGGGAAAATTTAATTTTTTAGTGAATGGATGTTTGCCTTGGTTGGACCCCGTTTAGGTAATTAAACCTTGAATTGAAATAATGAAATGTGAAAGGAATGTTAAATAAACAATACAATCTTGCAACTCACCAAACACTTGAATAAGCATTTATAAATCTAAAATGTTTATCTTGATCTTGCATCGAATGGCTTCAATGGATGTGGATCTTGATTCTCGAATCTTGACTTTGAATGCTTGACTTGATCTTTAAAACCTACATTACAATGTTAGCTCCAATAACATGCATGATGATTAAGACTTTGACATGATGCTTGAGATCTTGAATGCTGCAATAGATGCTCGATAAATCTACTCTTGAAAAGTCTTGATCACAATATTAGCTCTTGTAAACATTCAC
Source organism: Sequoia sempervirens (assembly GCA_007258455.2). NCBI lineage: Eukaryota > Viridiplantae > Streptophyta > Pinopsida > Cupressales > Cupressaceae > Sequoia > Sequoia sempervirens. The sequence continues at coordinate 121,200,821 of VDFB02105785.1, forward strand.
TTGAAATATCTTAAAAATCTATGTTTCTTAGGATTTGAATTTGATGAAATATCCTTGTATTTATAGGTATGTATCCTTAATTTCCCAAAAATTAAACATTACAAGATGACATCAAATTTAGAGATGTTAAAATACTGCCAAAAATATCATTTAAATTCAGGTTCCAAGGCCTAGGGAGGACCCATTCTCCCATGGGTGAATGGGTCCCAAGTCCCTATTCCTCGAACACACATTGATCAACGTAAAGTGTTTTGTGTTGACATTAATTATTGTATGGTTTCAACTTTGAAAATGTAATTTATTAGGCTTGTAGATGCAAAATAGGGCTTATTGAGGCATAATTAAGTCTAATTTAAATTAGAGGGCCCAAACAAAATGTGAAAATGTAAGGGAATACATTTTTGTACTGTAGTTACATTTTGCAGACACATAAAAATGTCCTAGACCCCCAAACCACATTTTTCTATGTCAAACATCCTCCTCACATAATTAAATTATTTAATTATGTACTAATTTCATCATTCCTAACTATTTCCTTCTAATTATTTAAATAAATAAACTTCATTTATTTATTTAAATACGTCACTAATTTCTTATGTCTCTCTATAATTAAATAAATTTCTCAATTTATTTAATTATTATTCACTTTGTACTTTCCTCTATAATTAAATAATTCCCAATAATTATTTAATTATTCTTTTGTCTTTTTATCCAAATTTAAATAAAATTATTTATTTAAATTGTCATTCCCACTTTCTATTTTCCCAACAAATAAATAATTTAAAACCATTATTTACTATCACATGACCCCAACACTTTTGAATTAAATTATTTTTTAATTCAAAAGGTCAATTTAGCCTTAAAAGTCAAATAATTTTAAATTACTATTTGATTTTCTAGCAACCTCTTTTTCCATGCCCAATATCCTCTTGTCACATGCATTTTCCACCATTGATTTGATTTTTCTAAAATAAAATCTCATCCATTCATTTCAAATTTCACCCTAATGTTGTCCTAACCCTAATTGTTGGTTGTCACATTTAATTTTAGCCATTGATCTTAGGGTATCTCTCAACTTTCAATCTTGGCTATTAATTTAAAATTGGCTTTTCTATAAAAAGGCCATTTCAACCTCATTTGATACACTTCACACTTCACACTTCATATGTCTTGACTTTGTGATTTCATACTTCAGACTTTAGGATTGCTTCATACTTGCAATTGTTGAGTGCATTTGCAACTTTAGAATAGAATCCTTCAATATTTGCTTAGGACCTAGTCATAGCCATAGTTGTTCATCAAAATCTAAGGAAAAACATAATATTGGAGAAAATTGAGAAGGGAAATGAAGGTCAATCATGGAGGGCTTGAAGACTTTTAGTGAGATTGTTCTTTGTTTTGAGCTATTTTACTCCATTGTACTTAATTTTTTAGCTAGGGTTTTTATGAAAACCTAACATTTTTCCTTAGTTACATTGGTGAACCAGACGGTAACTACTAACCCTTTTGATTGGAATTCTTTGCTTGGAAGTTTTTGGTGTTTTTTTTGTCTTGAAGGGTGTAGGTACTTTTGAAGAATCTTTCAAATCACACTTTTGGGAGTCTTTTGAGGTCAAAAAATAACATGGTTACATTTGGAAGGGTGGAGAGATGAATTTTCATATATTATACTACATATTTTGGTTAAGGGTAGCATTTTTTACAAGAAAAACATGATTTTTTTGTGGCTATGTGTTGTTGCAATGCATTTGGCAGCACGTACAATGCATTTGATCTGGTGCAATACATTTGATAGCTTGTGCAATGCATTTGATAGCCCATGCAGTGCATTTGATCTAGTGTAATGCATTTGGCAACCTGTGCAACACATTTGATCTGGTGCAACACATTTGATAGCTCGTGCAATGTATTTGATATGGTGCAATGCATTTGACAGATATAATGATGCATCTTCTTGGTAAATTTTTTCTTTCAATTTTTTACATCATTTTTTTAGATTTCACTTTTCAATTTAGTAGATTAGGGATTTTTAGATTACTAATCTATTGTTTACAACATGTGGCAAGCTGGAAGGAGTTTCTAACCTTGTTTGTTGATGATTTTATAACTCCTTTACAATCCTAAAATTAAAAAAACAACAAAAAACAACTTACATTTTCATTTCATGGGTTTAAAATGAACATGCATATTCACTCATGGGCTTAAAATGAACACAAATTGCATTGAAACTCATGAAGGCTAAAATTTGCATACATTTTTCTTGGCATTGGCTTAAAATGAATATTGTTTGTCTCACATTAAGTTGGTTTTAAAATGAACAAGTATTTTGTGTGTCTTGTGGTGTAGTGATAGCTTTTTAAGTGTGTATGCAATTCTCTTGTGCCTTGTGTGATCCTGAGAAACAAAAACACTTAGAAGTTGTTACTTTTCCACCCCCACATTTTAATTTGGGCATTAAAATGAACATTTGTTTTCATATTTGTGTAACCCTGATTCATTAATAAAAGTATCCTCTCCCCTTGTGCATTTGTGTGATCCTGGGTGCAAGAGAAATTGTTATTGACTCTAGGAATTGGGCCTTCCTTGGTGGGAAAAAGTACTCACCCCAAGGGGACTCAAACTAGTAATGAAGCTTTTTAGCCAAGCTACTCTCGATCGATATACAAATGTGAATCTTAATGGAAAACTTAGGATTATAGGTGCATATTTGTTAAGCAGAAAATTTTATCTTGCCTCATGCATAGCCACCTGAATGGGTTCCCTTACTAAAAACCTTTTGTGTAGTTGCCAAAATCCCTTTCTATTAACTGGTGTAGCAATGGTCATTTCAAAGCCATCCCACATTCTTGTAGTTCTTAGTAGAGGTGAAGAGTTTGTCATGGGAGATCCATGAGAACTCGAAGCTTGGTTGACTCGAAGAAGTGAGTGCCATGGAGGGGAGCCATTGTGGCCAAGCTTCTAAGTCACCTGCTAAGAATAAGTGCGACTGGAGAAAGCTAAGTGGGAATCCAGTGGATATAGTCCTTTCCATCGATAGGGTTGTGCTTTCCTTCATTGTGCTTGTTTAGCAACATTCAAAGAAAAAATCATGTGTTTTCCAAGTGTTTTCTGAACCAATGAACACATAAACATCCTTCACAGATCTAGAAAAACACATTCAAACTAAAACAATCTCAAAAATTTGTCAAAATTGCAAGAAAACTAGACCTTGTTCAACTTGCAATGCAATTGCTACCTGAAACAACACATTTTCTTTTTTATAACACAATTGTTGCCTGAAGCAATGAATTTTCCTTTTTGCAACACAATTATTGCCTGAAATAATGCATTTGCTTTTTTGTAATGCAATTACTACTTGAAATAATGCAACTGCCTGCCACCCAGAAAAACAACATAGTTTAGGTTCCATACCTTAGGCTTAGGACATACCATTGCATTTTCATTCTCTAGATTTCACTATCATGTCTTCAATTCACCTTGATATGCTTTCTATTCAAGTTGAATACAAGTTAATCCATAATGGTAAATTCCAACAAGACATAGACTTCAAAAGATAATTCATCCAATCCAAATACCAATACCCTTCTTACCAACAACTCATAAGCTCTAGTCCTCCATCTATCTACCCTCACTATCAAGATTCCCTTAGCACAATTCATGTAATTAATCCACAACAAACATCCACTTATTACCCTTATCCTAACCTTGGCAAGGGAAGCCAACTTTCCACTAATCCCTTCCAAGCCTCCATATCATATCCTAGTCCATCCACTAACCCTTTCCAAGCTTCCACATCCTATCCTAGTCCTTCATCCACTAATCCTTTCCAAGCCACTTCATCCCAATCTACATTTAGTTATAAAATACATCTTTTCATGATCTCTAAAGTCACACCCCATTTGCTAAACTAGAGGATACATGTCAAAAATAAAGTCCAAAGCATGACATCATGACCTCACCTTCATGTCAAGATCAATGTAGTCTATCCCATGACCCTATCTTTAAATCCATTCAAGAATTCCTTTTAGATAATAATGGCATCCAAAATAAACCTATCCTTGATCAAGATCCCATTCCCAATCATGTCATCCAAGAAAAACCCTTCTTTGACCAAGACACTACCATTGATCAAGAAACCTGAAATGATCCACTCCTTGACCTTTATACCATTCATGATCAAATACTTGAAGATGACCCTATCCAAGATCCAAACATTTCCATTTCCAAAAATGAGACACTTGCTCCCTTGGGACACATAGATCATCTTCCTCTTGAACAAGAATCTTCTACTCTTGACATATTTACAAATGATCAAGCTAGAGCTGAATTCATTGGATTCTATGACAGTGACCATAAAGACAGTTTTGACATTGACTTGGAAGCACTTGTAGAATCATCTAAATCAAATATGTCACAAAATCAAACAAAAGATGTTAATCAGAAATCTATACTCCATGTCAATGAAGTGACAACATCTTATCAGCTAGGATCAACTATCTTTGTTAGAGCAGGCTATCTTGTAGATGAGAAAATACTGAGTAATGACCTCCACATACAAAATGATGGGATTTCATCTTGCTTCCAAAATGAAAAATACCCCATCGCAAAGAGAATATGTCAAAACATGCAGTATCAAGGAAGAACACTAGGCATACATGAGCAAGGCATTCGTGAACCAACACAATTTTATGAAAATCCTAGACATCAAGGTCTTGGCTATTCCTCAGTCGGAGAATATAATGATGTTAGTGGTAACTCCTTGATATTGGGGGCAACTTTATCTGATACAAACATCAAAATGGGGGCCATGAGTAATCCTTGTCATAAGGTTGTTTCCAACACTCCTTCCATCCACACCATAAAACATCATTCCAACATGAATAAACCTCCCATTTGGAACCAATTAAAATAAAATAATTACAAATCTAAAGTTCAAGATCAAATTGTAAAGGTCATTGAATCAAACAAAAATCCCAGTGGACAAATGAAGTTAAAATGGATCCCAATGAAAAATAGATCAAGCAAAGAAAATATGCTAAATCCAAAATTCAATCAAAATGTGGAGCCACAAGAAAAGAGGACTCCCACTTATAATAAATGTCCACCTCCTTCAAAATTGTCATCAAGTAGGGATTATAAAAGTTTTGGTTCCAAAAGCTATTCTAATCAAAATTCCAAACTTCGTCATCCACCATCCCAAGTTTGGAAAATAAAAAGTGATTCGTCCAAACGTCCAAACAACCCTTCCACATCTACCATCATCCATCATAATCCTACATCACACCTAAATTATAAAACATATACCTCATAAATCCATCGAATCTTGGTAGCAACTCTTTATTATAAGGACTTTCATGGCACTCTATCACAATGTGCATATTCTAATAAGGCTAGCTCTAGTATCAAAAAGGATCATAGTGACATCAATCAGTTGTATGCAAGTGCAATGACCCTGACAAGTAAAATACTTTAGAAAGGTCATTATTGGCATATCATGGAACCAATCTCTATATCAACACTATCAAAAATTCTAGAACAATCAGTGAGCATCCAAGACATCCCGTCCATATAAAAATACTGAAGAAAAAAATGTCAAGAAAATAGTAAAGAGAAAAATTTCATCCAATAGTGAAAACCATTTTTATGGCACTTTGGGTAATTACCATGATGAAAAAGTGGAAAACATGCCTCATGTGTAAGAGCAATTATCTATGTGGACTTTTACACTTGGGGGCAAGTCATCTCATCTCCCATGCCTTCTTCATGACATTTCCATCTATCCATCTAAGCCCTGACATTTCCATCCATTTTTTTTTTCTGCCTACTTTTATCCTGATAAGTACTGGGGTACGAATATAAATCATGCTTTGGGAAAACTCTTGACATGTTTATCCTTTAGTCATATACTATTCATGAAACATCATGTTGTTGCCTTCATAACATTATCTAAACCCATATATTGGAGAAAACTAATTACTCCTATGTGACATAGTCCTTGGGTATCATATGACAATTCTTCTAGTCTCATGTCTCTTACCAATGCCACCCATCATCCTTTCATGTCTATTTCCTATCTTGGATTTCCCTTTTCAAATGATCTAAGGATCCTCCATCATCCCATTCAATCCTAAAAAGAAGTCACTCCAAATGCAACGAGTCTAATCCATACAATCTTTCTATGCATCCTAGCGCATCATATAAAACATTCCTTGGCCTTGTTCCTAGCCTTGCTACAAACCTTGGTCCTTTAGTCACATTAACATCATCCTCATGTCGAACAATGTCGTTGTCATCATCATCATCACCTATCAATTGGTATTTATCCTAACTAGGGGTAAGATCCTATTTGTCCTTGGATTCTTGTGTATGTTTGTTTACTTTCTTGTAGGCATCATTCACATGCATTTGTCGCAATCCTCATAAAACATCAAAAATCCATTAAAATTAGAAAAAGACATTATAAAAAGCCATAAAATTCAGAAAAATGTCCTAAAAAATCCATCAAAATTAGAAAAATGTCTTGAAAAAAACATAAAAATCATTAAAAAGTGCTAAAAAATCCATAAAAATCATAAAATGTCCTAAGAAAATCCAAAAACATCCAAATAACACTCAAAAATCCCAAAAAAAGAGTCCAAGTCCATTTGAGTTAGTCAAGTCATTCTTTTGTCATTTTCAAACTATGTTTCCTCCATGACTGGACGTAGGCAAGGCCATCTATTGATGTGCCCCTGAGGCATAAGGTCGGTGCTTTAGGCATTGTCAAATAAAATCATGATTCACCCCTTTGTCATTTCAACAAAGTCAAGATTCATATTGAACTACAAGGCAATCAAATAAGTCAAATAATTCAGACATAGTCAAGCTCATATACAAGACAGTCATTTTGTCAACATTTAAGTTGTGAACCAACAAACAAAATAGTCCAATCAGTCATCTAGTGAAAATCAGTCAAATTGCCAAAACAATGTCAATCTCATCACTCTATGGTCCCCTCAAAGATGTGTCCTTCTTGGACTTGAAAATTTCCAAAATTTCATTTTCCTTTTCAGGATGTTCTTCCTTACGATAGGCACCCTCCAACCATCAAAACTGTCAAACCTCCAAGCAATCATCCTTCAATAAACAAATATTGGAAAACACAATTGAATGGTTGTTAATTTTACTGGTCTATTTTGACTTATCTTTTTATTGTTTTCTCTTGGTCATGTTACTAGCTACCTTGAGGATGTCCCATGAAGGATTTAGAGGTGTGATGATGTCTCATGACCTATTTTTCCTTGATTGTTGTCTTTGGTGTATCTTGACAAAAATACTAGGGAAACTTAGCCCTTAGTATGAGTTAGGACATTCCTTGTCTATGACTATCTGTTTTTCACAAATGGATAACCTTGCACACCTTGGTATATGTCATAACATGGTTTTTGTTGTCCATTTATCACATTTTACTACCTAATGATGATTAAAGCAACATATATTAGTACTTTGGAAAATATTGAAGATCTCTTTCTAATCCTAACCTCCATCTATTATGTGCTACCATTCATCTTTTCCACTCTAACATTTCTTCTAGTTTGCATCTTCAGCATCCTTATCTATTTTTCCCCTATACTTTTTTCCTTTGTCTTTTGGTCTCCTCATCCATTTTTAGAGCACAATCATGTTATCTGATCCCGCTTGTCCTCTTGAGGGGGCATACCACTACCTCCTCGTCATTCTTCCTCATCCTATTTTGCATTGGGGCATATTTTTTACTTTTTTTCTTTGTCACAATGCGGTAAACTATATTATGAAAAAGATGGGAAAAATGTAGACACATTAAAATGTCCTAGACCTGCAAACCACATTTTTCTATGTCAAACATCCTCCTCACATAATTAAATTATTTAATTATGTACTAATGTCATAATTCCTAACTATTTCCTCCCGATTATATAAATAAATAAACTTCATTTATTTATTTAAATACGTCACTAATTTCCTATGCCTCTCTATAATTAAATTAATTTCTCAATTTATTTAATTATTATTCACTTTGTACTTTTCTCTACAATTAAATAATTCCTAATAATTATTTAATTATTCTTTTGTCTTTTTCTCCAAATTTAAATAAAATTATTTATTTAAATTACCATTCCCACTTTCCATTTTCCAACCAAGTAAATAATTTAAAATCATTATTTACTATCACATGACCCCACCACTTTTGAATTAAATTATTTTTTAATTCTAAAGGTCAATTTAGCCTTTAAAATCAAATCATTTTAAATTATTATTTGATTTTTCCAACAACCTCTTTTTCCATGCCCAGTATCCTCTTGTCACATGCATTTTCCACCATTTATTTGTTTTTTCTAAAATCAAATCTAAGCTCTTCATTTCAAATTTCACCCTAATGTTGCCCTAACCCTAATTGTTGGTTGTCACATTTAATTTTAGCCATTGATCTTAGGGTATCTCTCAACTTTCAATCTTGGCCATTCATTTAAAATTGTCTTTTCTGTAAAAAGGTCATTTCAACCTCATTTGATACACTTCACATTTAACAATTCACACTTCATATCTCTTGACTTTGTGATTTCATACTTCAAACTTTAGGCTTGCTTCATATTTGCAATTGTTGAGTGCATTTGCAACTTTATAATAGAATCCTTTAATATTTGCTTAGGGCCTAGTCATAGTCATAGTTGCTCATCAAAATCTGAGGGAAAACATAATATTGCAGCAAATGGAGAAGGGAAATGAAGGTCAATCATGGAGGGATTGAAGACTTTTGGTGAGATTGTTCCTTCTTTTGAGTTATTTTACTCCATTGTACTTCATTGTTTATCTAGGTTTTTTACAAAAACCTAACTTTTTTCCTTAGTTACACATTTAGCCCCCACCTTAGTGAGAGAATGAGTGCAAGTGAAAACTCACAATAAAGTAGAAAAATATGCACCAAGAGGAGGTCCAAGTGTATAAATGTTAGTGAGATAGGATGAAAAAGATCAAGGAGGTAGCCAAGCCCCTAGAATCAAGATTCCATGGAAAACCAACATAAGCACAAAGGAACACACACAAGATGTATGATATGCAGTTGAAAGACAAGATACACAAACATACAATGTCAAAGAGTAAAAGAAAGAAGAAGAAACATAAAAAGGGGTGGATCAAGCCTTGATTGTTTGACCAACTCAATGTGGATCAAGCCTTAGTTGTTTGTCCCAAAAATGTTTACAAGTTAAAAACATGTTATCCACTATGCAAACAAAATACACACTCACATGGGCTAGTTAAATCCACTATCCACTAGGTGAGCCCCCAAAAGTGGCTAAGTGAGAAAGTCATGCCAGGTCTATCTAGGCTTCCATTGTATTAACCATATACCAAAATTATACCTCTGATAACTCCAATAAGGTGCCAAAAATTATGAACTTTGAGCTTCATAAGGCTTAGCAAGTTGTGTTATGCTAAGAACTTATGAAAAAACATGGCCTTACTGGAAAGAAAGGTGTATTATGCTTGGTGGCCATGAAAAAGCAAGTTGTGTTATGCTAAGCACTCATGAACACAAATATGAAAATACACTATTCAAAGGGTTTTTTCTTAGTTCATGTAAGGTCTTCTCTAAGGGAACATCACGTCGAATGTCTCCAAGAGAAGAAAAATCAAGGATAAAAGATTCACAACTTAGGGAATGCAATTTGTAGCACCACCACTAAGAGGAATGCCATATGCTTAGAAAGGTCATAGTCTTGGAGGACATCAAATCTAATGACACCACTAAGAATAAGACATGTTGCATGAAATAAGAAGGCCACACTATGAAACATAAGATTTCATAAAAAAAAATTAATATGATAATGCCAGTGGACAACCCCACATTAGAGAAATTGTTAAACACCTTGTTGTGAGAAATTACTTTAAAGTAGAAAATGATAAATGCTAACAAGATATGAGAGCTTATTTGGAAAGCCCTATGTCAAGCATATGTTTTCAAATGAAGCTACATCATGAAAAATGGGTTGCCCCCAAAATGAAATCCCAAACACAAAAGGGATCCATGTATTTGGCGTCAGCTTATGTCTTTGGTACAATGCTATTATAGAGCTCAAAAACTTCATTATTCCCTAAATAAATCATGGAATGGGAAGAATGACACATAGAGAGTGAAAACAAAGATTTTTTTTTGGGTCAATGTGGAAGAGACCTAAATGTCTCAATGTCTTGCATCATCCCCAAAAGGAAAACACAATAAAAGAGAAAAGATAAAGGACTTACAACATATCGAAGAATGTAGGTACAAATAGAGGAATGAACATAAAGACATGTCAAATAGAACAGTGCATGGGATCACATTATGCACATGCAATCACACAAAGAACATGAAAAGAAAAATAAAGACAAGTCTAGTAAGGAACATGTGAGTCAAACTATAGCAGGTTGTCTACATCCCAATCTTGTTCAATATATGTGGAAGGGGGGAAACTAGCCAAAGGGAGAATGCCAAGTGCCAAACTAGGAGAATCACGAAGGTCAACACATGGTGAATCACTCTTTATGGGAGGATCATCATGATTATTATCATTTAAGCTCATAGAAGAGGAAAACAATAAATTTAACTCTTTATGCACTTCCTCATCAATTTTAGCAGTTTCATTATCATCATCCAAGTTTATCACAATAGGAGGTATAATGATAATATCCATAAAAGGTGCTTGTTCTTGTTGTGTTCGAGATACAAGATTTTCTTTTTGCAACGAAGGTGGAGACTCATCATTCATTGCTTGAGGTAAGTTTGGATTTTTATTTTCTATGTTATTATTTTCTTCTTTTTCCTATAACAAATGAGCAATAGCATAATTTATATTCCTATGCTCTCTAGCATTTCTATTTCTTTTCATTTTGTGTTTGAAGTTGTGATTGTGTATGAGTGGACTTATCAACTAGGTTTATTTTCTTCCCTTAAGGGAGGCACAAAAGGAACCATGGGAGGTTGTTCAACCACTTTCTCTTTATCTTTGTAAACTTGTTTTATTTTAGGAGGTACAAGGGGACTTATTTTGTTATCTTGTGGTCTCTTAGAGGAAATAGGTGCAAAATTTTCTATTTTTGATCTTGGTTACTTGGAAGGGATTTTGGTTCAATCATGGTTTCATGAAGGATAGGAGGCTCAATTGTGGGTTGGGGCATATTACTAAGGGATAATTTTTTTATGCTCTTTGTCTTCAACTTATGATAATATTTGAAAAAATTGTCGTCATGAAGCCTAATAGGTTCCATGGGTTTATGCCAAAAGAAATCCAATGAGAAATTCCCACAAGAAGACATAGGATTAAAGCAACTATGGTGTACTATAAAGATCACATTTTCAAATGGAAACTTAAAAAATTTATGCACAATTGACAAGATGAATTCATGGAGTGAAGCCATGGGTAGCCTAACTTCACACAAAATTGGTCTAATGAATATATGGTGGAGAATGAGACACTTAATTATTTTTCTTCCAACTTTTAAAGGAAGGGTTATCAAACCTATTATAGGGCAAGCAAAACCACTATGCATTTTGATCCATTCTTTCAATTTTTCATAAGTATCTTGATAAAGCTCATGCACAAATAATAATTATTTAGTGATCACATTCTCTACATAAATGAGATCAATTAATATCCCATTAGTAGTCTTGTCATTCATTCTTTCAACTATGTAAAGAGGACCATCGAGTGCATGTTTGATTATGTCATGTTGTGAGAAAGTAATGTCGAGGGGCATCTTTTTTAGGCCCTTATGAGGTTAAACTTCAATGAACTTGACCAAAGGGTTTATAGGATACTTATCTTTATATATTATGTGATGTTGCATGATGTGACCAAGGCTATACATCATTTCTATTCCTTTTTCAATTTTAATCAACTTTCTTATGTTTTCTATCATAGGTACTGCATTACCAATGATGGACTCGAAACTCACAATTTTTTGCAATTTCTCTAACTCATCATCCATTCTTCTTAGGTTCTCTTGAGGTATATTAGAAACCCTTGATTCAACATTAATCATATTAGTTTTTGGTAAGGAGGTCATAGTAAATGAAGTGTCAAGTGTATGATCCATAATGGGTTGAGTAGTGTCAATACTATGAGTGAAAGAGTTAGAAAACCTAAGATCCATGATGAGTGACGTATCACAGGATGTCATGAATATCAAACTACATCTAATAATAGTATTGGAAAAATGACACCAATTTTTGAAGCTTATACAAGTTTCACAAATCTAAGGTGCACCCACAATGGAGAATAGGTAAGATGCAATCAAATACCCTAGAATATAATGTGCAATGTAAGTATGTAAAAGCAATTTTTAGATTTAAAACAAGACAAATTTATGATTATGCTATGTAAAAAATTGAAAATGGTGTTAATTTGAATTCAAACAATGCACTGAATTTGACAAATTAACCTTAATATGAATAATTTCCAAAAACAAAAATTCTAGAAACTCAAATAGCAAACTGAATGCAGGCACATAGAATTAGTGTTTTTGAAGCTCAAAAACTTAGAAAAAGCCCTGATTAGTGAATCATTCACCCATGGGAGAATGGGTCTCACATTAGAATTTTTGAAAATTAATTTACAGGTTTCAAAGTTATTTTTTATGCTTTTCATATTCTAATTTCAAACAAGTGATTATAGTTTCATATTTCTAGAAAATCAAATCTAAATGAAAGTGCAAAATGATGTTAAATGACACTCAAAAAGACCTAATTTGAGATACAATTTTGATTCAATTTTCAAAATTAAGTTGTTGATCATGCAATTTTGTGTAAACACAATGCAAAATAACTGAGATTTTTGAAATTTCCATATTTTAAAGAATGCAAAAATGTAAACCTAAATCCCTAAATGAGATACAAACTAATGCAAGTAAAAAACCCTAAATGAAATGAAAACCAATGCAATTCAATGCAAAGTAATGAAAATCATAGATCTAGGGTTGAAATGGACTCCAAAATAAAAAATATATGATGCTAAAAAGTCAGGTTCACCAGAATGAAACACCGAAAAATGAGGAGGTCCACCAAAATGGATTGATGAACAATGGGGTTATGATGAACCTATTTTCCTTTATTTCATTAGCAAATTAGATCCCCACAAATAATTGACTAAAAATCCTTAGGTGAATCAACTCAATGTGATAATCTTCAAATTTCCTTATGCTTTGAGGATGGGGGTCAAGTTCAAATAGCACTTTTGGGAGGAAAAATGAAAATATCAAATCAATGTAATTATGCCAATTCAAACTTGAAACATCAGGATAAAGCTCAATATTGACACAAACAAAAAACCAATTGTAGATCAGAGAAGGGGAAAATGATGTTTACCAGTCACCAAAAGTAAGCTTCTAAAAGCTAATTGGGGCTCATTCATCCATGGTAAAATGGATCTTTTGTTAGGGTTTATCAGCAACTTTTGGGAGCCTTTGATGTTGATCTATAGATTCTGATTTGTCTAGGTTTTAGTGTCGTAATTTCAAAAATAAGATCTATAGGTTAGATTCTATGATTTGACAACTTTGATAAATTTTATAACTTCGAAAACTTTTTCAATCTTGCACTTCAAGAGGTCTTCAATCATTATTCAACCTAAATCGACAACACACACACAAGAGAGAAAATTTGTTTTTTTTTGGTGAATGGTGGTTTGCCTTGGTTAAACCCCATTTTGGTAATGAAACCTTGAATTGAAATAAACCATGAAAGAGGGAATGAAGAATGAACAAAGCTATGTTACCACTCAACAAACCTTTGTATAAACCCTTGAATGAAGATCTTAGAAGATCTACAACTTGCATGAAATGGATTCAATGTATGTGGATCTTGATGCTTGAGATAATGCTTTGAATGCTTGAACTTGATCTTGAAACCTACATCACAATGTTAGCTTGAAAAACATGCATGATGCAAGAAGAATTTAGCATGATGATTGAATCTTGAACATTTCAATAAACCTCTGATAAATCTACTCTTGAATGCTCTTGATCATCAATTTTTCTCTAAAGACAATATTGAAATATGGATTTGGGGACCTTAACATACAACCAAAAACATATTTGAAATTTAGGTTCAAATATCTAGGGAGGACCCATTCACCGATGGTCGAATGGGTCCTAGATCCCTATTCCTAGAACACACTTTGCTCAAGGTAAAGTGTTATGTGTTGGTGAAATGAAGGAAATAGGGTGTTCCAAAATTTTAGGAAGATGGAACTTGGGTTTAGGACCTATTTCACTTAGTTCATTCAAGGAAACCATAGAGATCTCAATCCAAGGAAGAAGTGAGGGAAAGAGATATTGCAATAAGGTGTCCTAGGGTGTGATTAAAGACTAAAAGGGGGTTCACCACCATGCTAGGGCTTGGGAAGACAAGTGACATGAAAAACCTAATGATAAAACCTAATGATGTGCAAGAATTAAGTAAATGATTTAGAGATGAACTAAAATTAGCATAGTAAATTGGAAAAGTACAAAGGTGCACCTAGGAAGTTGAATGTGCTTGGAATGAGGCCTAAAATCTTAAAAATGCTAATTTTAATGCTCACTGGGACTCATACACAACACTGAGCATATAAGTACCATATTAGGGTTTTGGGAAGAAACAAGAATTTGGTAGTGATAATTCTAGAGCTCCTGAAATCTGGTAAAAATCCATGTACTAGAAATCATATGCTAGAAGTGGTGTACTAGTCTTGTTCTACTTTTTCAGAAGCTCAAAGTCTAAATCTGATCTCCTATCTCTGCTCTTCCTTCCAAACCTAATTTTTCAATATGAAGCACCGAATTTCAATCTTACATGACTTTCTATGAAGATGACAACCTTGTGACCATTTGAAAACTTTCCTCAATCTTGTAACTTTACATTCAAGGATCTTCAATCCTAAAAGTATCTAGATATGCAATCACACATGTAGAGAGAGGAAAAAACTTGTTGATTATTAGGAAATAGGGGTTTTCCTTGGTCAAACCTCATTTAGTTAATTAAACCATATGATGAAACAATGAAACATTAAACATGAACAATGATACCTTGAATGATGTCTTGCAATGTAAATCTGCAATCTAACTTGAAGTGGGCATGAAGAATGTAGATCTTGACCTTGAGTTAGATATGGAACAATGATTAACTTGGATCTTGAATGCTACATCACAACACTAGCTCAACAACATACTTGATGCATTATTCCTTTGACATGATGATGGATCTTGAATTGCTGCAAAAAATGATGGACAAACCTACCCTTGAATGCCTTTGAAAATTCTCTTGAATGTCCTTGAATAATCTTGTAATCACAAACTTGCTATTGAGAATTATCTCTTGAAAGTATTACATTAAAATGAGTGAAATAACCTTTTATTTATACTTATTTATACCAAATTTCTTGAAATTACAGTATCACAAGCTAACATCAGATCTAGGAAGATAAAATCTTGCCAAAAATTGAATTTAAATTAGGTCTTGATTAGAGTGGGACTCATATGCCCAAGGTGGCGTATGAGTCCCAGTGGCTCAAAACTAGGGCACAAACTCCAATACAGTTCTTGTTTAATGTGAAACTTGAAATCAGGTCCCAAGACCTCGGTGGGACTCATAGGACCAAGGTTGCGTATGAGTCCCAGATCACTAAATCTAGAACAAATGACCCCAAAAATTGAATTATGATTTCTTATTTAGTAAATGTCAGGATTATCTCTAGAAAAATACATTTAATAAGGCTTGTAGATGAAAAATAGGGCCAATTAAGGAATAGATAAGCCCAATTAATTAATAAAACCCTAGATTACTATGAAAGTCTTAGGATACATTTTAAAACACCTTGAATAAGGCACCATTAAGTTTATTTAGTTTACAAGGGCCCTAAACTTAATGTAAAGGTGTAAAGAAATACACTTTACAACACTAAATTAAGGAAAAATTAGGTTTATTTATCTTAAAAGGATCCTAAACCTAATGTGAATGTGTAAAACACATTACAACACTAGATCAAGGTGAAATTAGGTTCATTTTAACACTAATTATTCAAAAATTAAGTGTGAAAAAGGAAAGGGTGACATTTTTTGTCATTACATTCAGGCCCCAGTTTAGGGAGAGGAGGAACTTGCTTCAAACTCACACTAAACTAGACATTCAAGAGGGGTCTAAGTGTACCAATGTGGATGGTCTAGGAAAAAAATATCAAGGGAGGTGGTCAAGCTGCTAGGATCCAAGATCCTATGTCAAACTGATATAAGCACAAAAGGACACCCACAAGGTGTATGATATGCAACCAAATAATATACACAAACATACAATGTCAAAAAGAAAAAAGAAAAAAAAACAAAAGAAAAAGGGGGTGGATCAAGCTTCGACCATTTGTCCTACACATTGTAGATCAGATCTAGGTTCTTTGTCCAAAAAGTTATGCTCACTCTGAGGCAATGGAACTTTAGGTTGTCTGCTAGGTGAGTATCCAAGGGGTGGCTTAGTGAGAAAGTCATGCCTTTATACTGGCTTCTCACCATATAATGAGAAAGTCATGCCCACATTTAGGCTTCTCATCATACTCTAACCATACCAAAGCTATACCTCTAGATAACTCTAACAAGGAACCACATAATATAAACAACAAGATCCATGAGGCAAGTAAAACTTTGTATGCTTGACACCCATGAATAAACAAGATGGTACCATAGGCGAGAAAATTGTGTTATGCAAGGTGGCCATATAAAATATATTGTAAATGTGAAATAGTGTAAGGTACATTCAAAGGGTTTTTTCTTAGTTCTTGTAAGGTCTCTTCTTAGGGAACATCATGCCTAATGTCTCTAAGAGAGGAAAAATCAAAGAAATATCATACTTTTGGAGGAAATCAAGCCCAATGACACCACCAAGAAAGGGATGCATCACAAGAAGAATAAAATCACACAGTGAAACATGAGTGATATATGCCTCCACTTTAAAGTAGTTGCTAACACCATTGTTTTGAGTAATTGCTTTAAAGTAGAAGAAGGCATGAGTGGCTATTCAGAAATCCCTATGCCAAGTCATATGTTTATGAATCGAACTACATCATGAAAGGGGGTTTCCCCCAAAACTTAGTACATCACATGTGAGCCAACTTAAGGTATGTCATCCACATCCCAATTTTTCTCTTACATATATACATGGAATATAGTCAAATAGCTAAAAGGGGCAATGACAAGTGTCTTATGAGGAAAAGGATAACCTAACCCCTCGCCCCCACTTAGTGCTAGAAAAAGATGAAATGAGATGATTGATGAGAGATTTTAAATTCAGTATCAATTAGAGGAACTAGGTGTCTCAATCACAAGGAAGAGCACCACAATCCTTAATATGTTTAATTTGATTATGTTGGTGTAATCAATTATTTAATTACACTTACATAAGTTTACTTAGGGATTTAATTATATTCCTAGGTATCATTTACTAGGTGATAGGTTCACATGTTTTCTTAGGATATAAGATTCCTTCTAGAAGGATGAGTTGTCTTTTCTAGAAGTCTTATCTTATCTAGCATTATTTCCTAAGTATTTAGTTAATGGTCACATGTCATAAGATTATGACACATGTCAAAATCATATTACATACAACATCTCAACCTTTACTATATAAGCAAGGCTTCATATGAAATTTTTCATATTCAGTTTGGCATTCTTGCAGCTTAATGATAGCATGATATTTCTACCATTTCTCTCTTCTGGAAGTTATTTTTTCTTATAAGTGATTATGGGGTGTTTGACAAGTTCACCATAAACTCCTACATGGTATCAAAGCGCAGGTCATCAGTTCAAGTCCCTTGAGCCCTCGACCCTTAGTCCATGTAAGCTTGGCTTATCGATGTGGTATATAGTGGGTATGAATCCCACATGGTACATGGTTGTATCCAGCTCTATCATGTGGGGGTGTGTTGGCATAGAGACTATATCCATGATGAGATCCCTCTCCACCACTAGTACATGCTTTTGGTGTGACAAAAAATTCTATAGATTACTCAAATCCTTACATTCATTAGTAGAATGACCATCAACTCTATGATATGCACAAAATGAACTCTTGTAGTAAAATTTCTTTCTTGTTCTTGGAGAGAGGGATATCAAACAATCTTGGACGAGTCTTGACAAGATACTTTCTTGATCAATAGTAGAGGATGTTCCTTTGTTTTGCGACAAAGATATCTCTTGCTTAGTACAAGATTTCATACCTACACAAGGCTCTTTAGATTGTGAGATTTTGTTCTCTCCTTAAGAGGAGGGTGTAAAATCTAATGAACTCCAATCGTCAGTGTTTTGTGTGATGACATTGATGTTAAGTGAAGATTTATCTATTTATTTCATTTATTTTGAAGGACAATAACCAAGACCAATAGTGTATGTAAATTCAGGATGCACTAATGTTAAAGTTAGCTTAGAGGAATCTTTGGTAATAGTGTTAACATTAAGTGAAGGATTTTTTGTTTCTTTCGAGGGACAATAACCAATACTATTAGTTGTTCTTTGCGTGTTAGGCTCTATAGGGACTTAGATACCTTGTTCTCTAGCACCACATAATTTTCCACTATATCCAAGTTTCTTCATGAGTTCATAACCTTTTCCATAAAGCTTCTTCATTTCTCTTGGAATCGGTGGTTGCTCATAATCAACTTCATCAAAGTTTGTTGTGTAATTTGTTGTCTTTTGTTCTAAAGTAGTTGAGATGGATTCTTTCAAAGGGTCATTTGAATTTTGTGGTTACATTACCACTTTTTCTTTTCCCTTTTCAGATTCTTTGTTTATGATCTTGTATTCTCCCATGAATTTTGGTATGAAATCTAAGGAACCCCAATCATCTTCTAATAGTTTTGACACCTTTTCCATATCTTTTTTCTCTTCATTTATAGGTTCTATGTTCGAAGTTGGGATTAATTTGTTTAGAGTATTTTTCTTTCCTTTTTATACTTGTAAGCAACTTTCAGGATCGAGGTCTATTGATGGGTGTTTTTTCACTTCTCAACATAGGTAGCACACAAGTGCACTACCTCTCTTGAAAGACAACTTCCTATAAAAAAGTTGCAGAAAATTACCCCAAGGTCTCTCCGGTGTTAGGTCATGACTTACAAAAACAACTTAGTGGATTGATGTGATTTGTTGGTAATCACAAGGGGCATGGAAAATTTGCTAAGTTGGAAGGGAATTGGGTCTCCAAATGGAGTTTATGAGATTCTGAAAGTGAGGTGCGATTGCTGCAAGTTCAAAACATCAGTCTAAAACTCCATGTGGGTATGTGGAGGATCATGATGGGCCAAAAAGTGGCAATATGATGGGTATGTGGCTGACGACTTGTTTTTACCTAAAATTGGTGAAACAAAAAGGGCTTTTAAAGGAGATTCTCAGCTTTCCACCAATATAAATTATGCTTTACTTTGAATTTAATAAGTAATTATTATTCATTTTCTATTCAAATTATGACTAAAGTCCTGATTGATAGTCGATTGAAAAATATCTATAGCAAATGGTATCACATTTTTAAATCCAAAACATGTGTCACATTCTATGCTTTGCATACTACAGGATTAAAAATAAAAATTGAATTTCATGAAGTTTTGACCAAGTTAAGGTGGTTAGACATACGAGTTTTTATATTTTTAAAATTTGTAATAAAATTTTATAATTAATTTTTTACTTGGAAAAAATTACAAAAAATATACATCACATTGGGACATGAGTCCTCTACTTATATCTAAAATATTATAAAAATTTATTATCATTTTATTGTGGTTAGGGGTCGGACACACCTTTCTTATTTTTCCCTGAAATTTAAGTACTATTGCATTGAAATTTCAAATTTTCACCAAATAGATTTTTTTTTAAACAAACCTAGTAGTTTAGAAACTACATTCAATTTTCTATAGATTCTATTTTTACATATTTTTGAAATAATATAGATAACTTATTCATTTTTTTACGTCAAGTTGTCTAACTCTGATTTTTTCTAATTTTTTTGCCACTTAAGGGCCTATTTTTTCCATGATGGTTTTGCACATACCCATGTTCAACATCAAATTTGGCTTTGTAATGATGTTGGAACTTTTCCTTAACTACTATTGCAAAGAAAGGTCAAAAGGGAAAATCGAGGTAAGAGTTCCTAGGTCTATAACTAATGAATAACAATGATAATGGAAGATGCTATAGTGGACAACCTTTCCAAAACTAAGTTCCACTTAACCAAAAAACATGTAGTCTCATGAAACTAGTGCTATCTTCTAAGGTCTGCAGATTTTTTAGCTATTCATTCACCATAAAGCATGAATAAAAGATGAATTTCAAGTGTAGTAATAAGTTAATGTTCAAAATAGCTTTGCACTATTAGTCATCATCAACAAACAACAAAAATCATGAACATGGAATGCATCAACACAATAACATTCTTCAATATCAATGGATAACATGAACTAAACTATTAAAAGCTACTTAAAACACTTAGAATAACAAACTAAATCTATATAAATCTATCAACTTTAAGAAGATAAATCATGCAACATGCAGTGAGAAACACAAGAATCCACCAAAAAAATGAAATTATATTGAAATTTATGCAACATGTCTTTACACAACAACTCAACTCTCTCTTTGAAAATTAGAGGAGACCCCTATTTATAGTTTTCCAAAAGTGAAATGAATGGCTAGGATTTAATTTCACTATGTGGACAAGATTCATTTTACTTTAGGGTTTCACCTATCCCAAAAATATATTAATATAAAACATATTTCTTTCTCATTCCTATTTTGTCCTCTAGTGGCTCTAACACTATAGTAGTTTTTTCTGCTAGTGGCTTCCTTCTTTTCAAGGCTATGCTATCAAAAAATCGTCATCAATCACTAGTTTACCTTCACTTTTCTAAGGGTGGTGTACTCTACCAATTTTCCAATTAGCACTTGAAGCTTATCCCATTCCATGATGTTAGATTAAAGAACTTGGAAGGTTAGCCTCTTAAATCTTCTAGTCATTTGTTCCCAATGTTTTGTGCATCATGGCATGGCCTTAATTACCTGTTCAGAATGAGTGAATGCCCTTGCAAAAAAGTCCATGAAATATGATGTTAATGCATCTACTTCTCCTTGATCCATCTTTTTATGGAAGAATGGCCTCATTTTCTTAGGATCCAACTCTAGGGAGGGCATGCCATAGTTTTTCATCAGCTTGAGGTAATCCTCACTATCTATCTTGTGCTCTTTGACCCATTACAGGTCAAGATCAACCTCATGCAACACTCTTTCCAAGACATCCCTCCTATGATCTAGGACCATTTTCCATGTCTCCACCAGCATGTGATCATCCTTGATGAGTACCAGTTCCTTCTCCCATGTCTTTTTAGGCATCTTGAGAATGGCCTCGAGCTTAGGATAGGTGATCCTATATAGCTCGGTGAACTGATGACATATTTTTTGTGCCCCCCAATTTCTTTTGAACATCTTGAAATTTTTTGGTCATTCGGGCAGCATGGGCTATGCCCATGTCACCATTGTAAAGTACTCATTGGAACCAATCTGCAATAGCCTTGGTCTAATTATTCATCTTCTCCATCCTGGTGAGTTCTTCTTTGGAGGGAAGTGGGGGTGAAGAAGATGTTGTTGGGGCTTCTTCCTCAAGGGAAGTCCATTGTTGAATGTAGGTGGTGAGATCCACCACCTATGCTTTTAGTTCCTCCTTAGAGGAAGGATTCTTATTCAATTATTGCATGAGCATAGCCACTAACCCTTGTAACTCATTAGTTTTTTGCTCTCTTGTGGTAGGGCCCAAGTTGATGATGGAAATATTATAGCTGACCCCTTCACCTTTATCTCTCACTAGGGTGGAGATCTATACTATCCTTGATCCAGATGCATCAAGTATGATGTGGGAACAAACTCTTGGCTTCTTCTCTTTCCTTGAATTTGTTTAAGCTCTAGCTAGGAGAGTAGGGGCTTTCTTTTGTAGCTATCTCTCTAACCAATCAGGCATCTACGATTTCCATTTTGGTGATTCATGATCACCTTCCTCTCTTTCCACATGTTTGAGTTGTTTCTCGTCATGGCACATGGCTTCTTGTTCTATTATTTCCTCTTCTTCATCTGAGTCCTTAATATGTATATTCCTTTCTTTTTCTGAGTCGGCAGTGGCTATGTTCTCCACAACAACGCTTTCCTTCTAAGGCACTCTTTCTTCTTCCTATTCAAGCCCCACATGACTCTCAGGCTTGGGGTTCTTTTTCGATGTTTCTTCTTCTTTTTCATCTTCTTCCCTTTCAGGTGTTACTTCTTCTTCTTGAATGGGGCCTTTTTCTTTCCTGACTAGTGGAGGCTCTTTGAGTATCTCCACATTGACATCAGTGTCATCTTTTTCTTTGGAAGGGTGCTTCTCAAATTCAACCTCATCTCCTATATCCTTGAGATGTGAGGAAAAATCCTCTTCAAACTCTTGGTTTGAGGTCTCTACGATGTATTTGGAATTGAGAGCTTCAGTGTCCTCCTCTAAAGAGGGTCAATTTTCCTCATCGATCACCACCTTATCCATGTTCACGCTCATTTCACCCTCCAGGTGCTCAAAATAATCATCCTTAAAAGGATCCTCGCATTCCTCAACTATTCCTTTGGTAGCTTCCCTTTGGAATTTATCCATTTCTTCTGATATATACATGGTGGCCTCCACCTTTGGTGGTTCTATAGGTAGTGTAGGAACGAGCAGGCCAACAACAATTTGGGCCAACACAACTTGAACTATGGGATTCATTATCACCCTAGAGAGCTCAATGGGTATTCCTTGCATATACTTGGCAAAGCCTTCTATTATGCTAAGTGGTGGTATAGTGGCAGTGGAAACTGAAGGTATTGCAGTAGAAAGAGTGGGTAGTGGAGGGGGTAGTGAGGAAGACGACAATGGGGATGTTGTAGTCAAGGAAGAATCCAATACCATTATTGGGTCAATTGATGAGATGGAAGCGAGGTGGACTAAGATGTCCACAATAGGTGGAGAGGAAACAAGTAGTGCCTAAGAAGCAGGAGGTGGAGGAGTGGCAACGACAATGGTAATGGTGGGAGCAGAGGTGGTGGGTGGTGACTATGGTCACTCGGCCTCTTCTCCTTTGTGTTATAGATCCTCCTCAAAGGTTGGCATGTCATTGAATCCTCCTAATTTCTTAACCTTCTTTGAGGATTCTCCCTCTATGGTCTTTCGTGTATAGACCTTATGTTTGGGATGGCGTTCAGAAACATCCTTCCTTTTTCTTGATCTTATTGTCAGAGGAGATTTAGGGGTCTCTTATGTTGGGGTGGCAACTGCTCCACTATCCATTTCACTTTCGAGCTCATCCTCAAGCTCACCATATGTCAACATAGCTCCTTGTAGTTTGAGTTAGGCGATTTGAGCATCTACCAATTGCCTTGTTCAATTTTCAACTAACCTCATTACAATATTGAGGTCATTGACCTCTTCTTCATGGGTATGTGCAGGATCATGGTGGGCCAAAAAGTTACAATATGATGGGTATCTGGCTGACAACTTTATTTTTACCCAAAATTGATGAAATGAAAAGGGTTTTTAAAGGAGATTCTCAAATTTCCACCAATATAAATTATTCTTTACTTTGAATTTAATATGTAATTATTATTCATTTTCTATTCAAATTATGACTAAAGTCCTGATTAATAGAATGATTGAAAAACATCTATAGCTTTCAAATGGTATCATATTTTTTGAATCCAAAACATGCATCACATTCTATGATTCACATAATATAGGATTAAAAAAAAAAAAATGAATTTCATGAAGTTTTGACCAAGTTAAGGTGCTCAGACATAAGAGTTTTTATATTTTTAAAAGTTGTAATAAAAATTCATAATTAACTATTTACTTGGAAAAAATTACAAAAATTATGCATCACATCAAGACATGAGTCCTCTACTTATATATAAAATATTATAAAAAAATATTATCATTTTATTGTGGTTAGGGTGGTCAGACAACACCTACTTCTTATTTTTTCCCTAAAATGTAAGCACTGCATTGAAATTTCAAATTTTCACCAAATAGATTTTTTTTTTTTAAACCTAGTAGTTTAGAAACTACATTCAATTTTCTATAGATTCTATTCTTACATATTTTTAAAATAATATAGATAACTTATTCAAATTTTTACATCAAGTTGCCTAACTCTGATTTTTCTATTTTTTTTGCCACTTAATGGCCTATTTTTTCCATGATGATCCTGCACATACCCTCATCCCACTCTATTAGTGGTAGTGGTAGGTTTTCCACAACATCAAATCTCTCATCAAGAATAGTTTCCTCCTCCACAATTTGATCAGGAACTGAGAACAAGTTTATTGACTACACAAATTGGGTTGTCATTCACATATAGTGCCTCATGTGCACCTCCTTGTTGTCCTGAATGTTAGCTGAAAAGTCTTCAATATGAAGTAGATGAGAATACTACCTTCTGACCATCTTGTTCAGTTTCCCATAAAGGTCCATTCTTGGTCGAGTTGTGTGGAGATCCAGATGGTAATCCACTATCTCCTTCTCTGAATACTCTGCGCACTAGGCAACAAGTATGGCATATATTCCTTTCATGAATGTGAGGGGATATGGGATCCCTGCTTAGTGTTTGTCACCTAGTAGAGTGTAGGAATTTAGTAGTTGTTGGGAGACCTCCAATATAATCATCCGATCATTGGGGTACTAGGGAAGCTTATAGGGTCATTCATATAAACAATTTCAGGAATTGGATGAATAGGAACCTGAATCTTTGAATGAATAGCCATGCATTATGTGAGACTCTTCCCTCAAAATCTCCCCGAAGGAGTCTAATGATATGCCCAATGAAGGCATTTTTTACCCTCTAATATTCTCTCTTGAAGTTTCTATACTGTTTTTGTGGGTAATGATCATATACTTTGAGATCTCCCCTCCCTAGATTTGGGTTATGTGCAATAAAGAGGCCTTTGTATGGGAATGCCTCCACTAGTAAGTATACCAGGTAGGATTTCATGTAGAACTAAGATGTTTTATTTACAACCATAGGTTACTCATGCCTGTTTTTGCTAATGATCTTGGCCTAGTGGAGCTTTCTTTTTCTACGGATGATATCTTCAATGAAATAGAACATCCACTTTTGGAAGAAGGAAATAGTGGGGATACCCATTACCCTACTCAACAGGGTGACCAAATCATGGTACTCTTCATAGAAGTCACTCCTAAAGAGCTCTTTGGGTATGTTAGCAACACTACCCCTCTTTTCCTTCAACTAATGTTGGTTGATTAGCTTCTTACAACCTAGGGTGTTTGCTTTCCACGTATTTTCGACATATCCCTTCTATGTTTCCTCCATGGGGTTGAATGTAGGGATATGGAATGTTTGGCCTATGGATCGGGTAGAAAGATCTTCCAACACTTTACCATCATGATCTATGATCTTTCTATTATTGCAATGGTAGCACTCTCTACATACCATATCTAATTTTGGAGCTACAAGTGTAGGTGGGAAACTGGCTGCCTTGGCAAGGCCACTCTTTTTTATTTTCTAGGCATTCTTAATTGTAGGGTTGATCATGACCCTTTGTCTAAATTCATTAATTTCCACATGCCCCAGGTTGGTTTCTGATACTAAATCCCAGGTAGAGGTGAATTTGGAGGCGATTTCCACCCCATGGAACTGGTACTTCATTTGATGTTTTTCCTTTTTCCCTCTCAATGCTTTCACAAGATCCTTTCCTTTCTCTTTTTCTGTAGACTTCCCTTATGTACTCATAGTAGATTACACAAATGTTGCAAGAAAATATGCAATAAGAACATTCACATGAAAAATCAGGGAGGTGTTAGTAAAATCCTGCAAAACGAGGGTTAGATCCAGCAATTCATCTTCAAAAGATCATAAAATCCATTAACATTCATCATTCGAGGCTTGCTTGGGTCAAATATAAGGATGTGAACCCAGGGGCATGAATTTCCCTAGGCTGGAGGCCATCAAGAGCAATCAGAAGTAGAACGGTGTCGAGGTCACAGTGGCCCACAGATGGCCACCTGCACTCAAGGTTCTAATTAGGGATCTCGTGGTTACGATCTTCAACAAGGCAATTGGAAAATTAGGAAATCAACCATGTAGTCTCTAGAGGCATGCAATTGGTCATTTTTCTTGTGTGGGTTCAAGGAGTGTGGAAGATAGAGGTGCCATGGACATTTAGAGCTCTATCATCGAGAATCATCATTTAAGAGGCAGAAACCCGCAAGAGGAATCCTAAAATGCAGGACCTGCAGGCAAGTTGGACGACTTAGCTTAACTTTCTTTGGTTTGATCATTTCAAAGTTTTTGGACAAGGACTAGAGGAAACCTATTGGGAGATGGCCATTTTTGAAAGGCAGTAATGAGGTGGCCATTTGCAGGAGGCAGTCTGCATTAGCGGGTCCACAAGGCACCCTGGCTTTAGTCACTTTGCCGGAAGAAACTCGAACGATGGAGGAAGGCTTGGATTCACAATGCAGGAAGAAGGTAGGGCTCGACCATTTGTGAATGGAAACTAGATGATGGCAGGCCACAAGGGCCACAACACATTTCACTTGGTCATTTTCATGCTAAAGGCTTAGAGGGAAATGATGGGGTCAGAGTCTACAATACAGATTGATTGGCTTTCGTGGCTATTTTAGGAATGGTGATGATAGCGGGGCAGTCTACAGATGACCCCCCACAAGGTTTAGCCCATACATTGTTTTTTCTTAGCGTTTCTTCATTTATGAACCTGAATGGCATGGAGGACCACAAAATCTATGGTGCAGGTAGGATCGATGACACAACTATCTATGGGAGGCACTAAGAAGGAGGTGAAGGGTAGATGGAATTCTGGAAGGAAAGACCCACAGGGAATCTTTGGCTTGGGTTTTCTCATGAAAATAATACATGGCCAGTGGGACAATGGGATCCATGATGAAAGGAGTGGTCTTGCCTTAGGTGCTAAAAGAGACGACATTCATGGTATTGTGGGCTACGCACGATGACCTGTGAAGGAAGACTTGATGGAAACGGCTTTGGCAGAACCTACAATGTGGGACGCTAGTCAAGGTTAGCCATTTAAGAATGGTGGCAAGACAAGGGCCACTCATATACAACAGATGACATTGGTTTTTCAAGGGTTTTCAGATCATAAATTTTCTATTTAAGTTTTAGTATCTTAGGCTTTACCATAGCAGCAGAAGGATGATGTCTGCCCATAGAGGTGGACCTACATAGGCGTGAAGGCTTTGGTTTTTGTTTAAGTGATTTATCACTTGAAGAACCAAAAATGAGGATGTGGGTTGTGAGGATTTGAATGCCCTATGAAGAACAATGGTGGCAGGGCGAAGTTTCGCAAGGCCCAAAATGGCAATGTATGAGAAAATTTTGAAGGATTGTTAAAGTGGGTTTGTGTAGAATTTGATGGTTAAGTGGCCTCCCAAAATATTTTTTTGAGGTTCACATTAATATTTTTAATTATTTTAGAAAAATTAACTCAAAAAGATGCTTTATGGGCTAATGGCGGTAGACATACCTGGAGCTACAAAGAAATTGGTAAGGGTCAAGCTCCAGATCCTTTGGAAGGTCATGTGAGCATAAGGGAGGTGATTGTTGTTTTCTCTCTAACAAATTCTGACTTTGGTAAATGAAAATGATAGGTTTGAGGACCTATTTATTGGAAAAAAAACATTTATGATGTGAATTCAATGCTCATATGGTGGCCAGTGGGGTAGCTAGGCACGAAATTCAAAAGGCCAGTGGCAAGAAAGTTAGAGCCCACAAGATGGAAGGACCCCCAAGCACTACCAATTGACTGGAAATGTAAAGAGGATGGAGGATCAGCATGCATGACCTGCCATGTGGGTGATTGTCCCAGGTCATCCATCAATGAAACAACGAGTGGAAGGTAGGGACACACAAGGGGAAAACCACAAGGGTAGACCCCCATGAGCTGAAGGTTGATAGTTTGAAGACTAAGGGAAACTTGCCAAGGAAATTTCGCAAAGGCCAAGGACTTAGAAACTTATTTTTGGGTGGTGAATTTTGGTTGACTGAGGATGATGACTTTAGGATCCCTTGACCACTTGATGCTCAAAATTTAGGGGCATGCAAAATGAGGTGAAGAAGAAAAATTGACCCGATGAAGATGAAAAGTGAGGGTCCCCATTCTGAAATGGGCATGTGTGCTATAGGCTCAACAAATGGTGACTCTGCTAGGAGAACTCCTGAGTGTTCTAAGGGTAAAGATTCATTTAGAACCCAAAATTCTTGGTTTCATAGACTAGAATCTAGTTTCCATGAGTAAACTAAGAAACTCAAAGGAGGATGAGATCCTTGGCTGAATCAAGTCATGGGAGTACCTGAGAAGTATGTACATAGTGAATTTATTCCCTTTCTTCATAAACCATAGCAATAGACATTAATCAATCAAGGCAAGCTATGTAAGTCGTCTAACCCCAAAAGTAACTTGGACATTGCTCCATTACTAGTCAGACATCCATATCCCCAATAGAGTTGTCGTTGTGATCCCATGAGCATTTTTGTATTGTCATCCAAGCATCCATATCCTTGATAGAGTTTCTTTCACACCCACACAGTTGCTTGTTTTAATACTCACTTTCGTTTTCTTTTATTTTTCATGATATTTTATTTCAGTACTCTTTCTTTTTGCTCAACTGTGTAAACATCAAAGCTTACTGTGGGTTTGGAATCACAGTGGTCACTAGAGTAGACTTAAGATTTTTCACTTGTTGAGACCTCATAATAGCTATTGTATAGCTCTTCAAAAACTTTTAAAATTTTCTTTGTGCATGATCTGAGATAAGTATGAAAATATTCAACCAAGGGTTCTATCCTAGGTCAAGTCAAAGTTCAAATAAGGAAACCACTTCATGAAAGCATTCAGTGTTAGTATGTGGTGACTGATCATGCTATATTCTCTTCATGTATCCTTGTCGGGATTCCCATTTTTTTTGCATCATCACCAAAAAAAGAAAAAAACTGACTTTGTAAAACCCTAATTCTAGAAGCTTCTAAAAAGGTTTTTATAAGTGGTTTAGATGGGGGTTGCAGTAGGGAATTATTAGTGAGATTGTAATATGTTTTACACTGGATAATAAAATCATTTGATGGTTGTGGTTTTGTGGATGTACCCCTGATTGGGTGAACCACATTAAATTCTCTATGTTTTCTTGTTTCTGCTATAATTTTTTGTGTTTTATTTCTCTATTTTATTGATCAAATCTGCATTTAACTATTAGATATATATTTTCTAACCCTAACAAGTGGTATTAGAGCGGGTTGTTTTTGGTTATCCTCTGTAAGAAAGTCTCATAGTTGAGTGGGAGTCTCATGGTTAAGTGAGAGCAATGGCGAACGAGGGTAAATTGAAGGTAGATAAATTCAATGGACAGAACTATCAATTATGGAAGATGCAGATGGAATATTATCTCTATCAGAAGGATTTATGGATGTCATTGGAAGGAATAGCCAAGAAACCAGCAACAATGACTAATGAGGAATGAAATCTTCTGGATAGAAAGGAACTGGGAGCCATTCGTTTATGCCTGGCACAATTGGTAGAATTCAATATTACAATGGCAAAGACAACTCAAGAGTTGATAGAAACCTTGGCAAAGTTATATGAAAAGCCTTCCATTTCGAATAAGGTGTTTCTTATGAAGAGTTTATTTAACATGAAAATGGTAGAAGGTGGGTCAGTTGTTGATCATTTAAATGAGTTTAATATGGTTACCAGTCAATTAACTTCTGTAAATGTAAACTTTGATGAAGAAATTAGGGCTCTTTTGATTTTGTGTTCTTTGCTAGGAAGCTAGAATATCTTGGTAATGGTTGTTAGAATTTTGTTTCTAGTTTGAATACATTGAAATTTGATGATGTTGTTGGTGTTATTTTGAGTGAGAAAATTTGTAGGAAAAGCTTAGGTGGAACATCCACATCAAACAGTGTTTTGAATGTAGAAAGCAGGGGTAGAACAAAGGAGAGAGGAAACAATTTTGGAAGTCATGGGAAGTCACGAGGAAAATCAAAAGACAAAAGGTCCCAATCTAGAGACAAGAGAGATTGTTGGAACTGTGGTAAGCTAGGTCATTTAAAGAAATATTTTTGGTCTTGAAAAAATAAAGGAGACAAAAAGGAAGTCAATAAAGAGGAAAATGTGGTAAGTAATAAATCTGATAAGGATGCTTTGATTTTTTCCCTTAATAATGTTGATGATTCTTGGGTATTATATTCAGGGGCTTCATTTCATGCTACGCCCCATAGAAGTTATTTTCTTGATTATGTCCAAGGGGATTTTGGGCTGGTTTATTTGGGAGATAATGAACCTCATCAGATTGTTGGAAAGGGAAGAATCAAGATTAAGTTGCAGAATGGGAATCCTTGGCTACTACATGAGGTAAGGCATGTTCCAAAGTTAAAAATAAATTTAATTTCAGCATGGCAACTAGATGATGAGTGTTGTGTTGTTACATTTACACATAAAAATTGGAAGGTTACAAAAGGTTCCTTAGTGGTAGTAAAAGGTGTGAAAGTAGGCACCTTATATCTTTGTACAGGTCATACTGTTCCTTCTACTTTAATTATTGTAGATAAAAATAATTATTCAGGAACAATTGCTATAGTTCAGTAGGCAAAAAATCAGACAGTTGCTATGGATTCTGAATCAGCACTGTGGCATAATAGACTTGAGCATATGAGTGCAAAAGGTATGAAAGTACTTCATTCAAAGAATGTTTTACCAAGTCTGAAATGTGTTAATATGGATTTCTATGAAAGTTGTGTGTATGGAAAACAAAAGAGAGTTAGTTTTCTCAAGGATGGGAAGCAAAAGAAAGATGAGAAATTGGATTTTGTGCATACGGATGTATGGGGACGAGCTCAAGTATCTTCTCTCGGTGGCTCTCGGTACTAAGTCACTTTTTTTTATGATGCAACAAGGAAAGTATGGATTTATTTCCTTAGGAAAAAATATGATGTATTTGAAAATTTTAAGAAATGGAGAAGCTTGGTTGAGAATGAGATAGGTAGAAAGTTAAAATGTCTCAGATCTAATAATGGTGGTGAGTATTAGAGAAAAGAGTTTGAAGACTATTGTTCCTCTAATGGTATTCATAGGAAGAAAATGGTTCCAAGGACTCCACAAGAAAATGGAGTGGCCGAGCGCATACATAGAACAATAATGGAGCGTGCACAAACTATGATATTGCATGTTGGACTACCTTTAAACATGTGGGTATTTGTTGTAAACACTGTTGTTTATTTAATCAATAGAGGTCCCTCTAATCCTTTGGGTTATGGTATTCTAGAGGAAGCATGGACATGTAAGAAGGTGATTTATTATTTTCTCAAGACCTTTAGTTGTGAATCATTTGCTCATGTAGATTCTGAAAATAGAACCAATCTTGATGCAAAATAAAAGAAATGTATATTTGTTTGATATGGCATTGAAGAATTTGGTTATAGAATTTGGGATTTTGAAAATAAAAAAATTGTGAGAAGCAGGGATGTCATATTCAATGAGAAAGTGTTGTACAAAGATTAGTTGCAGCAGCATGAGAAGAAACAAAATGATTATGCAGTGCTAGATGATACACCAAACAATGATGTTCCAATGGTTCCTCATGCTCTGCAACAATAGCAACAACAAATACCACAAACTCTAGTGAATGTTAGACAAACTTCAAGGATAAGTAGACCTCCAGAAATATTTTCTCCCTCTTTTTATTCTATTTTATTAACTGATGTTGGTGAACTAGAATGTTATGATGAAGCTATGCAGGTGGATACCAAGGCTCAGTGGGGGCATGAAATGGAAGAAGAAATAGATTCCTTGCTAAAAAATCAGACTTGGGAATTATGCAAGTTGCTTGTAGGTAAAAAGGCTTTACCAAACAAATGGGTTTATAGGCTGAAAGAGGAGGATGGAGGTAAGAAAGGATTTAAAGCCAAATTCATTGTAAAGGGATTTTCACAGAAAAAGTGTATTGATTTTGATGAAATCTTTTCTCTAGTTGTTAAAATGACTTCTATTCATACTGTTTTAAGTATTATGGCTACTGAGGATTTGTATTTAGAAAAACTTGATGTTAAAACAACCTTTCTCCATGGCTATTTGGAAGAGGAAATATGTATGGAACAACCACAAGGATTTGAGGTCAAAGGTAATGAGAAACTTGTGTGTAGATTGAAGAATAGTCTATATGGCTTGAAGTAAGCACCTCGGAAATGGTATATTAAATTTCATAGTTTTATGTCTGAGCAAGGCTACAGTTAATGTAGTTTAGACCATTGTGTTTATTTTAAGAGGTTAGATGATGATAGGTACATTATCTTATGTTTATATGTTGATGATATGCTTGTAGTGGGGTCTAATATGGATCACATAAGGGAGTTAAAATAGTAGTTACAAAATTCATTTGCTATGAAGGATTTGGGGGAAGCAAAGAAAATCCTTGGTATGAAGATTACAAGAGATAGGAAAAATAGAAATTTGTTTTTATCTTAGGCTAATTATGTGGATAAGGTGTTGCAGAGATTTCATATGGAAAATGCAAAATCTATCAGCATACGTTTTCCCTATCATGTTAAATTGACTAAGGATATGTGTCCAAAGACACATGAGGAGGAAGAAAAAATTTCCAAGGTACCATATTCTTCAGCTATAGGTAGTTTAATATACACCATAGTATGCACAAGACCAGATATTGCATATGTTGTAGGAGTTGTTAGTAGGTATATGAGTCACTCTGGAGTTGAGCATTGGAATGTAGTAAAATAGATTCTCAGGTATTTGATAGGTACATCCAATAAATGTTTATGTTTTGGGGGCTCTAATACTGATTTAAAAGGCTATGTTGACTTAGATTTGGTAGGGGATATAGATACTAGGCGAAGTACCATAGGCTATCTATTTACAGTTGGTGGGATAGCAGTGAGTTGGATTTCTTGGTTGCAAAAGGTGGTTTATTTATCCACCACAGAGGCAGAGTATGTTGTTACAATAGAGGCAGAAAAGGAGATGATATGGCTGCAAATTTTCATGGAAGAGTTGGGAAAAAAACAAGATAAAAATTACTTGTTTACAGACAACCAAAGTGCTATACATCTTGCAAAGAATTTTTCCTTGCATTCTAAAACCAAACACATATGGTTGAGATATCATTTCA
The DNA here is from genome assembly GCA_007258455.2 of Sequoia sempervirens. NCBI lineage: Eukaryota > Viridiplantae > Streptophyta > Pinopsida > Cupressales > Cupressaceae > Sequoia > Sequoia sempervirens. The sequence goes on from VDFB02105785.1 coordinate 121,234,038, forward strand.
TTTAGTCAATGTTGGAAGATGGATAGGTCAAGCTGGAAAAGATACATACAAATGCCAATCCAGCAGATATGTTTACAAAGGCAGTGACAAGGGAGAAGCTAAGCTCCTCTTTAGCTTTGATTGGCCTTCAAGGTTGAATTCAAGTATAACAGGGTAGCAGGGTCTAAGGTGCTTATTTCCAGTGGGAGTTGTAAGTGCAACAGTGTCATCCAAGATCACTCTCCAAGTGGGAGATTGTTTTGTGTGGAGCCTGATCAGTCTCCAAGTGGGATATTATTAGTATGTGGTGACTGATCATGCTATACTATACACTTTGTAAAACCGTAATTCTAGAAGCCTCTAAAAAGCTTGTTATAAGCAGTTTGGATGGGGGTTGCAGTAGGGAATTATTAGCGAGATCATAATATGTTTTACACTAGATAATACAATAGTTGGATGGCTATGATTTTGTGGATGTAACCCAAATTGGGTGAACCATGTTAAATTCTCTGTGTTTTCTTGTTTCTGCTATAATTTTCTATGTTTTATCTCAGTTTTATTGATCAAATCTACATTTGACTGTTAGATATTTATTTTCTAACCCTAACAGTCATAAATAAATACTTATGAATGAAGATTTATCCAAAGAATAAATAGGATTGGACAACAAGGTAAGCCATCTGATATGCCAAGCATTGTCACCACACCAAGAAAAAAGGAATGCTCTCAGCTAAAATAATAGAAATCAAGAAAGCAAGAAAAAACAAAGCAAAGGCATAGCAACAAAGAAAAAGGAACCTAAGATAACCTATATACAACTATATACAAAGACAAGCTTGAAGAAGCTCAGGCAAGGAAATAATGCTCGAGGTGTTGTTTGTTGACAGGAAATGAAAAGTCCTCTCCAGTAAGTGTCTTGAGGTGAAAGGAATTATCCCCTAAGATTTTTGAGATCTGAAAGGATCCAAGCCAGAGCTTGTCAAATTTTTCATGTCCCCCTTTCTTTTCATGGGCCTTGTCCCAAAAAAGGACTAAATTAGCAATACTAAAGGCCTTGACTTTGGCTTGATGGTTGAACCATCTTTTTACTATGACCTAAAGTTTGATTAAATTTTCAATTACTCTATCATGAACTTCTTCTAGGTGCAACAACTCAGCTAAACAGTCTTCTTCATGGTCTCCTTCCTCATAGTATATGTTGAGAAACTAGAGGGTGGGAATGTTTAGGTGGTAGGAAAGATAGGCTTAGATGGAACAAGGAATCACCCAAAGAATCCTTATGGAATGTATGATCTACCCAAAGGGAAAAAAATAGCTAGGTGTGTCAGTCTTTAGGGTTTCTATCAAGCAGTTTTTTTATCACAGTTATCAAATGTTTATTTGTTGATTCAGCTAGGCCATTTCCCTAGGGGTAATAATTAGAAGAAAATTTTAGTGCAATCCCGTAATCAAAGACCCAACTAGTGAACTTAAGTGAGGAAACAACATAGCCATTATCACACACAAGGGAATAGGGGCAACCAAAATGATTCAAGATAAAACTTTCTAAAAGGTTAACCACTTCAGTAGTACATTGCCTACATGGTATTGCTTATGTCCATCTAGTACAGTAATCAAAGGTGGTTAGAATGTACCTATGGCCTATAAAGGATGGTGGGATTATCGTACCAATGAATTTGAGGCTCGATTGGGTGAATGACCTTACCTCTAGGACTGGTTGCAATGGGACAACAACATTTCTTTCTCTGGTAGCAGCAATTTGGAAAATGTGACAAGTCTAGAAATGGCTATGCACATACTTAAACACCATCAGCCAATAGTACGTAGCCCATAGGATTTGGTGAGTAGTTGATTGGCCGGATCCATGGCCAATGCCAAATTCATCATGAAATTCCTTCAATACTTGGGTTGCTTCCTCTTTTCCAAGGAATCTAAGGTAGATTCCCTCGTGGTTTCTCTTGTACATTATGGATCCTTGTAGCATGTAACTACTACTCTTCAATCTTAGAGCATGCTTTTTTACTCCCTATAGTTGAGGTGGGAACTTGTTGTTTAGCAAATAATAGACAATATCATCGTACCACTCTCTAGGAGAAACATCTTCCAGTTGATATTGTTGCACGGTGAGCTCGGGTCTAGCTTCAGCTAGTGTTTCAGCTATAGCTTGAGTGAAAGCTTTCCCTCAGACCAACTTCATGGTCTGGATATTCATGTCATATTCCTATAGTAAAGTTACCCATTTTTCTCTCCTTTCTTCTAGTTCATTTTGCATCAATAAAGTCTTAACTACTAGGTTAGGAACAATTGCGAATACCTTATTCCACAAGATGTAATGTCAAAATTTCTTAACTCCTTTGAATAAGGTGTACACTTTTCTTTCAACATTGTAGTATCTTAACTCTGCATCTTTCAGTAGGGAACTCATGAAGGAAATTGGGTGTTCACTTCCTTCGTCATCTTTCTAAGTCAGTATACTGGTGCAAGAGTGATCTAAATAAAATGAATAGATGTAAAATTACTTCAAGTAATCTGGGTTGACTAGTATTGGATCATCAACAATTTCCTTCTTGATTTCTTTGAAATCTTACTTGGCTTCTGACATCCATTCGACTTTAGCATCCTGCTTCAACATAGCATTTAGCGACTTCACAATTTTAGCAAAGCCAGTGATGATCTTTCCAAAGAAATATTTTAGCTCCTTCTTGCTACCTGGAAGTTGAATCTTCAAAATAGCTTGGATGCATTTTGGTTCTATTGAAATTCTCTTCTCTGAGATCACATGTCCTAGCAACTTACCTTCCATAACTCCAAATATACACTTCTTCAGGTTCAGGGAAATTTCAAACTCTCTATAATTATGGAAGACCTTAAATAAATCAGAGATGTGGTCCCATCTTTTCTTTCAAAATAAAAATAAGATCATCCATATAGATGATGATCCATATAGGAAATATCCATGGCGCATTGGAAGGTTGTGTTGGTGTTGATTAATTGAAATGACATTCTTCTATATGCTAAAGTTCCCCATTTTGTGGTGAATTTTATTTTATGCATGTCTTCATACTATACAATCACCTAATTGTATCCCGAGTATTCATCCAAGAAGGACATCATTTAAGATCCATTAACTATTTGCAACATTTTGTCCAATGAGGGTACTAGATAGTTGTCTTTTTCTGAGGCTCTATTCAAGTTGTGAAAGTTTATGCATAATCTGATTTCTCCATTCTTCTTGACTGGGACCAAGTTTTCCAACCATGTGGAGTGTCTAACCGGGAATATGATTCTAGTAGACAACTTCTGGAATTCCTTGTAAATGATGGGTTCTAGCAATGCATTGATCGGGTGTTGATGTTGCCAAAAAGGTCTCGCATCTAGCTTGAGAGGGATGGTGTACATAATGATTGAGGTGTCATATGTCTTTAGGTCCTCATAGCTCCAAGAAACTACAACATGGTAATTGTGTAAGGCATCAATAATCCCTTTCCTTTCTTCTATCATGCACACTTCAGCAATGAACACATTCTTAAGTTGTGAGCATCACACTGTTGTCAATGGAATCCTTCTTTGTTTTCTAATCCAGATCTCTGATCTAATGCAAATCAAATATCCACTTGATATGAACCACACCTCATGGTATTGTGTTGTTCTTGAGGTTAATGACTCCCTCTATCTCTAATTCAGCCTCTTCGGGCTCTACCTCATCAATTATTTGAGTTGCAAACACATCAGAGCTAGAGATGAAATCTAGGATATGCTTGTCATCATTGAACACTTGGAAGTTGAAAATATTATTTGGCACCAGTGGAGTGGAAGTAAGCTCAATAGTGAACTTCTTCATGCTAGCTAAGGATAGAGGTTGGAGAGTGCTATCTACCTAGGCTAAGGCATCAGTAGTATGGTTCTTGGAATGAGAGATCAATTGAATGTTAAATGCATCTAACCCTCTATGAGACCCCAGACCCTATGCCTATAATTTTCTAGTGTTCTATCATGGTAGGAATACAATTTCTTGACTTGTTTTACTACTAGCTCCAAGTCACCAAAGACTTGTAACATTCTAACCTTCTTTCTCAAGGCCATCAAGAGACCATGGACTAATTCTTTGTACTCCACTACATTGTTGGTGAAATATAATTGAATTCTATGAGCCACAATGAAAGTCTTACCTGTGGGACTGATAAGCTTGAATCTGGCTCCTGCTTCCTACTTGGATTTGGACCAATCGAAGTATAGTGTCCAAAACTTAGAGGAACCTTGGTCCTTGGAACCAATAGAGCACACTTCTTCTCTTGGTTGGACACCCTTTTCAATATCTTTAGGTGAAGGCATAGATTCAACATGGCTTTGGTTCAGCTGTTCTATTTGGAATTCCTCATTCGGGGTGACTTGTCCTTTGATGTGTTCAACTATTGCCTGGCAAAGGCAACATTCAAATTCTTAGTGGGAGGAATTTTGTACTTGACACCAACTAGATAATAAGAGCTCTTGAAAGTACCTTCTTGTTCCTAAGCTAAGTTGGTCTTGCACGCATTTCTGCATAAAGTCTTGGAATCCATCCAACAATCCCAAATTACCATCCTCATAGGATTTTTCATCATATTATTCAATCAACATCTCTATGCTCTGAGGTGCACTGAATAAATTAGTAGGAGGACTACATAACATGAGGAGAACCTCTTCAACCAATTCCTCTTCTTGGAATTCTAGTTCTTCTTGATATGCCACAGGATAGTAATTACCCAATTGTGTTTCAGGGAACAACACTTCATTTGTATTGTTGTATATTGTGATCATGAATTTCATACATGGCTCCTAATTAATGTGAATCTAGTTTGGAAACCCTTTACATGGTAGCCATGAGTGAGAAATTTTTGTTGCAACATGTCCATTTAACTCTTGAGTGAAGTCCCTTCCTAATATGATACCATATGTGTCTAGGATATCAACAACTTGAATGCCAATTACTTGATGCGCCCTTGGATTAGTAGCAGTCTACGTAGGTATCCTGTTGATTTCTCTTACAATGTTTACCTCTGTCTAGTCCAACTGTGAACCTTCTACCGGGAGGGAGTTGAGACAATTCCTAGATCTTTGCATACTACCAAAGGGATAACATTGGTTGATGCTCCTGAATTGAGCAAGCAATTGTGCAATTTATTTCCAAATATTCAGATAGTGGTCAAGAAGGGAGGAGTTTCCAACTTCCCTTGGAACAAACCCATAAGTGTATCCACCTAAGTTACTTGAGCTTTGACTTTGTTCCTTAGTTGTTTTCTTGCTTGTTTGTTGATTTATGGGATGATCCATTTTATTTTCTAAGATTTCCTTGATCGCAAGCTCATTTTGTGAGTCATCAAAGGAGACCCTTTTAGCACGAACTTCTTGAGCTTTCTTGGATGGGGTAGTCCCATTAAGCTTCCTAAAGAAAAAATTTCTAACTATTGGAACCCTAAGCAATTTGAAGGCTGACAAGCTTAGCTTGACCTTCTTAAATTCTTCTGCCACATACTCCCCCATTTTCCCAATTTCTGCTTCAAAATAAATATCTTGAGAGGAACTAGCAAGCTATTTTTGAGTCTAGTTTGGTTTCCTATTATTGTTGAAATACTGAGTGGGTAGGTGAGGTTAGCCTAGATTATTGTTGGCGTTGGGATCAAGTAGGGTGTTGAAATTATTGGGTGAAGTAAAGGTTGTAAAAGGACTACCTACTTGTTTATTTCTCAAGTTATAAGGGGTTTCTCTTTAATGGAACATTTGGACCTCATCCTCACACGACTCTTCTTCATCTACTAGACCATTATCTACTGAATTGAAAAGTTTGATAAAGGGATTTCATTGCTTACCTCTTTTTCTTTTTCATCCTTTGGGGCAGCGGTGTCATTTTCAGGTACATTGCTCTCACCTCATGGGAAAGGAGCTTGGGTTACCACCAACACTGAGGAGTCATATGGTTTGGATGGGACTATGTCTCTACAACTTGCACCATCTACCACATTTTGGACTTCTACTTGGAAAAAATTTGCAGTAGTTTGGAACTCAGGGAAATCTAATTTAGAATGTCTATTTGTTTTGTGAATGCAACACCATCTAGATAAGGCTGCCTCAACTAAGTATATTTCACTTGTAGTCTTGTCTACATTGGCCAACTAATCAAGAGGGGTGGGAACACCTCCATTATTTTTCCTTGTGTTCCATGTCCAATTATGTCTTTGTGAAGTCCTCCTTTCAAAGCCTTGGTTAGATTTTTTACCTCTATTATAATTTTATTTAGAGGAAGCACCCACATCACAATTGTTGTGGTTATCTCGGTTGATATTGTCTTGGATGCTTCTCTAGGAGGCTTGAAATTGGTTATTTTGATTCCTTAGGTGTTTCATCTCTGTTGACATCTTCTTTAAGAACTCTCTCAGCTCATCTATATGATCCTTCTGTATGTTATTCAACTATTGTGCTTGATTCTAGAGGAAGATTGGTTGTACTACTAGTTGATTTTGTTGAACCAACAAGAACTCAAATCCCTGTAAGTATGCAAGAACCTAAGGCTAATAAGAATATTTTTTTTGTTTTTGTGGTTGCAAGTAGTGAGGCATGAGAACTGCTTGATTCAATGGTTTCCCTAAATGAGGTACCATGGGCAGCTGTGGAACTTGATTCATGATTGGAGTATGATGTGCCAAGGCTTGGGTGAGTCCTTGGATTTCCATTGGATGGGTAGCTAGTCCCAAGGATGGTAGTGGACCAGTAATTGTATGTCCCAAATTGGTGCTTGCTATGACTACTTATGCATAAGCCTGCACCAAGCTAGCAGGCGGTGGGTGCATTCTTTTTACTAGTACAGGCATGACGTTGTCTAAGGCAGCATAGTAGACTTGTCAAACAAAGGGATCATCGACCACATAGGGAACCTACAACCTCATGTAAGCACGATGGAACTGATCATTGAAGGAACTGATTGGTTCATTGAATTCCCCTTGAATGGACATGAATTGGTGATACAATTCAGAAGGACTAATTGGAATCTTTTATTTCTGCAAGAAGGCATTCTTTAATAAATTTCAAGAGGTGATTGATCCAGTCGGCAGGTTGATGTACCAATAAAAGTATTCTTCCTCCAAGGAATAAGGAAAGAGCCAACAAGCCACATCTTCATGATCTATTTTCATGTCCTTCAAAGCTTTTTGGAAGATCTTGATATGTTCTTCAATTTTCCTCTACCGATCACAAGGATGGAACTTCGTGAAAAATCCCTCTAGATTCTTTGGCATGTCATGATATTCATTGAAGGACAAGGGAGATGGGTTGTTTCCTAGCCAAGCCATGATTAGAGGTGGAGGTTGTGTTGGCTATGCAATAGTTACTTGGGTCTATAAAGGAGTATCAGTGGTTGAGGTAACACCTTGGCTATGAAGAGCAAGGACTCGGGCACCACCTTGGCTATGGGAAGTGAAAGATTGTAAGGCAGTTTGGAACAGCTGGGAAGAGGAAGGGGAAGAGTGAGGAAAATGGATGGAAGGCAAGATGGGTTGAGTGGATGAGGCTGAGGAAAAATATTCCCCTTTCTTGGTTCTCTTAGCCTTGGTAGGGGGTGGTATCTCTTGGAATTCCTCTTTGTTGCCAGGTGTTGATCTTAATACTCTTTGGAACCTCTCAAGGGAGAAGGAACCAATTTTATCCAACTTAGCAAAAGGGAGGCCCACTTTCTAGTGCCAGCTCTGTTGATGGGTGTTTTTTCACTTCTCAACACATGTGACAGACAAGTGCACTACCTCTCTTGAAAGGAAACTTCTTACAAACAAGTTGTAGATAATTACCTCAAGGTCTCTCGGGTGTTAGTTCATGACTTGCAAAAACAACTCAGTGGGTTGATGTGATTTTCTGGTAACCACAAGGGGCATGGAAAACTTTCTAATTTGGAATGGAATTAGGTATTCAAATGGAGTTTATGAGATTCTAAAAGTGAGGTGCAATTTCTGCAAGTTCAAAACAATAGTCTAAAACTCCATGTTCAACATCAGATTTGGCTTTACAATGATGTTGGAACTTTGCCTTAACTACTATTTCAAAGAAAGTTCAAAAGGGAAAACAGAGGTAAGAGTTCCTAGACCTGCACCTAATGATGAACAGTGATAATGGAGGATGCTACAGTGGACAACCTTCCAAAAACTAAGTTCCACTTGACCAAACAACATATAGTCTCATGAAACTAGTGCTATATTCTAAGGTCTCTAGATTTTTTAGCTATTCATTCACTATAAAGTATGAATAAAAGATGAATTTCAAGTGTAGCAATAAGTTAATGTTCAAACTAGTTTTATAATAATGTTCATCATCAACAAACAACAAAAAGCATGAACATGGAAGGAATCACCGTGATAACATTCTTCAATATCAATGGAAAGGATAAAATAAAATATTAAAAGCTACTTAAAACACTTAGAACAACAAACTAAATCTATCTAAACCTACCAACTTTGAGAAGATGAAACATGCAACATGCAAGAAACACAAGAATCCAACAAAACAATGAAATTCTATTGAAATTTTTGCAACATGTCTTCACACAACAACTCAACTCTCTCTTTGAAAATGAGAGGGGACCCCTATTTATAGTTTTCCAAAATTGAAATGAATGGCTAGAATTTACTTTCATTCTATGGCCAAGACTCATTTTACATTAGGGTTTCACCTACCCCCAAAATATATTAATATAAAATACAATTTTGTCTCATTCCTATTTCATCCTCTAGTTGCTTTGACACTATAGTAGTTTTTTCGTCTAGTGATTGCCTTCTTTTTCTAGTTATACTATCAAAAAATCATCATCAATCACTGGTTTTCCTTCATTTTTTTGAAGGGTGGCATACTCCACAAATTTTCCAATTAGCGCCTGAAGCTTATCCCATTTTGTGATGTAAAATTGAAGAACTTTGAAGGTCAACCTCTTAAATCTACCAATGATTTGTTCTGAGTATTTTATGCATCTTGGTGTGGCCTTGATTACTTGTTTGGATTGAGTGAATTCCCTTGTAGTGAAGTCCATGAAATATGATGTTAATGCACCTGCTACTCCTAGCTTCATCTTCTTATGGAAGAATGGCCTAATTTTCTCAAGATCCAACTCTAGGGTGAGCATGTCATAGTCCATCATCAGCTTGAGGTAATCTTTGCTATCTATCTTGTGCTATTTGACCCATTCAAGGTCAAGCTCAGCCTCATGCAACACTCTTTCTAGGACATCCTTCATGTGATCTAGGCTCATTTTCCATGTCGTCACCAGCTGGCGATCATCCTTAATGAGCGCCAGTTCCTTCTCCCATGTCTTTTTAGACATCTTTAGAATGGCCTCGAGCTTATGATAGGTGATCCTATATAGATCGGTGAATAAGTGAAATATCTTTTCTATGCCCTTCAATTGCTTCTACACATATCAAAATTTGTTGGTAATTCAGATAGCATGGCCTATGCCCATGTAACCATTGTAAAGTACTCATTGGAACCAATCTGTAGTAGCCTTAGTCCAATTCTTCATCTTCTCCATCCTGGTGAGTTCTTCTTGGGAGAGAAGTGAAGGTGTAGAAGATGTTGTTGGAGCTTCTTCCTCTAGGGAATTCCATTGTTGAATGTAGGTAGTGAGATCTACCACTTATGTTTTTAGTTCCTCCTTAGAGGACTGATCCTTGTTCATTTGTTGCATGATCATAGCCACCGACCCTTAGATCTCATCAAATTTCTGCTCTCTTGTGGAAAGGCCCAAGTTGATGGTGGAAATATTATAGCTAACCCATACACCTTTATCTGTCACTGATGTGGTGATTTGCATTGTTCTTGATCTAGATGCATCAACTATGATGTGGGAACAGACTCTTGGCTTCTTCTCTTTCCTCATAATTTTTTGAGCTCTTTCCAAGATAGCCTCAATTCTATCATTTGGATCAGCAAGAGAAGGGTCTTTCTTTTGTAACTATCTCTCCAACCAATCAGGCATTTAAGTTTCCATTTTTGGTGATTCATGATCACCTTCCTCTCTTTGCACATGTTGGAGCTATTTCTCCTCATGGCTTGGGGCTTCTTGTTCTCTTCTTTCCTCTTCTTCATTTGAGTCCTCAATATGTATAGTCCTTTCCTTTTATGACTTAGTGGTGGCTATGTTCTCTGTAGTGATTCTTTCCTTATTAGGGACTCTTTCTTCTTCCTGTTCAAGCTCTACATGACTCTCAAGCTCAGGGCTTTTTTTGGCACATCTTCTTCCCTTTAGGTGTTACTTCTTCTTCTTGAATGGGGACTTTGTCTTTCCCAAACAGTGGAGGCTCTTTGATTATCTCCATGTTGACATCAATGTCCTCTTTTTCTTTGGAAGGTTGCTTCTCAGATTCAACCTCCTCTCCTATATCCTTGAGATGTTGGGACAACTCCTCTTCAAGCTCTTGGTCCAAGGTCTCTACGATGTATTTGACAATGAGATATTTAGTGTCCTCCTCTAAAGAGGGTGAATTTTCCTCATTAGTCGACACCTCATACATGTTCATGCTCATTCCACCCTCTAGGTGCTCAAAATAATCATCCTTAAAAGGATCCTCGGGTTTCTCAACTATATTTTTGGCAGCCTCCCTTTGATGTTTCACCATTTCTTCTAATATATGCATGGTGGCCTCCATATTTGGTGGTTTTGTAGGTGATGGAGGAATGGGTAGGCCAATAGCAATCTAGGACATCACATCTTGAACTATAGTATTCATTATCACCCTAGAGAGCTCATCAAGTAATCCTTGCATATACTTGGCTAAGGCTTCTAGTATGGTGAGTGGTTGTAAAGTGGCAATGGAAACTCAAGGTATTGCAGAAAAAAGAGTGGGCAGTGAGGTAGATGTAGCGGGGATGTCATAGCTGAGGAAGAGTCCAAAACCATTATTGGGGCTATTAGTGAGATGTAAGTGAGTTGGAATGAGATTTCCATGGCAAGCGGAGAGGAAATAGGAAATGCCTAAGAGGCAGGAGGTGGAGGAGTGGCAATGACAGTGGTAATGGTAGGAGTAGAGGTGGTTGGTGGTGACTACAATTGATTGACCTCTTCTTCTCCATCATGTTGTAGATTGTCCTCAATGATTCGCATGTCACTGAATCCTCCTATTTTCTTTGCCTTCTTTGAGAATTCTCCCTTCGTGGTCTTCTGTGTATAGACCTTATGTTTGGGTTGGTGTTTAGACACATCCTTCCTTTTTCATGATCTTGTTGCCAAAGGAGATTTAAGGATCTCTCCTATTGGGGTAGAAGTTGTTCCACTATTAGTTTCACTTTTGAGCTAATCCTTGAGCTCACCTTATGTCAACACGACTCCTTGCAGTTTGAGCTAGGTGATTTGAGCATCTACCCAATGCCTTGTTCTATTTTCAATTGGCCTCATTACAATATTGAGGTCATTGACCTCTTCTTCATCCTAGTCTATTAGTGGCAATGTCAAGTTGGCCACAACATCAAATCTCTCATCAAGAATAGTGTCCTCCTCCACAATTTGATCAAGCAATAGGAATAGGTTTATTGACTGCACAAATTGGGTCGTCATTTGCATATAGTGCCTCATGCTCACCTCCTTTTCGTCCTGACAGCTAGCTTAGAAGTCTTCAATATGAGGAAGATGAGCATACTTCCTTCTGACCATCTTCTTCAGTTTCCCATAAGGGTCCATTCTTGGTCGAGCAGTGTGGAGATCCAAATTGTACTCCACTATCTCCTTCTCTAAATACTTTGTGCACTAGGTAGTGAGGATGGCATACATCCCTTTCCTGAATGTGAGGGGATATAGGATCCCTACTTGGTTTTTTTCACTTAGTAGAGTGTGGGAATTTATTAGTTTTCAGGAGACCTCCAATATAATAATTCAATTGTTGGGGTACTATGGTAGCTTATAGGGTCATTTAGAGAAACCCTATGTTCTGATATACAAGAATTTTGGGAACTAGATGAATAGGTACCTGAATCATTAAATGAATGCTTAGACACTATGCAAGAATCTTCTCTTAAAATCTCCCCCAAGGAGTCTGATGATATTCCCAATGAAGGCATCATTTACCCTCTAATATTCTCTCTTGAAGTTTTTGTACTGTAGCTATGGGTAACGATCATACACTTTGAGTTCTCCCCTCCCCGAATTCAGGTTCTTTGCAACAAAGAGGCCTTTGTATGGGAATTCCTCCACTACTAAGTATACTAGGTAGGATGTCATGTAGAAATAATTTTTTTTCTTTATTACCATAAGTTGTTTATGCATGTTGTCGCTAATGATCTTGGCCTAGTGGGACTTCATTTTTCCAAGTATGATCTCCTCAATGAAATATAAAATCCACTCTTGGAAGAAGGAAGCAATGGGGATGCCCATTACCCTATTCAATAGGGTGACCAGATCATGGTATTCTTCATAGAGGTCACTTGTGAAAATCTCTTTGGGAACCTTAGCAGTAGTACCCCTCTTTTCCTTCAACCAATGTTCATTGATTAGCTTCTTACACCCTAGGGGGTCTACTTTCCACATATTTTTGGCATATCCCTTCTTTGTTTCGTCCATGGGGTCAAATGTAGGGATATGCAATATTTGACCTATGGATCAGGGAAATAGATCTACAAACACTTTTCCATCATGATCTATGATCTTTCTACTATTTTTATGGTAGCACTCTCGAATACCATCACTAGTTTTGGAGCTACAAGTGTAGGTGGGAAACTAGCTACCTTGGCGAGGCCACTCTTTTTTTATTTTCTAGGCATTCTCAGTTGTAGGGTTGATCATGAAACTTCATCTAAATTCATTAATATCCATATGCCATAGTTTGGTGTTTGATACTAAATCCTTGGTAGAGGTGACTTTGGACGTGTTTTCCACCCTGTGGAACTGGTACGTCATTTGATCTATTTCCCCTTTCACTCTCAGTGCTTTCGCAAGCTTCTTTCATTTATCTTTTATAGTAGACTTCCCCGATGTACCCATAGTAGATTCAATAAATCCTGGAAGAAGATATGCAGTAAGCATATTCACATCAAAAATTAGGGAGGCATTCATAAAATCGTACAAAACAAGGGTTAGAGCCAACAATTCATCTTTAAAAGATCACAAAATCTATTAACATTCATCGTTTGAGGCTTGCTTGGGCCAAATACAAGGATGCAGGCCAAGGGATGAGGGTTTCCCTTGGTTGGAGGCTGTCAGGAGCAGTCAGAAGTGGAATTATGTTGAGGTCACAGTGGCCCGCACACAATGACCCACACTCAAGGTTCTGCATTGGGGATCTGGTGGTTAGGATCCTCAATAAGACAATTGGCACATTGGGAAATCAACCATGAAGTCTTTAGAGGCATGCAATTGGTCAATTTTCTTGTGTGGGTTCAAGGAGTGTGGAAGCTAGAGGCACCACAGATGTTTGGAGCTCTATCGTTGAGAAACAATAGTCAAGAGGCAGAAACCCACAAGAGGAATCCGGCAATGAAGGACCCGCAGGCGACTTGGATGGCTTGGATTAACTCTCTTTGGTTTGATCATTTAAAAGTTTGCAAACAAGGACTAGTAGAAAGCTATTGGGATATGGTTGTTTGGAAAAGTCAGTAATGAGGTGGCCATCTATAGAAGGTGGTTTGCACTAGCGAGTCCACAAGGCACTCTCGCTTTGGTCACTTTGTTGAAGAAACTCAAACATTGGAGGAAGGGTTGGAATCCACAAAGCAGGAGGAAGGTAGGGTGTGAATCTTTGCAAACAAAAACCAGATGATAGTGGGCCATAGGTGATGGCCCACAAGGAAAGGCCTACAACACATTTTGTTTAGTCATTTTCATGCTAAAGGCTCAAAGGGAAACAATGGGGTCAGAGTCTGCAATGCGAACCGATGGGGTTCTATGGCTATTTTAGGATGGTGATGATGGCAGGGCGGTCTGCAGATAAACCCCTGCAAGGTTTACCCCATACATGGTTTACGCTTAGTGTTTCTTCGTTTATAAACCTGAATGGTAGGGAGGACTTGGGAATCCATAGTGTGGGTAGGATTGATGACACAACCATCCATGGGAGGCACTAAGATAGAGGTGAAGGGTGGACAAAATTCCACAAGGGAAGACTTGTAGGGAAGCTTTGGCTTGGGTTTTCTCATGAAAAAAATGCACGGCCAGTTGGATGGTGGGCTCCATGATGTAGGGAGTGGCCTTGCCTTAGACACTAAAAGAGACAACATTCATGACATGTTGGGTTGTAGATGATGGCCCGCAAAGGAATACTTGATGGAGATGGCTTTGGTAGAACCCACGATGCAAGATGTTGCTCAAGGTCAACTATTTAAGAACAATGACAAGACAAGGGCCAACCACATGTAGTAGCTTGCATTAGCAGACCTACAAGGGTTCTCAGATCATAAATTTATCATTTTAAGTATTAGTGTCTTAGGCTTTACTAGGGTGGCGGAAGGATGACAACCGCCCATAGAGGTGGACCCACATAGGCATGAAGGGTTTTGTTTTTGTTTAAGTGATTTTTCACTTTGAGTGGTTGTGATGAGCATGCAGGTCGCAAGGATTTTAATGCCCTACGAAGAACACCGACAGTGGGGCCAACTTCTGCAAGGCCCAAAATGGCAGTGTGTGAGCAAATTTTGAAGGATTGTTAAAGTGGGTTTGTGTAGAATTTGATGGTGAACCAACCTCCCAAAAGATTTTTTTGAGGTTCACCTTAAGATTTTAAATTAATTTAGAAGACTTAGCTCAAAAATACATTTTCTAGGTTAACGATGATAGACATACCTGGAAGCACAAAGAAATTGATAAGGGATGAGCTCCAAATCCTTTAGAAGGTTGTACAGGCATAGGGGAGGCAATTGTTGTTTGGTGTCTGACATATTTTGACTTTGGTCGGTGAAAATAATAGGTCAGAGGGCCTATTTATAGGAAAAAATGGATTTATGATCCATATTCAATGCCTGTACGCTGACTGGTGGGGTAGCTGGGCATGAAATTCAAAAGGCTGATGGCGAGGAAGGTGGAGCCCACAAGGCAGAACGAACCCCAAGCACTATTGTTTGACAGGTAGCAGAAATAGGACAACAGATTAGCATGCAGGTAGACATCCCAGGTTAGCCATTGATGAAACAATGAGTAGAAGGCAGTGACGTGCAAGGGGATCCTGCAAGGGCAAACCCGTAGGAGCTAAAGGATGCCAGTTTGAAGACTAAGGGAAACCTACCAAGGAAATTCTGCAAACGCCAAGGAATTAGAAACTTATTTTTGGGTGGTGAATTTTTGTTGACTGAGGATAATGACTTTAGGGTCCTTTGACCACTTGACGCTCAAAATTTAGGTGAATGCAAAATGAGGTGAAGTAAAAAAATGACCTCGAGAAGGAAAAAAGAGAGGGTCCCCATTCTAAATGGGGCGTGTGTGCTATAAGCACAATAGGGTCTATTTCAACTTGGTACACTTTATTATTATAGGCATACTTCATGATACGATGAAGAGTCAAAGGAATCTCATGGATCCAAGGTCTTCATACAAGAAGATTGTATGAAAGATGATCATGAAGCTAGAAATGAATAGTAGTTTGTAAGGTAGCCTTTCCAATTGTAATAGGAAAAGTAATTACACCAAGTGGTTGCTTTCCTACGTTGTCAAATCCTTGAATTGATAAGGAATCAGGTTCAATTCTCAACTTATCCATGCCAAATCTATCCAAAAATTTTACACTAGACACATTAAGAGTGGAGCCATTATAAAAAATGGTTTGCTTTGTTCCCATCCTATTATAGATAACTATTATCATGAAAGCATCATTTTTCTCTATCATTTCCAAAGGGGGTAGCTCATGTTGATTAACAATAATGTCCACATTGTTCAAAGTTATAGCTTGAATTTTGGCTTCTAATTCATTTGATTGCACATTAAGAGGGGTAGGAACTTGTTGTAAGGCACTCTGAATCATGTTATGATAATGAGGGGAGGCTTGAATAAGATCCCATAATGATATCTTAGCAAGAGTATTCTTTAGTTGTTCAACGAGATTATACTCCTTTCCACTTTGTAAACACAAACAAGGAGGACTAGGTAAGATAGGTTGAGGTAATGGAAGGGATGTTGAAGGTGTTTGTCTTCGTTACAGATTTTTTCTAGTGTTATATCTATGAGAAATGATATTATAACTCGTCTGCTATGAAACATTATTCGTAGGTAGGTAAAGGATAAGTTCTGGTTTGTTTTGAGTTTGTGATCATTGTGAGGGTGGGTAAAGAATTAGAGGATTCTTAGGGTGTCCCACAGGGTATGTAGGAGGTCCATTAATCAATGGGGATCTAATGGACTCTTGTGTATTCATAACTTCAGTGGTTTTGGTTTTATTTCTTTGTAATGAAGGGGAGTCTAGTGTCATATTTTCACCATCATCTAAGGAATTCACATCACTGTTATTTAAAGAAATGTTTCCATGTCATTTTCTTGCACCATGATATCCTCCCTAGGAGGAGATATTTTAGGAGAGCTACAAAGTAGATGTTCATGAAATTCAAAGTTTGGTTCTTCTAAAATGAATTCATTGCAAGGGAGTTAGCAATTGTTGGATTGCCTTGTTTATCAATAGTGGGCATATTAGGAGAAGGCTCAATTTGATTATTGTGATTTTCCATGACTTCATCCTTTTGCTCTAATATATCATTCTTTTGTGCCATACTATCTACCCTAGAAGAAGATCTCTTAAGATGTTCCTCATATTCCATTTTTAGATTTTTTTTAAGTAGCTTCATCACAAATATAGGAGGTATCAAGAGAAGGAAAACTATGATTTTCATGCTTACCAAATAGATCTTTCGAAATGGTAGGAGCATTAGGAAAGGGAGGAACAAGGTTCTCTTGAATATCAATAAGTGTGTCTTCTTACACTAAACTATCTTCTTCGTGTCAAGGAGGGATATTAGGAGAAGGAAAAAATTTATTGCCATGGTTATCTATGATTTCATCCTCTTTCACTAAAACATCCTCACAAAGGATGAATGGAGACTAGGTAAGGTGATGTTTCAAAATGTGTCTATGATCTCCTATTCTTGTGTCATAATATCTTCCCAAGAGGGAGGAGGAGAGAGACAATCAATAATTTAATTATTCTCAATGATTGTATCTTCTTTCACCAAGATACCTTTGTCACTAGTAGGAGAGGTATCAAGAGAAGAATGATTATGGTTTCCATGATTGTCTATGCTTGTGTCTTCTTGTATGATCATATCATCCTCACTAGTGGGAGAGATAATAGGGTTTGAATGAGTGATAGGAAATGTAATATTAAGGATTGAGTCAATGGTTTGTTCCTCTTTCTGTAAGATGTTGTCATAGATAAGAAAGATAGTGGAAGGATGGCTAACATGTTTTTTAATGACCTCATTGTTGTACTCTAAATTGAACTAATAAGAGGGGATGTTGTATTTATGTGATCTATTCTTAACCATATCAAAACAACATCTCTTAAAAGGAAACATGCTAAAATGACAAAGTAAACTATCTAATTTATGCATTTCTTCAAAAATGTAGACAAATATCCCACATATTTGAAGGTTTTGGAAATTATTTTTGAAGTGCTTTAAAAATGACTACACTACATGGATGATTTGACCTAGATACATAAAACAAAAGTTCCTAAAACTTTCCAGACTGATATTATAGGTTACCAACAAGCCTAGGAAGTGTAGAAACAAGGATTTTGATGTTGTAAAATATAGTTTTAGGCCTGATTCAGGACTAAATCACCCACACAGGTGAATGTGTTCCAATCAAGGTTTTCCAAGGATTCAAAATGTTGATAAACAGTTAACCAAAAATACCTAAAAATTAGTAAAAACCACCTGTATTGGGACTAAATCACTTGAACGGGTGTATGAGTCCCAAATTAGGGTTTTTACACTTAAATCAACAAATTTTGAGTGAATGTTAGGATTTCTTGTTTGAATAATGTCTAGATAGTATGGAATTATAGATTTGAAATGAAATTCAATGATGCAAGATGAAAAAATGCAACCTATATGCACTTTCACTAATGCGATATTAAGAAACCCTAGATAAAAATTAACTAATGCAAAACGTAATGCAAAGTTAAGGTAAGTTAGATATAGTACTAGGATGCACTCTAAATCAAAAATGAGGTGTTCATGTTGGGTTCACCAAAATAAAATGAAGGAAATAGGGTGCTCCAATATTTTGGGAAGATGGAACTTGGGTTTAGGACCTATTTCACTTAGTTCATTCAAGGCACTAGTAGAATTTGGAAAATAAATGACTGTGACTAAAAATTTTAGTCACGTGACTAACACTAGTAGTATTTTAAAAATAAATGACTAATTTGGTCATTTATAAGTGACTAATTTTGTCATTGGGTAAAATCACAACTAAATGACTAAATAAATGAATGAATAAATGAATAAATAAATGACTAATATCAGACAAATAAAAATGACTAAATAAATGATTATTACTCCTCTATTCTTTTTTCTTTTGAATTTGATCATAATCCATAGAGTTTAAGCCCCCCTCATGGGACCCCTACCAAGCTTGTTCCCCTCCCAAGGGTAGGTTCTTATGCATTACTCACCCATTCGCCACTGGAAACACCACTTCCTGTCCAACTTGCATGTGTTAAGCATGCCACCAACGTTCATCCTGAACCATGATCAAATTCAAAGTTTCATTACTTATTACTTATAGCTCCCTTCTTCGTGGACAAATTTGATTCACAAATTATCTATCATCTATATAATATTAAGTCCTCTATTCTATTAAGTCATCTATATAATATTATTATATTATATTATATTAATAATATTTATAATATAATATATTATAATATATATAATATAATATATATTATAATATTATAATATTATATAATACTATAATATAAATATTATAATATAATATATATTATATTATAATATAATATTGTATAATATTAGAATATTATATTTTTACGCTGAAGGCGTGTCCTATTTGAGAATTGCAAAGCTAATTATGAAATCAAAGGTCAAAAATTCATTAGAAACAATACAATACGGTTGATTTAATCTCGTCCATACAATGTTTTTAAGTTTTTTTTTAATAAATGTTGTTTTTTCTCCCACTTGCAAATGTTTAACCCACACGTTTTCTCCAGCAGTCGAGAAGTTCTACTACAGAAGAATGTGTGAATTATTCTATGGAACAAAACATGGCACACAGTGGAGTAACCCTGAAATACGACCCTTTTAACACTTGTCCACTATGGCGTGTTATCTCCAACACTCGGCAACCTCTCCTTCAGAAGAATGTGGCAGTTATTATGTCCAACAAAACATGGCAGATAGTGAAGTAACCCTAAAATATGACCCTCTAACAGCCTATTGGTTTCATAGTAATTTCTCTTTAGATTGCTTTTTATTTTCATATTTTCATCGACTTGTTCATAGTTGCATTGTAATATTCTTCTAGAAAGCTCTGCTCATTTTCATCCTCCACATCCTTGACACACCATTTCTACAAAATTTTGAGGTAAGTCAGTTGCCCTAGTTTGATTACTGCTTTTTGGCAACTTACATGTGCACCTCATTTTTTGTTAAGCTATAATTTATTCTATAACAATTGTTTTGTTATTGTATGTAGGTTACAATCCGTATATTCTCTTTGTCAGCATCGTTGACATTAAGACACAATTTTTGCATAATCTTGAGGTAATTCAATTGCCCTGTTTTTCATATTTTATATTCTGTATTTTTTGGATTTCTTACCAGACCTCGATTCAATTCTTAAATGTGATGTATTGTAAGTGAGACATCACTCAAATTTAAAAACTAATATATGCTAGGGCTTTAATTGTAATGGTCATCGCCCCTCTCTACAGGTTGGGTTGAGTTTGTGTTGTTATCATTCAGCCATTCATAGGTATTCTGTAATGCGTATCTTGGCATAGATTTAGCTTCAACTTCATGATTTTACTCATTTACTGAATGATAAACTATGGTCATCATTTTAATCCTTGTTGCGCTTGTTATATATATTCTTATAATTCTAGAAATTCTACCAAATTGCTCACATGCCTTGTGTATTGTTCCACATTATGCATATGTCTACCAAGGAACTTGAAATTCCATTTGACATAAATCACTATTCATTTAAAATATTCAAACACATCTAAAATTCTGGAGTACATTTTTCCCTAAGATCCCTTCACCAGATTTCTATACCTTAAGAGGACATAAGTGCTAGAAGTTAGATCCCAAAGTTAGATATTAGCCTCCCTCATCTTCAGTCTGTAAAATATTATTAGTCCATATAACAATAGAGGAGACAACAGGGATTACTCCCAAGGATTATTCTAGAGTTGTCTTGACAGTTGTGCCTTTTCTATGCTTCCTAATTTTGGATACATGTCTAGAAGGGTAGTTGGAAATACAACATTTGGCAATATCCCCCTTATTTGTCCACATATAAAATCTATTGGAACTATGCGACACAATTACTATGAAGGAGGATTGTGTTGTGCTTGTATTTTTATGGCAATTATATGTTTGTTACCCCTATGTGTTACCCATAGTATACACCACACTTTGGCCTCAATTCGTGGAGAAAATGCTTCCAAACATCATGGTCTAAGTCAAGTTTGGATGGATATTCGAAATAGAGGAATAGGTCAACTTTCAAAACATGTATAAATGACAGAAGTAGCACAATAGAGCCCTTGATGAGCACTTAGAATGTAGATTTGTGGTCCACATATTATGTATAATTTAGAATATGCACAAAATACGATCAAGAAATACATATAAATATTAAAATTCAACATATGATGTCCTCACCCATCAACATGTATGTATAGAAAAATCTCAAGGATGTTCTCTTGTTTATTCATAACCTGATGAAATGCCAACATTGTTGTCTTCCCTCGAGATTTCATTTTCAAGTCCATTCTCAGCAATTCCTTGTAGTAGGCATGATGTATGATATCTATCTAGAGTCAATGATAAAGGGGACACCATGTTTTTGTCAAGATCCCTCTTTGTGGGTGTTTGGACAACATGAACATCATGAATACTCGAACTGTCTTCATTTGAATCAGCACATGATCCTCTCTCCCACTTTTCACTTCTATCTTTAAGCAAGTTCCACCGATACACCTCAACTTCATCCTTTAGATCCAACCTTTCCCTTTCTAGTATGACTATAATCTCCTTGAGAATTTCAATCGCTTCTTCATCATAGACTGATTTCTCTTCAACTATTCTCTTGAATTTCCAAGCTTCCATCTCAGTAGATGCCTTCTCACTTTGAATATGTGATATCATGGCCCAAGTTTCCTCAACAACAGTTTGAACAACATTTCACTCTTGATCAAGTTCTAAAGACAGAGCCTTTCAAGCTTCCCTTTCTTCTTTGAGTTGTTTTCTCAAATCATTGATTTTGTATGGTACATCCAACTCAGGTAGGGATGAGGTCTTTTCTAGTTGATATCAATTATTTGAAGGAAAAACCTTATTTATAGTGTCTTCAGCAAACAAATTAGATACACCTGGAACAGAAATACTTAGGGTTATTATTTGCTATTTTATTAGTTTTAACTTATCTGTAGTTATACAACACACTCAAAATTTAACCTAAACTTTACAAATTATTATTAGTTTGACTTGGCTTCATTTAACTTATTAATGTACCTTAAACTCCTCAGCACGTTTATAACATTTCTGTAACATTTGGTTTAGATATGAAATATCAACAAGTCTTGTCTATGCTCTACATAGTTTTAGAGGCGGCAAGGCTCCTTCAAACTATTACTAACCTAGAAGCTCAATGTCCAACATATTATATCCAATTGATGTAGCTAACAAATTTCTAGTACATTCTCCAACAATAATGATATTTTCATCACCATGCAATCTTGATGGAGCAGCATTGGTGTCCTGCGATGACCTCTCGTCAACTTTCTATTTCTGGTATGCACAACCCTAATATAGACATAGGTACATAGGTATATCATAATATCATGGAAATAGGTACATAACATTTTGTTTCTGGTATGCACAACCCTAATATAGACATAGGTACATAGGTATATCATAATATCATGGACATAGATACATAACAGGAAGACTATCTAAAATAGTTTTGATTGTTATCTAGTGAATTACAAAAGTAACTAAAACAACATCTTCCTTGCTCAACATAGCTCACTTTCATCAAGTGCATGAGTGTCAAAACCACTCTTGGTTGCACTGATTTCAGTTTGCATATCTTGAATTTCTGAATGAGTTGCAGGATCCATCATTTGGGATTCTTGTGGAGCAAGTGAATTGTAGTAGGAAGGGCCACCATTTAGCATCTATGGAGTAGGTAGTAATTTATCACATGACCCATCCATAGGTTGCACATCTATTAAATTTGCATTCCTTTTAGAGGATGAACCACTTCTTTCAATGATGCAACTCCACTTAAAAGGAAACTTAGTGAGAATATGACATTCTATGGATGAAAACATTCTAAAAATCCATTCAATGAACACTCTCTGCACAGAGACATTATTGTCTATGGAGTTCTGGTCCTGGGTGATATCATTGTAGGAGCAAGGTAAATGCAGACCAAAGAAGCTCAGGAACTTCACTATAAAGAAAACAATGGAAGCCACCCAAAGCAAACTAAAGGCCTTGACAAATTTGAAAAATATGGTGATTAGTGATGAAATGGTCCAATCCTGAAGTGCGTTGCAAACCATTACCAACCCTTACCTACCCCAAAGCAACCAAAAGAAAAACCAAATGAATAAATTGAAAAATGTAAACAAGAATTTGCATTTTCAAATGAAAAATAGCATAGCAGCAACAAATTCCAAGCTCTTAGGTATGATGATCAACTCGATAACACCACAAACATGTTGGGCTTGCAGAGCCAATCCAGGGGGTTTCTTGAATAGAATAAAGCCACATCAATTGGAATTTCTCATGAGATCCTTGAGACTCAATACAATAGCAATGGTTTTCAGGTTCATCCAGCGAGATAGAGCTCATGAGTCTCTCATTTATATGCAAGGTAACTAAGGAAGAATGCACTCACTTATAATTTTTTTCCCATCCAAAGGGGGACTTTCCTAAAAGATGAAAGGCAAATGAACTACTTCAAGATTGATACCCTAAAAGGAATCCCTGCCTATTAATAGTGTCATTTAATTTTTGAGGTTAAAATTTTGTAATGATCATACTGGATTTTCAAGCAAGGGTATCTGGAATAATGACAAATTCTCCTTATATTCTTAATTTGGAAACATGACATGTGGGTTAGAAATCCTATTGATGGAGCTGGTGAAGGGTTTGTTCATGTTGAGTAACCTATATTTGTGCATAAACTCAATTGGCTATTCATGTACCATGGATATCCAAAAAACATCCTGCAGGTTATGTTTGTGGGTTTGTCAATTTGGGTAATTACTTACCCGCTTATTGCTCTATTTGTTTAAGGAAAAAATAATCAAGATTGTTATGTAATGTCAACTTAAAATTTGTGTGTCTATTTAGCAGTCAATATCACCGGCTTGAGTTTGTTTGAATTTTGTTATAGAAATTGAAATGCAATATTTCCATGCTCTCCTACAGAGGGTTTATCTGAATCTTTAGACTATGTAAATTTTGATGCTTTGTGTTTATCACTGTGTTGGAAAATTGTACACATTTTTTGTTAGTGGTATGGTTATTTTTTTTCCTCCAATTACAGAATGCTCAATGAGGAGTTGGATCATGCAGAGCTTGATGCACAAGTGAATCTTTCTAGACATTCAAATATTTTCTCTCACATAAAATGCTTAATTTAACAAATTACACTAAAAGGGGTAATACAACAAATAGTCCATGTTACTGATGTGGTTATTCTGATCAGGCAGCACTAGAACACCTACTCCAGAGGACTGCTATTGATAGATCAAAAATAGTTGTATTTCAAAGATCAAAATGGCTCTTTCTCAAACAATCTACTCCCTCATAGAATATAGTTTCTCACAATTTCAAAATGTATCCTCCATATTTTTCATCCAACCAAGGAAATGATTAGATCAATGAATGCTCCAGTCCAAATACTCCGACTTTCGATATTTGGAGTTGATTGAATACAATGGGGATTGGTTAATTTTTTCTCAGTTTTCTACTTATTTTTGCACTATGTATATAAATGTAATATTCACGCATTCCTCTCTTCACATCAAGGAAAAAGTAATACGAATGGCAGAGCTTCCCTCCTATTTTTCTTGTAGATTCTTCTTTCCATCAAGGAAAAAGTATGGCAAGTTTTTGTTCTCCTTGGGAGGGTATTAACTTTTATTGTTGGCAATTTCGAGTTTATAAAACTAAACTAACTATTATCATAGTTTTAAGTTTTAAACATTAGGCTTTCTCTTCAACTAATTATACTATAAATAATAATTAATTAATTAACAAATCCATTTCTATAAATTCTTTGACAAATTGCATTTATTTTGTTATATACTACACCATTGTTGATTTTGTAAAATAATAATTAATTAATTAATAATATATTACAATAATAATAAATAAATTAATAATTTACTATTAATAATATTTTATTATTCATAATATAATATTAAGGATAACAATATTTTTCAAAAAATAATATTTCTAAAAGATTTTCATAATAAATAAATAGTGGACATCATATATACAAACTTTTTTTATTAATTGACCTTCAACACATCTTCGGCGTACCCATTGCACACCAAAGTGCGATTGCTAGTTATATTATATTATATTATTAATATTCCATTTCCAATTTTTTTTGCATAATGGGTGCCAAACTTTTAGTTTACCGCCATTAATTTTCATTTTAATAAACATATTTTAAACCCTTGGTCGAAACTTATTTTTAGGTTGCAGCTCGCCAAATCGGAGAAGTGAAAGGTCAAAACTAGTGAGGAAGAGTTTGGAAGAGCAAAAACCAATAGCGGCAGTGAAAGCGGAAAAATTTGGAGGTAAAGGATGCATTAACATTAAAATCTAAATGTGCTCAGTAATAGGATCTTCTGCAATTTTCAAGGATGCATGTTAAAACCTAAATGTGCTTAGTATTAGTGTCATGGTTTAAATAGCCTCCTTGATTCCATTGGCAACCTGTCATAGCTGCAACCTTGAACATAGAAGGGTGTGAACGTTTAAATAACCTTCCTGATTTCCTTGGAAACCTGTCACAACTGCAACACTTGAACATGGTAGGGTGTATAGATTTAAATAACCTCCCTCATTCCATTGGCAACCTGTCACAGCTGTAGCACTTGAACATAGAAATGTGTAAGATTTTAAATAACCCCCATGATTCTATAGGCAACCTGTCACATTTGCAACACTTAAAAATAGAAAGTTGCATAGTTTTAAATAACCTCCCCAATTCCATTGTCAACCTCTCAGAACTACAACACTTTAAAATAGGTACCCAAAGTTAGCCTAGATTTAGGCTTCTTTGGTGAAATATATGGCATCTTGGAGCTGGTCCAACCAGTCTCTATCCTAGGAATACAAAGGTAATTCTTTATAGTTGATCTTCTTCAAAGCTCTATAGTCAATAATATACAGAGTTTCCATATGCCATCGATAGGGTAATACACTAGGGAAAATGTGTCCTTTCTATATCAACTCATGAATTTGGCACTTTATTTCACCATTCTCTAGAAGAGAGAAACAACATAGACAAGCAATGGGTAAAATAGCATTTGGAATGAGATCTATTTAGTGTTCTACTTGGCAATAAGGTGACTCTTGTTGGTGGCTTGAAAATTTCATTGGATCCATCTGCTTCTACTACACTATTTGGAGAAGTTGCTAGGTTTCAATTTGTAAAGACCTTTATGGACCTATACAAAAGTTTGTCTAAGTAGATTTTACAAACATCTAATGGCAGTATAATGACCTTATCATTGAAAGATTTGATTGCATAACAAATTGGTACTGTTGAGTGAAACATTTTTTTTTTGTTGGTGAACAGGCCTTTATAGGACCTGTACATTATACTTGGTTTATTTGTTGTTTCGTAAGTAAACTTTTTATTATCAGTCCTCTCACATAGACAAAATCTTGCTTGCAACCATAACTACCAAAGCTTTTGTAGTTGTGTGTAGTCCACAACAAAATATCGTCAACTCTAAAAATCAGTGTCAATGGCTATACTACAGAATATGTAGCTCTTTATAGTACTGGTTTCTATCAATTGTTTAGATAGTTGCCAGCAACTCACCGAAAGTTTGTGCCTACATGGTGATAATGACCAAAAGTGACTTCCAATCCTCACATGATGCTTTTTCTTGAACATCTTGAAATTCAAAGATGGTGAACTACCTTTTCCTACCCACTTTCTTGGTTTCATGCATGTGTGTATGTGTGTGCATATGTGGGTGTGTGCATGAGCTTGTGGGTGTGTTCTAGGATAGTTTAGCTACTCTCATTTTTGGATTAATTCATTCTTTCTCAGGAACCTCTCTTTGTACAAAGCTTACCATTAATGAAATCTACTCATTAATAGGGTGAACCCATTATTGATTTGGAAAGAAGACAACTACTATTTTGAAGTCAGAAATAGGTAAATTTATTGATAAATTGATAATGAATTTGACTCAAAAAATATGCAGTTGAATCCTGATGAAAGCATCAGAATAGGTAAGTTTATTTTTTAGCTCAATTTTTGCTATCACAGGTTTTCAAAATTGAAAATTCATACTAGTTTTACAGAGATTTACTTTGATACAGGTGATTAACTCTTTAACAGTGGTAAAAAGAGAGATGACTTGCAAACAAAATATCAAATGAAAAAAGTGAGTCGGGGTTTTCAACAAAATTAATTAAAACTTAGAGATTGGTAATCAGGTGTACCATGTAAAGGGTTATTAAGTTAGAGATCTCAAGCTTCCACATTACATACTTACTAGAAAGACATTTTTTGGAAAAAACTGTGCCAAAGAATTTCTTCTCTCACAACCCATTTTCACTTTTAAATGAGAGAAAATTTCATTAAAATGGTGCCATTTTCAAGTCAGACATAGGATAAAAATTATGTTGGAATAAGAAAAACTCTAACAACTGTACAAATAGACTACTAAAAAGATTGAAGTTCTCTCACATAGATATCCAGTAAAAATAGCAATCATTAGTTGTTTAGATCAGCTAATAAGTACCTGCAACACAACAGTTATTTGTTGCAGATTTGGGTGGCATTTTTCTTTATTTTAATCATAGTTTTATTGCTTCTATCTTTTTTCAACTTTATGTTCTTTCAAAGAGTAGGGTGGAGATTCTCTTCCTTGGGAAGATAGATGTGGCCACTACCTAATACATTGACATATCCTTGTTTGGGATGGTTTGGGTTCATGTGTTCAAGCATCAGCCTCATATGGATTGAGTTATTCGAATGTGCTTGGCTAATGTAGGAGGGCACCCCATGCTCCACTCCCTAACGTTGTCTAGCCACATATAATTGATTAGTTTAACTATTCTCATTGAAAACTCTACGACCACACTTTGACGACAAAATTCATCTTGTGTTTAATGTCTTCTTCAAATTAAAACAAGATTAACCCAATGCCCATTAACTTCAAATAAATAAATATTTTATTGTTGGTGGAACCCTGTGGTCTGTTTGAATTCTTTCCATATTACATTGAATATTACTTATTTGTGAATTTTATGGATTTTCCCATACTTGGCAGACCAATAAACATCAATATGATGTTTTAACATAGTGATATTGAATCTAATCTAGTGGACAGTTGTATTCCTCAAGCAACTAAAAAAAATATTAGAGTTTGCAGATCTGATTGATAAAGAAATACTTAACTATTTGCAAATACAAGTTGATTATTCAAGGATTCATTATAAGGTTATATAGGTTGCCACCATTACTCATAATTGGACTGAACCTAATCCTGGCTTCATTTATGTTTTGTGAAAAATCATTGAATTGAATTTAATTAAATAAGGAGAAGATTAATTATTCCAAAGGGGATATTACATTGTGTCCTTCATTTTCACTTTTTTATTTTTGATGCAGCAAATCTGAATTTAATTTCTTAGAACGTCTCGAGAGTCTTTTTGTGAAGCAAAAAATTGAGTTCATGCCCATACATCTACAATAGGATACACTTTTCTACACCTCTCCAGATGGATCACTTATTTTGCATTGTTCTTTCCTAGATAAGATTTGAAATGTGGTGGAGGAACTGCAAACAAAATCTGCTCAGGCCTATGAGCATGGATGTGAATACTAACGCAACATATAAGTAGCAGGCATATGTTGAAGTGTTATTTCTTGGATGTATTTTTAATTCATCTTCAAAAAAAGTGAAATGTGAGAATACATGAGTTGGTTGAAGTAGACTTAATCAAGGAATTACTGTGTTTTGATATTAAAGGTTGTCTGCTTGATATTATTTAATCTTGTACAGTTAAATGTTGACTTTTGGCATATGTTATGTTTTTGAATTGTAAATACTACCATATGCTTTTGTTGCATGTAGAAATTCTTTTCCAATATGCAATTTATTGAAATTGAAAATATTGGCATATACTTTTGTTTCATATAGACATGTTTTTTTGCTATCTATTTTATTGACTTCATAGTGTAGTCTCCAAATGAAATTGTCTTAATAGCAGTTTATGATTTGTTTTTTTATTTTTTTTGGTCAAGTGCATGCAAATTATAGAGTAATTGCGTTTGCAAATGGAGGTCCAAAATAAATTGCACGAGCAGCTTGAGGTATTTATTGAAGGGTATAATATTTTGATTTTTGTAATGCATATACCTCATAAAAAAAAATTCTAATGCCTTGTTATGACAGAGTGACTGTTGGAGTAAAACTGTGTTTGGCAAGATTTATAGTGCTCCGTATTGTATGGTCTTAAAACTCTTGAAGGTCATTTATGTGAGTGTCATGAATGCCTCTAAAGCAATGATGAAGGTCAGTGTGTTCCAGCTGGTTTGAGGGTCAAATTTGGCAAGTTTGAACCATTTCAAGAAGCCTAATTAGGCCTAAAATATAGAATTACCAGTCCATTGTTAGGGTGTTGTTACAAAACAGCTTGTGAAGGAAAGCTGGATTGTTGAAGTGTCTAAGTGGTTGATAGGGTATTGAAGGATTGCATCGGTCATTGTTACCTTGTGCAAGGTCAACCAAGTGTCAGATAGGGTGTTATGTTGTTGATTCCTTATGTTGAGTTGTTACCAAGTAAACCCCAAGTGGTGCAGGAGCACCAGTTAAGCAAGCTTGGTTTTATATGGTGTAATGTTTAGCTTTGAGTCTATTGTCATGTTTTGAGTCATTTTTCATCAAATAAGGCCATTTCAAGATGTAATAATTCCATTTATAGGTCTTTAGGTGGTTGGATAAGTTTGAGTTGCAAAATATTGCAAAAATGCAAAAGTTGTCAATGTAAAATTCCAAGATTGCAAAAGTGGAAAAAATACACTTGTTAGGAGACCATTTGCTTGTAACTGAAAAGTTGTGGGGTCATTAGTGTTGAAATTGCAAAACATGCAAAATCTTGATTTAGTGACAAGCAAGTTTGCATCTTCTCCATGATGTTTAACTTCATCTTATTCTTTGGAATCAACTTTCACTAATTTATCATACTTGTCTCCTCAGTTTTCTAGTGGAGGTTGCCTCATGTAGCCCTTTTCTCTACTCTTGTTCTAAAAATCTAACAGAGCATTTCCACATTTTGCATGCATGTCTAACAAAGCATTTCCAACCATAATATCTAGCAAAAATCCCCCATCCATTATGCTCTGATGGATGTTCATACCCTGCTCCAAAGCTCCCATTTTGGCACAGGTAGGGAGGATGTTGGCATAGGTTGTGGAATTTGGCTTCACACCTACTAATTGCATTTTCTTGAAATTTTCTAAAGCCTTTTCAACAAATCCATTTTGTGCATATCCCACAATCAGCGTATTCCATGAGATGGTATCTCTTTCAGGAATTTTGTCAAATAGTTCACATGCCTTGTCTATGCTTCCACATTTTGCATACATGTCTCCTAGGGTAGTTGCAACTACAACATCTGACAAAATTCCTCTATTCTTTATGGTTTGATGGATGTTCCTACCCTGTTCCAAAGCCCCCAGGGCTTTTGGTACGTGCGTGAAAGATATCGGTAAAGATTGTGGAATTGGCTTCATAACCGCTTAAATTGTATTTTCTTGAAAGTTTCTAAAGCTGCTTTCATCAAATCCATTTGTGCATATCCAACACACTGTGGGGTCTGGCGAGATGACATCTCTTCAAGGTATCTCTGGCCAAAACTTCTACATGTTTCCTCTATGCTTCCACATTTTGTATACATGTTTGCCAAAGCATCCAAAATTTTGAGCATGTTTTGGCCGTTATATGGAGTTTCCACTTTTGACCCACTTCAAGGGAACCCCTAAAAGTGACCTCTAAATAACTTCAAACACCTTAACTGCCTCATTCTTATTCATTTGTTTTCCAAACAAGCATTTTCATTCCAAGAGGCTAAGCTTTCATTTTTGCTTGTTGGATTTAAAGCGGACTGTGACACAACTTTCTTTTTTCAAAAATTGTTCTACATCATTGAACTGAGAATTTATCACACATCTATAGAGAAACAAAGGAATCCTAAAAACTAAAAGCAAAACACATTACACTTTTATTCTTATTGACTTGATTTAATCTCCAACATCTCTCTTCTCTCATGTGGAGAGGTAGAATTGCTCGGCCATGCCTTTGCATCATTAGGGAAGTTTTGCTCTTTTTGACAATGTCAAAAGCATGTCTACATACAGATTAGGAAAAATACCTTTCCTTTTAGATTAGCAATGCATGGAAGATTCAAAAAGTATCCTTGATATTACAAAAAAAATGTGTTTATACACTTCAATTGTGCAGTCACCCTTTGGTTCTTTCAATCTGCCTATGCCACTATTACACTACACAGGTAAACCAAATTTTGTATTGTGGAGCTATATTAAGCTACCACTCTCAAGGCCAATGTAACAATGATACAAAATAATGTTTGATACTGCAAGAAGACATCAAAATGGCTAGTGTACTAAACAAATTCTTATGATTTATGAAGAATGCTGCTAACTCTACTTAGTTGGCTTCTTTTTTTCAAAATCATACAAATTGAACCTTGGCATCAATAGACTTTGTATATCAAGCTACCATAATTCAAGTTTCAAAAATGAATATTTATCATGCATGTTTTAAATGGCATTCAATTTTATGGTGGTTTTTTTGTTTATATGATGTTACGTGATATTCTAATCCTAATTCATGCTTCTAGGCTGCATATAACTTAGCTGAAATTGATTCCATTGACAACCTATCATAGCTGCAACACTTGAATATAATAGAGTGTGGAGGTTTAAATAAGCTCCCCGATTCCATTCACAAATTGTCATAGTTGCAGCACCTGAGCATAGAAGGGTGTAAAAGTTTAAATAACCTCCTTGATTCTATTGGCAACCTATCACAGCCGCAACACTTGATCATAGAAGATTGTAGAGATTTAAATAACCTTCATTATTACACTGACAACTTGTCACATTTGCAGTACTTGAAAAATAGTAAGTTGTAGAGTTTTAAATAACCTCCCTTATTTCATTTTCAACCTATCACAAATGTAGCACTTGAACATAATAGGAAGTTTCAAAGGTTTGAATTTAAATTTGAATGAACCTGAAAAAGTTTTTCTTCACCTTAAAAGAAACAAGATCATCAAGAACGAGTATAATGACATTGGATGCTCATTGTAATAGACAAGAAGATCTAAAATTTTATGTATTGTGAGTAGCTGCGACATTGGTTGTTTTTTCAAGACCATCTTTCAAAATAAATTGCCAAGAAGAATCCAATCATAACCTTTCTATAGTTATTTACTACAAATATGTAAGGAATTGGCATCATTAAAGAGATATTGGGAAGCATTGGACATCATAAATCATAGCTTGAAATTGGGCCACAACCATTTTTGTCAAGTAAAGCAAGATGAACTTTGTTCATTGGGTGCACGTAAGATTGTAATTTTGTCTAGACAATATCCATTCAAACTTAGGGTACTTTAGGTTTACTTGGACTGTAATTTTGAAGTTTTAAGTACAAATTTTAAGTTCATATGATGCCATTGATTTGACATAATTACATTTTTACCCAAATCAATTGAATATCTTTGATTTCAAGTTAATGTTTTCTTTTGTTGTGGTGCATGCAAAGTTTGCATACAATACAATGGACCCAAAAATGGATATGACTGTGCATGCTACACCTTTCAACAACATCCATATAGCCTTGGTGCATGGAATTGCTACTACAAATTAGTTTCCTATAAGAGAATATAGATCTTATCCCTTTTTGAGTAACACTTAGTTTCCAGCCAATATTTACACTTTTTGTTCTTAAATGATGCAATATACAAAGGAAGAAACACACTCATACAATCTCAATTAACAATACTCAAAACATCCTTGACTGTCCTACCAAATGAGAAATCTCAAACCCTTGTTTTCAATTCACTAAAACAGAGACTAATGCATAAACCATTTATTGACTCTTCAAATCACCTTATAAATCTTCCAAAGTCTAGCCCAAATCCTTCCTTCAACCCAAACTTTTCAATTTTTGTAAACTTACATAGGAGACTATTATAGATCAACACTTTAGGTCTTCATGATTTCATAAATATCCAACACAAGCTTCTGAATCCTATTAAGAATTCTTTTTACTTCAATCATGTGTAAATACATCTGTACAAGCGCCTTAGATCAACCTCAAGAATTTATCCATGAAATTCCAACAACCTAGTATTCAAATCACCTATTTCTAGCTCCACAACATAACTGTCTTAATATGACAATGAATTACCAAGATCTCAGACTTAACACTATACCAAACCAAGTCAAGAATTGGACCCTCTTCCACCCAATCAACTTTTTAAAGGAATATAACTTAAGAGGGTCTTACCAAACATAGTCAGAATTCATAAAATTCTCTGTGTTCTGATTTCACCAGTCCTTTGCAACAATAACAGGCCTAGGGTTTATTGCTTTGATAGCTCCTATCTAAAATTCACCCAACAAACACTTAGATCTCATGTATTTGAGTCTATCCAAGCTTACTAAAACACCAAAATACCATATTCACAAATATTTTGTCAAACCCTAGATGTTAATCTGCAAAAACTCTATTTTTACCAATCAATCTACATATTTTTAGACAATACCTTCACTTTTTCCATACAACAATCTTGTTCAGTTGATCTAAATCTTCAAAAATATCAAAGAAGATGTTACCAAGATTGTATCCACCAATTATTAGCCAATTTCAATGAACAAAACAAGGGAAACATAATTTACAGTATTCTTGTTTACCCTAATAGGGGTTTTCAATAGTTTAATGGAAAATCACTATAACTTACTCAAAACGGAACCAATCTACATGAAACAAAGTGCAACAGGAATATGATTGTTTTCTCTATCACTTACAAGCAATTAAACATCCATACAAGCTCATACCGCTCTATACACCAACTAGAAAATAGTGAATTTTAGAGAAATTATGTAAGAAATAGATATTTATTCATTCCAACTCTTCTCCTCAATCACCCACGAAGTTACAATGCATACAAAATCCTTTTTAAAGGAAAAACAACTAACTTTTAATCTTCCACTTGATGAACCATTCCCCAACATGACACCCACAAAAACCCTCCAAGTTTCATGGGGATTTATTGAAAATGGGTACTCCAGACTCCTAGCACTCTTACCAATGCTTCAAAGACCTTCCAACAGGTCTTCTCATGCTCCAGGAACTCTCTTACAACCTTTACCATTGTTGCTTCTTCAAACTCCAACCATAGTATTTGAAAAAAATTCCCCATCTATTATGCTCTGATGGATGTTCATACCCTGCTCCAAAGCTCCCATTTTGGCACAGGTAGGGAGGATGGTAGCATAGGTTGTGGAATTTGGCTTCACACCTACTAATTTCATTTGCTTGAAAGTTTCTAAAGCCTTTTCAGCAAATCCATTTTGTGCATATCCCACAATCATCATATTCCGTGAGATGGCATCTGTTTCAGGTATTATGTCAAATAGTTCACATTCCTTGTCTATGCTTCCACATTTTGCATACATGTCTACTAGGGCACTTGCAACTAAAACATCTGAAAAAATTCCTCTATTCTTTATCGTTTGATGGATGTTCATAGCTGAAATTGATTCCATTGACAACCTGTCATAGCTGCAACACCTGAATATAAGAGTGTGGAGGTTTAAATAAGCTCCTTGATTGCATTGGCAAGATGTCATGGCTGCAACACTTGAGCATAGAAGGGTGTAAAATTTTAAATAACCTCCTTGATTCTATTGGAAACCTGTTGTAGCCACAAAATTTGATCATAGAAGATTGTAGAGGTTTAAATAATCTTCCTTATTCCACTGGCAACCTGTCACATTTGCAGTACTTGAAAATAGTAAGTTGTAGAGTTTTAAATAACCTCCCTGATTCCATTGTCAACCTATCACAAATGTAGCACTTGAACATAATAGGAATTTTCAAAGGTTTAAATAACTTCTTGATTCTATTGAAAATATATTGCAATTGCAACATTCAAAACTAAAATATTGTCATGGTTTAAATAACCTACTTGATTCCATTGGCAACCTGTCATAGCTAGAACCTTGAACATAGAAGGGTGTGAACATCTAAATAACCTTCCTGATTCCATTGGCAACCTGTCACAACTACAACACTTGAACATGGTAGGGTGTATAGATTTAAATAACCTCCCTCATTCCATTGGCAACCTCTCACAATTGTAGCACTTGAACATAGAAATATGTAAAAGTTTAAATAACCCCCTGATTCTATTGGAAACCTATCACAACTACATCACTTGAATATAGAAGATTGTAGAGATTTAAATAACCTTCTTGATTCCATTGGCAACCTCTCACAGCTGCAACACTTGAACATAGAAGACTATAGAGGTTTAAATAACCTTCCTGATTCCATTGGAAACCTCTCACATCTACAGCACTTGAAAATAGAAAGTTAAAGAGGTTTAAATAACCTCCCCAATTCCATTGTCAACCTCTCACAGCTGCAACACTTGAATATAATAGGAAGTTTTAAAGGTTTAAATAACCTCCTTGATTCTATTGACAATCTATTGCAGCTACAACATTCAAAACTAAAATATTGTCATGGTTTAAATAACCTCCTTGATTCCATTGGCAACCTGCCACAACTGCAACCTTGAACATAGAAGGGTGTGAACATTTAAATAAACTTCTTGATTCCATTGGAAACTTGTCACAACTGCATCACTTGAACATGGTAGGGTCTATAGATTTAAATAGCCTCCCTGATTATTTGGCAACTTGTCACAGCTACAACACTTGAACATAGAAGGGTGTAAAAGTTTAAATAATATCCCTGATTCCATTGAAAGTAGAATGTTAGGATGTGTTCCAGAGTGCTTCATTAAATCAAATATTTTGAGAGGTTCCTTAAAAAATCCATTTTGTACACATTATACAATCAATCATTTCATTCCATAAGATGACATCTCTTTGAGGCATTCTACCAAAAAATTAAAGTGTTTTGTCTACAATTCCACATCTTGCATACATGTCTACCAGAGCATATCCAACTATAACATCTGACAAAAATTCCCCTACCATTATGCTTTCATCAGTCTATTGGTGGAGCTATAAGGGGAATTAAATAATCTCCCCGATTGCATTGAAAGTAGAATGTTAGGATGTGTTCCAGAGTGCTTCATTAATTCAAAGACATTGAGAGGTTCCTTACAAAATCCATTTTGTACACATTCTGCAATCAATCATTTCATTCCATGAGATGACATCTCTTTGAGGCATTCTGTCAAACAATTCAGGTGTTTTGTCTATGATTCCACATCTTGCATACATGTCTACCAAAGCATATCCAACTATAACATCTAACAATCCCCTACCATTATGCTTTCATCAGTCTTCATGGAGCTATGAACAAAAGTTTTATGTTTTAAATTTATGAACTAGAAAGTTAGAAAATGAACTAAAAGTACTTCTGATATTCATAAAATTCGATTAGATATCTAAGATATCATCAATAGGCTCATGTTTAATGTGATTCTAGGTTATCATCAGACAATCGTTTCTTCTATTTTATGTCTCAGATATATTACCTATACAAAAGAGGAAGAAGCTATTCATTGTATTCAGGTTGTAAATGGATATGTATTAGATGGTAGACCATTAAAGCAAGTCTTTTTCATGGTATAGCTCTGCAGAGGTGCTTCAAAAATATTTTCATATGAATTCAGCATATAATTGATGCTTGATGATGTTTTCTTTGGATATTACATATGTAGAGCTTATTTTGGTACTACAAAGTACTGCCATGCATGGTTCAAAAATATGGTAAGAGAGGCTACCTGTTTGTTAATACGAACTATGGTATATATGTCTTGGATGTATTCCCTTACTGAGAGTTATTTTCTTATCCATTTTGATTTGAATACCAACCTCATGATGTTTGTTTGTCATAATAGGATATTTAATATGTTTTATTTATAGTTGTGTTTTACTTTAAAATAACTTGTTTACATATCATCTACTTGTAATAATATTTTTTTACACCTTGTGAACATGTTTTGATTTCTATGTTCAACCTTGCAACAATCCAGATTGCTTACACTGCACGATATAGGTACTCAAGAAGATAGTTTCACAAAAGAGGAGATGGTATCTACATGCACAAGGTATCTTTGAACATTCCTTTTTAGCTCTTGCTCTTCTATAGCCCTGCTCTTTTGGAGTAGTTTTGGATCACTAAAAGTAAAGCTCCAATATTTTGGGTTATTTAACATTCTTTGAAGAAATATATGAAGCACATGTTGCCTAGATTAGTTGGCGACAATTTCACTGTAGAGTCTTTTTAATGCTCACCATTATTTTTCCAAATTACTAGTTTAATCTACAAATATCATAGATCTTGGTTCATAGGAACTGATAACAATACATTGTACTCTTTATTAGCATACTTCCATGCCATAGAAATACCAAAAGATAGTATGCTATCTATTTTTGAGATGGAATTTATTTTCTCAGGGGATTGTGTCAATTGCCTTGTTTAATAAAAACCATTTTCTTTTATTTAAGTAATTATTAGTCTCACTAAAGTAGAGTAAGGTTACCTATTTTGTTTTTTGTTTCGACACATGATCACCCAAGCAGCAAAATTCCACAGTTCCATGGTCCTACAAATTCATTGCAGCGGCATGGGGGTAGTTGCCTACCTCCACCAGAACCTGAGATCTGTAGCACAAACTTGGCTTCCTCAAGTAAACTTTCTATCAAAACAGTTGTTTCTGTAAGTAACCCTTATTGGCTCAGTAAATTGTATGGACATTAATTTTATGTGTCAATATGAATCATTTTAAGTTTTACTACAATTGGTAGGATTCTTTCCTTTAAATGGTTATGCTTGTAAGTTGTTTCCAGGTGCCAGGACTTTTTATATCAAAGTGTAATATGTAACTCCAATCATATTCCTTTTATGATTTCCTTGCTATCTTAATTTAGAATGTTGGAGGTCAAGCCAAGACTACAGTTGCCAATGGATCTACTGGAAAAGCTACTACCCTACCAACTACTGCTTCCTGATATGGTATAAAGTGTTACAGTGCTTACCTTGTGAATAATTCAGGCAATCTGGTAGTAATTGTTATGATTTATGATTAATATGAAGCAATAAATTTTTGGTTGCTAATATAAGACAATATTTGTAGGGGCTTGCGTGTTACACAGGGGAAGACATTACCCTCAAAAGCACCAGTTATTCCAGTTTCCACAAAGCTCAAATCAAGTTCCTCTCATACATTGTCAGTTTCTCCACCTTCAAATTTACCCACATCGGCTGCTATGGTAGCAGCAACTACCCCTTTGTTGCATTCTGATAATGTCCAACCATCTTTGGTTGTTGTCAATAGTAATGGGTCACAAACAAGTCAACGTTCACCATGTTCTGTGACTTCTAAACAGAATATGAAGAACCACCAAACAAGGAAAAGTTTGACAAATGGTGTTGTTACAGATTCTGCAGCTATCATGTCAAATTCAAAAAAACATATCAAGGAAGCTAGCCCTGAAAGGGGGCTTAGTGAGAGTCATTCACAGCAAAATCATGGAGTTCATGAAGTTCTTGAAAGGACATCTGATAACTTGTTACAAAATTCAGCCCTTCCAGGCAGTTCACATATACAAAATGATGATACAGAGAAATTGGAATATGTATCTATATTGTTTGGTCATATGACTAGAAAGCTTTGTCAGGATGGTTTTGTAAATTTTCATAACAATTTTGATGATTTAAGTACCTCAACATTAAATGAAATCTCTAGATCTTTTCATAGTAGTTTCAATGCTAGCAAGCTTCCGCTGGATGCAGCAACAGTCTCTACAAATTTGTTACAGAGTGATAGCAACACACTTAACAAAAAATTTATGGTTGAATCAATGAAGGAAGTTTGTGTCTCAGAGATTGAAGATCTATGCACTTCAATTGAGCCTGAAGAACAATGTTCAAGATCAGTTGCACATATGTTTTCAGAAACAGGAAGAAAATTAAAACACGGATCTTCCTTAGAGACTAATAAAAGGCCTTTTTATTCATGGAAATCCACTACTGTAGCTAAAGCATGTAGTGCAAACAAAACCTTACCAAAAGATGACCTAAGCACAATCTCACCATTAGAGGCTTCAAATTTGGACATTCTTAATGGCAACAGTTACAAAATTGGCAAGGTTGATGGGAAATCTGATTTTTCTAGAGCAAGATCTGAGGGTTCTATTTTGATACCTTCATTTCAAGATTCTGGCATTATAGAAGATATAATTATAAAGGTCAATGTGCTAGCTAGCGAGCAAATTTTTGAGGGTCATTCTATACCATCAAGATCACAATACCTGGAAAGGTATGAAAATGATAAAACCCACATTAGGCGTAACAGTGGTACAGACACTGGGGAGGACAATCTTATCTCAAATATTCTTTCAAATTTTTGAGGGTCATTCTATACCATCAAGATCACAATACCTGGAAAGGTATGAAAATGATAAAACCCACATTAGGTGTAACAGTGGTACAGACACTGGGGAGGACAATCTTATCTCAAATATTCTTTCTTTGAAGATTGACATTTGGGAGGATGATTGAATAACTAGTCCCCATGATGTTGTTACCAAAGCACTGTTGGGTGAGAAAGATAGGGTTAATGGTTTCCCGAAGGATATATCAAGCTCAAGGAAATTGCAAAATAGTGGGCAGTCGAGGTTCTCATTTGCAAGACAGGATGGATCTTCTGGAGAATCAAGTCATTTGTCAAAGTCCTTAATTTCTAGTGGACAATTCCCAGATACATGGTCAAAAGGAAAAGATACTTTGGATGACATAAATGGTTATGATCAAGTCAACAGACCATTGAATTATTGGACTGCTTTTGATAAGGAAGAATATCAAATGCTTTCTAATAGAACTACACCTCCCCTTTCTAGTTTTGCTGGTATGATGATAAATATGTTTTTTGAGTTATATAATATTAGATTTATAATGTTCTTATTATACAGCTGCATGTTTTTTCATTTTTTA
Source organism: Sequoia sempervirens (assembly GCA_007258455.2). NCBI lineage: Eukaryota > Viridiplantae > Streptophyta > Pinopsida > Cupressales > Cupressaceae > Sequoia > Sequoia sempervirens. Next base: position 121,273,694 of record VDFB02105785.1, read on the forward strand.
TGTTTTGGCATTCAACTTGCTTTGTTAATATTCTGATATATGGTAGGTTTTATTAATGGCTACAACTAGCTTGTCTGATAGCCCAGAATTTATTATTTGGATGTTGGTTCATCTATTTGGTTGTTTTTTCCCTATTTTCAAGATTCTGTTTGTTTTTATATTCAGAGTGATTTTAGGAATACCTGGCAAGGCACATATTGACTGCAGTATTTTGAATGCAAGTAGTAGCAATCTCTTGGAGAAAATTATACTAACTTTATTCTGTGATACACTGGCTCATTGTGTTTCCCTTTCTAAAATTGTTTGAACTTGGGATATAGTTTTTTATCAAATATGAGATTAAAAATCATTGTTATGAGTTTTTTCCTTTAATTTTTTAGTTTTCTTACATGTTTTATTGGCTTAGGGTTTCACTATTTTGATGGAAAGAGAAACAATTGTTGGCAAAAAGAGGTTATCCTTTATAAGTGCTAATCTCATTACATAAATCCCCCAAAAATTATACTCAAGTAATTTTAGCTAGAAAAATTTATGTCGAGAGAAATGAAAAAATATGGTTAACTTATGCAAGCTCTAAGGGTCTCTACACCTTAAGATTGTTACTTTTTGGGGGGAGTTTGAGGACCCATTTTAGAGCACTTCAAGAGCATCCAAAACAAGCAAAAGCCATTGTCAAAAATGACAAACTAGAGCAACCCAAATTATGTGGCATTGTAATCATACTAACTAAGATTAAGCTTCCTGAAAAAGGAGCCAGAAATACTAAACCAAAAATGAAAGGAATAAAATCTGAAAACCAACTAAAAGCCTTAAAACACTTAAAACTCTCTCTGGAGTATAATAAAATAAACCCTCACTATTTATGGAGAACCTCAAAACCCTCACTCCTCTTCCTCCTCTACTACAAATGTGAGCTCCCTTTAAACGCCCTGCTCACTGTCATTTGTCTCCCTCACAAATTCATCAGAAGGTCAACTCCTTCACATATTTATCAAAACTCCACTTTGGTGCCATCATTTACATTGAAGAAACCCTTTTACTAGTCCTAGGGCTTCACTTTGTACCAAAAGGACTTGAATCCAACCCCTATCAAGCCATTTAGACAACTATTCTACCATTGGCTATGTCATCCCACCGAAACCAACCCTATACCTGGTCAAATCATTTTTTCAAAATGTTAACTTTGATTTTATAAGCTGAATTGAAATTTTGAACAAAAATTAACTATCATCCACAAGTTTTGGATAAAAAAATATTTTTTTCCTAGTTTTTGACTCCTCACACCTTGGTAGAAATGTATGTTTTGTAATTTTCTCTTGTTTTCTATGTTATAAGGCAGGTTTGTAATAAGATTACTGAACAATAGTTAATATGGAATGCTTGTTGATATTTAAATTGCTGATGTGTATACACAAGCAGGCTTATGAGAATGGGTTTGTAAAAAGATCAGCTGCTAGTATGTTGAGTGGAAAGCAGCTTGCTTCTCCAAACACGGTGAGTTCTATGATGACCTTAGTGAACACATTTTATCGTATTTTCTATGTTCTATGGTATTGAATATTAAATCTTACAATTTTTGATTTGTCTGAATGAGATAATGATTGAGCTGCATGTAGCTGATGTAATCTAAAGAGAAAACTATACAAGTTTATTTTTTTATGTTATTCATGCATAAAAAATTGTTGGAAGCCTTTATGCAAGTTTAGTAGGAACATGGATAATGTGTTATTTGTTGGAAGCCTTTATGCAAGTTTATGTTATAATGTGTTATTTTTTTCTTTTTGCAGGAATGTATTGATAAAATCAAAGAAGGAGATAAAGTTAAGGTGTTGGATCCATTGGATGGTGATGTTGTGGGCATTGAGCTGATTCACTCTCTATCTATTGTACATGGAGTCAACTTGAAAGGAACAAGGGATGCAAATGTAAAAAATTTAAAGGTCACAAGTAACATACCCCTTGTTTATGAAGACAAAATAGATGGAGTTGTTTGTCTGAAAGAGAAAGAGGGAACCTTCACACAGTGGCCACTAAAATATTTGCAAAAAATGACATAGTTGAACATATTTATAATGTATTAGTTGCTAGACATCTTGGCTCACTACTTTATGCAATATTTTGAATATGTTCTTCGAGGATCTTAATTATCATGGTGTATTTGAAAGACTTGGAAACTCATAGACAACTTTGATATTTTTTATTATATTTACATATATACTCTTAGACATCTTTGACATCTTATAACTTGATATATATATTGATATATATTAGCATTAATTTTTTTCTTATTGTAGATTACCTTTATTTATCATGATATTGAATTAATCTTTTAATTTTAGTATGTTGTAGCTTGTACGCATATGTAATATTTTTATTTACTTTTATGTTTTAGTTCAAATTTAATATTATGTTAGTTTTGCATTATAAAATTTATGGTATTTAATAAATTATTTATTTCGTGATTATATTTACTACCAATTAATGGAAACCAGTAAATAAAATGACTAAATTAATGACTAACTATATGACTAAAGTAATGATTAAATTAATGACTAAATATGACTAAATGACTAAATGACTAAATATATGACTAAAGTAATGACTAAATATATGACTAAATTAATGACTAAATATATGACTAAAGTAATGACTAAATAAATGACTATCTTGACTAAATAAATGACTAGTTAACAACAATTAATGACTAAATTAATGATTAAATATATGACCAAATTAATGACTAAATATATGACTAAATAAATCACTACCATGACTAAATAAATGACCAGTTAATAACAATCAATGACTAAATTAATGACTAAATCAATGACTAAATCAATGACCAAATCAATGACCAAATCAATGAGTAAAAATTAATGACTAAATAAATGACTAAAATAGTTTAGTCATAAATTTGGTCACGTTATAAATGACCGGAAATAAACTACTAATGGTCACGTGACCAAAAATAGTCATTTATATGCAATTTTTAGTAGTTTATTTAGTCATATATTGTTGTTTGTGTACTAGTGAGGAAACCTTAGAGTTCTCAATCCAAGGATGAAGTGAGGAAAAAATATCTTGCAATAAGGTATCCTAGGGTATGATTAAAAACTAAAAGGGGGTTCACCACCAAGCTAGGGATTGGGAAGACAAGTAACATGCAAAACCTAATGATAAAACCTAATGATGTGCAAGACTTAAGTAAATGATCTAGAAATGAATTGAAATCATAATAGTAAATTGGAAAAGTATAGAGGTGCACTTGGGAAGCTAAATGTGCTTGGAATGAGGCCTAACATCCTAAAAATGTAGATTTTAATACTCACTCAGACTCATACATGAGGATGGGAATATCAATTCCAAATTAGGGTTTCTGGGTGGAAATAGGAATTTGGCAGTGACAAGTCTAGAACTCTTGAAATCTAGAAAAATCCCCGTACTAGGACTCATATGCCAAAAGTGGCATATCCATCTCGTTCTATTTTTTTGTAAGTTGAAAGTATGAATCTTCTCTCTTGTCTCTGCTCTTCCTTCCAAACCTTATTTTTGGATCTAAAACATTGAATTGCAGTTTGTAGATGACTTTCCATGAAGATGACAAACTTGTGACCACTTGACAACTTTCCTCAATCTTTTAAATTTATCTTCAAGGATCTTCAAGACTAAAAAAACCTAGATCTATAATCACACATTTAGATAGAGGGAAAAACTTTTTGATTGTTAGGAAATAGGGGTTTCCCTTGGTCAAATCTCGTTTAGGTAATTAAACCATATGATGAAATAATGAAACATGAAACAAGAAACATGAACAATGATACCTTGAATGATTTCTTGCAATGTAAATTTTCAATCTAACATGAAGTAGCCATGAAGAATGTAGATCTTGATCTTGAATTAGATATAGAACAATACCTAACTTGGATTTGAATGCTACATCACAACACTAGCTCGACAAAATGCTTGATGTATTATGCCTTTGACATGATGATGGATCTTGAATTTCTACAAAAAATGATGGAGAAACCTACCCTTGAATTCCTTATAAAATTCTCTTGAATGTCCTTGAATACTCTTGTAATCACAAACTTGCTATTAGGAATTATCTCTTGAAAGTATTAAGTTAAAAATGAGTGAAATAACCTTGTATTTATACTTATTTATGTTGAATTTCCTGAAATTACAACACTACAAGTTGAAATTAGATCTAGGAAGATAAAGTCCTACCAAAAATTGAATTTAAATTAGTTCCTTATTAGAGTGGGACTCATATACCCAAGATGCATGAGTCCCAGTGGCTCAAAATTGGGGTACAAACTCCAATATAGGTCTTGTTTAATATGAAATTTGAAATTAGGTCCCAAGACCTAGGTGGGACTCATATGCCCAAGGTGGCGTATGAGTCATAGATCACTAAATATAGAACACATGACCCCAAAAAATGAATTATGATTGGTCATTTAATAAATGTCAGGATTATCTCCAAAAAAAATGCATTTAATAATGCTTGTGGATGTAAAATAGGGCCAATTAAGGTATAGATAAGCCCAATTAACTAATAAAACTCTAGATTAGTGTGAAAGTTTTAGGATACACTTGAAAACACCTTAAATAAGGCACCATTAAGTTTATTTAGTTTACAAGGACCCTAAACTTAATGTGAAGGTGTAAATAAATACACTTTACAACACTAAATTAAGGAAAAAATAGGTTTATTTAGCTGAAAAGGATCTTAAACCTAATGTGAATGTGTAAAACACATTACAACACTAGATCAAGATGAAATTAGGTTCATTTTAACATTAATTATTCCAAAATTATGTGTGAAAGTGTAAAAGGCGTCATTTTCCATCACTATAGATGGTATTAATTATTGTCGGGTTTCCCCTTCGAAAAATGTAATTTATTAGGTTTATAGATTTAAAACAAGGCTTATTAAGGAATAATTAAGTCCAATTCAATTAAGAGGTCCCAAAAAAGTGTGAAAATGTAACTCTTTACATTTTCACACTATATTAATGCATTATTAAGTCTATTTTAATTAGGAGGGCCCAAACAAGTGTGAAAATGTATAGGGATACATTTTTCTACACTACAGTATCTACACCCAGAAATTTTAATGGCTCTTGTAGCTCATTAATAAGAAGTACAATTAACAATAGTTAGGTTTGATCGAGTGTATCAAGGTTATTTAAATAAGAATTATTTTCTTTTCAATTTTGTTCATTGACCTCCTAGTACTATGTCCAAATTGTTCAACATAAAAATTCAAAATTTCCTTATCCATTTAAAGTAAATGATCTAAATTTCTAGAAGAAATTACAAGTCTCCTCACCTCTTTAGCTAGATTCATATGCTCATCCATGATGGTATCCGTAAGTGATCCTAACCCCTCTCCAACATCCATTCCATGCACTTGGGAATCCTCCCTTATATCAACTATATGTTCTTAAAACTCATTTTCTCAAGTATCTAAATTTGGCTCAACTTCTACTTTAGTTTTTGTATGTTGGGACCCTAAACAAAAAAAAATCAAATAAATTTAACATATGGAACTCAAAAGATGTTTATAATGGATCACTAGGTGGATATTCACTAATTTAAATAAAGATGTAGTTTATGTACCTAGTCTTGTGTAGAAAGGATGGCACTAGGTTGCTTAGGATAAATAGGAACCATAAAATTTTATTTTATTTTTAAGATCTAATACTTGACTCTATGCAAAAGATAAAAGGCACCAATCATACCTATTTTTCAATAATTCAATACACTTTTAATATAGATATTTGATTAGAAATAACTTTTATAATTTAATGATCCATTGTAAATATATACAAGTACCATAATACTATCAACTATGTATTTTTTATTCTTTCTACTTATGCCTAACTTGATTTGCATTTATACATTATTCTATCCTTTTTTGTACTAATGACCAACATTATTTAACTACCATAATATTACCATCAACTTAAGTTCAAGAACGGTTTTTCTTCCTAGTGTTTCATGCAAGTGAGTATTTTATGGAATTTAAGATATGTTTTTTGATATTTTCTTCTAGATTATTTGTTACAATATCTTAGGTAACTAAGAGACATTAATTACCAAAAAAACTCTAAAAGAGTATTTGAATGTTCACGTAATGTGATAAAGTGATAATCACTTGTAAATATCATTTAATTTTATGCTACAACTGAAGTGAAAACACTTTTTCAGCCACCATTTTGTAATAATTTAGAGTTGGTGTCGAAAGTTGCATTAATAGAGCATAATTATATAAGATATTAATTATTTTAAAGTGATGTGTTTTTTTGTGATATAAGAACATTATTTTAGAAATGATGATAGATCATTAATTGTTGATTTGATCTTGTGACATCCCTTTCATATTAAGGTTAATGATTATATTTTAAGTAATAATTTATTTGTCAAAATTTCTCTAAATATATTGGTTGATGTGCCATAGAAATATGGTCCCTTGACATTTTCATGGTCTTTTAGGTCTTTCTTCACTATAATTGCTCCATTTTTCTTTGATTCAATGATGTAATTAGACTTAAACACTCACATTAGGTCCTAAAAATTCAAATTATGATGTCTTGTGAAGATGTTGTGAAGTGTTGTAAAAAATTTCTACACTTTTCTAGACTCTATTCATTACAATTCACCTAAAAATCACCTTTTCATCACTTATCGAGTCCTATTTTGAAGTGTTGTAAAGTCTTGTAACAAGATTTCATGCTTTTCTAGGCTTGTTATCACTATTTACACCTTTCTTATGCTTTATTTGACCCCTTTATACCCTTATAAGGCTTAATTAAGTTTATTTTTGAATGTAAACCCTACAAAAAACATTAAATATGGCTTAATTCCTGACACCCACTTTCAAGTTCAAGGTGGGACACATTCGCCATGGGTGGCGAATGAGTCCCTCTTGGCTCCAAATTCAAAATATTTCAAAATTTCTTTCGGGTTTTTATTCAAAATTACTTGATGTCGGCCTGTGAGGAGGCATCATTGGGTTACTAAGGCACAAGAGTGTATAAATAAGTGTTTTTACATCCATTTTAACCCCCATTCATTCACTAACTCTTCCAAGCATTCAAATCACATTCAATCAAGAATCAATCAAGTATCTTGGAGAAGCCATTAACATATTTTCATATTTCTCCAATAAGGTTGAGGTGAGTTTAGGACATTTTCATGTTATTTATTCATCTTTCCTTGTTCATTTCATTTCATTCCATCATTAAGGGTTTGATTACCAAAGTGGAATTTCACCAAGGAAAATCCCTATATCCTAACCCTTAACAATTTTTCCCCTTTTACATGTGTGTTTTTAGACTTTGTGTGTTCATATTTGTCAAGAAATTAGGTGTTGAAAGGTGGTCAAGAAGTCAACAAATTTTTTCAAGTCAACTACAACATATTTCAATCTTGGATACAACTTACAGTTCATTTTCTGTAGATTTAACTTTGTTAACCCGACAAGTAGACAACCTCAGATCTGGTGCCACAAAATTGGTTCTTGATTTCACAAAATTTTAGGAGAGGAATGATTTACCATCAGTGGTGAATGAGTCCCACCTTAAGGCTAGAAATCTAGATTTTGTCATATTTCGGATTCTGACACTTAGAAACTAGTTTCCAAAAGTTTTCATTAGAAGTTGGACCGATTTGCCATTAGTAGTGAATGAGTCCCACTGGTGATTTTTAGTAATCTTAGTCAGCATTCAAGACACTCTAGATTCTCTATTCTCTGCCCAGGTGCACTCTGATTCAACCTTCTTCTTTTTTGTTCTACATTTGTTCATGTTTAGTTCATGCTTGCATATCACATTGTGTTTTCAAACATTGCATTAATCTTAGGTTTTTCATTCATAACCAGTCAATTAGTTCATATAACTGCATTTAGATCATTTCATATAGTCTAAATAACATCATACCTTTCATAATTTGAGTGAACCACATTGATTTTGTGTGGGGTTTATCTCTCTCCTTTTAGGTGAAACATCCTAAGAGTGCAAGAGTGGCCTATAAGACTCACACACAAAAATCTATGGTTCATTTTGGTGTACCGTTATATTGAGCACTCTTTCTTTCTACTTTCATTTGCATCTTGCATCCTAGATTATAGTTGCATCAACATTCAATTAGGGTATTGTTTCGTTTTTGCATCATAAGGTTTCTTAAAATTGCATTAGTGAAAGACTCATTTAGAATTCATTTTTGCATATCATATCATTCAAAAACTAAAAAAATTGCATTTGCATCCTTAACTGGCATCTAAAAAGCAATGGAATCACTTTAAATTTTCTGAAAAAACACAAAAAAATATCATACTTGGACTCATTCGGCACCTTGGGCGAATCAGTCCACCTACACATTTCATACTGCATTTTCAAGCATTTTTTGGGTAATTACTACATTTTTGTTCTATGCTATTATCTCTCTGTTTCATTTTGTAGAATTATTGTTATTTTCATTTTTTACTCCTAGATTACATTGAATTTTCATTCACCCTATCTTTTTTGGTACTTCTATGAGTGTTTGGTGCCCCATTGATAATACTTTAGTGAGACGAAATTCTAGACTCATGGCTTCCCGTGATGGCACTTTTGTTGTGGACCTTGGGATATCAAGAGATCCTACTCCTAGTATGGACAATGGTTTATTAGGTATAGACAATACTACAGCTATGCCATACCAGCCATAAAAAACCTTCATCATCTGATTGAAAGTGATGATGGCTTACAAGTCAAGAAAATAATTTTTGAGATATATAATAAGCATGCTTCTTCTAATTCCCCATCTGCAAACATTGTTGTAAGCCAAGGAGGACCTCACATTCCTCCTCCTTCAACCATAGCATCCATACGAACTTATACCACTCCTCAGGTTAATCATGTGGCTCCTTCTTTCACAATTCCAATTATCATTCCTATTTCTTTTGTGGCATCGCATATTCCTTCCTCCACCTTCACCCCTCTTAGTGTCCCTTTCACTTCCCCTAACATTACACACTCCATCACCATTTTACCTTCCACCTCATACCACTTACACTAATCCTATCCTTACACAACTCCTTAACACAGTTTCATCCATGCAACAACAAATCACAACCATTAGCCAAAGTCAAAATACTCCACCCACATATCATGTTTGTAATAGTCCATTATCCTTAGAAATATTACACACACAGATTCCACAAGGGAGTTAAATACCTAGGTTTGAGAAATACAAAGGTAAACAAGACCCTATTAATCATGTCAATTCCTATACAGCCTTGTGCAGTGATTTTCTCCTTGATGATAAGCTATTAGCCAAACTTTTTCCTA
>VDFB02105785.1:121291848-121421375 GCA_007258455.2 Sequoia sempervirens
ATATATTAACATAAACTATAAACTAAAAACTATTTAAAAATCATATATAAACCAATTCGTATATTATAAACTAAATATATTAAAATAAACTATAAACTACAAATGAGCTATATTGCATATGTTATAAAGTCTTGACATTTTTTTAAATGCTATGTTAACAGATCAGATATCCAATTCAAATTGGATATCCGATTTAAATCCGATATCCGATATGTCTGACACAAAATTCATTGCCTAGGGAATAGGCTCGGGTTTACTTTGGTTTTTGGTTAGGAGATACCAATCCTAAAAAGTCAACACAAAAAGCGTGTTTAACAGCTTACTTTGTTTTTCCGGACTTAGCCCATGGTACATTGACTTTATTTTAGCCAAAATTGATAAAATGAAAAGAGGGTTTGTAGAGAGATTCTCAGCTTTTTTCCAATATAAATTATGTTTATTTTGAATTTAATAGATTATTATTATTTATTTTCTACAAATTATGACAAAAGGTCCTAATTGATAGGCTGATTTGTAAAACATTTATAACTTTCAAGCGGTATCATATTTTTTGAATCCAAAACATCGCGTCACATTCTATACTTTGCATACTATAAGATTAAAAAAAAAATAAAATTAATTCATGAAATTTTGACCAAGTTAAAATTAGTCGGACATCGAGTTTTATATTTTAAAAGTTGTAATAAAAAATTCATAATTAATTATTTACATGGAAAAAAATTACAAAAAATATGTGTCACATCAGGACATGAGTCCTCTACTTACATCTAAAATCTCATAAAAAAAAAATATTATCATTTTATAATGGTTAGGGTGAATTGATTAAACACCTACTTAAGATTTTTTCACGAAATTTAAGTATCTTGCATTTTAAATTTTCCTGCCAAATAGATTTGTTTAAAAAAAATAAACCTAGTAGTTTATAGCTTCCATTCAATTTCCCACCAATCTATTCTTACATGTTTTTGAAATAATATAGATAACTTATTCAAATTTTTACATCAAGTTGCCTAACTCTAATTGTTCTGAATTTTCATTGCCACTTAAGGGCTTGTTTGGCATACCATGATCCTGTGCATACCCTACTACTGAAAGGGAGGAGGCTGAAAAGAAAAGACTAATGGAGAAGTATAACCTTTTGATTGAAGAATACAACAAGATGCAACAAAGGAATGTTGAGTTGCAAACTAGGGTGGAAAGGTTTAGGTATAGACAGATTGGGGAGACATCAAGTGCTCCAAGGACCAATACATTACCTTCCACAGCAGGGTTAGTGCCTCTTGCTTCTCCAATTGTTTCCACACCAGGGTCTCCCAGTTAGAATCCTACCTTCACCCCTTCTTTAGAAGAAATTGATGAAGAAACAGAGTGCTCTGTTGATCCTACAAAGAAGTAGCTCTTGCAAAGAATTGATGAGTTATAGGAATCTTTGAGGGTAAGTGAGGAGGGATCTCTTTCAAAGAAAAAAGAGATTGTTACTACTTTTTTAAGGCATTTGAATGAAAATGTTGATAATATATTGCTATCTACACATTCTTTATATTATTTGCTATTAGATGCAATAAAGAATATTGATAGGGATCAAGAGGTAGTGATACCATTGATTGAACATTGGATCCCTAGGGCCAGTGATCTGGATGTCATGTATAAGACCTCGAGGTTTGATACAAATAAATGGCCCCAATCATTAAAGCCTACTCATGTGTTAGTAAAATCATTGCAAGGTTTTCAGCCCTTACCGGATGACTTGAGTAGGAATATTAGGGTGTTGGTGAAGAATTTCAATGATTGGGGTAACACATTGTTACCTGATATAATTGATGAGCAGGAGAAAATCAAGTCATTCCAGTAGTGGCAGGGTAAGGCAGGTGAGGTCATCAATGATCAAATTAAATTAATTTGTGATGAATTAGATTATGAATTGTTGGTGAGTTGTATGGATAAAATCATTAGTACTAGCTCATTTTTGGAATCTTTTGAAAGAGATGCAAATCAGGTAGCAATAAAATAAACACCTTATAATGCCAAGGTGAATGCGGTAATTAATTTTGACTAGCCGACTGATGAAGAATATTAGAGGCGGGTAAATAAATATTTGACTGAGGAGGAATAAAAGAATGAATTACTAATGGGTGGTAAATCAGATGTTGCAGTTACAACGGCCTCCAATTTTTCTTTGATGGTGGTCTCGGTGTGGGTTTCTTGTGGTTTTTTGTTGTTGCCTCAACTTTCCTCAGCTGACATGATGAACAGGAATATTCTCCAGGGTGATGGATATTGTAACAATTTTTGGAATATCACCAGATGCTTCATTTGGCTAGTGACATGTGTACTTTCTGGCCCGATGCTTGTTTTCTCTTTCATTTTTTATAAGAAGGATTTCAAGGCTAGAAGTATGGATTAGCAAGTTAGATAATGTTGCTCGAGTCTAGGTGAAGTTGCAGAGTAAATTGTAAAGTCTAATGGTTTTAGAGAGAAATACAATTTAGGTTCTAAGTTATTCTATAATCGGTTTTGAATTCATTGGGATTTAATGTTGTATAACAGTACTAGCATTTGAGTTGAAATGATAAATTCAAACTCATGTCTCTCCACTATACATGCTTATCTAAATTTTGAATAAGATGACTAAGGGTTGTTTCATTCATCTCACTGTTGTGGTGTGTATAATCCTTATTTTAGCTTTAATTCAAGGAATTAATTAAAATTCTTAAATGGGATTATAGGCGGATATGTTTTGTATAAGGATTTGATAAGTAGTATTGGGTGAGAATGCATACTGATGAAATTATAATGCAATATTGTCAGGGATCTTATAAGTTATATGTTATGTATTAAATCTGTCATAAACCTTTAGATGCCTATGAATTTGACTCCTGCAATGGATATATGGCACTGATCTAAGTTGTACTTATTTGTGTAGTTCAATAATTGTTTGTATTTGCCTAGAGCTTGCTACAAATTGCAAATTAATGACTATATTTTAGTATGGATTGTGTTGTAGTTATCTCATGCTCCACATAGTTGATATTATCGGTGAACAACCAGTTTTATTCGATATTATCTTATTGTGTTGAGCTATTCAATGGGATTATCTGTTATGTGTTAATGTTGTTTATGATATTGGTGCAAAGGTTGTAAACACATTAAGGGATCACCCTCCCAGGTCTTGCAGATCCCAAAGTGTAGGAGGATTTTTACAGTCCTCGTCAGTTGGTCCAAGTCATTCGAGCTACCCTTGATTGGAATTGGCAATCCCATAGGTAGATTAGAAGACCAACCTGGTTACAGTGTAAAAAACAAACCAACACCCTCTACCTTTAACCCTAAACCCTAAACCATTAACCCTTAAACTCTAAATCCTTAAACCATCTACCCTCTATCTCTTTCCCACTCTAAACTCTAAAACTTTCCTTGTATTCTTTTATAATTTTCATTATTCTTATTTATTTTACACTTACATTTACAAATACACATACATATGCATTTACTTTTTTCATTTATTTCTCATGTAGTTTAATAGTTTGATTGATTTCATATTATATGTGTTCTCTATCTCTCTCCCACTCTAAACTCTAAACATTTCCTTGTTTTCTTTTATAATTTTTATTATTCTTATTTATTTTACACTTACATTTACAAATACACATACATATGCATTTACTGTTTTCATTTATTTCTCATGTAGTTTAATAGTTTGATCGATTTCATATTATATGTGTTGAAGACTTTAGAATTTTAATTAAATTAATTTATGGAAATGTTGTATCTATAACACTACAAAACCATATGCTCTTTGCATTTACACTTGCATTTAGAAATACACACTTATATACATAGATATAGATTTCTTTAATGATATGTTGCATTTATTGTTATAGGAGAGCATCCAATAATTGGATTTAAATTTACATTTAAAAATACATACATACATACATACATACATACATACATACATATATATATATATATATGTGCATGTGTGTGTGTATGTATATCATTTATATTCAGTGTTCAGAAACAACCCATTAGGTCTGCGCATGGATAAAAATTCATAAAATCAGATCTCCCATACATTTTTTGTTGAAACCTAGGCTTGAACCTCTCATTTCACATGCTTTTCTTCACAAAACTCTTGAGGACAATAGCTATACCTTCTTTATTTCTCATCCTATGCCCTATTCATGCATCCTACAATTAAAACAGTATCCATGGGGCCTCTTACACAAGCTACAATAATCAAAAAAAGTGTAAGAGCCCATTTATATCATGTTTGGACTACAAAACCCTCAAAAATAAGGTAACTGGGCTGTATGCAAAGAAATGAAGCTTTCTAACTCAAATCGACATTTTAAGCAATCAAATCAGATTCAAATAAAATCTAACACATATCTTCATGACCTAGAATTGATTTCACATCAAAATATGGCTGCATGTGACCATACAGTGCTGCATAACAAGAAAAATTCATAAATTTTGAAGAAAAAACACAAATTTTTTAATGTCAAGAGCTTGTATTTTAAATCCTCAACCATCAACAACCATTACAATGATCACTTTATGACTTTTAAATGCCTTTAAACATCAACCACTGAACAACCACCTCTACAACTAACTTTTTAATCTTTTATGATCACATGAAACATAAAACACACTAGTTTCAAGGTTGTTAACATCAATATTGAAATACATGTTTTAATTTTTTTACCTTTCAAACATTATAAAGTACATCATTAAATTAATTATGTAATGGCATAAAAATTAAAAATATCATGAATTAATTATGTAACCATATAAGTCAAATATAATTCTATCAAGAAATTAATATCAAATAGATAATATAATCGCATAACTCAAACATTTCAATTTCATTGATCTTCTTCTTCATCCAACTCTTTGTTTGTATCATCCAATCCAGATTCGACATTGTAAGGATTGGTCATATCATTATCATCATGATCGATATCAGTTTCGATAATGTCATCATCCACATGGATATCATCTTCATGAACATTAACTCCTACATCATCATGATCTAGTTCCTCCTCTTTGATATCTTCGTCAGGGACATCATCAACTAACTATTGATCCTAATCATCATCTACATCATCTTCTAGTTCTTTGGTATCTTCTTCTTCCACCAAATTATACTTTACCGACCTTCCTCTTGGATCATTTCTAACAAAAAATACCAACCCGGTTTACCTGGAACCTCTGAGTAAAATACTTTCTCACATTGGCTTAGAAGAATATAGGGCTCATTTCCAGCTCGCTCGATCAACCTTGTATTAACCATGGTAAATCCATTATCATGTTCAATAACAGTTCTCTTAGGATCATTTTCATTCAATCATAGCCTGTACCATAGGACAAAAAACATAATTAATCTGAAGGACTTAAAGTCACACTCTCAAGTATATCATCCAATATCCCATACTATCAATTTTATGAGACTTCTGGATGTATGTCACTTCTAGATGAAACATTAGTCACCTAAAAGACTGCAGTTATACAAGAATCATAAATTTTCTTCATGTCATCCAACATTTTGATTCAAAATTTATGACCATTGCACCACATAGCCTTGTGGTGTTTCGCCTGCAATATGTCAAACATGTAAAAATTATTGCAATATCATCAGTTGATAAACATATTTATTCTTGGCTAAATGTATTCAATGTAAACAATCTGAACATATATATACATCAATATAATTGAAAATAATTAAATAATATGGGTGATTAATATTTTTATATGTACCTTTTTATCTCTTAAACCATATGCTAAATCAATTTCCCTTTGTGTAACATTGGAATCTCCATTACAATGAGCTTCTTTAACCAATGAAGCCACACCTTCCCATGTTAGTGCGTGACCATATTGTTGACATTGTTCAATCCATACCATCATCCAATCAAGATTGTTGGTGACGTACAAATGTAGTGCATCCCACTCTCGACCAACTGTATCAAAAAAAATTAAATTCACAAATGGCGTATAATTAGTTAAATACAACAGTATAAAACCTTAATTTATAATTAATGTATATTGAAGATTAAAAATTAAATAAGTACAATATAAATAAAAACCATATGTAAAATGTATTCCAATTAATCTCCATGACCATCTTATAATTACCTCTCACTTTTCTCAATCTACCTTTCCCCATCAAGTACTCACCTTTGAATTTGTTAATGGAGTTGGGACCCCAAATGAGATCTACATGGATCCTTTTTGCAAAATTAGGAAGATATTCACTAATGTATACCATGGTCTGGTATACCATATATCCCTCCACCATAGAACCTTCAGGATGTGCTCTTTGTCTAACCAAAGCCTTCAAAAATTTCAAGTGCCTCTCAACCATCCACATTGACCTTGTGTGTATAGGTCCACACAGTTCAATCTCCTCAACTTTGTGTACAAGGTAGTGTTCTTGTGCATTGAAAAATGTCGAATGTAGAAACTTTTGCATTTCACACATTAGGCGAGAAATTTTTCTCTTCCAATAATTTATATCTTCTTTATGGATTTCTTTAGATGACAGCCATCTACAAGTGATTCAAGGCGCAAATATATTAACGAGATTTAACAAAAATATAGAGTATATTACATAACAAGTAAAAAAAATGACAATTATAAGATGTATACAACGAATTGAACAAATATCGTTACTTACCTCATGTATTTTACAAGATCATATATAACTTGCTTGACATTGTTGTCAAAGCTATCTAGGAGAGATAGAGGTAGAACGTACTGCAACAATTATAAAATGGTCTTTTCATTATTTTTCCAAAAGTAGTAAACATAATACACTGAAAAGTACATGCATTATACAAGTGTATATAATATACCAGAATAATTACCTTAATGAAGGTATGCCAATAATGCGTTTTCATCCCCAACCCAAATTCACCTCTCTTTGTTATTATATTGTTTATGTTTGCATCAAATCCTGTGGGAAATCAAATTTTTTCGTATGACTTCTTTTATAGCATTGCTTTGTTGCTCTGTTAATAACCAAGGAAGAGCACTTATATTAATTTTGTCTCCATCGCTATTTAATTGAATGACATTTTTCATTCCATGATTGGCTTCCTAAATGTCACTACAAATTTTGACAATTTTTTCTTTGTCATGCCTTCCATCCAATATTTTCCATAACGTTTCTGTTATATTCTTTCCAATATGCATTGTATCAGAAAAATGCACAATTCATAGCTACTCATAGTAGGGAAACCTACTAAATTGCCTGGGATAACTTTTTAGTCCATGTGGAAGTCGGCCATTAATGCCTTGACGACCTTCATGAAGCATATAAGCTAAAAAAATTAACAAAAAAAATTATTGTCAATTACAACATGAGTAAACACAATACAATATAAAATATAAATTCAAAACATATCATATATGATAGATAAACAATTTGATCTGATGTATAACCTTGATGATTAATTCTATTATATTCCAACTTCCATAGGTGAGGTGTCATTCTTCATGGTTTTGATGTAGTCTACTCTTTCCCATTGAAAAGATGTTTTTTAGTAGTTCGATACTTATGATTTCTATGGAGGAAGTGCCTATACTCATCAAACACCTACTTTCCTAAACATTTTGAATGACAAGATTTCATCTTGGGACCACAAATTGGACATGCAAATTTTCCCTTTGTTTGAAGACCTGCAAGATCATATATAATTGGATTAAATATGTTAATTTTTATAATTATATAAAATGAATAGATTATTTTAAAAACATGCATGATATCTACTTCATCAAATTAAATATTGTTAAATTGCAATCGAATGTTATAACATACCACAAAAATGTGTTAGCCCTGGGGCATCATGAATTGTGCATACAAGCATTGCATTGCATGGAATTGAAATTGTCTTTGTCCTATTGGTCTAGAGACGTCATACATAGTGATGCCATTACATAACTTTAGTAACTCATCAATAAGAGGCTCAATATATACATTCATATATTTAACTTAGTACTTACCTAGTTGAATGAACATAAACATTACATAATTATTATAACCATTTTACTATAATATATATAAATTAATGTACATGACTATTGAATGAAAAAATTATGTCATTATGCAACAAATAAGACAAATGAGATGCTACTACGTTAAAGAAAATTGATGTAAATAAATACCTAGAACAATCATTGACAACATTATGTGCCCCCTCTTTATTAAAATCTATGGAGGAATGTTATTGTTGATAACAAAAAAAGGCCACAACGAGTAAATAGATCTCAACTTTCTAAATGGATTGACACCGTCTGCTCCCAATGAAAGCCTGAGATTACGAGGTTCTTCTTTAAAGTGTGGCCAATTTTCCTCCATGTCCCTAAATGCAGAACCATCCATAGGCATTCAAAGAATTTCATCTCCACTTCTATTTTGTGCATGGTAATCCATAAATTGCACTAAGCTTTCGGACCTAAATAATCATTGCATACATGGAATAATGGCAATATAACGAAGAACCTTGTGAGGAACCTTTTTTGTTAGTTGATCTATTCGATATCTACTAATATGACATTCCAGGAATTCTATTGCAAATTCCTATTGTTTATGATATATAATATGATCATTGGGACATGCATCTATTGCTTGATACTCCATTTGAATATCTTTCATAATGGCAGATAAATCTCGGTATGAGCGAGATAAAATATTTGATGGTGGTAATAAAAATTCACGAATCAATCTACAACAAAAAATAATTTTTTAATATAAATAATATTAATGGTACATATTTCATCCTTTATTTACTAGTGATGAACTAACAACAATTAAAATAGATGAAAAAAGATGACATTTATGACATACCTTAACATCTATGAGATTGCTATGTTTGATAAACCATTCATAACTTTCAAGTTAAACAACAACAATGTAGTAGAGAGAAGAGTTGTTTGGGAGCCTTCATAAAGGGGCTCGGATGCCTTCTCAAGTACAGGTAAATCATGAACATCATGAAAGTCATCTTGATCATCATGATCAGCTCTGCCACTAAATGTGTCATGGATCAATGTATTCGTACCATCATCTTCAACTGTGTTTTCTAGTGCATGATCATCTTCTTCCATAGGATCATTAACTTAATCTTCAATATTCACAGCTCCATGTTTGTCCGCTTACAAAACCACATTCTCCGGGCCATTATAATCCATATCATCTGCCCTAGGGTGCCCCACCTTTATAATAATGCTAGAAACAAATAAACCATGATCATGATCAAGTGATTATATATATATAATGTTAAAACAATATAAACATTTACAAATTCAATCAATATAAACACATATAATGAACAACTTACCAATGGATGATAATCATGCCCCCCTTCAATGTGACCATGTTTCCTACAATGTTTCTTAGTTGTGATTAAAAGTCATCTCATCTTTAAGCCCTTGCAATTATTGAAAAGACAATAACATTTCCCATCACCCTTTCTTTTCAATCTATCCCATAATCTATCAAGTGTCTCTTCATTTTGTTATAGACTAATATTATCTAATATGATTTTTTTTAGCAAGCTTGACCATTTAGATCTTCAAAAAATATCAAACTCACACTCCAATAATTTTTATTCATAGATAGGTAACAAAATCTAATAATTCCAATATTTTACACCAAAAAAATTTGGCATGCAACCACCCTTAAAAAAGAGAAGATAGTCTGAAGTTAATGACCCAAAAAAATACTTTAAAATGCTAATTCCAAAACATATTAAATTTTGATTTTACTATGATTTCCAACCATTAAGACTCCTAAAATCATAATATTGAACTTGATCGCAAACTTCCTACAATGACAGAGGTAGCAAGCTAGTAAGAGCAAGTGACCCATTCCTAAGGAACAACAAATCGGAATCATCATTGCTAATGTCAATATAGATTTATCCTTTTAGTTAAAGATGCAATGTGTCACATCTTATGACGAGCTTATCCCTAGGGCCCTCAACATTGAGAGAGCCCTAATCACACAAGGAAGCACACACTAGTAGAATTTGGCAAATAAATGACTAGGTGACTAAAAATTTTAGTCACAACAACTAAAATGACTAAATTCTGCTCATTTTAACTGGCTATAAATGAGTAAATAAATTACTAGTTTGGTCGTTGATTAAAAATTATTTAGTCACACAAATAAAAATGACTAAATAGTTAGTCATTTATTTAGTCACAATCTATTTGAATAAATCATTTAAGGAATCAAGAATATAGCCTGCCAAAATACTCTAAAACTTTAGTAAACATACCCTAAAACTTTTGTCAAAATCTTATTTTCAAGCGTAGCCCACTAGAATGGAGTTTTCATTTTAATAAATATACTCTAAAACCTTCGTCAAAACATTATTTTCAAGCATAGACTGCCAAAATGGAGAAGTGTTTCCGTAAAGAACGACAGAGAATGGTGAGGAGATGTGCGTGAAAGGAGGCATAGGATTCATTGCTACTTATCTCATTCCTGCTCTGCTTACAAATCTTACATTGTTCCCACTACTATTTGTAATCTAGGTATTCACTTGACATATATTTGCATAATCTCAAATTCCTTAAGAGGATTTTGAAGTATTAATGTATCCTATATAGGGTTTAGAATGATTTTTTTTAATTAAAAAAATAAATAAATGATGTATTTCCCTGTAATTAGATAATGTGGAGATCTCCTAAATCTGCCCCAGCACACTATCCTCTTTGGCACTGTATTCATTACTCTAGCTACTAGGGTTTTGCATGTGACATCTTTAATATCTTCATGACCATAGCAACAAATAGATCCAGTCATTGCTAATCCTTTTCCTTGGTAGCAGCAGGTTCCTAATCCACCTTCAATCTCTTCTAAGAATAGTGTCTTAAGCTAGACTACATAGTATGCATATAAAGCAAGTCCTTCAAACCTGCCATTGTTCCAAACCACCACTCACTTCCTTGCTTAAAATGTTGCCTCCATAAGCACAATAGCATGTTTTAAAATCATAGTTGCCAATGATTGACCATTAAGGTCACCACTTTCATCATGAAGATACAATGAGATTTTTGTCTTCAAACTCAAGGTATTATGGAAGATAACATTGTGAATTGTTTGTTGTATCTGATTTGATTTTCTTGCACATTTCTTGCTTTACTAACTTCCTTTAAGGCGGGTATTACCCATAGGCGCAATCTCAAGCGACTCACTCACTATCCTTGAAGATTCCTTTCATGAGCATCCTTCTAAATCAAACTACCTATAGGCGGCTACTTACTACGGGACTCATTGTTTCATGGTATTGTAGTTCTTAGATCCTTCAACCTTATTGACACTACTTCATAGTCCACAAAGGTATTGTCCTATTCTCCCATCTTTGATGAGTCTCAAAACCTTTGCCAAACATGCAATCCACTACCTCCATTATACATTAATGGCTAAGAAGAAACATTGAACCTATGATTCCTTTATTACTTCATTTGGAAAATCATTCCCTAATTGCATTTTCCTTGTCTAACACTACCAAAAGTATTTGAAAAACCCTTAAGGTCAATAAGGGGGTAAAAAATCACTGTTAAAATCTCCACTTTACTATGCAAGGTTTGAGCTTTATTATCTTGTCACTGCTCAACCTCTTTCTGACTATCACATCTCAAGTGTCTGTCATTCTTCTTACTGTAGATTGCATTTACAAATGTCAGTAAGCTACATAGTGTGCTTGTTATTGGCTAAACTATTTAGATTGCAAGATTTTGTTATTACCTACAATGTCTCAATCTTTCTGGTATTGCAACCTCACTAATCCACTATAGTTATTGTTTATGTTTCTATGGAGGCCTATGGTTTTTACCCTAATCATGCTCTTACCAATATAATGCTTTTGTTGGTATTAAAAAACAACCTTAAATATTGGGTCAGAAAATTAGTTGTCTTGACAAAGTTGTGGTATTATCTTGGATTGTATCCTAGAGTGTGTGGGAATCTTGTGTTTGATCATTAAGGTATGTAAACCTGATTAGGGAAATGTATCATATATATCATGGGTCTTTCTTTAATACTTTCCATATTGGTTATTAGCATATCACATTATTATAGTTTGTGTAACCCAAGATTGCATTCAAGTATGTAACAAACTTGGTTTGTAGTTTAAGCTATACACTTTTAAGTAAAATTCATAAGGTTTAGAAAATCTTGATCACTCTCTAGAATAGCCCATTAAATATGGGTCGTGCTTGAATGCACTACATAATTGATATAACACAACCACTTTGCATATCAACTAGAGTTATAGGCTCTTTATTGCAGCAAGAGGTAATCACTCTTCGATCATGCTATAATTACATCCTAACCTTCTTAAACTTGAGACAACCTGAATGCACCCAATAATGATTGACACCTACATTATTCAACCTGAATTAACTACATTGTATGAGTGCCTCCATTTCTATCACAACATAGCCACATTAAACTTGGGTCACACATGAATGCATCATGTATTTGTTATAGCACAATTGTGCCTCATGACCAATAGAGCTATGGATCACATAATTACAGTCACAAGAATATGTTCCTTGGTTGTGATCTTATGGTGATTCTACACAACAAAATCTTGACATGAAATTCTCAAAACCCTAAACCTGTAAAAGTGAAATCTGATGAGATGTTGCTTTAAAATATCATTTTCAAACCTAGAACTACAAATTAGACTTCACGTCTGAATTCTACAAAAAAAAAATACTACCCTCAACCTGGAAATATCTTCTTGAATTTTTTCTAATTTTTCCCAAGAAAATCATCCTTAGTTCTCCACAAACTATCTCAAGTAGAGAAAAACATTGTTGCAATAAATCGGGCGCGAACTCACTTTTCTTTATGTCGGCCACAATTTGATTTTTTTCTATTTTTCATGTTTGTCAAAATTTTGACGAAATTGATAGTCGAAATTTTCATGAAACCCAGGTTCGTCAAAATTTTGATGAACGTTGGGGATAAACTTTCAAAAAATTGAAAATTACACATCAAATTTTACAAGCACTCGACAATACATCAAATTATACATATTTCATCAGACATTTTCGTCGAATTTTGTAGTCAAATGAGTTAGTGAGTGTGGATGCTTTTGGAGGCTAGATTTTTCCCTCTTGAGGGTTTTTCCAGGGTATATCTTGTGTCATCTTTCATGGGTATGTTGTCTATTCTCTTGCATGTTGATATTGAGCACTTATTTGCATTGTTATCTCTTTTCCGTTATGTGGAAATTGTCATTAGATGGTTTCAAGTTTCCTTACAGATCAGTTCATTTTGTTGTGATGGTTGGACTGTATGATCTTGTGGCAGGTTGGGAGGAATAGGGTGATCATTGGGTATGTGTAGGATCATCATGGAAAAAACAGGCACTTAAGTGGTGAAAATTTTAGAAAAATCAGAGCTAGGAAACTTCACATAAAAAATTGAATAAGTTATCTATATTATTTCAAAAATATGTAACAATAGAATCTATAGCAAATTGAATGTAGTTTCTAAATTACTAGGTTTATTTTAAAAAAAATCTATTTGGTGAAAATTTGAAATTTCAATGTAGTAATACTTAAATTTGAGGGAAAAAATAAGTAGGTGTTTGTCTAACCACTCTAACCACAATAAAATGATAATATTTTTTTATAAGATTTTAGATATAAGTAGAAGACTCATGTCCTAATGTGATGCATATTTTATTGTAATTTTTTTCAAAGTAAATAATTAATTATGGTTTTTCTATTACAACTTTTAAAAAATATAAAAATTTGTATGTCTTACCACCTTAACTTGGTAAAAACTTCATGATTTTTATTTTTTGATCCTATATCATGTGAAACATAGAATGTGATGCATGTTTTAGATTCAAAAAATGTGATACCATTTGAAAGATATAGATGTTTTTCAATCAACCTATCAATCAGGACTTTAGTCGTAATTCAAATAGAAAATGAATAATAATAATTTATTAAATTTAAAGTAAAGCATAATTTATATAGGTGGAAAGCTAAGGATCTCCTTTAAAAACCTTTTTTGTTTCATCAATTTTGGGTAAAAAAAAAAGTCATCAACCACATACCCATCATATCGCCACTTTTTGGCCCATCATGATCCTGCACATACCCCATTTATTGCTTCTGTCAAAGGAAGAGGTTGATTTTCTTTGTTATTTTCATGTTGTTGAATTTGACGATCAAGGAGATGATGATGATGCCTACATTTCCTAGCACCGCAGTTACATTTTATTTTATTTTGAAGTTGTTGAGGGGTAAGAGCAAGTTGATCCATTATAGGTTCCTTTTCTTTCGGAGGGGGAAGAATGGAAGAAACTGAAGAAGATGGGTCAATCACTTTGTCTTTGGTTTTATACACTTGTTTAATTCAAGGAGGCAAGATAGGGGTAGTTTCATTTTCTCTTGGTCATTTAAATGAGGGTGAAGTGTATATGGTGGGTTGCTTAGGAGGTTGTGTTGTTGTTTCAATGTCAGAATCAGGCTGAATCATGGTTTCATCTATGATAGGAGAAGTGGATGGGGACATGTTACAAAGAGACAATTTGATTATTCATTTGTCTTTGAAATTTTGATATGTTATGAAAAAGAAGTCCTTTCGAGGAGTGATGGGTTCCATAGGTTTAGGCCAAAAGACAAGCTTCTAAGGAAAAATTACCTTTAGAGGATAAAAAATTAAAGCCACTATGGTGTATGGTAAATATTTCATTGTCATGCAGAAACTTCGAACCTTTGTGAACAACTGGAGGAACTGATTTCATTGAGCGGAGCCAAGGATGACCCAGCTGTAGACGAAATTGGTCCAATTGTGGAATGATAGAAAATGTTACCTCCAAATTTTTAGGTCCTATCTATAATGGGAGTACAATCGATCTGATCATAGGGCACACAAAACCAGTATGTGTTTTAATCCATAAAGTCGGTTTGTTATAATCATCTTGATAGAGATCATTTAATACTAAGAACTCTTTGATGATCACATTATCGCCATAGGCAAGATCTACTAATATCCCATTAGTGGGTTTATCATAGATGCAACTGGCTATGTAAAGAGGACCATCAGGAATCTTGTTAAGTATATTATTAGGATAAAAGGTAATATCAAGATATTTGTTGGTTGGGCCCTTACAAGGGATAACATCTATCGTACCCACAAGTTTATCCATAGGATTAACTTGGATAACATTTGGAGGAAGATCATGTTGTTCATTATTTGTATCAACATTCATTACATCAGTGTTTGAAGGTTCACTAGCCTTGACAAATGAAACATTGTGTTTAGGCATGGGGTTGGTGAAAATTTGTAAATTCCCGCAATGGACAAATGACCAGAATCAATGAGGTCTTGAACTAAGTGTTTGAGATGCTTACATTTTTCAGTGTCATGTCCATTTTGGTGATGAAAATGACAATAAGAATTAGGCTTAAAGGTAGGTGGTAAAGGCTTGGTGGTATCAAGTGGTTTAACGGTAGGTAGAGTGATCATTTGTTGTTGTAGCAATTGGGTCATTGTATTATGGAGGGTATCAGGTAAGGGAGTAAATTGTCTCTTTTCCACCTCCCCATAGGTAAAGGGAACTATTGCTTTAACAGTTGCCACTTGACTTTGAATAGGTTGGGTTTGTTATTGATGAGGCAGATTAAACTATAAAAATCCTCTGTTTGGTTTGTGATTGTTTTCCATTTTTTTTTGGTTATTTTGGTTAGACTTCTTGGCTAGGTTAGAAGTGGACTTGGAATCATGACTAGAAATCGAGTTGTGGTAGTCACAAAGGGTCGTCCATAAATGCATGAACGAAGGAAATTTTATCATAGTTAACTTATCCTAAAGGTTTGTGTGCAATTTTTTGATAAAAATCTTTTGTAAATGTGAATCAAGAATCTTGACATCAATTTGAGCATGCAATGACTGATATTGTGAAATGAAATCAGTGACTTTTTCATCTACGCTTTGTTTACATCACATTAGATCAACCATTGTCTTTTTAGGAGTCATATGAACTTGCAAGTGACTTATAAAGGCATCTACAAGCTCATTGAATGATCAGATGGAATGCGTAGGTAAATTTGAAAACCACTCTAATGTAGTGTCTTTTAAGGTCCTAGGAATTTTTTCGGCTAATATCTTATCATCAAGGAGAAAATCACCGCACAAGGCTATATAGGAATTGACATGATTAATAGGGTCTCGTTTACCTCTATATTTCTCAAACCTAGGTATTTCAATCCCTTGTGGCATTTGTGTGTGTAATATTTCTAAGGATAATGGACTATTACAAACATGATATGTGGGTGGAGTATTTTTACTTTGGCTAATGGTGGAGATTTGTTGTTGCATGGATGAAACTGTGTTAAGGAGTTGTGTAAGGATAGGATCAGTGTAAGTGGTATGAGGTGGAAGGTAAAATGGTGATGGAGTGTGTAATGTTAGGGGAAGTGAAAGGGGCACTAAGAGGGGTGAAGGTGGAAGAAGGAATATACGATGCCACAAAAGAACTAGGAATGGTAGTTGGAATTGTGAAAGAAGGAGCCACATGATTAACCTGAGGAGTGGTATAAGTTGCTATGGATGCTATGGTTGAAGGAGGAGGAATGTGAGGTCCTCCTTGGCTTACAACAATGCTTGTGAATGGGGAACTAGAAGAAGCATGCTTATTATATATCTCAGCAATTATTTTCTTAACTTGTAAGCCATCATCACTTTCAATCAAATGATGAAGGTTTTCTATGGCTGGTATGGCAGTGGTGGAAATGTTTTCATGAGATAAGTCTTATTGTAAGTGTGCAAAATCTTCATGAATACTAATGACTTTTTCTTGTGGAATGGAATTTTTTTGTGTGTCAACATTCATGGGATGGAAAGGTGAAGGCATAGTTGTAGTATTTTCTATGCCTAATATACCATTTTCCATACTAGGAGTAGGATCTCTTGATATCCCAAGGTCCATAACAAAAGTGCTATCACGGGAAGCCATGAGTCTAGAACTTCGTCTCACTAAAGTATTATCAATGGGGCACCAAACACTCATACAAGTACCAAAAAAGATAGGGTGAATGCAAATTCAATGTAATCTAGGAGTAAAAAATGAAAATAACAATAATTCTACAAAATGAAATAGAGAAATAATAGCAGAGAACAAAAATGTAGTAATTACCCAAAAAATGCCTGAAAATACAGTATGAAATGTGCAGGTGGACTGATTCGCCCAGGGTGGCGAATGAGTCCGAGTATGATATTTTTTTGTGTTTTTTCGAAAAATTTAAAGTGATTCCGTTTCTCTTTAGATGCCAATTAAGGATGCAAATGCATTTTTTTTAGTTTTTGAATCATATGATATGCAAAAAAGAACTCTAAATGAGTCTTTCACTAATGCAATTGTAAGAAACCTTATGATGCATAAATGAAACAATACCCTAATTGAATGTTGATGCAACTATAATCTAGGATGCAAGATGCAAATGAAAGTAGAAAGAAAGAGTGCTCAATATAATGGTATACAAAAATGAACCATAGATTTTTTTTGTGTGAGGCTTATAGGCCACTCTTGCACTCTTATGATGTTTCACCTAAAAGGAGAGAGATAAACCCCACACAAAATCAATGTGGTTCACTCAAGTTATGAAAGGTATGATGTTATTTAGACTAAATAAAACTATCTAAATGCAGTTATATGAAATAATTGACTGGTTATGAATGAAAAACCTAAGATTAATGCAATGTTTGAAAACACAATGTTATATGAAAGCATGAACTAAACATGAACAAATGTAGAACAAAAAAGAAGAAGGTTGAATCAGAGTGCACCTGGGAAGAGAATAGAGAATTTATAGTGTCTTGAATGCTGACTAAGATTACTAAAAATCACCAATGGGACTCATTCGCCACTAATGGCGAATCGGTCCAGCTTCTAATGAAAACTTCTAGAAACTAGTTTCTGAGTGTTGGAATCCAAAATATGACAAAATATAGATTTCCAACCTTAAGGTGGGGCTCATTCACCACTGATGGTAAATAATTCCTCTCCTAAAATTTTTTGAAATCAAGAACCAATTTTGTAGCACTAGATCTAAGGTTGTCTACTTGTCGGGTTAACAAAGTTAAATCTGCAGAAAATGAACTGTAAGTTGTCTCCAAGCTTGAAATATGTTGTAGTTGACTGGAAACACTTTGTTGAATTCTTGAACACCTTTCAACACCTAATTTCTTGACAAATATGCACACACAAAATTTTTTAAACACACATGGAAAAGGGGAAAAATCGTTAAGGGTTAGGATATAGGGATTTTCCTTGGTGAAATTCCACTTTGGTAATCAAGCCCTTAATGATGGAATGAAATGAAATGAACAAGGAAAGATGAATAAATAACATTTAAATGTCCTAAAATTACCTCAACCTTATTGGAGAAATCTGAAGATATGTTAATGGCTTCTCCAATATACTTGATTGATGCTTGATTGAATGTGATTTGAATGCTTGGAAGAGTTAGTGAATGAATGGGGGTCAAAATGGATGTAAAAACACTTATTTATACACTCTTGTGCCTTAGTAACCCAATGATACCTCATCATAGGCCGACATCAAGTAATTTTGAGTAAAAACCCAAAAGAAATTTTGAAATATTTTGAATTTGGAGCCAAGAGGGACTCATTCGCCACCCATGGCGAATGGGTCCCACCTTGGACTTGAAAGTGGGTGTCAGAAATTAAGTCATATTTAATGTTTTTTGTTGGGTTTACATTCAAAAATAAACTTAATTAAGCCTTATAATGGTATAAAGGGGTCAAATAAAGCATAAGAAAGGTGTAAATAGTGATAAAAAGCCTAGAAAAGCATGAAATCTTGTTACAATACTTTACAACACTTCAAAATAGGACTTGATAAGTGATGAAAAGGTGATTTTTAGGTGAATTGTAATGAATAGAGTCTAGAAAAGTGTAGAAATGTTTTACAACACTTCACAACATCTTTAGAAGACATCATAATTTGAATTTTTAGGACCTAATGTGAGTGTTTAAGTCTCATTACATCACTAAATCAAAGAAAAATGGAGCAAGCATAGTGAAGAAAGGCCTAAAAGACCATGAAAATGTCAAGGGGCCATTTTTATATGGCACATCAACCAATATATTTAGAGAAATTTTGACAAACAAATTATTACTTAAAATATAATCATTAACCTTAATTTGAAAGGGATGTCACAAGATCAAATCAACAATTAATGATCTATCATCATTTCTAAAATAATGTGCTTATATCACAAAAAATCACATCACTTTAAAATAATTGAAAAATATCTTATACAATTATGCTATATTAATGCAACTTTCGACACCAACTCTAAATTATTACAAAATGGTGGCTGAAAAAGTGTTTTCACTTCAGTTGTAGCATAAAATTAAATGATATTTACAAGTGATTATCACTTTATCACATTACGTGAACATTCAAATTATACTATTTTAGAGTTTTTTTGGTAATTAATGTCTCTTAGTTACCTAAGATATTGTAACAAATAATGTAGAAGAAAATATCAAAAAACATATCTTAAATTCCATAAAATACTCACTTGCATGAAACACTAGGAAAAAAAACCGTTCTTGAACTTAAGTTGATGGTAATATTATGGTAGCTAAATCATGTTGGTCATTAGTACAAAAAAGGATAGAATAATGTATAAATGCAAATAAATTTAGGCATAAGTAGAAAGAATAAAAAATACATAGTTGATATCATTATGGTACTTGTATATATTTACAATGGATCATTAAATTATAAAAAAGTTATTTCTAATCAAGTATCCATATTAAAAGTGTATTGAATTATTGAAAAATAAGTATGATTGGTTCCTTTTATCATAGAGTCAAGTATTAGATTTTAAAAATAAAATAAAATTTTATGGTTCCTAATTATCCTAAGCAACCTAGTGCCATCCTTTCTACACAAGACTAGGTACATAAACTACATCTTAATTTAAATTAGTGAATATCCACCTAGTGATCCATTATAAACATCCTTTGAGTTCCATATGTTAAATTTATTTGACGTGTTTTTGTGTAGGGGACCAACATACAAAAACTAAAGTAGAAGTTGAGCCAAATTTAGATACTTGAGAAAATGAGTTTTAAGAACATATAGTTTATATAAGGGAGGATGTGCAAGTGCATGGAATGGATGTTGGAGAGGGGTTAGGATCACTTATGGATACCATCATGGATGAGAATATGAATCTAACTAAAGAGGTGAGGAGACTTGTAATTTCTTCTAGAAATTTAGATCATTTACTTTAAATGGATAAGGAAAATTTGAATTTTTATGTTGAACAATTTAGACATAGTACTAGGAGGTCAATCAACAAAATTGAAAAGAAAATAATTCTTATTTAAATAACCTTGATACACTAGATCAAACCTAACTATTGTTAATTGTACTTCTTAGTAATGAGCTATAAGAGCCATTAAAATTGTTGGGTCTAGATACTGTAGTGTAGAAAAATGTATCCCTATACATTTTCACACTTGTTTGGGCCCTCCTAATTAAAATAGACTTAATAATGCATTAATATAGTGTGAAAATGTAAAGAGTTACATTTTCAAACTTTTTTGGGACCTCTTAATTGAATTGGACTTAATTATTCCTTAATAAGCCCTGTTTTAAATCTATAAACCTAATAAATTACGTTTTTCGAAGGGGAAACTTGACAATAATTAATACCATCTATAGTGATGGAAAATGACGCCTTTTACATTTTCACACATAATTTTGGAATAATTAATGTTAAAATGAACCTAATTTCATCTTGATCTAGTGTTGTAATGTGTTTTACACATTCACATTAGGTTTAAGATCTTTTTAAGCTAAATAAACCTAATTTTCCCTTAATTTAGTGTTGTAAAGTGTATTTATTTACACCTTCACATTAAGTTTAGGGTCCTTGTAAACTAAATAAACTTAATGGTGCCTTATTTAAGGTGTTGTCAAGTGTATCCTAACACTTTCACACTAATCTAGAATTTTATTAGTTAATTGGGCTTATCTATACCTTAATTGGCCCTATTTTACATCCACAAGCCTTATTAAATGCATTTTTTTGGAGATAATCCTGACATTTATTAAATTACCAATCATAATTCATGGTTTTGGGTGATGTGTTCTATATTTAGTGATCTAGGACTCATACACCACCTTGGACATATGAGTCCCACCTAGGTCTTGGGACCTAATTTCAAATTTCATATTAAACAAGACCTATATTGGAGTTTGTGCCCCAATTTTGAACCACTGGGACTCATGCCACCTTGGGCGTATGAGTCCCACTCTAATAAGGAACTAATTTAAATTCAATTTTTGGTAGGATTTTATCTTCCTAGATCTGATTTTAGCTTGTAGTGTTGTAATTTTAGGAAATTCAACATAAATAAGTATAAATACAAGGTTATTTCACTCATTTTTAACTTAAGACTTTCAAGAGATAATTCCTAATAGCAAGTTTTTGATTACAAGAGTATTCAAGGACATTCAAGAGAATTTTCTAAGGCATTCAAGGGTAGGTTTCTCCATCATTTTTTGTAGAAATTCAAGATCCATCATCATGTCAAAGGCATAATACATCAAGCATTTTGTTGAGCTAGTGTTGTGATGTAGCATTCAAATCCAAGTTAGGTATTGTTCTATATCTAATTCAAGATCAAGATCTACATTCTTCATGGCTACTTCATGTTAGATTGAAAATTTACATTGCGAGAAATCATTCAAGGTATCATTGTTCATGTTTCATTGTTTCATCATATGGTTTAATTACCTAAACGAGATTTGAACAAGGGAAACCCCTATTTCCTAACAATCAACAAGTTTTTCCCTCTCTCTACATGTGTGATTATAGATCTAGGTGCTTTTAGTCTTGAATATCCTCGAAGATAAATTTAGAAGATTGAGGAAAGTTATCAAGTGGTCACAAGTTTGTCATCTTCATGGAAAGTCATCTACAAACTGCAATTCAATGTTTTAGATCCAAAAATAAGGTTTGGAAGGAAGAGAAGAGATAGGAGAGAAGATTCATACTTTCAACTTACAAAAAAATAGAATGAGATGGATATGCCACTTTTGGAATATGAGTCCTAGTACGTGGATTTTTCTAGATTTCAAGAGTTCTAGACTTGTCACTGCCAAATTCATATTTCCACCTAGAAACCCTAATTTGGAACCGATATGCCCATCCTCATGTATGAGTTTGAGTGAGTATTAAAATATACATTTCTAGGATTTTAGGCCTCATTCCAAGCACATTTAGCTTCCCAAGTGCACCTCTATACTTTTCCAATTTACTATTATGATTTCAATTCATTTCTAGATCATTTACTTAAGTCTTGCACATCATTAGGATTTATCATTAGGTTTTATCATTAGGTTTTGCATGTTACTTGTCTTCCCAATCCCTAGCTTGGTGGTGAGCCCCCTTTTAGTTTTTAATCATACCCTAGGATACCTTATTGCAAGATATTTTTTCCTCACTTGATCCTTGGATTGAGAACTCTAAGGTTTCCTTGAATGAACTAAGTGAAATAGGTCCTAAACCCAAGTTCCATCTTCCCAAAATATTGGAGCACCCTATTTCCTTCATTTTATTTTGGTGAACCCAACATGAACACCTCATTTCTGATTTAGAGTGCATCCTAGTACTATATCTAACTTACCTTAACTTTGCATTAGGTTTTGCATTAGTTAATTTTCATCTAGGGTTTCTTAATATCTCATTAGTGAAAGTGCATATAGGTTGCATTTTTTCATCTTGCATCATTGAATTTTATTTGAAATCTATAATTACATACTATCTAGACATCATTCAAACAAGAAATCCTAACATTCACTCAGAATTTGTTGATTTTAGTGTAAAAACTCTAATTTGGGACTGATACACCCCTTCAAGTGATTTAGTCCCAATACAAGTGGTTTTTACTGATTTCTAGGTATTTTTTGTTAACTGTTTATCAGCATTTTGAATCCTTGAAAAACCTTAATTGGAACTCATTAACCTGTGTGGGTGATTTAGTCCTGAATCAGGCCTAAAACTATATTTTACAACATCAAAATCCTTGTTTCTACACTTCCTAGGCTTGTTGGTAACCTATAATATCAGTCTGGAAAGTTTTAGGAACTTCTGTTTTATGTATCTAGGTAAAATCATCCATGTAGTGTATTCATTTTTAAAGCACTTCAAAATAAATTTCCAAAACCTTCAAATATGTGGGACATTTTTCTACATTTTTGAAGAAATGCATAAACTAGATAGTTTACTTTTTCATGTTAGCATGTTTCCTTTTAAGAGATTTGGTTTTGATATGCTTAAGAATAGATCACATAAATACAACATCCCCTCTTATTAGTTCAATTTAGAGTACAACAATGAGGTCATTAAGAAACATGTTAGCCATCCTTCCACTATCTTTCTTATCTATGAGAACATCTTAGAGAAAGAGGAACAAACCATTGACTCAATCCTTAATATTACATTTCCTATCACTCATTCAAACCCTATTATCTCTCACACTAGTAAGGATGATATGATCATACAAGAAGAAAGAAGCATAGACAATCATGAAAACCATAATCATTCTTCTCCTGATACCTCTCCTACTAGTGACAAAGGTATCTTGGTGAAAGAAGATACAATCATTGAGAATAATGAAATTCTTGATTGTCTCTCTCCTCCTCCCTCTTGGGAAGATATTATAACACAAGAATAGGA
The DNA here is from genome assembly GCA_007258455.2 of Sequoia sempervirens. NCBI lineage: Eukaryota > Viridiplantae > Streptophyta > Pinopsida > Cupressales > Cupressaceae > Sequoia > Sequoia sempervirens. Next base: position 121,315,618 of record VDFB02105785.1, read on the forward strand.
GATCATAGACACATTTTGAAACATCACCTTACCTAGTCTCCATTCATCCTTTGTGAGGATTTTTTAGTGAAAGAGGATGAAATCATAGATAACGATGGCAATAAAATTTGTCCTTCTCCTAATATCCCTCCTTGACACGAAGAAGATAGTTTAGCGTTAGAAGATACACTTATTGAGATTCAAGAGAACCTTGTTCCTCCCTTCACTAATGCTCCTACCATTTCGAAAGATCTATTTGGTAAGCATGAAAATCATAGTTTTCCTTCTCTTGATACCTCGCATATTTTTGATGAAGCTACTTTACAAAATTTAAAAATGGAATATGATGAACATCTTAAGAGATCTTCTTCTAGGGTATGTAGTATGGCACAAGAGACTGAGAGGTTAGAGAAAAAGGATGAAGTCGTGGAAAATCACAACAATCAAATTGAGCCTTCTCCTAATATCCCCACTATTGATAAACAAGAAAATACAACCATTGCTAACTCCCTTACTTGCAATGAAGTCATTTTAGAAGAACCAAACTTTGAATTTCATGAACATCTACTTTGTAGCTCTCCTAAAAAATCTCCTCCTAGGGAGGATATCATGGTGCAAGAAAATGACATGGAAACATTTCTTTCAAACAAAAATGATGTGAATTCCTTAGATGATGGTGAAAATATGACACTAGACTCCCCTTCATTACAAAGAAATCAAACCAAAACCACTGAAGTTATGAATGCACAAGAGTCTATTAGATCCCACTTGATTAATGGACCTCCTACATACCCTGTGGGACACCCTAAGAATCCTCTAATTCTTTACCCACCCTCACAATGATCACAAACTCAAAACAAACTAGAACTTATCCTTTACCTACCTAAGAATAATGTTTCACAGTAGCCGAGTTATAATATCATTGCTCATAGATATAACACTAGAAACAATCTGCAACCAAGACCAACACCTTCAACATACCTTCCATTACCTCAACCTATCTTACTTATTCCTCCTTGTTTGTGTTTACAAAGTGGAAAGGAGTATAATCTCGTTGAACAACTAAAGAATACTCTTGCTAAGATATCATTATGGGATCTTATTCAAGCCTCCCCTCATTATCATAACATGATTCAAAGTGCCTTACAACAAGTTTCTACCCCTCCTAATGTGCAATCAAATGAATTAGAAGCCAAAATTCATGCTATAACTTCGAACAATGTGGACATTATTGTTCATCAACATGAACTACCCCCTTTGGAAATGAGAGAGAAAAATGATGCTTTCATGATAATAGTTATCTATAATAGGATGGGAACAAAGCGAACCATTTCTGATAATGGATCCACTCTTAATGTGTGTAGTGTGAAACTTTTGGATAGAGTTGGCATGGATAAGTTGAGAATTGAACTTGATTCCTTATCAATTCAAGGATTTGACAACGTAGGAAAGCAACTGCTTGGTGTAATTACTTTTCCTATTACAATTGGAAAGGCTACCTTACAAACTACTATTCATGTCTTGCTTCATGATCTTTCATATAATCTTCTTCTATGAAGACCTTGGATCTGTGAGATTCCTTTGACTCTTCATCGTATCATGAAGTATTCCTATAATAATAAAGTGTACCAAGTTGAAATAGACCCTATTGTGCTTATAGAACACATTCCCCATTCAGAATGGGGACCCTCTCTTTTTTTCTTCTTGAGGTAATTTTTTTCCTTCACCTCATTTTACATTCCCCTAAATTTTTAGCATCAAGTCATCAAGGGACCCTAAATTCATTATCCTCAGTCGACCAAAATTCACCACCCAAAAATAATTTTCTAAGTCCTTGGCCTTTGCGGAATTTCCTTGGTAGGTTTCCATTAGTCTTCAAACTGGCATCCTTTAGCTCCTACGGGTTTTCCCTTGCAGGATCCCCTTGCACGTCACTGCTTTCTACTCATTGTTTCATCAATGGCTAACTTGGGATGTGTGCCTACATGCTAATCCGTTGTCCTATTTCTGCTACCAGTCAAACAACAGTGCTTGGGGGTCATTCTGCCTTGCGGGCTCCACCTTCCTCACCGTCAACCTTTTGAATTTCATGCCCAACTACCCCACCATTTGTCGTACGAGCATTGAATATGGATCATAAATCCATTTTTTCCTATAAATAGGCCCTTTGACCTATTATTTTCACCAACCAAAGTCAGAATATGTCAGAGACCAAACAACAATTGCCTCCCTTATGCCTATACAACCTTCTAAAGGATCTGGAGCTCAACCCTTATCAATTTATTTGTGCTTCCAGGTATGTCTATCGTCGTTAGCCTAGAAAATTTATTTTTGAGATAAGTCTTGTAAATTAATTTAAAATCTTAAGGTGAACCTCAAAAAAATCTTTTGGGAGGCTAGTTCACCATCAAATTCTACACAAACCCACTTTAACAATCCTTCAACTCCTTGCAACCCACTGTTGGTGTTCTTCGTAGGGAATTCAAATCCTTACAACCCGCATGCTCATCACTACTGCTCAAAGTGAAAACTCACTTAAACCAAAACAAAACCCTTCAAGCTTGTGCGGGTCCACCTCTATGGGTGGTTGTCATCCTTCCGCCACCCTAGTAAAGCCTAAGACACTAATACTTAAATGATAAATTTATGATCTGAGAACCCTTGCAGGTATGCTAATGCGAGCCGCTGCATGTGGTTTGCCCTTGTCTTGTCATTGTTCTTAAATAGCTGACCTTGACCAAGATCTTGCATCGTGGGTTCTACCAAAGCCATCTCCATCAAGTCTTCCTTTGTGGGCCATCATCTGCAACCCACCATGCCATGAATGTTGTCTCTTTTAGTGTCTAAGGCAAGGCCGCTCCCTATGTCATGGATCCCACCTTCCAACTGGTCGTGCATTTTTTTCATCAGAAAACCCAAGCCAAAGCTTCCCTACAAGTCTTCCCTTGTGGAATTTTGTCCACCCTTCGCCTCTGTCTTAGTGCCTCCCATGGATGGTTGTGTCATCGATCCTACCCGCACTGTGGATTCCCAAGTCCTCCTTGCCATTCAGGTTCATAAACAAAGAAACACTAAGTGTAAACCATGTGCGGGATAAACCTTGCCGGGGTCTATCTTCAGATCGCCCCACGATCATCAACATCCTAAAATAGCCATAGAACCCCATCGGTTCACATTGTAGACTCTAACCCTATTGTTTCCCTTTGAGCCTTTATCATGCAAATTACTAAATAAAATGTTATGTAGGCCTTTCCTTGCAGGCCATCACCTATGGCCCACTATCATTTGGTTTTTGTTTGCAAAGATTCACACCCTACCTTCCCCTTGCTTTTTAGATTCCAATCCTTCCTTCGACGTTTGAGTTTCTTTCAACAAAGTGACCAAAGCTAGAGTGCCTTATGGACCCGCTAGTGTGAACCACCTACTGTAGATAACTGCCTCATTAATGAATTTTCCAAACAACCATCTCCCAATAGCTTTCTGCTAGTCCTTTTCTACAAACTTTGAAATGATCAAACCAAAGAGAGTTAATCCAAGCCATCCAAGTCGCCTGTGGGTCTTGCATTGCAGGATTCCTCTTGTGGGTTTCTGCCTCTTGACTATTGTTTCTCATCGATAGAGCTCCAAACATCTATGGTGCCTCTAGCTTCAACACTCCTTGAACCCACAGGAGAAAACTGACCAATTGCATGCCTCTAGATACTTCATGGTTGATTTCCCAATGTGCCAATTGCCTTATTTAGGATCCTAACCACCAGATCCCCAATGCAAAACCTTGATTGTGGGTTGTCATGTGTGGGCAACCATGACCTCAGTATCATTCCAATTTTGACTACTCTTGATAGCCTCCAACCAAGGGAAACCCTCGTCCATGGGCCCGCATCCTTGTATTTGGCCCAAGCAAGCCTCGAACAATGAATGTTAATAGATTTTGTGATCTTTTGAAGATGAATTGTTGGATCTAACCCTTTTTTTGTATGATTTTATGAATGCCTCCCTAATTTTTCATGTGAATATGCTTACTGCATATTTTCTTCCAGGATTTATGGAATCTACTATGGGTACATGGGGGAAGTCTACTAAAAAAGAGAAATGAAAGAAGCTTGTGAAAGCACTGAGAGTGAAAGAGGAAATAGATCAAATGACATACGAGTTCCACAGGGTGGAAATCACCTCCAAAGTCACCTCTACCAAGGATTTAGTATCAAACACCAACCTAGGGAATATGGAGATTAATGAATTTAGATGAAGGTTCATGATCAACCCTACAACTAAGAATGCCTAGAAAATAAAAAAGAGTGGCCTCACTAAGGTAGCTAGTTTCCCACCTACACTTGTAGCTCCAAAACTAGTGATGGTATGTAGAGAGTGCTACCATAAAAATAGTAGAAAGATCATAGATCATGATGGAAAAGTGTTTGTAGATCTATTTCCTCGATCCATTGGCCAAATATTCCATATCCCTACATTTGACCCTATGGACGAAAAAGAGAAGGGATATGCCAAAAATATGTGGAAAGTAGACCCCCTAGGGTGTAAGAAGCTAATCAATGAACATTGGTTGAAGCAAAAGAGGGGTAGTGTTGCTAAGGTTCCCAAAGAGATTTTCACAAGTGATCTCTATGAAGAATACCATGATTTGGTCACCCTGTTGAATAGGGTAATGGGCATCCCCATTGCTGCCTTCTTCCAAGAGTGGATTTTCTATTTCATTGAGGAGATCATACTTGGAAAAATGAAGTCCCACTAGGCCAAGATCATTAGCGATAACATGCATAAAAAAATTATGGACATAAATAAAACATTTTATTTCTACATGAAATCCTACCTAGTATACTTAGTAGTGGAGGAATTCCCATAAAAGGCCTCTTTATTGCAAAGAACCTGAATCCAGGGAGGGGAGAACTCATAGTGTATGATCGTTACCCATAGCTACAATACAAAAACTTCAAGAGAGAATATCAGAGGGTAAATGATGCCTTCATTGGGAATATCATCAGACTCCTTGGGGGAGATTTTGAGAGAAGATTCTTGCATAGTGTCTGAGCATTCATTCAAGGATTCAGGTACCTATTCATCTAGTTCCCAAAATTCATGTATATAAGAACATAGGGTTTCTCTAAATGACCCTATAACCTACCACAGTACCCCAATGATTGAATTATTATATTGGAGGTCTCTTGACAACTACTAAATTCCCACACTCTAATAAGTGACAAAAACCAAGTAGGGATCCTATATCCCCTAACATTTAGGAAAGGGATGTATGCCATCCTCATTGACTAGTGCAAAAAGTATTTAGAGAAGGAGATAGTGGAGTACAATCTGGATCTCCACACTACTCGACCAAGAATGGACCCTTATGGGAAACTGAAGAAGATGGTCAGAAGGAAATATGCTCATCTTCCTCATATTGAAGACTTCTAAGACAACTATCAAGACAAAAAGGAGGTGAGTATGAGGCACTATATGCAAACGATGACCCAATTTGTGCAGTCAATAAACCTATTCATGTTTGCGTGATCGAATTGTGGAGGAGGAGGACACTATTCTTGATGAGAGATTTGATGTTGTGGCCAACTTGACATTGCCACTAATAGACTAGGATGAAGAAGAGGCCAATGACCTCGATTTTGTAATGAGGCCAATTGAAAATAGAAGAAGGCATTGGGTAGATGCTCAAATCACCTAGCTCAAACTGCAAGGAGTCATGTTGACATATGGTGAGCTCAAGGATTAGGTCAAAAGTGAAACTGATAGTGGAACAACTGCTACCAGAAAAAGAGAGACCCTTAAATCTCCTTTGGCAACAAGATCATGAAAAGGGAAGGATGTTTCTAAACACCAACCCAAACATAAGGTCTATACACAGAAGACCATGAAGGGAGAATCTTCAAAGAAGGAAAATAAAATAGGAGGATTCAGTGACATGTGAATCATTGAGGACAATCTGCAACATGAAGGAGAAGAAGAGGTCGATCGACTATAGTCACCATCGGCCACCTCTGCTCCTACCATTACCACTATCATTGACACTCCTCCACCTACTACCTCTTAGGCATTGCTTGTTTCCTCTCTGCCTACCATGGAAATCTCATTCCAACTCACTTCCATCTCATCAATAGCCCCAATAATGGTTTTGGACTCTTCCTTAGCTATGACATCCCCGCTATCATCTACCTCACTTCCCACTCTTTTTTCTGCAATACCTTTAGTTTCCACTGCCACTATACAACCACTCACCATACTAGAAGCCTTAGCCAAGTATATGCAAGGATTACTTGATGAGCTCTCTAGGGTGATAATGAATACTACAGTTCAAGATGTGATGTCCCATATTGCTATTGGCCTACCCATTCCTCCATCACCTACAAAACCACCAAATATGGAGGCCACGATACATATATTAGAAGAAATGGTGAAACATCAAAGGGAGGCTACCAAAAATATAGTTGAGGAACCCAAGGATCCTTTTAAGGATGATTATTTTCAGCACCTGGAGGGTGGAATGAGCATGAACATGTATGATGTGCCGAATGATGAGGAAAATTCACCCTCTTTAGAGGAGGACACTAAAGATCTCATTGTCAAATACATCATAGAGACCTTGGACCAAGAGCTTGAAGAGGAGTTGTCCCAACATCTCAAGGATATAGGAGAGGAGGTTAAATCTAAGAAGCAACCTTCCAAAGAAAAAGAGGACATTGATGTCAACATGGAGATACTCAAAGAGCCTCCATTGGTTGGGAAAGACAAAGTCCTCATTCAAGAAGAAGAAGTAACACCTGAAAGGGAAGAAGATGCAATAAAAAAGAGCCCTGAGCTTGAGAGTCATGTAGAGCTTGAATAGGAAGAAGAAAGAGTCCCTCATAAGGAAAGCATCACTATAGAGAACATAGCCACCACTAAGTCATAAAAGGAAAGGACTATACATATTGAGTACTCAGATGAAGAAGAGGAAAGAAGAGAACAAGAAGCCCCAGGCCATGAGGAGAAATAGCTCCAACATGTGCAAAGAGAGGAAGGTGATCATGAATCACCAAAAATGGAAACTCAGATGCCTGATTGGTTGGAGAGATAGTTACAAAAGAAAGACCCTTCTCTTGTTGATCCAAATGATAGACTTGAGGCTATCCTGGCAAGAGCTCAGAAAATAAAGAGGAAAGAGAAGAAGCCAAGAGTCTATTCCCACATCATAGTTGATGCAACTAGATCAAGAACAATGCAAATCGCCACATCAGTGACAGATAAAGGTGTATGGGTTAGCTATAATATTTCCACCATCAACTTGGGACTTGCCACAAGAGAGAAGAAAATTGATGAGTTCTAAGGGTCGGTGGCTATGATCATGCAACAAATGAACAAGGATCAGTCCTCTAAGGAGGAACTAAAAGAATAAGTCGCAAATCTCACTACCTACATTCAACAATGGAATTCCTTGGAGGAAGAAGCCCCAACAACATCTTCTACACCTCCGCTTCTCTCCCAAGAAGAACTCAGCAAGATGGAGAAGATGAAGAATTGGACTAAGGCTACTATAGATTGGTTCCAATTAGTACTTTACAATGGTGACATGGGCATAGGCCATGCTGCCTGAATGACCAACAAATTTTGAGATGTGTACAAACAATTGGAGGGAATAGAAAATATATTTCACTTATTCATCAAGCTATATAGGATCAACTATCCTAAGCTCGAGGCCATTCTAAAGATGTCTAAAAAGACATGGGAGAAGGAACTGGTGCTCATTAAGGATGATCACCAGCTGGTGAAGACATGGAAAATGGGCCTAGATCACAGGAAGGACGTCCTGGAATGAGTGTTGCATGAGGCTGAGCTTAACCTCGAATGGGTCAAATAGCACAAGATAGATAGCAAAGATTACCTCAAGCTGATGATGGACTATGGCATGATCGCCCTGGAGTTGGATCTTGAGAAAATTAGGCCATTCTTCCATAAGAAGATGAAGCAAGGAGTAGCAGGTGCATTAACACCATATTTCATGGACTTCACTACAAGGGAATTCACTCAATCCAAACAGGTAATCAAGGCCACACCAAGATGCAAAAAACACTGGGAACAAATCATAGGTAGATTTAAGAGGCTGACCTTCAAATTTCTTCAATTTGACATCATGGAATGGGATAAGCTTCAGGTGCTAATTGGAAAATTTGTGGAGTATGCCACCCTTCAGAAAAATGAAGGAAAACCAATGATTGATTATGAGTTTTTGATAGTATAACTAGAAAAAGAAGGCAATCACTATACAACAAAACTACTATAGTGTCAGAGCCACTAGAGGATGAAATGGGAATGAGACAAAAATGTATTTTATATTATTATATTTTGGGGGTAGATGAAACCCTAATGTAAAATGAGTCTTGGCCATAGAATGAAAGTAAATTCTAGCAATTCATTTCAATTTTGGAAAACTATAAATAGGGTCTCCTCTCATTTTCAAAGAGAGAGTTGAGTTGTTGTGTGAAGACATGTAAAAATTTCAATAGAATTTTATTGTTTTGTTGGATTCTTGTGTTTCTTGCATGTTGCATGTTTCATCTTCTCAAAGTTGATAGGTTTAGATAGATTTAGTTTATTTTTCTAAGTGTTTTAAGTAGCTTTTAATATTTTATTTTATCCTTTCCATTGATATTGAAGAATTTTATCGCGTTGATTCCTTCCATGTTCATGCTTTTTGTTGTTTGTTGATGATGAACATTATTATAAAACTAGTTTGAAAATTAACTTATTGCTACACTTGAAATTCATCTTTTTTTCATACTTTATAGTGAATGAATAGCTGAAAAATATAGAGACCTTAGAATATAGCACTAGTTTCATGAGATTGTATGTTGTTTGGTTAAGTGGAACTTAGTTTTGGAAGGTTGTCCACTGTAGCATCCTCCATTATCACTGTTCATCATTAGTTGCAGGTCTAGGAACTCTTACCTATATTTTCCCTTTTGAACTTTCTTTGAAATAGTAGTTAAGGAAAAGTTCCAACATCATTATAAAGCCAAATCTGATATTGAACATGGAGTTTTAGATTGTTTTTTTGAGCTTGCAGCAATTGCACCTCACTTTTAGAATCTCATAAACTCCATTTGAAGACCTAATTCCATTCCAAATTAGCAAATTTTCCATGCCCCTTGTGATTACCAGCAAATCACATCAACCCACTGAGTTGTTTTTGCAAATCATGAACTAACACTCGAGAGACCTTGAGGTAATTATCTACAACTTGTTTGAAAGAAGTTTCCTTTCAAGAGAGGTAGTGCACTTGTCTATCACATGTGTTGAGAAGTGAAAAAACACCCATCAACAGAGCTGGTGCTAGAAAGTGGGCCTCCCTTTTGCTAAGTTGGATCAAATTGGTTCCTTCTCCCTTGAGAGGTTCCAAAGAGTATTAAGATCTTTGTTGACCCAACAAAGGGGAATTCCAAGACAACCCCCTACCAAGGCTAAGAGAACCAAGAAAGGGAATATTTTTCCTCAGCCTCATCCACTGAACCCACCTCTCCTTCCATCCATTTTCCTCACTATTCCCCTTCCTCTTCCTAGCTGTTCCAAACTACCTTACAATCTTTCACTTCCCACAGCCAAGGTGGTGCCCCAGTCCTTGCTCTTCATAGCCAAGGTGTTGCCTCAACCACTACTACTCCTTTATAGCCCCAAGTAACTATTGCATAGCCAACACAACCTCCACCTCTAATCATGGCTTGGATAGGAAACAAGCCATCTCCCTTGTCCTTCAATGAATATCATGACATGCCAAAGAATCTAGAGGGATTTTTCAAGAAGTTCCATCCTTGTGATCGGTAGAGGAAAATTGAAGAACATATCAAGATCTTCCAAAAAGCTTTGAAGGACATGCAAGTAGATCATGAAGATGTGTCTTGTTTGCTCTTTCCTTATTCCTTGGAGGAAGAAGACTTGTATTGGTACATCAACCTACTGACTGGATCAATCACCTCTTGAAATTTATTAAAGAATGCCTTCTTGTAGAAATACAAGATTTCAATCAGGCCTTCTGAATTGTTTCACCAATTCATGTCCATTCAAAGGGAATTCAATGAACCAATCAGTTCCTTCAATGATCAGTTTCATTGTGCTTACATGAGGTTTTAGGTGCCCTATGTAGTTGATGATCCCTTTCCTTGATAGGTCTACTATGCTGCCTTAAACAACCTCACACATGTACTAGTAAAAAGAATGCACCCACCGCTTACTAGCTTGGTGGAGGCTTATGCATAAGCAGTCATAGCAAGCACCAATTTGGGATAGAAAATTGTTGGTCCACTGCTATCCTTGGGATTAGCTACCCATCCAATGCAAATCCAAGGACTCGCCCAAGCCTTGGCACATCATACGCTAATCATGAATCAAGTTCCACAGCTACCCATGGTACCTCATAAAGGGCCACCATTGAATGAGTAAATTCTCATGCCTCACTACTTGCAACCACAACAACAAAAAAATTATTCTTAGTAGCCTCAGGTGCTTGCATATTTACAGGGATCTGAGTTCTTGTTGGTTCAACAAAATCAACTAGTAGTACAACCAATCTTTCTCTAGAATCAAGTACCACAGTTGAATAACATAGAGAAGGATCATATAGATGAGTTGACAGAGTTGTTAAAGAATATTTCAACAAAGATGAAACACCTAAGGAATCAAAATAGCCAATTTCAAGCCTCCTAGAGAAGCATCCAAGATAATATCAATTGAGATAACCACAACAATTGTGATGTGGTGGATTCCTCCAAACAAAATTACAATAGAGGTCAAAAATCTAACCAAGGCTTTGAAAGGAGGCCTTCACAAAGACATAATTGGACATGGAACACAAGGTGAAATAATGGAGGTGTTCCCACCCCTCTTGATTAGTTGGCCAATTTAGATAAGACTACAAGTGAAGTATACTTAGTTGAGGCAGCCTTATCTAGATGGTGTTGCATTCACAAAACAAATAGACAATCTAAATTAGATTGCCCTGAGTTCCAAACTGCTGCAAAAAATTTCCAAGTAGAAGTCCAAAATGTGGTAGATGGTGCAAGTTATAGAGACATAGTCCCATCCAAACCATATGACTCCTCAGTATTGGTGGTAACCCAAGCTCCTTTCCCATGAGGTGACAACAATGTACCTGAAAATGACACCGATGCCCCAAAGGACGAAAAAGAAAAAGAGGTAAGCAATGAAATCCGTTTATCCCAACTTTTTGATTCAGTAGATAATGGTCTAGTAGATGAAAAAGAGTCATGTGACGATGAGGTCCAAATGTTCCATTGAAGGGAAACCCCTTATAACTTGAGAAATAGACAAGTAGGTAGTCCTTTTACAACCTTTACTTCACCCAATAATTTCAACACCCTACCTGATCCCAATGCCAGCAATAATCTAGGCTAACCTCATGTACCCACTCAGTATTTCAACAAGAATAGGAAAACAAACTAGACTCAAAAATAGCTTGCTAGTTCCTCTCAAGATATTTATTTTGAAGCAAAAATTGGGCAAATGGGGGAGTATGTGGCAAAAGAATTTAAGAAGGTCAAGCTATGCTTGTTAGCCTTCAAATTGCTTAGGGTTCCAATAGTTAGAAATGTTTCTTTAGGAAGCTTAATGGGACTACCCCATCCAAGAAATCTCAAGAAGTTTCTGCTAAAAGGGTATCCTTTGATGACTCACAAAATGAACTTGCGATCAAGGAAATATTAGAAAAGAAAATGGATCATCCCATAAATCAACAAACAAGCAAGAAAAAAACTAAGGAACAAAGTCAAGCACAAGCTTGGGATAATACCAATGATAAGGAAAAAGCTCAAGTAACTTAGGTGGATACACTTCTGGGTTTGTTCCAAGGGAAGTTGGAAACTCCTCCCTTCTTGACCACTATCAGAATATTTGGAAAGAAATTGCACAATTGCTTGCTCAATTCAGGAGCATCAACCAATGTTATCCCTTTGGTAGTATGCAAAGTTCTAGGAATAGTCTCAACTCCCTCCCAGTAGAAGGTGCCCAATTGGACTAGATAGAGGTAAACATTGTAAGAAAAATCAACAGGATACCTATGCAGATTGCCACTAATCCAAGCGCACATCAAGTAATTGGCATTCAAGTTGCTGATATCCTGGACACATATGATATCATATTAGGAAGGGAATTCACTCAAAACTTAAATGGATATGTTGCAAAAAACATTTCTCACTCATGGCTTCCATGTAAAGGGTTTCCAAACTAGATTCACATTAATCAGGAGCCATGTATGACATTCATGATCACAGTATACAACAATACAAATGAAGTGTTGTTCGTTGAAACAAAATTGGGTAATTACTATCCTATGGCATATCAAGAAGAACTAGAATTCCAAGAAGATGAAGTGGATGAATATGTTCTCCTCATGTTATGTAGTCCTCCTACTAATTTAGTCAGTGCACCTTAGAGCATATAGATGTTGATTGAATAATATGATGAAAAATCCTATGAGGATGGTAATCTGGGATTTTTGGATGGATTCCAAGACTTTATGCAAAAATGCGTGCAAGACCAACTTAGCTTAGGAACAAGAATGTACTTTCAAGAGCTCTTATTATCTAGTTGGTGTTAGGTACACAATGCCTCCCACTAAGAATTTGAATGTTGCCTTTTCCAGGCAATAGTTGAACACATCAAAGGACAAGTCACCCCAAATGAGGAATTCCAAATAGAACAACTGAACCAAAGCCATGTTGAATCTATGCCTTCACCTAACGATATTGAAAAAGGTGTCCAACCAAGATAAGAAGTGTGCTCTATTAGTTCCAAGGACCAAAGTTCCTCTAAGTTTTGGACACTATGCTTCGATGGGTCCAAATCAAAGTAGGAAGCAGGAGCCAGATTCGAGCTTATTAGTCCCACAGGTAAGACTTTCTTTGTTGCTCATAGACTTCAATTCTATTGAACCAACAATGTAGTGGAGTACGAAGAATTAGTCCATGGTCTCTTGATGGCCTTGAGAAAGAAGGTTAGAATGTTACAAGTCTTTGATGACTTGGAGCTAGTAGTAAAACAAGTCGGGAAATTGTATTCTTTCCATGATAGAAGACTAGAAAATTATAGGCATAGGGTCTGGGATCTCATAGAGGGTTAGATGCATTTAACATTTAGTTGATCTCTCATTCCAAGAACCATAATACTAATGCCTTAGCCTAGGTGGATAGCACTCTCCAACCTCTATCTTTAGCTAGCTTGAAGAAGTTCACTATTGAGCTTACTTCCACTCCACTGGTGCCAAATAATATTTTCAACTTCCAAGTGTTCAATGATGACAAGCATATCCTAGATTTCATCTCTAGCTCCGATGTGTTTGCGACTCAAATAATTGATGTGGTAGAGCCCGAAGAGGCTAAGTTAGAGATAGAGGGAGTCATTAAACTCAAGAACAACACAATACCATGAGGTATGGTTCATCTCAAGTGGATATTTGATTTGGATTAGATCAAAGTTTGGGATTAGAAAACAAAGAAGGATTCCATTGACAACAGTGTGATGCTCACAACTTATGGGTGAAGAAGTTAAGAATGTATTCATTGGTGAAGTGTGCATGCTAGAAGAAAGGAAAGGGATTATTGATGCCTTACACAATTACCATGATGTAGTTGCTTGGAGCTACAAAGACCTAAAGATATATGACACCTCGATCATTATGTACACCATCCCTCTCAAGCTAGATGTGAGACCTTTTTGGCAACATCAACACCTGATCAATGCATTGCTAGAACCCATCATTTACAAGGAATTCCAGAAGTTGTCTACTAGAATCATATTCCTAGTTAGACACTCCACATGGATGGAAAACTTGGTCACAGTCAGGAAGAAGAATGGAGAAATCAGATTATGCATAAAATTTCACAACTTGAACAGAGCCTCAGAAAAAGACAACTATCTAGTACCCTCATTGGAAAAAGTGCTACAAATAGTTAATGGATCTCAAATGATGTCCTTCTTGGATGAATATTCGGCATACAATAAGGTGATGGTGCAGTATGAAGACATGCATAAAATAAAATTCACCACAAAATGGGGAACTTTAGCATATAGAAGAATGTCATTTCAACTAATCAACATCGACACAACCTTCCAGTGCACCATGGATATTTCCTTCAAGGAATTGATTGAAAAATGCATCATCATCTATATGGATAATTTTATTTTGTTTTCAAAGAAAAGAGGGGACCACGTCTCTGATTTATTTAAGGTCTTCCATAATTATAGAGAGTTTGAAATTTCCCTAAATCTGAAGAAGTGTATATTTGGAGTTATGGAAGGTAAGTTGCTAGGACATGTGATCTCAGAGAAGAGAATTTCAATAGAACCAAAATGAATCCAAGCTATTTTGAAGATTCAAATTCTAGGTAGCAAGAAGGAGCTAAAATATTTCTTTGGAAAGATCAATTTCATCATAAAGTTCATTACTGGCTTTGCTAAAATTGTGAAGTTTCTAAATGCTATGTTGAAGCGGGATGCTAAAGTCGAATGGATGTCAGAAGCCAAGTAAGATTTCAAAGAAATCAAGAAGGAAATTGTTGATGTTCCAATACTAGTCAACCCAGATTACTTGAAGGAATTTTACATCTATTCATTTTCTTTAGATCACTCTTGCACCACTATACTGACTTAAAAAGATGATGAAGGAAGTGAACACCCAATTTCCTTCATGAGTTCCCCTCTGAAAGATGTAGAGTTAAGATACCACAATGTTGGAAAGAAAGTGTACACCTTATTCAAAGGAGTTAAGAAATTTTGGCATTACATCTTGTGGAATAAGGTGTTCGCAATTGTGCCTAACTCAGTAGTTAATAATTTATTGATGTAGAATGAACTAGAAGGAGAGAAAAATGGGTAACTTTACTATAGGAATATGAAATGAAGATCTAGCCCATGAATTTGGTATGAGGGAAAGATTTCACTCAAGCTATAGCTGAAACACTAGCTGAAGCTAGACCTGAGCTCACCGTGCAACAATATCAACTGGAAGATGTTTCTCCTAGAGAGTGGTATGATGATATTGTCTATTATTTGCTAAACAACAAGTTCCCACCTGAACTATAGGGAGTAAAAAAACATTCTCTAATATTGAAGAGTAGTAGTTACATGCTACAAGGATCCATAATGTACAAGAGAAACCATGAGGTAATCTACCTTAGATGCCTTGGAAAAGAGGAAGCAACCCAAGTATTGAAGGAATTTCATGATAAATTTGGCATTGGCCATGGATCCGGCCAATCAAATTCTCACCAAATCCTATGGGCTAGGTACTATTGGCCAACGGTGTTTAAGTATGTGCATAGCCATTTCTAGACTTGTCACATTTTCCAAACTATTGTTACTAGAGAAAGAAATGTTGTCCCACTGCAACAAGTCCTAGAGGTAAGGTCGTTCACCCAATCGAGCCTCAACTTCATTGGTATGATAAGCCCACCATACTTTATAGGCCATAGGTACATTCTAACCACCTCTAATTACTATACTAGATGGACATAAGCAATACCATGTAGGCAATGTACTACTGAAGTGGTTGTTAACCTTTTAGAAAGTTTTATCTTGAATCATTTTGGTTGCCCCTATTCCCTTGTGTGTGATAATGGATCTGTTGTTTCCTCACTTAAGTTAACTAGTTGGGTCTTTGATTATGGGATTGCAATAAATTTTTCTTCTAATTATTACCCCTAGGGAAATGGCCTAACTGAATTGACAAATAAAAATTTGATAACTATGATAAAAAAACTGCTTGATAGAAACCCTAAAGACTGACACACCTAGTTGTGTTTTTCCCTTTGGGTAGATCATACATGCCATAAGGATTCTTTGGGTGATTCCTTGTTCCATCTAATCCTATCTTTCCTATCCACCTGAAGATTCCCACGCTCTAGTTTCTTAACACATACTATGAGGAAGGAGACCGTGAAGAAGCCTGTTTAGCCAAGTTGTTGCACCTAGAAGAAGTTCGTGATAGAGTAATTGAAAATTTCATCAAACTTTAGGTCATAGTCAAAAGATGGTTCAACCATCAAGCCAAAGTCAAGGCCTTTAGTATTGCTAATTTAGTATTTTTTTGGGACAAGGCCCATGAAAAGAAAGGGGGACATGAAAAGTTTGACAAGCTCTAGCTTGGCCCCTTTTAGATCTCAAAAATATTAGGAGATAATGCCTTTCACCTCAAGACACTTACTGGAGAGGAATTTTCATTGCCTGTCAATAGACAACACCTCGAGCATTATTTCCTTGTCTAAGATTCTTCAAGCTTGTCTTTGTATATAGTTGTATATAGGTTATCTTAGGTTCCTTTTTCTTCATTGCTATGCCTTCGCTTTTTTTTTCTTGCTTTCTTGATTGCTCTTGTTTTTGCTAAGAGCTTTCCTTTTTTCTTAGTGTGGTGGCCATGCTTGGTGTATCAGATGGCTTACCCTATTGTCCACTCCTATTTATTCTTTGGATAAATCTTCATTCATAAATATTGATTTATGACTATTAGGGTTAGAAAATAAATATCTAACAGTTAAATGTAGATTTGATCAATAAAACAGAGAAATAAAACATAGAAAATTATAGCAGAAACAAGACAACATAGAGAATTTAACGTGGTTCACCCAATTTGGGCTACATCCACAAAATCATAGCCATCCAATGATTTTATTATCTAGTGTAAAACATATTACAATCTCACTAATAATGTGCTACTGCAACCCCCATCAAAACTGCTTATAACAAGCTTTTTAGAAGCTTCTAGAATTATGGTTTTACAAAGTATATAGTATAGCATGATCAATCACCACATACTAATAATATCCCACTTGGAGACTAATCAGGCTCCACACAAAACAATCTCCCACTTGGAGAGTGATCTTGGATGACACCGTTGCACTTACAACTCCCACTGGAAATAAGCACCTCGGACCCTGCTACCCTGTTATACTTGAATTCAACCTTAAAGGCCAATCGAAGCTGAAGAGGAGCTTAACTTCTCCCTTGTCACTTCCTTTGTAAACATATCTGCTAGATTGGCATTTGTATGTATCTTTTCCAGCTTGACCTATCCATCTTTCAACATTGACTAAATGAAATGATATCTCAACCATATGTGTTTGGTTTTAGAATGCAAGGAAAAATTCTTTGCAAGATGTATAGCACTATGGTTGTCTGTAAACAATTAATTTTCAGCTTTTTTTTTCCCAACTCTTCCATGAAAAGTTGCAGCCATATCATCACCTTTTCTGCCTCTATTGCAACAACATACTCTGCCTCCATGGTGGATAAATAAACCACCTTTTGCAACCGAGAAATCCAACTCATTGCTGTCCCACCAATTGTAAATACATAGCCTATGGTACTCCGCCTAGTATCTATATCCCCTACCAAATCTAAGTCAACATATCATTTTAAATCAGTATTAAAGCCCCCAAAACATAAACATTTATTGGATGTACCTCTCAAATACCCGAGAATCCATTTTACTACATTCCAATGCTCAACTCCAGAGTGACTCATATACCTACTAATAACTCCTATAACATGTGTAATATCTGGTCTTGTGCATACCATGGTGTATATTAAACTACCTACAGTTGAAGAATATGGTACCTTGGAAATTTTTTCTTCATCCTCATGTGTCTTTGGACACATATCCTTAGTCAATTTATCATGACAGGGCAAACGTATGCTGACAAATTTTTCATTTTCCATATGAAATCTCTGCAACACCTTCTCCACATAATTAGCCTGAGATAATTTTTTTTTTCTATTTTTCCTATCTCTTGTAATTGGCATACCAAGGATTTTCTTTGCTTCCCCCAAATCCTTCATAGCAAATAAATTTTCTAACTACTATTTTAACTCCCTTATGTGATCCATATTAGACCCCACTACAAGCATATCATCAACATATAAACATAAGATAATGTAGCTATCATCATCTAACCTCTTAAAATAAACACAATGGTCTGAATTACATTGACTGTAGCCTTGCTCAGACATAAAACTATCAAATTTAATATACCATTGCCAAGGTGCTTGCTTCAAGCCATATAGACTTTTCTTCAATTTGAACACATGTTTCTCCTTACCTTTGACCTCAAATCCTTGTGGTTGTTCCATATATATTTCCTCTTCCAAATCACCATGGAGAAAGGTTGTTTTAACATCAAGTTTTTTCTAAATGAAAATCTTTAGTAGCCATAATACTTAAAACAATATGAATAGAAGTCATTTTAACAACTGGAGAAAATATTTCATCAAAATCAATACCCTCTTTCTGTGAAAATCCCTTTACAACTAATTTGGCTTTAAATATTTTCTTACCTCTATCCTCCTCTTTTAGCCTATAAACCCATTTGTTTGGTAAAGCCTTTTTACCTACAAGCAACTTGCATAATTCCCAAGCCTGCTTTTTTAGCAAGGAATCTATTTCTTCTTCCATTCCATGCTCCCACTGAGCCTTGGTATCCACTTGAATAGCTTCATCATAACATTCTAGTTCACCAGCATCAGGTAATAAAATAGAATACAAAGAGGGAGAAAATCTTTCTGTAGGTCTACTTATCCTTGAAGTTTGTCTAACATTCACTAGAGTTTGTGGTATTTGTTGTTACTATTGTTGCAGAGCATGAGGAACCATTGGAACATCATTTTTTGGTGCATCATCTAGCACTACATAATCATTTTGTTTCTTCTCATGCTGTTGCAACTAATCTGTGTACAACACTTTCTCATTGAATATGACATCCTTGCTTCTCACAATTTTTTTATTTTCAAAATCCCCAATTCTATAACCAAATTCATCAATGCCATATCAAACAAATATACATTTGTTTTATTTTGCATCAAGCTTGGTTCTATTTTCAGAATCTACATGAGCAAATGATTCACAACTAAAGGTCTTGAGTAAATAATAAATCACCTTCTTACATGTCCATGCTTCCTCTAGAATACCATAACCCAAAGGATTAGAGGGACCTCTATTGATTAAATAAACAAAAATGTTTACAACAAATACCCACATGTTTAAAGGTAGTCCAACATGCAATATCACGGTTTTTGCACGCTCCATTATTGTTCTATTTATGTGCTCAACCACTCCATTTTCCTGTGGAGTCCTTGGAACAATTTTCTTCCTACGAATACCATTAGAGGAACAATAGTATTCAAACTCTTTTCTCTAATACTCACCACCATTATTAGATCTGAGACATTTTAACTTTCTACCTATCTCATTCTCAACCAAGCTTCTCCATTTCTTAAAAGTTTCAAATACATTAGATTTTTTCCTAAGGAAATAAATCCATACCTTGTCGCATCATCAAAAAAAGTGACTTAGTAACGATAGCCACCGAGAGAAGATACTTGAGCTCATCCCCATACATCCGTATGCACTAGATCCAATTTATCATCTTTCTTTTGCTTCCCATCCTTGAGAAAACTAACTCTCTTTTGTTTTCCATACACACAACTTTCATACAAATCCATATTAAAACATTTCAGACTTGGTAAAAACTTCTTTGAATGAAGTACTTTCATACCTTTTGCACTCATATGCCCAAGTCTATTATGCCACAGTGCTAATTCAAAATCCATAGAAACTGTCTGATTTTCTTCCTACTGAACTGTAGCAATTGTTCCTAAATAATTATTTTTATCTACAATAATTAAAGTAGAAGGAACAGTATGACCTATACAAAGATATAAGGTTCCTACTTTCACACCTTTTACTACCACTAAGGAACCTTTTGTAACCTTCCAATTTTTATGTGTAAATGTAACAACACAACCCTCATCATCTAGTTGCCATGCTGAAATTAAATTTATTTTTAACTTTTGAACGTGCCTTACCTCATGTAGTAGCCAAGGATTCCCATTTTGCAACTTAATCTTGATTCTTCCCTTTCCAACAATCTGATGGGGTTCATTATCTCCCAAATAAACCAGCCCAAAATCCCCTTGGACATAATCAAGAAAATAACTTCTATGGGGAGTAGCATAAAATGAAGCCCTTGAATATAATACCCAAGAATCATCAACATTATTAAGGGAAAGAATCAAAGCATCCTGATCAGATTTATTACTTATCACATTTTCCTCTTTATTGCCTTCCTTTTTGTCCCCTTTATTTTTTCAAGACCAACAATCTTTCTTTAAATGACCTGGCTTACCACAGTTCCAACAATCTCTCTTGTCTCTAGATTGGGACCTTTTGTCTTTTTATTTTCCTCATGACTTCCAAAATTGTTTCCTCTCTCCTTTGTTCTGCCCCTTCTTTCTACATTCAAAACATTGTCTGATGTGGATGTTCAACCTGAGCTTTTCCTACAAATTTTGTCACTCAAAATAACACCAACAACATCATCAAATTTCAATGTATTCAAACTAGAAACAAAATTTCTAACAACCATTACCAAGCTATTCTAGCTTCCTAGCAAAGAACACAAAATGAAAAGAGCCCTAATTTTTTCATCAAAGTTTACATTTATAGAAGTTAATTGACTAGTAACCATAGTAAACTCATTTAAATGATCAAAAATTGACCCACCTTCTACCATTTTCATGTTAAATAAACAACTTCATAAGAAACACCTTATTCGAAGCGGAAGGATTTTCATATAACTTCTCCAAGGTTTCTATCAACTCTTGAGTTGTCTTTTCCATTTTAATATTGAATTCCACCAATTATGCCAGACATAAACGAATGGCTCCCAATGCCTTTCTATCCAGAAGATTTCATTCCTCATTACTCATTGTTGCTGGTTTCTTGGCTATTCCTTCCAATATCCATAAATCCTTCTCATAGAGATAATATTACATCTGCATCTTCCATAACTGATAGTTCTGTCCATTGAATTTATCTACCTTCAATTTACCCTTATCCGCCATTGCTCTCACTTAACCATGAGACTCCCACTCAACTATGAGACTTTCTTGTAGAGGATAACTGAAAACAACCCACTCCGATACCACTTGTTAGGGTTAGAAAATATATATCTAATAGTTAAATGTAGTTTTGATCAATAAAATAGAGAAATAAAACACAAAAAATTATAGCAGAAACAAGACAACATAGAGAATTTAATGTGTTTCACCCAATCCAAGGTACATCCACAAAACCACAACCATCAAATGATTTTATTATCCAGTGTAAAACATATTAAAATATCACTAATAATTCCCTACTGCAACCCCCATCTAAACCGCTTATAACAACCTTTTTAGAAGCTTTTAGAATTAGGGTTTTACAAAGTCAGTTTTTTTCTTTTTTTGGTGACGACGCAAAAAAAATGGTAATATCAACAAGGATAGATGAAGAGTGTACAATATAGCATGATCATTCACCACATACTAACACTAAATGCTTTAGTGAAGTGGTTTCCTTATTTGAACTTTGACTTGACCTAGGATAGAACCCTTGGTTGAATCTTTTCATACTTATCTCAGATCATGCACAAAGAAAATTTTAAAAGTTTTTGAAGAGCTATACAATAGCCATTATGAGGTCTCAACAAGTGAAAAATCTTAAGTCTACTCTAGTGACCACTATGATTCCAAACCCACAGTAAGCTTTGATGTTTACACATTTTTGCAAAAAGAAAGAGTACCGAAATTAAATATCATGAAAAATAAAAGAAAAAGAAAGTGAGTATTAAAAAAAGAAACTATGTGGGTGTACAAGCAACTCTATCAAGGCTATGGATACTTGGATGACAATACAACAATGCTCATGGGATCACAATGACAACTCTATTGGGGCTATGGATGTCAGACTAGCAGTGGAGAAATGTCCAGGTTAATTTTTGGGTTAGACGACTTACGTAGCTTGCCTTGACTGATTAATGTCTATTGCTATGGTTTATGAAGAAAGTGAATAAATTCACTAGGCAGATACTTCTGAGGTACTCTCGTGACTTGATTCGACCAAGGATCCCATCCTCCTTTGAGTTTCTTAGTTCACTCATGGAAACTGGATTCTAGTCTATGAAACTAATAATTTTGGGTTCTAAATGAATCTTTACCCTTAGAACACTCAGGAGTGTTCTCCCAGCAGAGTCACCATTTTTTGAGCCTATAGCACACATGCCCATTTCAGAATGGGGACCCTCACTTTTCACCTTCATCGGGTCATTTTTCTTCTTCGCCTCATTTTGCATGCCCTTAAATTTTGAGCATCAAGTGGTCAAAGGATCCTAAAGTAATCATCCTCACTCAACCAAAATTCACCACCCAAAAATAAGTTTCTAAGTCCTTGGCCTTTGCAAAATTTCCTTGGCAGGTTTCCCTTAGTCTTCAAACTGGCAACCTTCAACTCCTGGGGGTCCGCCCTTGTACTTTTCCCCTTGTGCGTCCCTACCTTCCACTCATTGTTTCATTGATGGCTGACCTAGGACAATCACCCACATGGAAGGTCTCGCATGTTGATCCTCCATCCTCTTTACATTGCCAGTTAATTGGTAGTGCTCGGGGGTCGTTCCATCTTGTGGGCTCTAACTTTCTTGCCAGTGCCCTTTTGAATTTCATGTCTAGCTACCCCACTGGCCACCACATGAGCATTGAATTCGGATCATAAATGTTTTTTTTCCTATAAATAGGTCCTCTAACCTGTCATTTTCATTTACCAAAGTCAGAATATGTTAGAGAGAAAACAACAATCACCTCCCCTATGCTCGCATGACCTTCTAAAGGATCTGAAGCTTGACCCTTATCAATTTCTTTGTGCCTCCAGGTATGTCTTCCACCATTAGCCCATAAAGCATCTTTTTGAGTTAAGTTTTCTAAAATAATTAAAAATATTAATGTGAACCTCAAAAAAATATTTTGGGAGGCCACTTAACCATCAAATTCTGCACAAACCCACTTGCTTGGATTTAGATGCTTGGATTCCTCTTGTGGGTTTCTGCCTCTTGATTCTGGAAAAGTGACCAAAGCTAGGGTGCCTTGTGGACCCGCTAATGCAGACTGCCTCTTGCAAATGGCTACCTCATTACTGCCTTTCCCAAATGGCCATATCCCAATAGGTTTCCTTTGGTCATTGTCCAAAAACTTTGAAATGATCAAACAAAAGAAAGTCAAGCTAAGCTGTCCAAGTTGCCTGTATGTCCTGCATTGTAGGATTCCACTTACGGGTTTCCGCTTCTTGACTGACGAGTCTCAATGATAGAGCTCTAAACGTCCATGGTGCCTCTATCTTCCACACTCCTTGAATCCACACAAGAAAAATGACCAATTGCATGCCTCCAGAGACTTCATGGTTGATTTCCTAATGTGCCAGTTTCCTTGTTGAAGATCCTAACCACGAGATCCCCAATTAGAACCTTGAGTGCAGATGGCCATCTGTGGGCCACTGTGACCTCGACACCATTCTACTTCTGACTGCTCCTGATGGCCTCTAGCCTAGGGAAACTTGTGCCCTTGGGCTCACATTCTTATATTTGACCCAAGCAAGCCTCGAATGATGAATGTTAATAGATTTTATGATCTTTTGAAGAGGAATTGCTGGATCTAACCCTCATTTTGCAGGATTTTACTAACACCTTCCTGATTTTTCATGTGAATGTTCTTATTGCATCTTTTCTTGCAATATTTTTAGAATCTACTACAAGTACATAAGGGAAGTCTACAAAAAAAGAGAAGGGAAAGAATCCTATGAAAGCATCGAGAGGGAAAGAGGAAAAACATCAAATGAAGTACCAGTTCCATGGGGTGGAAATCACCTCCAAAGTCACCTCTACTTGGGATTTAGTATCAGACACCAACTTGGGGCATGTGGAAATTGATGAATTCAGAGGAAGGGTCATGATCAACCCTATAACTAAGAATGCCTAGAAAATAAAAAAGAGTGGCCTTTCCAAGGCAATCGGTTTCCCACCTACACTTGTAGCTCTAGAATTAGATATGGTATGTAGAGAGTGCTACCATTGCAGTAATAGAAAGATCATAGATCATGATGGCAGAGTGTTGGCAGATATTTTTTCCCGATCCATAGGCCAAACATTCGATATCCCTATATTCGACCCCATGGAGGAAACAGAGAAGGGATATGTCAAAAATATGTGGAAAGAAAACACCCTAGGGTGTAAGAAGCTAATCAAACAACATTAGTTGAAGGAAAAGAGGGGTAGTGTTGCTAATGTACCCCAAGAACTCTTTAGGAGTGAATTCTATGAAGAGTACCATGATTTGGTCACCTTGTTGAATAGGGTAATGGGTATCCCCACTATTTCCTTCTTCCAAAAGTGGATGTTCTATTTCATTGAAGAGATCATTCGTAGATAAAAAAAGCTCTGCTAGGCCAAGATCATTAGCAACAACATGCATGAGCAACTTATGGTTGTAAAAAAAACATCTTAGTTCTACATGAAATCCTACCTAGTATACTTACTAGTGGAGGCATTCCCATACAAAGGCCTCTTTATTGCACATAACCTGAATCTAGGGAGGGGAGAACTCAAAGTATATGATCATTACCCACAACAACAATATAGAAACTTCAAGAGAGAATATCAGAGGGTAAACAATTCCTTCATTGGGAATATCATTAGACTCCTTGGGGGATATTTTGAGGGAAGAGTCTCACACAATGCACGGGCATTCATTCAAAGATTCAGGTTCCTATTCATCGAATTCCTAAAAATGATGTATATCAAAATAGAGGGTTTCTATTAATGACCCTATAAGCTGCCCTAGTACCCCAATGACCAGATGATTATATTGGAGGTCATTCAACAACTACTAAATTCCCACACTCTACTAAGTGACAAAAATTGAACAGGGATCCCATATCCCCTCACATTCATGAAAGGAATATATGCCATCCCCACTGCCTAGTGCACAAACTATTTAGAGAAGGAGATAGTGGATTACCATTTGGATCTCTGCACAACTCGACCAAGAATGGACCCTTATGGGAAACTAAAGAAGATGGTTAGAAGGTAGTATGCTCATCTACCTCATATTGAAGAATTCTAGGCTAACATTCAGGACAACAAGGAGGTGCACATGAGGCACTATATGTGAATGACAACCCAATTTGTGTAGTCAATAAACTTGTTCTCAGTTCCTGATCAAATTGTGGAGGAGGAAATTATTCTTGATGAGAGATTTGATGTTGTGGAAAACCTACCAATGCCACTAATAGAGTGGGATGAAGAAGAGGTCAATGACCTCAATATTGTAATGAGGTTAGTTGAAAATTGAACAAGGCAGTCGGTAGATGCTCAAATCGCCTAACTCAAACTACAAGGAGTTGTGTTGACATATGGTGAGCTTGAGGATGAGCTCGAAAGGGAAATGGATAGTGGAGCAGTTGCCACCCCAACATAAGAGACCCCTAAATATCCTCAAAAAATAAGATCAAGAAAAAGGAAGGATGTTTCTGAATTCCATCCCAAACATAAGGTCTATAAACTAAAGACCATAGAGGGAGAATCCTCAAAGAAGGTGAAGAAATTATGAGGATTCAGTGACATGCCAACCTTTGAGGAGGATCTATAACACAAAGGAGAAGAAGAGGCCGAGTGACCATAGTCACCACCCACCACCTCTACTCCCACCATTACCATTGTCATTGCCACTCCTCCACCTCCAGCTTCTTAGACACTGCTTGTTTCCTCTCCACCTATTGTGAACATCTTAGTCCACCTCGCTTCCATCTCACCAATTGACCCAATAATGGTATTGGATTCTTCCTTGACTAGAACATCCCCATTGTCATCTACCTCACTACCCCCTCCACTACCCACTCTTTCTACTACAATATCTTCAGTTGCCACTGCCACTATACCACCACTCAGCCTAATAGAAGGCTTTTCCAAGTATATGCAAGGAATACATGTTGAGCTCTCTAGGGTGGTAGTGAATCCCATAGTTCAAGTTGTGATGGCCCAGATTGTTGTTGGCTTGCACATTCCTCCACTACCTACAGAACCACCAAAGGTGGAGGCCACAATGTAGATATCAGAAGAAATGGAGAAATTCCAAAGGGAGGCTACCAAAGGAATAATTGAGGAACCCGAGGATCCTTCTAAGGATGATTAGTTTGAGCACCTGGAGGGCAGAATGAGCATGAACATGGATAAGGTGGCGACCGATGAGGAAAAGTCACCCTCTTTAGAGGAGGATGCTGAAGCTCTCAATTCCAAATACATCATAGAGACCTCAAACCAAGAGCTTGAAGAGGATTTTTTCTCACATCTCAAGGATATAGGAGACAAGGTTGAATTTTAGAAGCGCCCTTCCAAAGAAAAATATGGCATTGATGTCAATGTGGAGATACTCAAAGAGCCTCCACTAGTCAGGAAAGAAAAAGGCCCCATTCAAGAAGAAGAAGTAACACTTGAAAGGGAAGAAGATGAAAAAGAAGAAGAAACATAAAAAAAGAGTCCCAAGCCTAAGAGTCATGTGGAGCTTGAACAGGAAGAAGAAATAGTTCCTTAGAAGGAAAGCATTTCTATGGAGAACATAGCCACTACCAACTCAGAATAAGAAAGGAATATACATATTAAGGACTCAGATGAAGAAGAGGAAAGAATAGAACAAGAAGCCATGTGCCATGAGGAGAAACAACTCAAACATGCAGAAAGAGAGGAAGGTGATCATGAATCACCAAAAGGGAAATCACAGATGCCCAATTGGTTAGAGAGATAGCTACAAAAGAAATCCCCTACTCTCTTGGCAAGAGCTTAGAAAAATTCAAGGAAAGAGAAGAAGCCAAGAGTTTTTTCCCACATCATACTTGATGCATGTAGATCAAGGATAGTGTAGATCTCCACCCTAGTGAGAGACAAAGGTGAAGGGGTCAGCTATAATATTTCCATCATCAACTTGGGCCCTACTACAAGAGAGTAGAAAAATGATGAGTTACAAGGGTTAGTGGCTTTGATCATGCAACAATTGAACAAGAATCCTTCGTCTAATGAGGATCTAAAAGCATAGGTGGTGGATCTCACCACCTACATTCAACAATGAACTTCCCTTGAGGAAGAAGCCCCAACAATATCTTATGCACCCTCACTTCTCTCTGAAGAACTCACTAGGATGGAGAAGATGAATAATTAGACCAAGGCTATTGTAGATTGGTTCCAATGAGTACTTTCCAATGGTGACATGGGCATAGCCCAGGCTTCCCGAATGACCAACAAATTTCAAGATATGCAAAATAAATTGGAGGGCACAAAAAATATATGTCATTGGTTCACCGAGCTATATAGGATCACCTATCCTAAGCTTGAGGCCATTCTCAAGATGCCTAAAAAGACATGGGAGAAGGAACTGGTGCTCATCAAGGATGATCACATGCTGGTGGAGACATGGAAAATGGTCCTAGATCATAGGAGGGATGTCTTGGAAAGAGTGTTGCATGAGGTTGAGCTTGAATTGTAATGGGTCAAAGAGAACATGATAGATAGTGAGGATTACCTCAAGCTGATGACAAACTATGACATGCCCTCCCTAGAGTTGGATCGTAAGAAAATTAGGCCATTCTTCCATAAAAATATGGATCAAGGAGCAGTAGATGCATTAACATCATATTTCATGGACTTTTTTGCAAGGGTGTTCACTCATTTTGAACAGGTAATTAAGGCCACACCATGATGCGCAAAACATTGGGAACAAATCACTAGAAGATTTAAAAGGCTAACCTTCCAAGTTCTTTAATCTGACATCATGGAATGGGATAAGCTTCAAGTGCTAATTGGAAAATTGGTAGAGTACGCCACCCTTTAGAAAAGTGAAGGTAAACTAGTGATTGATGATGATTTTCTAATAGCATAGCCTTGAAAAGAAGGAACCCACTAGAAGAAAAAACTACTACAGTGTCAAAGCCACTAGAGGACAAAATAGGAATGAGAAAGAAATATATTTTATATTAATATATTTTGGGGATAGGTGAAACCCTAAAGTAAAATGAATCTTGTCCACATAGTGAAATTAAATCCTAGCCATTCATTTCACTTTTGGAAAACTATAAATAGGGGTCTCCTCTAATTTTCAAAGAGAGAGTTGAGTTTTTATGTAAAGACATGTTGCATAAATTTCAATATAATTTCATTTTTTTGGTGGATTCTTGTGTTTCTCACTGCATGTTGCATGATTTATCTTCTTAAAGTTGATAGATTTATATAGATTTAGTTTGTTATTCTAAGTTTTTTAAGTAGCTTTTAATAGTTTAGTTCATGTTATCCATTGATATTGAAGAATGTTATTGTGTCGATGTGTTCCATGTTCATGATTTTTGTTTTTTGTTGATGATGACTAATAGTGCAAAGCTAGTTTGAACATTATCTTATTACTACACTTGAAATTCATCTTTTATTCATGCTTTATGGTGAATGAATAGCTTAAAAATCTACAGACCTTAGAAGATAGCACTAGTTTCATGAGACTACATGTTGTTTGGTTAAGTGGAACTTAGTTTTGGGAAGGTTTTCCACTATAGCATATCCCATTATCATTTTTATTCATTAGTTATAGACCTAGGAACTCTTACCTCCCTTTTCCATTTTGACCTTTCTTTGAAATTGTAGTTAAGGAAAAGTTCCAGCATCATTGCAAAGCCAAATTTGATATTGAACATGGGTATGTGCAAGACCATCATGGAAAAAATAGGCCCTTAAGTGGAAAAAAAAATAGAAAAAATCAGAGTTAGGAAACTTGACGAAAAAATTTGAATAATTTCTCTATATTATTTCAAAAATATGTAAAAATAGAATCTATAGAAAGTTGAATGTAGTTTCTAAACTACTAGGTTTGTTTAAAAAAAAAATCTATTTGGTGAAAATTTGAAATTTCAATTCAATAGTACTTAAATTTCAGGGAAGAAATAAGAAGTAGGTGTGTCTGACCACCCTAACCAAAATAAAATGATAATAAATTTTTATAATATTTTAGATATAAGTAGAGGACTCATGTCCCAATGTGATGCATAATTTTTTGTAATTTTTCCAAGTAAACAATTAATTATAATTTTTTATTACAAATTTTAAATAATATAAAAAACTCGTATGACCACCTTAACTTGGTCAAAACTTTATGAAATTCAATTTTTCTTTTTTAAGCCTATAGTATGCAAAGCATATAATGTAACACATGTTTTGGATTCAACAAATGTGATATCGTTTGAAAGCTATATGTTTTTTGATCAGTCTATCAATTAGGACTTTAGTCGTAATTTGAATAGAAAATGAATAATAATTACTTATTAAATTCAAAGTAAAGCATAATTTATATTGGTGGAAAGCTGAGAATCTCCTTTAAAAACCCTTTTTCGTTTCATCAATTTTGGGAAAAAACAAGTCGTCAGCCACATACCCATCATATTGCCACTTTTTGGCCCATCATGATCCTGCACATACCCACATGGAGTTTTAGACTGATGTTTTGAACTTGCAGCAATTGCACCTCACTTTCAAAATCTCATAAACTCCATTTGGAGACCCAATTCCCTTCCAACTTAGCAAATTGACCATGCCCCTTGTGATTACCAACAAATCACATCAATCCACTAAGTTTTTTTTGCAAGTCATGACCTAACACCTGAGAGACCTTGGGGTAATTTTCTGCAACTTTTTTATAGGAAGTTGTCTTTCAAGAGAGGTAGTGCACTTGTGTGCTACCTATTTTGAGAAGTGCAAAAACACCCATCAATAGACCTCGAGCCTAAAAGTTGCTTACAAGTATAAAAAGGAAAGACAAATCCTCTAAACAAATTAATCCCAACTTCGAACATAGAACCTATAAACGAAGAGAAAAAAGATATGGAAAAAGTGTCAAAGCTATTAGAAGATGATTGGGGTTCCTTAGATTTCATACAAAAATTCATGGGAGAATACAAGATCATAAACAAAGAATCTGAAAAGGGAAAAGAAAAAGTGGTAATGTAGCCACAAATTTCAAACGACCCTTTGAAAGCATCCACCTCAACTACTTTAGAACAAAAGACAAAAAATTACACAACAAAATTTGATGAAGTTGATTATGAGCAACCACTGATTCCAGGAGAAATGAAGAAGCTTAATGGAAAAGGTTATGAACTCATGAAGCAACTTGGATATAGTGGAAAAGTATGTAATGCTAGAGAAAAAGGTATCTAAGTCCCTATAGATCCTAACACACAAAGAACAAATAATAGTATGGGTTATTGTCCCTCTAAAGAAATAAAAAATCCTTCACTTAATGTTAACACTATTACCAAAGATTCCTCTAAGCTAACTTTAAAATTAGTGCATCATGAATTTACATACATTACTGGTCTTGGTTATTGTCCTTCAAAATAAATGAAATAAATAGATAAATCTTCACTTAAGATCAATGTCATCACACAAAACACTGACGATTGGAGTTCGTTAGATTTTAAACCCTCCTCTCAAGGAGAGAAAAAAATCTCACAATCTAAAGAGCCTTGTGTAGGTATGAAATCATGTACTAAGCAAGAGATATCTTTGTTGCAAAACAAAGGAACATCCTCTACTATTGATCAAGAAATTATCTTGTCAAGACTCGTCCAATATTTTTTGATATCCCTCCCTCTAAGAACAAGAAAGAAATTTTACTACAAGAGTTCATTTTGTGCATATCATAGAGTTGATGGTCATTCTACTAATGGATGTAAGGCTTTGAGTAATCTATAGAATTTTTTGTCACACCAAAAGCATGTACTAGTGGTGGAGATGGATTTCATCATGGATATAGTCGCTATGAAAACACACCCCCACACGATAGAGTTGGATACAACCACGTACCATGTGGGATTCATACCCACTACGTACCACATCGATAAGCCAAGATTACATGGACTAAGGGTCAAGGGCTCAAGGGACTTGAACTGATGACCTACGCTTTGATACCATGTAGGAGTTTATGGTGAACTCCTCAAACACCCCAAAATCACTTATAAGATAAAATAATTTCCACAAGAGAGAAATGGTAGAAATATCATGCTATCATTAAGATGCAAGAATGCCAAACTGAATATGGAAAAGTTCATATGAAGCCTTGCTTATATAGTAAAGGTTGAGATGTAGTATGTAATATGATTTTGACATGTGTCATAATCTTATGACATGTGACAACTAACTAACTACTTAGGAAATAATGCTAGATAAGATAAGACTTCTAGAAAAGACAACTCATCCTTCTAGAAGGAATCTTATATCCTAAGCAAACATGTGAACCTATCACCTAGTAAATGATACTTAGGAATATAATTAAATTCCTAAGTAAACTTATGTAAGTGTAATTAAATAATTGATTACACCAACATAATCAAATTAAACATATTAAGGATTGTGGTTCTCTTCCTTGTGATTAAGACACCTATTTCCTCTAATTGATATTGAATTTAAAATCTCTCATCAATCATCTCATTTCATATTTTTCTAGCACTAAGTGGGGGCAAGGGGTTAGGTTAGCCTTTTCCTCATAAGACACTTGTCATTGCCCCTTTTAGCTATTTGACTATATTCCATGTATATATGTAAGAGAAAACTTGGGATGTGGATGGCATGCCTTAAGTTGGATCACATGTGATGTACTAAGTTTCGGTGGAAACCCCTTTTGATGATGTAGTTCGATTCAGAAACATATGACTTGGCATAGGGATTTCTGAATAACCTCTCATGTCTTCTTCTACTTTGAAGCAATTACTCAAAACAATGGTGTTAGCAACTACTTTAAAGTGGGGGCATATATCACTCATGTTTCACTGTGTGATTTTATTCTTCTTGTGATGCATCCCTTTCTTGGTGGTGTCATTGGGTTTGATTTCCTCCAAAAGCATGATATTTCTTTGATTTTTCCTCTCTTAGAGACATTAGGCATGATGTTCCCTAAGAAGAGACCTTACAAGAACTAAGAAAAAACCCTTTGAATGTACCTTACAGTATTTCACATTTACAATATCTTTTATATGGCCACCTTGCATAACACAATTTTCTCACCTATGGTACCATCTTGTTTATTCATGGGTGTCAAGCATACAAAGTTTTACTTGCCTCATGGATCTTGTTGTTTATATTATGTGGTGCCCTGTCAGAGTTATCTGGAGGTATAGCTTTGGTATGGTTAGTGTATGATGAGAAGCCTAAATGTGGGCATGAATTTATCATTATATGGTGAGAAACCACTACAAAGGCATGAATTTCTCACTAAGCCACCCCTTGGATACTCACCTAGCAGACAACCTAAAGTTCCATTGCCTCAAAGTGAGCAAAATTTTTTGGACAAAGAACCTAGATCTTATCTACAATGTGTAGGAAAAATGGTCGAAGCTTGATCCACCCCCTTTTTCTTTTCTTTTTTTGTTTTTATTTCTTTTTGACATTGTATGTTTGTGTATATTGTTTGGTTCCATATCATACACCTTGTGGGTGTCCTTTTGTGCTTATATCGGTTTGACATAGGATCTTGGATCCTAGCAGCTTGACCACCCCCCTTGATATTTTTTTCCTAGACCATCCACATTGGTACACTTGGACCCCTCTTGAATGT
This sequence comes from Sequoia sempervirens, assembly GCA_007258455.2. Taxonomy (NCBI): domain Eukaryota; kingdom Viridiplantae; phylum Streptophyta; class Pinopsida; order Cupressales; family Cupressaceae; genus Sequoia; species Sequoia sempervirens. Next base: position 121,348,102 of record VDFB02105785.1, read on the forward strand.
CTACTTTAGTGTGAGTTTGAAGCAAGTTCCTCCTCTCCCTAAACTGGGGCCTAAATGTAGTGACAAAAAATGTCACCCTTTCCTTTTTCACACTTAATTTTTGAATAATTTGTGTTAAAATGAACCTAATTTGACCTTAATCTAGTGTTGTAATGTGTTTTACACATTCACATTAGGTTTAGGATCCTTTTAAGATAAATAAACATAATTTTTCCTTAATTTAGTGTTGTAAAGTGTATTTCTTTACACCTTCACATTAAGTTTAGGGCCCTTGTAAACTAAATAAACTTAATGGTGCCTTATTCAAGGTGTTTTAAAGTGTATCCTAAGACTTTCATAGTAATCTAGGGTTTTATTAATTAATTGGGCTTATCTATTCCTTAATTGGCCCTATTTTGCATCTACAAGCCTTATTAAATGTATTTTTCTAGAGATAATCCTGACATTTATTAAATAAGAAATCATAATTCAATGTTTTGGGTCATGTGTTCTAGATTTAGTGATCTAGGACTCATACGCAACCTTGGTCCTATGATTCCCACCGAGGTCTTGGGACCTAATTTCAAGTTTCACATTAAAAAAGAACTATATTGGAGTTTGTGCCCTAGTTTTGAGCCAGTGGGACTCATACGCCACCTTGGGCATATGAGTCCCACTCTAATCAAGACCTAATTTAAATTCAATTTTTGGCAAGATTTTATCTTCCTAGATTTGATGTCATCTTGTAATATTGTAATTTCAGGAAATTTGGTATAAATAAGTATAAATAAAAGGTTATTTCTCTCATTTTAATGTAAGACTTTCAAGAGAGAGTTCTCAATAGCAAGTTTGTGATTGCAAAATTATTCAAGGACATTCAAGAGAATTTTCAAAGGAATTCAAGGGCAGTTTTTTCCATCATTTTTTGCAACAATTCAAGATCCATCATCATGTCAAAGGCATAATGCATCAAGTATGTTATTGAGCTAGTGTTGTGATGTAGCATTCAAGATCCAAGTTAAGCATTGTTCCATATGTAACTCAAGGTCAAGATCTACATTCTTCATGCCCACTTCATGTTAGATTGAAGATTTACATTGCAAGACATCATTCAAGGTATCATTGTTCATGTTTAATGTTTCATTGTTTCATCATATGGTTTAACTAACTAAATGAGGTTTGACCAAGGAAAAACCCCATTTCCTAATAATCAACAATTTTTTCCTCTATCTACATGTGTGATTGCATATCTAGATACTTTTAGGATTGAAGATCCTTGAATGTAAAGTTACAAGATTGAGTAAAGTTTTCAAATGGTCACAAGGTTGTCATCTTCATAGAAAGTCATGTAAGATTGAAATTCGGTGCTTCAGATTCAAAAATTAGGTTTGGAAGGAAGAGCAGAGATAGGAGACCAGATTTAGACTTTGAGCTTCTAAAAAAGCAAAACAAGACTAGTACACCACTTCTAGCATATGATTTCTAGTACAGGGATTTTTACCAAATTTCAGGAGCTCTAGAATTGTCACTACCAAATTCTTGTTTCTACCCAAAAACCCTAAAATGGTACTTATATGCCCAGTGTTGTGTATGAGTCCCAGTGAGCATTAAAATCAACATTTTTAAGATTTTAGGCCTCATTCCAAGCACATTCAACTTCCTAGGTGCACCTTTGTACTTTTCGAATTTACTATTCTGATTTCAGTTCATTTCTAAATCATTTACTTAATTCTTGCACATCGTTAGGTTTTATCATTAGGTTTTGCATATCACTTGTCTTCTCAAACCCTAGCGTGGTGGTGAACCCCATTTTAGTCTTTAATCACACCCTAGGACAGCTTATTGCAATATCTCTTTCCCTCACTTCATCCTTGGATTGAGATCTCTAAGGTTTCCTTGAATGAACTAAGTGAAATAGGTCTTAAACCCAAGTTCCATCTTCCCAAAATTTTGGAGCACTCTAGTTCCTTCATTTCACCAACACATAACACTTTACCTTGAGCAATGTGTGTTCTAGGAATACGGATCTAGGACCCATTCGACCATTGATGAATGGGTCCTCCCTAGATATTTGAACCTAAATTTCAAATATGTTTTTGGTGGTATGTTAAGGTCCCCAAATCCATATTTCAATATTGTCTTTAGAGAAAAATTGATGATCAAGAGCATTCAAGAGTAGGATTATTAGAGATTTATTGAAACGTTCAAGATTCAATCATCATGCTAAATTATTCTTGCATCATGCATGTTTTTTGAGCTAACATTGTGATGTAGGTTTCAAGTTCAAGTTCAAGCATTCAAAGCATTATCTCAAGCATAAAGATCCACATACATTGAATCCATTTCATGCAAGTTGTATACCTTCTAAGATCTTGATTCAAGGGTTTATACAAAGGTTTGTTGAGTTTTAATATAGCTTTGTTCATTCTTCATTCCCTCTTTCATGATTTATTTCAATTCAAGGTTTGATTACCAAAATGGGGTTTAACCAAGGAAAACCCCCATTCACCAAAAAAAAACAATTTTTCTCTCTTGTGTGTGTGTTGTTGATTTAGGTTGAAGAATGATTGAAGACCTCTTGAAGTGCAAGATTGGAAAAGTTTTCAAAGTTGTAAAATTTATCAAAGTTGTCAAATCATAGAATCTAACCTATAGATCTAATTTTTGAATTTATGACACTAAAACCTAGACAAATCAGAAGCTATAGATCAACATCAAAGGCTCCCAAAAGTTGCTGAAAAACCCTGACAAAAGATCCATTTTACCATGGATGAATGAGCCCCAAATATCTTTTAGAAACTTACTTTTGGTGACTGGTAAACATCATTTTCCCCTTCTCTGATCTACAATTGGTTTTTTGTTTGTGTCAATATTGATCTTTATCTTGATGTTTTAAGTTTGAATTGGCATAATTAGATTGATTTTATATTTTTATTTTTCCTCCCAAAAGTGCTATTTGAACTTGACCCCCATCCTCAAAGCATAAGGAAATTTGAAGATTCTCACATTGAGTTGATTTGCCTAAGGATTGTTAGTCAATTATTTGTGGGGATATCATTTTCTAATGAAATAAAGGAAAACAGGTTCATCATAACCCCATTGTTCATCAATCCATTTTGGTGAACCTCCTCATTTTTCCGTGTTTCATTCTGGTGAACCTAACTTTTTAGCATCATATTTTTTATTTATTTTAGAGTCCATTTCAACCCTAGATCTTTTATTTTCATTAGTTTGCATTGCATTGCATTGCATTGGTTTTCATTTCATTTAGGGTTCTTTACCTGCATTATTTTACATCTCATTTACGGATTTAGGTTTACATTTTTGCATTCTTTAAAATATGAAAATTTCAAAAATCTCAGTCATTTTGCATTGTGTTTACACAAAATTGCATGATCAACAACTTAAATTTGAAAATTGAATCAAAATTGCATCTCAAATTAGGTATTTTTGTGTCATTTAACATCATTTTTCACTTGCATTTAGGTTTTATTTTTTAGAAATATGTAACTATAATCACTTGTTTGAAATTAGAATATGAAAAGCATAAAAAATAACTTTGAAACCTGTAAATTAATTTTCAAAAATCCTAATGTGAGACCCATTCTCCCATGGGTGAATGATTCCCTAATTAGAGCTTTTTCTAAGTTTTTGAGCTTCAAAAACACTAATTCTATGTGCCTGCATTCAGTTTGCTATTTGAGTTTCCAAAATTTAATTTTTTGGAAATTATTCATATTAAGGTTAATTTGTCAAATTCAGTGCATTGTTTGAATTCAAATTAACACCATTTTCATGTTTTTATATAGCATAATCAGAAATTTGTCTTTTTTTAGATCTAAAAATTTCTTTTACATACTTGCATTGCACATTATATTCTAGGGTGTTTGATTGCATCTTACCTATTCTCCATTGTGGTTGCACCTTAGATTTGTGAAACTTGTATAAGCTTCAAAAATTGGTGTCATATTTCCAATACTATTATTAGATGTAGTTTGGTATTCATGACATCCTGTGATACATCACTCATCATGGATCTTAGGTTTTCTGACTCTTTCACTCATAGTATTGACACTAGTCAACCCACTATGGATCATACACTTGACACTTCATTTACTGTGACCTCCTTACCAAAAAATAATGAGACTAATGTTTAATCAATGGTTTCTAATATCCCTCAAGAGAACCTAAGAAGAATGGATGAAGAGTTAGAGAAATTGCAGAACTTTGTGAGTTCTGAGTCCATCATTGGTAATGCAGTACCTATGATAGAAAACATAAGAAAGTTGATTAAAATTGAAAAAGGAATAGAAATAATGTATAGCCTTGGTCACATCATGAAACATCACATAATATATAAAGATAAGTATCCTATAAACCCTTTGGTCAAGTTCATTGAAGTTTAACCTCATAAGGGCCTAACAAAGATGCCCCTTGACATTGCTTTCCAATAACATGACATAATCAAACATGCACTCGATGGTCCTCTTTACATAGTTGAAAGAATGAATGACAAGAATACTAATGGGATATTAATTTTTTTCATTTATGTAGAGAATGTGATCACTAAAGAATTATTATCTGTGCATGACCTTTATCAAGATACTTATGAAAAATTGAAAGAATGGATCAAAATGCACAGTGGTTTTGCTTTCCCTATAATAGGTTTGATAACCCTTCCTTTAAAAGTTGGAAGAAAAATAATTAAGTGTCTCATTCTCCACCATATATTCATTAGACCAATTTTGTGTGAAGTTAGGCTACCCATGGATTCACTCCATGAATTCATCTTGTCAGTTGTGCATAAGTGTTTAAAGTTTCCATTTGAAAATGTGATCTTTATAGTAAACCATAGTGGCTTTAATCCTATGTCTTCTTGTGGGAATTTCTCATTGGATTTATTTTGGCCTAAACCCATGGAACCTATTAGGCTTCATGACGGCAATTTTTTCAAATATTATCAAAATTTTAAGACAAAGAGCATAACAAAATTATCCCTTAGTAATATACCCCAACCCACAATTGAGCCTCCTATCCTTCATGAAACCATGATTGAACCAAAATCCCTTCCAAGTAACCAAGACCAAAAATAGAAAATATTTCACTTATTTCCTCTAAGAGACCACAAGATAACGAAATAAGTCCCCTTGTACCTCCTAAAATATAACAAGTTTACAAAGCTAAATAGAAAGTGGTTGAACAACCTCCCATGGTTCCTTTTGTGCCTCACTTAAGGGAAGAAAAGAAACCTGGTTGATAAGCCCACTCCTACACAATCACAACTTCAAAAAAAGAAGAAAAGAAATAGAAATGCTAGAGAGCATAGCCATAGACATTATTCTATTCCTCATTTGTTATAGGAAGAAGAAGAAAAGAATAACATAGAAAATAAAAATACAAACTTACCTCAAGCAATGAATGATGATTCTCTGCCTTCGTTGCAACAAGAAAATCTTGTATCTCGAACACAACAAGAACAATCACCTTTTATGGATATTATCATTAGACCTCTAATTGTGATAAACTTGGATGATGATAATGAAACTGCTAAAATTGATGAAGAAGTGCATAAAGAGTTAAATTTATTGTTTTCCTCTTCTATGAGATTAAATGATAATAATCATGATGATCCTCCCATAAAGAGTGATTCACCATGTGTTGACCTTCGTGATTCTCCTAGTTTGGCACTTGGTGTTCTCCCTTTGGCTAGTTTCCCCCCTTCCACATATATTGAACAAGATTGGGATGTAGACAACCTGTTATATTTGACTCAAATGTGCCTTACTAGACTTGTGTTTATTCTTCTTTTCATGTTCTTTGTGTGATTGCATGTGCATAATGTGATCCCCTATATTGTTCTATTTGACATGTCTTTATGTTCATTCCTCTATTTGTACCTACATTCTTCGATATATCGTAAGTCCTTTATCTTTTCTCTTTTATTGTGTTTTCCTTATGGGGATGATGCAAGACATTGAGACATATAGGTCTCTTCCATGTTGACCCAAAAAAAAATTCTTTGTTTTCCCTCTCTATGTGTCATTCTTCCCATTCCATGATTTATTTAGGGAATAATGAAGTTTTTGAGCTCTATAATAGCATTGTACCAAAGACATAAGCTGACGCCAAATCCATGGATCCCTTTTGTGTTTGGGATTTAATTTTGGGGGAAACCCATTTTTCATGATGTAGCTTCATTTGAAAACATATGCTTGACATAGTGCTTTCCAAAGAAGCTCTCATATCTTGTTAGCATTTATCATTTGATACTTTAAAGTAATTTCTCACAACAAGGTGTTTAACAAATTCTCTAATGTGGGGGTGTCCATTGGCATTATCATTTTAATTTTTTTTTACGAAATCTTATGTTTCATAGTGTGGTCTTCTTATTTCATGCAACATGTCTTATTCTTAGTGGTGTCATTAGGTTTGATGTCCTCCAAGACTATGACCTTTCTAAGCATATGGCATTCCTCTTAGTGGTGGTGCTACAGATTGCATTCCTTAAGTTGTGAATATTTTATCCTTGATTTTTCCTCTCTTGGAGATATTCGACATGATGTTCCCATAGAGAAGACCTTACATGAACTAAGAAAAAACACTTTGAATAGCCTATTTTCATATTTGTGTTCATGAGTGCTTAGCATAACACAACTTGCTTTTTCATGGCCACCAAGCATAATACACCTTGCTTTCCAGTAGGGCCATGTTTGTTCATAAGTTCTTAGCATAACACAACTTGCTAAGCCTTATGAAGCTCAAAGTTCATAATTTTTGGAACGTTATTGGAGTTATTAGAGGTATAATTTTGGTATATGGTTAATACAATGGGAGCCTAGATAGACCTCGCATGAATTTCTCATGGTATAGTGAGAGCCTATAGACCTGGCATGACTTTCTCACTTAGCCACTTTTGGGGGCTCACCTAGTGGACAATGGATTTCACTAGCCCATGTGAGTGTGTATTTTGTTTGCATAGTGGATAGCATGTTTTGAACTTGTAAACGTTTTTGGGAAAAGCAACTAAGGCTTGATCCACATTGAGTTGGTCAAACAATCAAGGCTTGATCCACCCCTTTTTATGTTTTTTATTCTTTCTTTTAATCTTTGACATTATATGCTTGTGTATCTTGTCTTTCAATTGCATATAATACATCTTGTGTTTGTTCCTTTGTGCTTATGTTGGTTTTCCGTGGAATCTTGATCCTAGGGGCTTGGATACCTCCTTGATCTTTTTCATCCTATCTCACTAACATTTGTACACTTGGACCTCCTCTTGGTGCATATTTGTCTACTTTATTGCGAGTTTTCACTTACACTCATTCTCTCACTAAAGTGGGGGCTAAATGTGTAACTAAGGAAAAAAGTTAGGTTTTCGTAGAAAACCTAGATAAACAATGAAGTAAAATGGAGTAAAATAACTCAAAAGAAAGAACAATCTCACCAAAAGTCTTCAAGCCCTCCATGGTTGACCTTCATTTCCCTTCTCCATTTGCTGCAATATTATGTTCTCCCTTATATTTTGATGAACAACTATGACTATGACTAGGCCCTAAGAAAATATTAAAGGATTCTATTCTAAAGTTGCAAATGAACTCAACAATTGCAAGTATGAAGCAAGCCTAAAGTCTGAAGTATGAAATCACAAAGTCAAGAGATATGAAGTGTGAATTGTTAAATGTGAAGTGTATCAAATGAGGTTGAAATGACCTTTTTACAGAAAAGAAAATTTTAAATGAATGGCCAAGATTGAAAGTTGAGAGATACCCTAAGATGAATGGCTAAAATTAAATGTGACAACCAACAATTAGGGTTAGGGCAACATTAGGGTGAAATTTGAAATGAAGGGATTAGATTTTATTTTAGAAAAATCAAATCAATCGTGGAAAATGCATGTGACAAGACGATATTGGGCATGGAAAAAGAGGTTGTTTGAAAATCAAATAATAATTTAAAATTATTTGATTTCAAAGGCTGAATTGACCTTTTGAATTAAAAATTAATTTAATTCAAAAGTGGTGGGGTCATGTGATAGTAAATAATGATTTTAAATTATTTACTTGGTTGGAAAATGGAAAGTGGGAATGGTAATTTAAATAAATAATTTTATTTAAATTTGGAGAAAAAGAAAAAAGAATAATTAAATAATTATTAGGAATTATTTAATTGTAGAGGAAAGTACAAAGTGAATAATAATTAAATAAATTGAGAAATTTATTTAATTATAGAGAGGCATAGGAAATTAGTGACGTATTTAAATAAATAAATCAAGTTTATTTATTTATATAATCAGGAGGAAATAGTTAGGAATTATGACATTAGTACATAATTAAATAATTTAATTATGTGAGGAGGATGTTTGACATAGAAAAATGTGGTTTGTAGGTCTAGGACATTCTAATGTGACTACATTTTCCCCCTCTTTGTCATAATATAGTTTATTGCATTGTGACAAAGAAAAAAAGTCAAAAATATGCCCCAATGCAAAATATGATGAGGAAGAATGACGAGGAGGTAGCGGTATGCCCCCTCAAGAGGATAGGAAAATTCATAGAACACGATTGTGATCTAAAAATGGATGAGGAGACCAGAAGACAAAGGAAAATTGCATAGGGGAAAAATAGATAAGGATGTTGAAGATGCAAACTAGAAGAAATGCTAAAGTGGAAAAGATGAATGGTAGCACATAATAGATGGAGGTTAGTATTAGAAAGAGATCTTCAATATTTTCCAAAGTAGTAATATATGTTGCTTTAATCATCATTAGGTAGTAAAATGTGATAAATGGACAACAAAAACCATGTTATGACATATACCAAGGTGTGCAAGGTCATCCATTTGTGATAAACAAATAGTCGTAGACAAGGAATGTCCTAACTAATACTAAGGGCTAAGTTTCCCTAGTCTTTTTGTCAAGATACACCAAAGACAACAATCAATGAAAAATAGGTCATGAGACATCATCACACCTCTAAATCCTTCATGGGACATCCTCAAGGTAGCTAGTAACATGACCAAGAGAAAACAATAAAAAGATAAGTCAAAATAGACTAGTAAAATTAAGAACCATTCAATTGTGTTTGCCAATATTTGTTTATCGAAGGATGATTGCTTGACAGTTTGACAGTTTTGATGGTTGGAGGGTGCCTATCATTAGGAAGAACATCCTGAAAAGGAAAATGACACTTTGGCAATTTCCAAGTCCAAGACGGACACATCTTTGAGGGGACCATAAAGTGATGAGATTGACATTGTTTTTGGCAATTTGACTTATTTTGACTAGATGACTGAGTGGACTATTTTGTTTGTTGGTTCACAATTTAATGGTGAAAAAATGATTGTATTGTATATGAGCTTGACTATGTCTGACTTATTTGACTTATTTGACTGCCTTGTAGCTCAATATGACTCTTGACTTTGTTGAAATGACAAAGGGGTGAATCATGATTTTATTTGACAATGCCTAAAGCACTGACCTAATGCCTCGGGGGCACATCGATAGATGGCCTTGCCTACGTCCAGTCATGGAGGCAACATAGTTTGAAAATGACAAAAGACTGACTTGACTAACTCAAACAGACTTGGACTCTATTTTTGGGATTTTTGAGTGTTATTTGGATGTTTTTGGATTTTTGACATGTTTTTATTTTTTGGATTTTCTTAGGACATTTTATGATTTTTATGAATTTTTTTAGCACTTTTTAATGATTTTTATGATTTTTTCAAGACATTTTTTAAATTTTTATGGCCTTTTTAGGATATTTTTCTGAATTTTATGGCTTTTTTTTAAGGTCTTTTTCTAATTTTAATGAATTTTTATGTTTTATGAGGATTGTAACAAATTCATGTGAATGATGCCTACAAGAAAGTAAACAAAAATACACAAGAATCCAAGGACAAACAGGATCTTGCCCCTAGTCAAGCTAAATACCAATTGATAGGTGATGATGATGATGACAACGACATTGTTTAACATGAGGATGACGTTAATGTGACTAAAGGACCAAAGTTTGTAGCAAGGCTAGGAACAAGGAAAAGGAATGTTTTAGACGATGTGCTAGGATGCATAGCAAGATTGTATGGATTAGACTCGTTGCATTTGGAATGACTTGTTTTAGGATTGAATGGGATGATGGAGGATCTTTAGATTGTTTGACAAGGGAAATCCAAGATAGGAAATAGACATGAAAGGATGATGGGTGGCATTGGTAAGAGACATGAGACTAGAAGAATTGTCATATGATCTCCAAGGACTATGTCACATAGGAGTAATAAGTTTTCTCCAATATATGGGTTTAGATAATGCTATGAAGGAAACGACATGATGTTTCATCAATAGTATATGACTATAGGATAAACATGTCAATATTTTTCTCAAAGCATGATATATATTTGTACCCCAGTCCTTATCAAGATAAAAGTAGGCAAAAAAAAAAGGATGGAAATGTCAAGGCTTAGATGGATAGATGGAAATGTCACGAGGAAGGCATGGGAGATGAGATGACTTGCCCCCAAGTGTAAAAGTCCACATAGATAATTGATCTTACACATGAGGCATTTTTTCTAGTTTTTCATCATGGTAATTACCCAAAGTGCCATAAAAATGGTTTTCACTATTGGATGAAATTTTTCTCTTTACTATTTTCTTGATTTTTTTATTTTTTATTTTAGTATTTTTATATGGACGGGATGTCTTGGATGCTCACTGATTGTTATAGAATTGTTGACAGTGCTGATATAGAGATTGGTTCCATGATATGCCAATAATGACCTTTCTAAAGTAGTTTCCTTGTCAGGGTCATTTTGCTTGCATACAACTAATTGATGTCACTATGATCCTTTTTGATACTAGAGCCGGCCTTATCAGAATATGCACATCGCGATAGAGTTCCATGTAAGTCCTTATAATAAAGATTTGCTACCAAGATGCGATGGATTTATGAGGTATATGTTTTAGAATTTAGGCGTGATGTAGGATTATGATGGATGATGGTAGATGTGGAAGGGTTGTTTGGACATTTGGATGAATCACTTTTTATTTTCCAAACTTGGGATGGTGGATGATGAAGTTTGGAATTTTGATTAGAATAACATTTGGAACCAAAAAATTTATATTCCCTACTTGATGACCATTTTGAAGGAGGTGGACATTTATTATAAGTGGGAGTCCTCTTTTCTTGTGGCTCCACATTTTGATTGAATTTTGGATTTAGCATATTTTCTTTGCTTGATCTATTTTTCATTGGGATCCATTTTAACTTCATTTGTCCACTGGGATTTTTATTTGATTCAATTACCTTTGGAATTTGATCTTCAACTTTCAATTTTTAATGATTTTATTTTAATTGGTTCAAATGGGAGGTTTATTCATGTTGGAATGATGGTTTATGGTATGGATGGAAGGAGTGTTAGCAACAACCTTATGACAAGGATTACTCATGGCCCCCATTTTGATGTTTGCATTAGATAAAGTTTCCCCCAATATCAAGGAGTTACCACTAACATCATTAGATTCTCCGACTGAGGAATAGCCAAGACCTTGATGTCTAGGATTTTCATAAAATTGTATTGGTTCATGAATTCCTTTCTCATGTATGCCTAGTATTCTTCCTTGATATTGCATGTTTTGACATATTCTCTTTGCGATGGGTTATTTGTCATTTTGGAAGCAAGATGCAATCCCATCATTGTGTATGTGGAGGTCATTACTGAGTATTTTCTCATCTACAAGATAGCCTGCTCTGACAAAGATAGTTGATCCTAGCTGATAAGATGTTGTCACTTCATTGACATGGAGTATAGATTTCTGATTAATGTCTTTTGTCTGATTTTGTGACATATTTGATTTAGATGATTCTACAAGTGCTTCCAAGTCGATGTCGAAACCGTCTTTATAGTCACTGTCATAGAATCCAATGAATTTAGCTATAGCTTGACCATTTGCAAATATGTCAAGAGTAGAAGACTTGATTGTTTGAGAGGAAGATGATCTATGTGTCCCAAGGGAGCAAGTGTCTCATTTTTGGAAATGGAAATGTTTGGATCTTGGATAGGGTCGTCTTCAAGTATTTGATCATGAATGATATAAAGGTCAAGGAGTGGATCATTTTGGGTTTCTTGATCAATGGTAGTGTCTTGGTCAAAGAAGGGTTTTTCTTGGATGACATGATTGGGAATGGGATCTTGATCAAGAATAGGTTTATTTTGGATCCCATTATTATCTAAAAGGACTTCTTGAATGGATTTAAAGATAGGGTCATGGGATAAACTACTTTGATCTTGACATGAAGGTGAGGTCATGATGTCATTCTTTGGACTTTATTTTTGACATGTATCCTCTAGTTTAACAAATGGGGTGTGACTTTAGAGATCATGGCAAGATGTATTAGTGGATGAAGGACTAGGATAGGATGAGGAAGCTTGGAAAGGGTTAGTGGATGGACTAGGATATGATATGGAGGCTTGGAAGGGATTAGTGGAAAGATGGCTTCCCTTGCCAAGGTTAGGATAAGGGTAATAAGTGAATGTTTGTTGTGGATTAATTACATGAATTGTGTGAAGGGAATCTTCATAGTGAGGGTAGATAGATGGAGGACTAGAGCTTATGAGTTATTTGTAAGAAGGGTATTGGTATTTGGATTCGATGAATTGTCTTTTGAAGCCTATGTCTTGTTGGTATTTACCATTATGGATTAACTCGTATTCAACTTGAATAGAAAGAATATCAAGGTGAATTGAAGCCATGATCGTGAAATCTAGAGAATGAAAATGAAATGGTATGTCCTAAGCCTAAGGTATGGAACCTAAACTATGTTGTTTTTCTGGGTGGCAGGCAGTTACATTATTTCAGGTAGTAATTGCATTGCAAAAAAGAAAATGCATTATTTCAGGCAAAAATTGCGCTGCAAAAAGGAAAATTCATTGTTTCAGGCAACAATTATGTTACAAAAAAAGAAAATGTGTTGTTTTAGGTAGCAATTGCATTGCAAGTTGAACAAGGTCTAGCTTTCTTGCAATTTTGACAAATTTTTGAGATTGTTTCAATTTGAATGTGTTTTTCTAGATTTGTGAAGGATGTTTATGTGTTCATTGGTTCAGAAAACACTTGGAAAACACATGATTTTATCTTTGAATGTTGAAAAACAAGCACAATGAAGGAAAGAACAACCCTATCGATGGAAAGGACTATATCCACTGGATTCCCACTTATATTTCTCCAATTGCACTTATTCTTAGTAGGTGACTTAGAAGCTTGGCCACAATGGCTCCCCTCCATGGCACTCGCTTCTCTGAGTCAACCAAGCTTCGAGTTCTCATGGATCTCCCATGACAAACTCTTCACCTCTAATAAGAACTAAAAGAATGTGGGTTGGCTTGGAAATGACCATTGCTACACCAGTGAATAGAAAGGGATTTTGGAAACTACAAAAAAGGTTTTTAGTAAGGGAACCCATTCAGGTGGCTATGCATGAGGCAAGATAAAATTTTCTTTTTAACAAATATGCACCTATAATCCTAAGTTTTCCATTAAGATTCACATTTGTATATTGATCAAGAGTAGCTTGGCTAAAAAGCTTCATTGCCAGTTTGAGTCCCCTTGGGGTGAGTACTTTTTCCCACCAAAGAAGGCCCAATTCCTAGAGTCAATAACAATTTCTCTTGCACCCAGGATCACACAAATGCACAAGGGGAGAGGATACTTTTATTATTGAATTAGGGTTGCAAAAATATGAAAACACATGTTCATTTTAATGCCCAAATTAAAATGTGGGGGTGGAAAAGTAACAACTTATAAGTTTTTTTGTTTCTTAGGATCACACAAGGCACAAGAGAATTGCATACACACTTAAAAAGCTATCACTACACCACAAGACACACAAAATAATTGTTCATTTTAAAACCAACTTAATGTGAGACAAACAATGTTCATTTTAAGCCAATGCCATGAAATATGTATGCAAATTTTAGCCTTCATGAGTTTCAATGCAATTTGTGTTCATTTTAAGCCCATGAGTGAATATGCATGTTCATTTTAAACCCATGAAATGCAAATGCAAGTTGTTTTTGTTGTTTTTTTCTTTTAAGATTGTAAAGGAGTTATAAAATCATAAAAAAATAAGGTTAGAAACTCCTTCTAGCTTGACACATGTTGCAAACAACAGATTAGTAACCCAAAAATCCCTAATCTACTAAACTGAAAAGTGAAATCTGAAAAAATGTTGTAAAAAACTGAAAGAAAAAATTTACCAGGTAAATGCATCGTACTATCTTTCAAATACGTTGCAATAGATCAAATATGTTGTTCTAGTTGTCAAATGCATTGCACCATATCAAATACATTGCACGAGCTATCAAATGCGTTGTACTAGATCAAATTTGTTGCACAGGTTTCCAAATGCATTACACCAGATCAAATGCACTACATGGGCTATCAAATGCATTGCACTGGATCAAATGCATTGCACAAGCTATCAAATGCATTGTACGGGCTGCCAAATGCATTGCAACAACTCATAGCCACAAAAAAATCATGTTTTTCTTGTAAAAAATGCTACCCTTAACCAAAATATGTAGTATAATATATGAAAATTCATCTCTCGACCCTTCCAAATGCAACCATGTTATTTTTTGACCTCAAAAGACTCCCAAAAGTGTGATTTGAAAGATTCTTCAAAAGTACCTACACCCTTCAAGACAAAAAAACACCAAAAAATTCCAAGCAAAGAATGCCAATCAAAAGGGTTAGTAGTTACTGTCTGGTTCACTAATGCAACTAAGGAAAAATGTTAGGTTTTCATAAAAACCCTAGCTAAAAAATTGAGTACAATGGAGTAAAATAGCTCAAAATAAAGAACAATCTGACTAAAAGTCTCCAAGAACTCCATGATTGGCCTTCATTTCCCTTCTCAATTTGCTCCAATATTATGTTTTCCCTCAGATTTTGATGAAAAAATATGACTATGACTAGGTCCTAAGCAAATATTGAAGGATTATATTCTAAAGTTGCAAATGCACTCAACAATTGCAAGTATGAAGCAAGCCTAAATTCTGAAGTATGAAATCACAAAGTCAAGAGATATGAAGTGTGAAGTGTGAAGTGTATCAAATGAGGTTGAAATGGCCTTTTTATACAAAAGCCAATTTTAAATTAATAGCCAAGATTGAAAGTTGAGAGATACCCTAAGATCAATGGCTAAAATTAAATGTGACAACCAACAATTAGGGTTAGGGCAACATTAGGGTGAAATTTGAAATGAAGGGATGAGATTTTATTTTAGAAAAATCAAATCAATGGTGGAAAATGCATGTGACAAGAGGATATTGGGCATGGAAAAAGAGGTTGCTAGAAAATGAAATAATAATTTAAAATTATTTGACTTTTAAGGCTGACTTGACCTTTTGAATTAAAAAATAATTTAATTCAAAAGTGTTGGGGTCATGTGATAGTAAATAATGGTTTTAAATTATTTACTTGGTGGGAAAATAGAAAGTGGGAATGGAAATTTAAATAAATAATTTTATTTAAATTTGGATAAAAAGACAAAAGAATAATTAAATAATTATTGGGAATCACTTAATTGTAGAGGAAAGTACAAAGTGAATAATAATTAAATAAATTGAGAAATTTATTTAATTATAGAGAGACATAAGAAATTAGTGACGTACTTAAATAAATAAATGAAGTTTATTTATTTAAATAATCATAAGGAAATAGTTAGGAATGATGACATTAGTACATAATTAAATAATTTAATTATGTGAGGATGTTTGACATAGAAAAATGTGGTTTGGGGGTCTAGGACATTTTTATGTGTCTGCAAAATGTAACTACAGTACAAAAATGTATTCCTTTACATTTTCACATTTTGTTTGGGCCCTCTGATTTAAATTAGACTTAATTATGCCTCAATAAGCCCTATTTTGCATCTACAAGCCTAATAAATTACATTTTCAAAGTTGAAACCATACAATAATTAATGTCAACACATAACACTTTACCTTGATCAATGTGTGTTTGAGGAATAGGGACTTGGGACCCATTCACCCATGGGAGAATGGGTCCTCCCTAGGCCTTCGAACCTGAATTTAAATTATATTTTTGGCAGTATTTTAACATCTCTAAATTCAAAATTTGATGTCATCTTGTAATGTTTAATTTTCAGGAAATTAAGGATACATACCTATAAATACAAGGATATTTCATCAAATTCAAATCCTAAGAAATATAGATTTTTAAGAGACTTCAAGTGAATGTTTACAAGAGCTAATATTGTGATCAAGAATGTTCAAGAGTAGATTTATCGAGCATCTATTGCAGCATTCAAGATCTCAAGCATCATGTCAAAGTCTTAAGCATCATGCATGTTATTGGAGCTAACATTGTAATATAGGTTTCAAAGATCAAGTCAAGCATTCAAAGTCAAGATTCGAGAATCAAGATCCACATCCATTGAAGCCATTCCATGCAAGATCAAGATCAAGATTTTAGATTTATAAATGCTTATTCAAATGTTTGGTGAGTTACAAGATTGTACTGTTTATTTAACATTCCTTTCACATTTCATTATTTCAATTCAAGGTTTAATTACCTAAACGGGGTCTGACCAAGGAAAACACCCATTCACCAAAAAAAATCAAATTTCCCCACTTGTGTTTGTATTACAAATTTTAGGTTGAAGAAGGATTGAAGATATTTTGAAGAGAAAGATTGGAAAAGTTGTCAAAGTTGTCAATTCACAAAAACTCACCTACATATTTTATTTTCAACTTTTCAACACTACAACCCAAATCAAATAGAATCTACAAATTGACATTAGAGGCTCTAAAAAGTTTTCTAAAAACCTTGAGCAAAGACCTTTTTTCCCATGGGTGAATGAGTCCCAGATAACCTTCTGAAACTAGCTTTTGGTGATTGGTATAGAGTGTTCTGCCCTTCTCAGATCTACAAAAAATTAGTTTTTTTCTATTAGTATTGACCTTTAAATTGTTGTTTCAATTTTGAATGGGAATAATTGAGTAGATATGCTATTTTTAGTTTTTCTCCCAAAAGCATTGTTCAGGTTGAAACCCTTTTCCTCAACATTAAGGAAATCAGTAGATTCCTTCATTGAGTTGACTCACCTAAGGGTTGTAATTCAATTCTTTGTGTTGATCTCATTTCCTAATGAAATATTGAGAAATAGGTATACATTTTAAATTGGTGAACCCTCCTCTCATAAACCATAAACAACACCAACATATTTTCCATTGTTTTTGGTGGAAAGGAATTTAGAATAAAAATGGATGGCCCAAGTGTAATTTATTCATGTGGCTACTAAGTATTAATAAATACTTCACATGGAAGAATATACAAGTTGGAAAAAAGGTTTTTTTGTCCCTTTATTGTTCTTCCTCTGTGGGTGTAATGAAGAATGTTCCACCCATCTTTTCTTCTAGTGTTCTTTCTCGATGGAAATCTAGAGGCTGTGGAGGAGAAAATTTCTATAAGCATCATCTCTGCATGATCTTTAGGAGCATTTGGGCCTTCCTAGTGGCAACCTCAAAATTAGGCCCCTCTCTTATTATATTGTATATTCGGTTGGAGAGAAATAGATGGATTTTTAAGGAGCAGCAATAGGTTTTTCTACAAGTTTGGTACAAGGACAATTGTATGCTCAAGGAGACTATTGAGGCCATATTCAATTTAGTGGAACCTTTTTCCTTGACTGATTTTGTCACTTCTTCCCTCTTGGTTCTCTCTACGTCCACTAGATCTTAAGTCCATTTTGGTTTTAGGCAGGGTTGTTCAAGAAAGTGAACCGGGAGGGCAAGTGGTGTCCTCCTTGTGTAGGATTCTATAAAATCAACACTGGTGGTTTTACTCGGGGTAATCTAAGATCTAGTGGTATTGGAGGAATGTGGCATGATAGTAGAGGTTTTTCTTAGTTCTTTTTCTCCACTTATATGGGAGTGCATTCTAACAACCAATTGGAGGCCTAGGCTTTGCTAAAGGCTTCAAAGAAAGCCTGCGAGTTGGGCTGGAAAAAGGTGATTTGTGAAATTATGGACTCTATGATTCTGGTCTTTTTGTTAAATAACCAAAAAAAAAAAATTTCTCTTGGAGATTGGGTATTCTAGCCAAACAAATCCTTCGTTTGGCCCCAAACTTTGACTCTATCTCGTTTGTGCATATTCCAAGGGAATGGAATAAGGTGGTTGATTATTTGACCAAATGGGAAACTGATGAGTTGGAGGAGTCAAGTGTTTGGAATTGGTATAAGACAGATTAGGAAAAAAAATATAGGATGGCTCAAATTCTTCATGAAGATCAAAAAATTAGTTGTGTGGAGCTGGTTTATTTCTTTACTCTTTGGTTTTAGGAGGATGGTTGCTATGGTTGTCTTTTAGTTTCCTATAAATTATTTTTTAAGGTTCTAACTCTTATATTGGTCTGAAGGGATTGAGCTTTCATTCTCTCCTTTTGTAATTACTTACTTTTCTTTGAATAAATTTTTACCCTTTTTTTAATATAAAACTTTATAGATTAATAATATTAATATTGTTTGCAATATATTAATTATAATTTTTGGATCCATATTTAATTAATATTTCAATTGTAAAAAATCTTTTTGTTATATTTAATTTATTATTTAGTTTATTAAAAATATTGATGAGAGGGGATTCAACATATTAGAAAATGTAATAAAATAGAAATGAAAAGGAAAAATATATTGAAATCTATATAGTAATGAAAATAATAATTAAAAAATAAAATAAATAAATAATAAAACTATTAAGTTAATATATATTTAAATAAAAAATAATAAAACAAATAATAAAGTTATTCAGTTAATATATATTTAAATAAAATTAATTTAAAAAATATTACAATTGAAATATTAATTCAATATGTACCTAAAAAATATAATTAATATATTAAAAATAATATTAACATATATAAATTTTAATTATATTATAAATTATTATTTTTTGGTATCCTTAGAGGTATCCCCACGACTCAAGCCCTGGGGCCACAAGGTAACCAACATAGCCCCCCAATGTCCATGGCAGGGTGATTTCCTAGCCAGAGAGAGCCGAACCCACGACCTCGAGGAGTAAACCCAAGACTTGAACCAACTCCTCTAACCTGTGGGGGAAATTATATTATATTTCATTTGTGTTTACATTGAACTTTATTATTGTATTAAAAAAATTATGTTATGTATTTCTACAATATATTTATACACTTACATCATGTAAGTGGTTCAGGATTTGATAATTACATAATCAAAATTATGTAATAAATGATTAAATATTATTAATTTCTTTTAAATTGAATTTATAATTTAAATTAAATATATATTACAAGACAAAACATATATAATATTAAGCCATATTATATTTAATTTTATAAATTTATAAAATAAAGTTTTTCTAGTCTCTATTTTTATAGTTTTTCTTACATTTCGCATCTTTATATTTAATATTACTTTATAAATTTCTTTTTACATTAAACTTAACTTTTTACTTAAAAATTTTGATTGCATTTTTCACAATTAACTACATATTATACATTTAATTCTATATTATGTCAAAGGTGTTCTCTATATGAAGTTAACAACTTTCTTTTGAAAATCAAGTGTTGAAAAATATAGAGAAGGATGCAAGACCATTAAAATGATCTCAACCATCAATTTTTTTGAGTGTTAAAAAATATAATATATAATTAACTAAAAAACAAGTACGTTCTTATCTAGTCATAGCTTTAAATTAAGAAAACATAGGATAAGAATTTATTTTTTATTTTAAACATTTTAAACTTTTATTTTTTAGATAAATAATAATAATTTTTTAATAAATATATATATTTTCAAATAATAATATTAATAAGAATAAATCAATAAATTACAAATTAACTTTTTATCTTTTGAATAGGTTTCATTTTATTTTTCACTTTTTAAGTGCGGTGTTACTTGTAATTTTCATATAAAAGTTATAATTTAACTTTAAACAATTTTAATATAGTTTATTTTTATTCTTAATATTGTCTTTGAAATATAGTTTTAGTTTTTAAAATTTGATTTATTTAATAATATTTAATAATATATTTTTTAAGAACATATTTTTTTAGTATTTCAATTCTAATAGCCACTAGTAACATAGAATGATGATTAAGTTGTGGTGTTGTTCCTAGCATTAAGGTTCAAACCCATTTAGGGTGTAATTGTTGAATGCTTAAATTGGGGATGACATCCCCCATTTGTGACCTCACCAGTTCATAGCTCAAGGTCAAAATTGTTTACCCTTTAAAATAATATTTCAATTGTAATAAATTAAAAAAATAGTTTTACTTCAATTTTATTTAATCATTCATTAACTTAATAAGTTTTTTGTTTGTTTACATCTATAAATATTTAGATTGTGGTATATTTTGAATTTCAATTTAGTTTTACAATTGAAATTTTTGTTATTTATCTCTTTTAATGAAATTACAAATATAATTAAAAATTATTAGAATTAATTTAATTTATAATTATTTATCTTACTAAAAATTTAATTATTGTAGAATTAATTCTATTTTGGATTTTAATTATAATTTATATAATAAAATGAATTAAAAACATTAAAATTAAAATTAAAATTTATAGAGTGGGAGAAAGAAAGTAACTTTTGATTAGTCATTTCATGCCAACAATCCATGGATAGCATCTCCCCAGGGAGTTATGCTCATGGTAGCATGTCGTTTGATTAAGGATATAAATCTCCTTTAAAACCTCTTCAATTTACCCATTTCACACTTAGGAGGAAAATAGATAGAGAGAGAAAGAGACAAAATAAAGAGAGAAATAGAGAAATAGAGAGGGAGAAAAAGAGATATACATACATAAAAAGAGAGATAGAGGTACAAAAGTAGTGGTGTAGATACAAGGGAAAATATATGGAGCTTGACAAAGAGATAGAGATAGGAAGAGAGATAGAGAAAGAGAGAGAAGAGGAGAGAGAAGAGGAGAGAGATAGATATATATAATCACATAAAGAGAGAGATAGAGAGATAAAGAGAAATAGGACACAAAGATATATATAGAAGTTGAAATATCAAGAGATAAAGAGGGAAAGGGGGAAAGGGCGATATAAATAGGGATAGAAAAAAATAGTAAGGGTAGAAAGATAGGGAGAGGGAAATAGATAGAGAGATTAAATGAGAGAAAGGAAGATAGAGGATGAAAGAAGGTAAGAAAAATATATAGAAAAATAAGGGAGAGAGGAAGAGAGAGATTGAGAGATAATAAAAAATATAAATATAGATAGTGAGACAAAGATATAAAGAGATCTTTCTCTCTCTTCCCATATCTCTCTATATATCTCCCCATATGTATCTCTCTACCCCTCTCTATATATTTCCCTCTCTCTACCTCTCTCTATATACTTCATATCTCTATATTTATATGATCCCTCCATCTCTCCCTATCTCATTCTCTGTCCCTCTCTCTCCATTTCCATATCCATTTCCATCTCTATCTTCCTCTCTATCTCTCTACCTATCTCATTCTCCTTACCTCTCCTTACATCTATTTCTCTCTTTCCCCTCTATCTTTCCCAATATATATCTGTCTCTATCACTTTCTCTTTCTATATCTCTCAACTTCTTTATCCTCTCTCTATTTCTCTCCCTCTCTCTCTCCCTCTCTATATCTATCTCAATATCTCTCACTCAAACACATACACTCCTTTATTCTCCTTCCCTATCTCTATATCTATATATCTCTTTCACTCACACACACACATTGCTTGTCCCTCAATATGTCTATATCTATCTCTATCTCTATCTCTATCTCTATCTCTATCTCTATTTCTATCTCTATATCTCTCCCCCTCTCTCTTTATCTCCCTCCCTCTCTATGTTAATTATTTGTTACCTCCTTTATCTCTCACTCTTTCCCCCTCTATTTATATCTTCCCATATCTCCCTTTCCCTCTCTATTTCTATGTTATTATCTCTATCTCTCTCTCTCTCTCTTATTTACTCCATCTCTCCCTCCAAATCTCCTACTCTATCTTTATGTATATCCCTCTCTACCTCTCTCTATATATCATTTTCTATATCTTTATATTTATCTCTCCATCTCCCCCTCTTTCTATCTCTCCCTCACCTTCTCCCTCTTCCTCTCTCCTTCCATCCCTCCGTTTATAAATTTATCTCTCTCGGTATTTGTATTTTTCTCTCTCACCCTCTCTATCTTTCCCAAGTTATATTTATCCATATTTTTCTCTCCCTCCCTATCACTTCCTCTTTATATCTCTCTACTTCTCTCTCTTATCTCTATTTTTCTCCCTCCATTTACCTCCCTCTATATCTATTTATACATATCTATCTACCTCTCTAGATCTCTCCATATCTCTCTCTCACTCTCTCTCACTCCTTTCTCCCAACCTATCTCTAATTCTATCTCTCCATATTCAAATCCTTACATATCTCCATTCATCTCTATCTCATAATCTATCCATCTCTCTCTAATCCTCTCTTTATATCACTTCCTATCTATATCTTTATATTTATATCTCTATAATTCTCTCCCTCTCTCCTCCTCTTTATATATTTATCTCTTCCATCTCTATCTATCCCTTTGTCCTCTCTCTTTATCTATCTCTATCTTTCTATACCCATATCTCCCTCTCTCTCCCTCTCTCCCTATTGAAAACATAACATGAGCCTATTGGTAATGGAGCCTTATTATCTTCTTGATTCAGAGTTTTTTTTTAATTGTGTTTGGATCCATGTAAGTGAATACATAATTAATTTTAAGATATCACTTCTCCATTAAGACCTTTGTTGCACCAAAAAAATCATTTTTTAAATGGCCTACCAATTAAACTCATATATACTACACAAATTTATGTGAAAACTAGAACAAAAAATTCCCTAATTGACCTTCCACACTTCTTTGATGCACCCATTACACACCATTGTGTGATTACTAGTTTAAATTAAATTCTATTTTATATATAATTTATATTATTATATTATTTTGAATTATATTATATTATATTTATACATTAATTTTTTTTATTTATGTTAGAATTTTATATTTATATTTTTTAATTATACACTATATTTGAAATTAAATATATTGAAAAATGTAACTATTTTTTTCTTGGTAACTATTTCCATGGGGAAAAATCCCTTTCTATTAAACCATAAATAAAGTTACATAGATTTTGTGATGGACTCACACTACTAGTCTCATAGTTGCATTACATACATCATGCTTTCAGAGAAGGAAACAATCCTTTATATCTATGTGGAAACAAACATATCACCATTCTCACTCACATAATAGCTAAGTGTTTGCATGTTTTTCTTCATCAGACCCTCCATAAAAATAGTGAGTTCTTGAGTCGATACCTTGTTTTCTTGACTACCGAGGCATCGATGATCCCCGTAATCAGTCCAACTACTGGTTTTTTCTTGATGGTTGGTATTCATGCAAGCACCATAGCCTTGTTTTCTTTTGCACCTAGATTAATTGTAACCAATATCCCCCATGTCTTCACCCCCATCACCTGCACTATATTTTTTTATGCCACCTCATAGACCTTTCCATCATGGATATGGCCTGTAGCCCATAGATCCTCCCCCATGATATGTGAGATGGATTGCACTATCTCATAATTCTCCAACTTTGTAATAACCCATTAAAAATTACTACTTAATTAATATTATTGTAAATGACACATGAATATACTCCAAATTAGAAAGAAATTACTAGTGGTTAAAGTCAATCATAGCTACACATGTCCATTTAAAATGAGTCAAAGATTATTATATTAACTTCAAAAGTCAAATTACAATATCAGATTTGAATTGAATCCTATGGCCTTAATGTCATTACATTGTACATTTTCCATCAAGTACATGAAAGTATTACATCAAATTACATCATAGACTATAACAGTTTTGTGAAAAACTAAGGTTCTTCTTCAACGCTCTCCTCCACTGGTGGACGAGAACATGGTTGAAGCACTTTACCTCCCAACCACAAAGCTTATGCATCCTCAATGTTCTTCTAACTTGAAGAATTCCCAACACTGCACAAAAAGTTTAACAAGAGAACAATCTGCAAGGTTGAATCTGGTCTGTGCCCATACATCAACATGTAATTTCTATCTACAAGTTAGAAAAGAAAGTACAAGATCTATGGCAGGAATGGAAAAGAGTGAAATCAAAAAATTCATACATACATAATGAACTATATTGCTTGGCCAAGCATAATAAATATATTGAAACAACAATATTCAATAGGTTCTGGTAAATCAAACCTATACTCTTTGAACTCCATTTTGGCACCCATCCTAGAAGGTAACCTTATAATATACATCGTATAACAACTATCTACCTTCTAGAAGCATCTACCCTAAGGTGCTCTAGTCAACTAAGGTATCACTATTATGTCAAAGTATTAAATATTATTTCACAAATGTCTTCTAAAGAAGAATCAGATTACCAATTTACTCTGTAGACAAAAATTAGATTTATGATTCATAAAGTAATTCAACAATCAGTCATATCATTCTTGTGACTATCAAATACTTTTCATTATAAGCATTTTCCATTTAAAAGGAATGAACTAAGAACAAAAGAAGGTATGTCACAAGTATGTGTATGTACATAGAAAAAGTCTATGTGCATACACATATGTGTGCCTACTTAAGTCTTAGATTTGTGCATACATTCTAAAATAATCAATAATTCAAATTGCAACCTTACAATAGTATTCTATTTGATGTTTCTTGTCAAAAATAAAGAACCAAAGTAAGTCTACACTAGCAATTTCACACATATTGTTATTGCATTCTCACAATTGTGATACTCTAACATTGTTGTTTACATAAGAACATTCATTGTATAAATATAATGAGTACTATTTCCTACTAAATAGTCATGAAACAAGTTGTTTAAACATGTACATTCATTTTTTATACATAAGAAGAATTTTTTCCTACTAAATAGTCATAAGCAAGTTGTTCACATATGTACATTCATTATTTATACAGAACAAGCATTGTTTCCTACTAAACAATTACAAGCAAGCTATTCACATATGTGCATTCATTGTTTATATAGAACAAGCATTGTTTCCTACTAAACATTTATAAGAAAGTTGTTCACATAAATACATTCGTTGTTTATACAAAACAAGCATTGTTTCCTACTAAACAGTTTATTGAGCAAGGTTGTTTTCAGCTATAAGGATAACTTTTAAAAAAATAGAGTTGTTTGTAAAGAATAACCTCTATTTACATCAACACAATACTATCTCAAACTAAACAGTTGCATTTAAAGAAAAATAATGTCATTTTCTCTATTTGCTGATCTTGAGTTGTTTACATGCTAAATGATCACTTTACAAGTAAATGTTCACCGTTCAATATAGAATAGGTTTATACATGTATTCACAAGTCACTCTAAATCAACCATTCACATTGATCTAGGGAATTTCTTTCTTAGCAACAATAACATACATAGATTTGACCTTTAAAAAAAGTTGGTTTATCTATAGATTCAACATGCATGCTTCTTAGTTACAAGGGAATATCCCTTAGATCTTATAGATCGAACCCTAGTTGGGTTTTTTTGGATTTAAACGAAGAATTCACCACCTTCCCACTGGGAGGTGGCAACATTGTATACATACACTAAAATTTGAGCTTTCAATTTAGCTATTGTTTATTGACCCAACCAATAAGGTGAATAATTTTATTTTATTTTTAAACACAAGGTTGATACCCCATTTTAGGGGATCATTGATCAGCACACAATAATGATTATTCATCATAAAATATAGTGTAACAGAATAGGGTTTCTGATTAGCCATAGAATGGCTTCCACAAGTGTGCGACCTTAAAGAATAGTCATAAATTAAAAACTCAAAGGTTAGGTTTAGCTTAGAGAGCTAGCCACAAGGCTTATAGATAAAAATCATACAATACAACCATAGGCTGAGTGACCCAAACAACGGTTAATGCCATGCCACTCGGCTCAAAGCCATGGCTATTCATCAAGAATGCATTTTACACTTTAAATGATGCAATCGACAATTAAAAATGGAAGAATACCATTCAAAAATTAGGAAAATGATAGAGAAAAATTGAGTTTATTTTATTAAGTGATCGGATTACCTCAAAAATTGATCTTGTATGAGTCTGTCTTTCAATTTTTCCCTGACACATGGGCTCTCTCTACTTTTTCCTTCCACATAAACACTTCTTCATTGTGCTTTTTCACCCATAGCCTGTGTATTCAAAATGGAAACAACATATTATTTTTTCATTTTTCTAGTGGAGGAATTATTTCCTTATTGTCAATCACTACCTATTTAAATATAAATATTAATTTCATGGCAGACCACATCCTCCATAATCTTATTCAAATTTCAACAGTCCAATATTAGATTCCTATTGGTTATCAATTTGAATTTTGATGAGAAAATGAATATGTATATATATACATATATTTATAGGTATTTATATGTTCATTCTTTATTTCAAATATATGATATATATATATATGTATATACATATATATGTACATACATACATACATACATACATATGTATGTACATACATACATACATACATATGTACGTACATACATACGTACATAGATACATACATACATAGATACATACATACATGCATACATATATATATATATATATATATATATATATATATATATATATATATATATATATATATATATATATATATATATATGTATTCTTGTATAAATGGTTTGTTTGGAAGAATTTGTAAGTTCCATACATGTCATTTTTTAAAATTAAATAAGGAAATTTAATTTCATCTTGAGCATCCATACAAACAAACTAAAAGAACTTATTTTCACTTAATTTTCACATAATGAATTATTTTATCCTTTTTAATCATTCTTTTCAATGCTTTCATTCATTTTCTTTGAAACACAGAGTTTGAGCAGACAATTTAGTCTACAAGCCATTCATTTTCAAACACTGAAACAATTCAAGTCATGAAATTATCTTCTATATATGCAAAAATAGTCCAAATGCAAGTCATCATGCCATTGGTGGTGTGAGAGCCCAAATTCCAACTGGCTTACCATTCGATCCAGCTAAACAATCCTCCTTCAAACTTTTTCTCATTTTTCTACCTGTCACCCTACAACTGCACACACTTGCACTTACAAATTGATTAGTAATGTTCAATCCTTGGTAACATATAAAATAATTTCCAAAATTTTGCAAAGTGAACATTAGTCAACTTCTTTCATTCAATTTTTGAATATTCTAGAATCTCCATTAAATACTTAAATAAATTTCTTCAATAATTCAATTTACCATATTATGATAAATAAGCGATAAATTGGGTTATGACAACCTTAAACAATCACTTTAGTTGTTCCTCTCTCATCTTTGTACCACATTGGCAAGTGACCTCAAAGATCATATTGGAAGCCACTTCATAATGGTTATACTAGACATCCAACCCTACATTATATTGTACCATAGAAAAATGGGCCCTTGTCATTTTCATGGCCTTTTAGGTCTTGCTTCATGATGCTTTGTAAAATTTTCTTTCATTTTATGTTGTAATATGGATTGAACATACATATTTATGTCCTTGTAATTCAAATAATGGCATCTTGTGAAGGTGTTGTGAAGTGTTGTAAGACATTTCTAAACTTTTCTAGACTCTATTAATTACAATTCACCTAAAAATCACCTTTTCATCACTTATCAAGTCTTATTTTGAAGTGTTGTAAAGTCTTGTAATAAGATTTCATGTTTTTCTAGGCTTGTTTTCACTATTTACACCTTTCTTATGCTTTATTTGACCCCTTTTATGCCCTTATAAGGCTTAATTAAGTATTTTTTTGAATGTAAACTGGAAAAAAGAACATTAAATATTACTAAATTCTTGACACCCACTTCCAAGCTTGAGGTGGGACCCATTCGCCATGGGTGGCGAATGAGTCCCCCTTGGCTACAATTTCAAAAAAATTCAAATTTCCTTTTGGGTTTTTATTCAAAAGCACTTGATGTCGGCCTACGATGAGGTATCAACAAGTTACTAAGGAGCAATAATGTATAAATAAGTGTCTTTTACATCCACTTCAATGCCCATCAACATCAATTCATCAAGTCCACTAATTCATCAACTTATTCAAGCATTCAAGCACTTTACATCATCAAATCAAGCATAAATCAAACATCATGGAGCAACCACTGATATATCTTCAGATCTTGAGCATCAAGGGTTTGGTAAGTTGATAGCATTTGCATGTTATTTTTTTATTACTCTCTTACATTTCATCATTATTTCCTTAAGGTTTTGATTACCAAAGTGGGGTTTGACCAAGGAAAACCCCTATTCTCTAACCCTCAACCATTTTCCCCCTCTTGCATGTGTATTTGCATACCTTTGTACACAGATTTGACAAGAATTTAGGTGTTGAAGAGTGGTGAAAAATTCAACAAGGTGCTTCAAGTTTAATCAACCTCATTTCAAGCTTCGAGAAGACTTTCTATCTGTTTTCTGTAGAATTGACTTCATCAACCCGACAAGCAAACAACCTCAGATCTGGTGGTATAGAATTGTCTCCTAATTTGTTAGAATTTTGGGAGAGGACTGATTCAGGTCATGATCAATGGTGAATGATTCCCACCTTAAGACTGAAAATATAGATTTTGTCAGATGGGTATGTGCAGGATCATGATGGGCCAAAAAGTGGCAATATGATGGGTATGTGGCTGACGACTTTTAAAAAATAAAATTGATGAAATGAAAAGGGTTTTCAAAGGAGATTCTTAGCTTTACACCAATATAAATTATGCTTTACTTTGAATTTAATAAGTAATTATTATTCATTTTCTATTCAAATTACAACTAAAGTCCTAATTGATAGATTGATTGAAAAAAATCTATAGTTTTCAAATGGTATCACATTTTTTGAAGCCAAAACATGCATCACATTCTATGCTTTGCATAATATAGGATTAAAAAAAGAAAAATTGAGTTTCATGAAGTTTTGACCAAGCTAAGGTGGTTAGACATACGATTTTTTTTATATATTTTTTAAGTTGTAATAAAAAATCATAATTAATTATTTACTTGGAAAAAAAATACAAAAATATGTATCACATCGGGACATGAGTCCTCTACTTATATATAAAATATTATCATTTTATTATGGTTAGGGTGGTTAGACAGACACCTACTTCTTATTTTTTCCTTGAAATTTAAGTACTATTGCATTGAAATTTCAAATTTTCACCAAATAGATTTTATTTTTTTAAATAAAAACCCAGTAGTTTAGGAACTACATTCAATTTTCTATAGATTGTATTCTTACATATTTTAAAAATAATATAGATAACTTATTCAAATTTTTACGTCAATTTGCCTAACTCTAATTTTTCTAATGTTTTTGCCACCTAAGGGCCTATTTTTTCCATGATGATCTTGCACATACCCAGATTCTAGATCCCAACACTCAAAAATCAACTTCTGACAGTTTTCATCAGAAGCATGATTGATTTGCCATAAGTGGTGAATGAATCCCACTGGTGATTTTATGTAATCTTAGACATCATTCAAAAGTTTCCAGATTCTCCATTCTCTACCTAGGTGCACTCTGATTCATCCCTTTCCCTTTTTGTTTTGCAGTTGTTCTTTCTTAGTTCATGTTTGCATATCACATTGTGTTTTCCAACATTGCATAAATCTTAGGTTTTGCATTTACAATCAATCAATTTCATAACTTAGCTGCATTTAGATAATATCATTTAGCTTAAATAACATCATACATTTCCTAACTTGAATTAACCTACATAGATTTTGTGTGGGGTTTATCTCTCTCCTTTTAGGTCAAAAATCCTAAGAGTGCAAGAGTAGTCTATAGATCCCACACCCAAAAATCTATTGTTCATTTTGGTGAACCCGCATATTGAACACTTTACATTTCTCATTTTAATTGCATATTGCATCTTAGGTTACATTTGTATCAACATTCAATTAGGGTACTGCATTATTTTTGCATCCTAGGATTTGTTAAAATTGCATTAGTGAAAGACTCATTTAGACTTCATTTTTGCATATCATATCATTCAAAAAATGAAACTCTACATCTGTATCATTCATTGGCATCTAAAAATCATTAGAATCACATTAAATTTTCTGAGAAACATAAACAAAATCTCAAATTGGGACTCATTTGCCACCCTGGATGAATCAGTCCCCCTGTAGTCTTTAAACAACATTTTGTGGAATTTTTCTAGCATTTTCCTGCATTTATGTTCTCTATAGTTACTTCTCTATTTTAGTTAGCAAATTTTTTATTATTTGCATTTATCACTCCTAGATTTCATTGCATTTGCATTCACCCCATTTTTTTGGGTACTTGTATGAGTGTTTGGGGCCCCACTAATAATACTTTAGTGAAACAAAGTTCTAGACTCATGGTTTCCCACGATAGCACTTTCATTGTAGACCTTGGGATCTCAAGTGATCCTACTCCTAGTATGGACAATGGTGCATTAGGCATGGACAATACCACTTCTTTTCCTTCACCTTTGCATCCAATTAATGTTGACACACAAATTAGTTCCATTCCGCAAGAAAAATTTATTCATATTCATGAGGATTTTGCACATTTACAACAAGATGTATCTCTTGAGAACATTTACACTACTACCATACCAGCCATAGAAAGCCTTCATCATTTGATTGAAAGTGATGATGGCCTACAAGTTATGAAATGAATTTCTGAGATTTACAATAAACGTGCCTCTTCCACTTCCTAATCAACAAACATTGCTGCAAGCGAAGGAGGACCTCACATTCCTCCCCCTTCAACCATAGCATCCATACCAACTTATGCCACTCCTCAAGTTCCAACAACTATTCAACAGGTTAGTCATGTGGCTCCTTCTTTCACAATTCCAACTACCATTCCTAGTTCTTTTGTGGCATCACAAGTCCCCTCCACCACCTTCACCCCTCTTAGTGTTCCTTTCACTTCCCCTAACATTCCATACACTCCATCACCATTTTCTCTTCCATCTCAAACCACTTACCCCGACCCCATCATTACACAACTCCTTAATACTGTTTCATCCGTGCAACAACAAATTTCCACCATTCACCAAGGTCAAAACTCTCCACCCATATATCATGTTTGTAGTATCCCTTTATCATTAGAAATATTTTGAACCCCAATGCCACGAGGAATTGAAATTCCTAGGTTTGAGAAGTACAAAGGTAAAGGAGACCCTATTAACCATGTCAATGCTTATACAACCTTATGTAGTGATTTTGTCCTTGATGATAAAATCTTAGCCAAACATTTTCCCAGGACCTTGAAAGATACTGCATTAGAGTGGTTTTCAAACTTTCCCAATCATTCCATCTGATCATTTAATGAATTGGTGGATGATTTTATAATTCACATGACTCCTAAAAGGACAATGGTTGATCTAATGCGATGTAGGGGTATGTGTAGGATCATCATGGAAAAAATAGGCCATTAAGTGGCAAAAAATTCAGAAAAATCAGAGTTAGGAAACTTGAGATAAAAATTTGAATAAGTCATCTATATTATTTCAAAAATATGTTAAAATAGAATCTGTAGTAAATTGAATGTAGTTTCTAAACAACTAGGTTTTTTTTTTTTTAAATCTATTTCGTGAAAATTTTAAATTTCAATACAGTACTACTTAAATTTTAGGGAAAAAATAAGAAGTAGGTGTCTGTCTGACCACGCTGTTAGCTCTCAAAAATGCAGGCTAAATGCCTCAAGAGGTTGCCAATCTCTTGATACGTTTCAGGGTAACAGACAAGGCTAAATTGTGTAGACCTTCTACTCTTCAGGTGTTGCTAAACCTAGGTGGGTGTACCTATATGAGTAAGGTAGACTTGACTTGTGCTTATCTCTTTTGCAGTATTTTTCCCACAATGGCAGATGGGAGTGGACAAATAAAACTTGATTTGGTATAAATTGTATAGCAATATTAAAACTAAGAACCTAATATGTTCAGTTAACAGATGTAAAAAATGAATGAAACCAGATGATGAAAATGTAAAGACTAGTGCCTTATTGGGTATGCAGAGTCAAGAGAAATATAGAATGAGTACTTCTTTCTAGAAAATATTCAAGTTGTTCAGCATATAATTTAGTTTATAAGTTATATAAAAATGTTGGGTTATGACTACCAAGTTCTCCTTAATGATCCAAATGACATTCTCTAATTACTATGATCAACTAAAAGGATTTAATATTTACTTGAAAGAACCAATCAACCGACCATATAGATACAACAAATGTGTGCTAATAAACTAAATATAAACTTGTTATATCAGTTTAAATAGCTAGAAAACGCCAACTTGGAGACAATTTCAATAATACTTTCAATGAACACGATAAACAACTGATACTAGAAATATTGCACCACATTAAATGATTTTCATTGATATCTCCAAAATATTAAGCGTACATCATAGTCTCATATTCGTGAAACATTATATTCTACTGTATTCTTCTTCTATTATCTTCTATTCTATGTATTCTATCTATCTCCCTATTTCGTTACCGAAACAGATATTTATACATCAAAACTCGAAAGGAAACATCCTTTCAGAAATATCATATGTTTAAACAACAACAGATTAGAAGAAGATAATCAAGCTTTGTTAAGCCACAAATAAGTTTTAGAAAGATGATCCAAATAATCCCAGTGTTCGTACGTATCCGCATCTCCAATTGCGTTCTGGATTGTGATCTCCATCTTTATCATCTTCTCATTTCTCTCGCTCACCTCCTCCAATGTTGTATCCTCCACAGTAGCTATCTTCAGGATTTCATTTAGTATTGACTCACTCTCACCTTTCCATCTGGTCATTTCTTTTAGTTCCCCTCTATCATCAAAGAATGTAATCAATGTTTTCTTGGAGGCATTTATCAATCCCTGTTCATCCCCTTGCAATTCTTCGTAGAAGTTTCAATGTTTATTCATAATATGATTTACAGCTTCAATTGCTGCACTATTAGAAACATTTCTCTGGTTTGTTTCTTGAAACTTCTCCATAATCTGTCCATCCATCCTTTTATGTTCTTTTAATGCAGCAAGGGTATGTGAATATTTTCCCCAGAGTTTATTCAACCAAGATGTTAAACTGGCCTGCCTTTTCTTGATTATTGCTACAATTGCATCATGTTTTCCTTGGGAGTAAGCACTTGATCCTTCCCAATGATCTCTTGACTAAGAGCTTTCACCTTAAGTAAGCATCTTGGTTGACTTCATTGTAATACCTACCAAATATTTTAGGCAGTCATTTTCTCTCAACATCCTTTCATTATTTGTTTTGTACATTTCTCTCTCCTTAATCAACATCTGAATTTGGGCATTGTTTAGTTTTGCAATGTTAATTCTAATTTATGTTGTAGCCACAGGATCAACCTCTCCAACCTTTAAATTCATGACATGCCCGAATGCCTTTTCAGTGTCAATAACTACTGATTTCCTATGGGGTGGATATAAGGCCCAAATCATTAATGATACTTCATCTGTATGGTATTTAGATCCTGCATACACTTTTGTTACCTTTTTTTGGCTAAGCTTGTGTGTAGCATTACTGTCTTTTAAGAAACTATTAAAGATTAGTGCAGAATTGAGATCAAGCCCAGGAAATATCATGATGCCAACATTTTCCAACATTTTCCTCCCCTTTTCAGGGGTCATACCTGTCATTTCCTCATCCACACATCTCCTTAAATCATTCAGCAATTGCTCTTCATTACCTGCAGTAATGTCATCAACCTTTTCCCTTATCTCTTTTCCCTTTTTTTTATACAAAAATTCCTTAAACTCTGGAGAGTTTATGAATTCATCATCTGAAACGAATGATCTATATTCTATATTTCTTGCATCTGCCTCCATAGTTTCTTCAGTACTCAATTCTCTAGTATGATAGGTATACTGTTGAGTTCTTAATCTGGTCATTTTACTTGGTTGGCTTTGTGGCACATTATCTTCATGTGTCTCTTCTGCAAAAGACAACTGCTCTGCATCCTGCAACCCTTGGTTATATCTTTCAACCACAATTTATGCTTCTTCTACTTCTAGATTCCGAATCATATCATCAAAGTGATAGGGCACATGTTGATACCCTCCAAAATTTATCCTTGTTTTAGCAGAATGAATGTACCCCTCTGGGTAAAAATTCTTTCTAGGTGGTCCTCTCTTCATGTTGTACTGTAGTAGTTTTTCAAGGATCAAATTGTATCCTTCTTTAGCCAGCACAGTAAAATCACCAAAACATAACATATTAGGAATAAAAGCCTGCTTTCCAAAGGAGCTGAAATTCATTACACTGGAGTAATCCATCTGTTTGACAATTTCCAAATATGCAATTCTATTTGGGACTGTCTTTGGAAAAATGAATGAGGCATCTTCAAACCCATAAACTCTAATTATAGTAGCTCCCTCCAAGTAATACCAATCTCTCCAATTATGATCAATTGGCCCATTAAAATCCTTTGGTCGAAGAAATCTCTTTATCTCTTTAGATAAAGAGGAATCATATGGATGATTGTACAATTTGTACAATGTCTTCACAAAGTATTCTTCAAAATGAATAAAACTAGAGTTGGAAAATCTACTGTCCCAAATAGTAGTCCATAACTGAATAGGCAATGCTTCACCATCCTTATCAAATTGAGAAATTCTCATCTCTTGGGGCCACAATCCTAGTTCCTGTCCAAAATATAACACTATATGCATTAACAGTGAATAATGCTTGAGATGAAAGATAGATGCTCTGCCTTTGATTTCCATCAATCCAAAATCAAGCCCCTTAAAAATGAATGAGGCATAGTCAAAAGGCCTAGAGTTGTGGTACTGGATATCTGCAGAGATTATCATGGGCACAATTGACATTTACTCAAGGACATCCATTCCCAATACCTGGCCCACTGAGAAATAAGTCAACATGAAAAGGAGGTTCATCACTATCCTTTAAAGGGACTGGTTTTCCAACTTGTCTAATCCTGTGAATTGGCAACCTCCAACCCTTATAGATTGTATCCATTCTTCCAAACTCCATTTCCAATTCTTCACATATGATTTTTTCATTACAAACCCCCTCCAAATTGAAAACTTCCCATATTGCCTCTTCTGATAGATGTATTTGTGGCTTCCCGGATGGATCACATATAGCCTTGAGTTTTTAATTATAGTGGACAGCCAACAATTTCACCAATTTAGCATTAACGAACACATTAGGGCATACCAACTTTCCTAAATTAAGCTTCCATGGGTTGCATACTGGTTCAAAATGATTTCTCCTATGATAGTGAAAGTTAAACAACTCATACCCCCTATTACAATCCAAATGTCTCCTATGAATTTGCATTTATCATCCAGTTTATCTACTTATGCCCTAAGTTGTGCAGATCTTTTGGCTTTAGGTCCAGAACCCAGTAATTGGTCAACAATGTCCTGATTTAATCTTCGCTCATAGCCCTCATGTTTTGTCTCAGTTTTATGTTTCTTTCCTTTTGGTTGACTACTTTCGCCATGCTTTCTACCTTTTGATTTTCCTAAGCTGGGAGATTCCATTTCCTCAAAATGATAGTAATTAAAACCAGAGGAACTAAGGTGTAAGAACTTACTGTATTTGCTTGAAGCCTTCAGAATGAAATAATGCCCTGGTTCTCTATTCGCCTCTCTAATTCTTCTGCTAGCAATTCCACACTAATGTCTCCAATTGAATTCTCCTTTTATGTTTTGTCGTGCCATTAATGTGCCAGCTGAAGCACGAGTGAATTCTTTTTTTTGAAACTCATACTGTCACATCAAATGTATTGTCGGTGAGACATTTTCAAATCTAGGGTGATAATTTTTTTTAATGTTCATTAAACCTTTCATCAAAACATCCTATAGTCTCCCCGACACCCTGAAGTCTTACCGACTATCACAAATTGAATATCGCTATAATTTCTTGCAGTCTCATCGATAATTAGAGTCTCACCAATCGCTATCCTCTCGGTCTTATGTATATCACTGTGACATTTCTAGTAGGGGAGACGTTCCATAGATTATATTATGTCTTACCGAAATACACCCCTTAATACTTTTTTGGTTTCCAAGACGCAACTACTTTCTCACCAATAAAACAACATTTGGTGAGACATATGAGTCGTCAAGACTACATAACTTCATCTCGATAATCATTTATAGAATCCCCTTATGCTTTGTCGGCAAGACCTGATGCATTCGATGATACTTCACTCCGATGACTTTTAGTCTAGCTGAAAATGTTTCCTTGTGCGCCAGTCAGTAAGACATATATGAGTTTGTTGTGACTCATTCTGATGGTAACTTTCTTGTCGATATGATCTTTCTGTCACCAAGACAATGAATTGTGTCCTGCTGATAGGTGCTTTGCAGATGAAATATTCAGTATGACATTCCTGCACTCTTGCTGATAGACTACAAAATATACACATTAGTAAGGATGCTTTATGGATTGGGGAGACCCTCACCATCTCTTGCCAATATGAATTATACTGTAAAATATTCAGGACTAGATGGATTCTACAGGACCACATGACAAAATATGGGAAAAATGTTATGAAAAGAGGATTTTTGTGCTTATGGTGAGGACCATTTTGTAAACTCATGTGTATAAATAACTATAAAATTTTCAAAATTTTATAGTTCTAACACACCCTACCACAATAAAATGATAATATTTTTTTATAATATTTTAGACATAAGTAGAGAACTCATTTTCAGATGTGATGCATATTTTTTTGTAATTTTTGTCCAAATAAATAATTAATGATGATTTTTTTATTACAACTTATAAAAAATATAAAAAACTTGTATGTTTAACCACCTTATCTTGGTCAAAACTTCATGAAATTCAATTTTTCTTTTTTTAATCTTATAGTATGAAAATCAAATAATTTGATGGATGTTTTGGATTCCAAAAATGTGATACCATTTGAAAGCTATATATTTTTTTCAATCAGCCTATCAATCATGACTTTAGTCATAATTAAAATAGAAAATGAATAATAATAATTTATTAAATTCAAAGTAAAGCATAATTTATATTGGTGGAAATTTGGGAATCTCCTTTAAAAACCCTTCTCATTTCATCAATTTTGGGTTAAAAAAATTCATCAGCCACATACCCTACAAATACCCATCATATCACCACTTTTTGGCCCATCATGATCCTGCACATACCCGTAGACAAAACACAGATAAAAAAGTAACTGACTTTATTTCGTGTTATCAGTCATTGTATGCTCAAATTGATGTCAAGTTTCTTGATGCACATGTACAAAAGATGTTTATCAAAAACTTGCCCACAAACCTTCAGGATAAGTTAACTATGATTAAATCTCCTTCATTTATGCATTTATGCACAACACTATGTGATTATCACAACTCAGTTTCTAGTTGTGATTCAAAGTCCACTTCTAACCAAGATAAGAAATCTAAACCACAAATTAATTAAAACAACATAAAAAACTTTCAAAAACCAAACACAGGCTTTTTACAGTTCAATCCACCTCCTCAATTGCAAACTCAACCTGTTCAAAGTCAAGTGACAGTTGTTAAAGCAGCAGTGCCTTATACCTATGGGGACTCAAAGAGACAATTCACCCCCTTACCCCACACCCTCCATAATACAATGAATCAATTGCTCCAACAACAAATGATCACCTTGCCTACTGTCAAACAACTTAATACCACCAAACCCTTACCACCCACCTTCAAACCCAATGCTTATTGTCACTTTCATCGCCAAAATGGACATGACACCAAACAATGTAAGCATCTGAAAAACTTAGTTCAAGACCTCATTGATTTGGGTCGTTTATTTATTGTAGGTGTTAATGATCAAGGCAATAAGTTCGTTGCACCCCCTAACCAGAATTTACAAATTTTCACCAACCCCATGCCTAAACACAATATTTCATTTGTCAAGGCTAGTGAACCTTCAAACCCTCAAGTCATGAATGTTGATACCAATAATGAACAACATGATATACTTCCAAATGTTACCCAAGTTAATCCTATGGATGAACTTGTGGGTGTGATAGATGTTATCCCTTGTAAGGGCCCAACCAACAAAACTCATGATATCACATTTTCTTCTAAATATATACTTCAAAAGCTTCCTGGTGGTCCTCTTTACATAGCTGATAGAATCTATGATAAGCCACCAATGGGATATTAATAGATCTTTCTTGTGGCGATAATGTGATCATGGAAGAGTTTTTAGTATTACATGAGTTGTATCAAGATGACTATGATAAACTAACTGCATGGATTAAAACACATACTAGTTTTGTGTGCCCTATGATTGGATTGATTGCACTCCCCTTACAAATAGGACCCAAAAATTTGGAGGTAACATTTTCAATTATTCCACAATTGGATCAATTTCATTTATGGTTGGTTCATCCTTGGCTCCGCACAATGAAAGTGGTCCCTTTAGTTGTTCACAAATGATTGAAGTTTCCACATGGAAATGAAATATTCACCATACACCATAGTGGCTTTTATGCATTATCTTCTAAAGGTAAATTCTCCTTAGAAGCCTTTTGGTCTAAGCCTATGGAACCCATCACCCCTTGAAAGGACTTATTTTTCATTACCTATCAAAAGTTCAAAGCTAAACGAATAGTCAAATTTTCTCTTTGTAACATGTCCCTATCTACTTTCGCTCCTCCTATTCTAGATGAGACCATGCTCTAGCCTAAGTCCGAAATTGAACAAACAACACCCTCTCATGAGAAACTAACCATAGACACTTCCCTGCCATCGTTTAAATGACCAAGAGAAAGTGCAAAAAATCCCATCATTCCTCCTCGCATTAAATAAGTGTATAAAGCTAAAGAGAAAGTGTTTGACCCATCTTCTTTTGTTTCTTCTGTTCTTCCCTCTTCGGAAGAAAATGAACCTATGATGGCTCAATCCGATCTTACACCTCAACAAATTCAAAATATAATTAAACAAAACCATGGTGCTAGGGAATGTAGGCATTATCGTCGTCTCCTTGTTCATCAATCATGAATAGAAGAAAACAAAGAAAACCAACCTCCACCTTTGATGGAAGTAATCGATGATCACCATCCTTCTCGTGACTCACCACAAGAAAATATGGTTCAACCCATCCAACCCAATGATCTAATATGACTGCCACAAATTTTACTACATTCTTCTTTGGAAATAACCCTTCGTCCTCCTGTCATAATCAATCTTTCTAATGATGATGAGGAGATCCCAAAAATAGATGAAGAAGTGCATAACGATCTAAACTCTTTATTCACATCTAACATGAGCTTACATGATAAATATTCTCAACCAAGTGAAGAACCTAGTACATCTCCTAGTTTGGCACTTGCAATTGTTCCTTTGGATAGTCAATCACCCTCGCAATACATTGACCATGATTTGGAGGTAGATGACTTGTTAGATGG
Source organism: Sequoia sempervirens (assembly GCA_007258455.2). Taxonomy (NCBI): domain Eukaryota; kingdom Viridiplantae; phylum Streptophyta; class Pinopsida; order Cupressales; family Cupressaceae; genus Sequoia; species Sequoia sempervirens. The sequence goes on from VDFB02105785.1 coordinate 121,387,596, forward strand.
TTGACTTGCATCCACCTCACTCACCTTTTAAATTTTCTTTTCCTTTTCCTTTTCTTTGATTTGATTGTATGTGTGTATCATGTTCCCCCGTAATGTGTGTTTGATGTTTTCCATCTCTTTGTACACTTCTTCTATTTGTACCTCTATTCTTATATATGTCATACATTTCCTTTTTCCCTTTTTTTTGTGTGCTTTTCTTTTGGGGATGACACAAAGCATAGAGACGCCCTATCCCTCTTCCATGTTGACTCAAAAGGTCCTTTCACTTTTTCCCTTTTTGTTTTGTGCTTTCCTTTTGGGGATGACACACAGTGTTGAGATGCCCTATGTCTCTTCGATGTTGACCCAATTGGTTCCTTTTCCTTTGTATTTTTCATTTTTTTTTCCTTTTGGGATAACGCAAGGCATCGAGACCTAAATGTCTCCTTCATGTTGACCCAAAATCTTTTTCATTTTCTTTCTCCTTTTCATTTTATTCTCGCTTGTGTTTTCCTTTTGGTAATGATGCAAAGCATTGAGACTATAATGTCTCTTCCATGTTCACCCAAAAACCAACTTTATTTTTCTTTTCTTTTTTCCCTCTCTTTGTGTCATTCTTCCAGTTCTATGTTCTTTTTGGAATGATGACAATTCTTAGCTCTTTCATAAAAATATCACAGCAATGAACATACTAACCCCAAATCCATATATCCCTTATGTTTGGTGAGTTATTTTTTTGGGTAAAACTCCCTTTTTCTTTTCTTTTCTTTTTCATTCACATCATGCAACTTTACTTGGCATAGGGCTTTCCAAGATGGCTCTCATGTCTTGTTTTCTTTTTGCATTTTCTTTCCTTCACTACTTTAAAGTAATTGCTCAAAGAACAGTGTGTTCCAATTCCTTTAAAGTGGGGGGCATACATTGGCATCATTTCATTTGCATTCTTAGTTCCTAGTGTAGCCTTGTCATTCATATGATGCATTTTTCACTTTGTGGATGACATTGGGTGTGATTTCCTTCATAAACATAATCTATCTTAGCCTATTACATTCCTCTTGGTGGCGTGATGCAACACACTACATCCCCTAAGTTTTGAATATCTTATTCTTTGATTGGTCCTCTCTTGGAGACATTAGACACAATGTTCCCTAAGTGACTGACCTTGCATGAACTTAACAAGAATCCTTTGAACATCTTTACATTTTACATTTTACATTTTACATTTTGCGTCTTTTCCACCTTGCATAACACAACATGCATGCCTTTGGTACCTTGATCTTTTTTCATGAGTTCTAAGAATACAAAGCTTTTCTTGTCTCAAGAAGCACAAATCAAAATTTTCCTCTATGGCACCTTGTTAAAGTTATCAAGAGGTATAACTTTGATATGGTTGAGTGGGAAGCCCATCTAGCGGCAAGAATTTCCCTATAGCCACCTTTGTGTTTGTCAATACATACCAACTAGCATATGTTTCTCACCTTCTTGGGCCTTTCTCACCTGGCGGACTGCCATGAGTTCTGTCACCCCATAGTGAGTATACATTCTCCTTTTCAAACATTCAGCCTAGATCTAATCCACAACTAGTTGGATAGATGATCGAAACTTCATCTGATTCTCTTCCTTCATTTCAACACTTGTGTGTTCCTTTGTTCTTATGTTTAGTTTTCCATGGGATCTTCATCCTAGGGGCTTGATCATCCCTCTTGATTATTTTCATTCCATCTTGCTAATGTAACTGCATTTGAACCCTCCTCTCTATATGCATGACTACTTTAGTGTAAGTTTGAAGGAAGTTCATCCTCTCACTAAAGTGGGGGCTAAATCTATCATAGAAAAATGGCCCCTTTTCATTTTCATGGCCTTTTAGGTCTTTCTTCATGATGCTTGGTCCATTTTCCTTTGATTTTATGTTGTATGGATTGAACATGCACATTTAGGTCCTTGAAATTCAAACAATGGAATCTTGTGAAGTGTTGTAAGACATTTGTACACTTTTCTAGACTCTATTCATTACAATTCACCTAAAAATCACCTTTTCATCACTTATCAAGTCCTATTTTAAAGTGTTGTAAAGTATTGTAACAAGATTTCATGCTTTTCTAGGCTTGTTTTCACTATTTACACCTTTCTTATGCTTTGTTCGACCCCTTTATGCCCTTATAAGGATTAATTAAGTATATTTTTGAATGCAAACCCAAAAAAAAAATAAAAAATGTGACTTAATTCTTGACACCCACTTTCAAGCTTGGCATGGGACCCATTCTCCATGGGTGGCGAATGAGTCCCCCTTGGCTCCAAATTCAAAACATTTCAAATTTCCTTCCAATTTTTTATTCAAAAGCACTCAATGTCAGCCTGCGATGAGGTATCAATGGGTTACTAAGGCACAAGAATGTATAAATAAGTGTTTTTACATCCACTTCAACTCCCATCAACATCAATTCATCAAGTCCACTAATTCATCCACTTATTCAAGCATCCAAGCACTTTACATCATCAAATCAAGCATAAACCAAACATCTTGGAGAAGCCATTGATATATCTTTAGATCTTGAGCATCAAGGGTTTGGTAAGTTGATAGGATTTGCATGTTATTCATTTATCATTCTCTTATATTTCATCTTTATTTCCTTAAGGGTTTGATTACCAAAGTGGGGTTTGATGAAGGCAAACCCCTATTTTCTAACCCTAAACCATTTCCCCCCTCTTGCATGTGTATTTTTAGACCTTTGTATGCAGATTTCACAAGCATTTAGGTGTTGAAGAGTGTTCAACAAGTCAAAAAGGTTCTTCAAGTATAATCAACCTCATTCCAATCTTGGAGAAAACTTTCTGTCCATTTTTTGTAGAATTGACTTCGTCAACCCGACAAGCAAACAACCTAATATCTGGTGGTACAGAATTGTCTCCTTCTTAGACTTTTGGGAGAGGACTGATTCACCATCAATGGTGAATGAATCCCACCTTAAGACTAAAAATATAGAATTTGTCAGATTCCAAATCCTAACACTCAGAAATCAGCTTCCAACAGTTTTCATCAGAAGTAGGACTGATTCGCCATCGGTGGCGAATGAGTCCCACTGGTGATTTTTTGTAATCTCATAAAACATTCAGAAGTTTCTAGATTCTCCATTCTCTATCCAAGTGCACTCTGATTCATCCCTTTCCTTTTTAGTTTTGCATTTCTTTCTTAGTTCATGTTTGCATATCACATTGTGTTTTCCAACATTGGATAAATCTTATGTTTTGCATTTACAATCAATCAATTTCATAACTTAGTTACATTTAGTTCATCTCATTTAGCCTAAATAACATCATACGTTTCCTAATTTAAATGAACCTACTTAGATTTTGTGTGGGGTTTATCTCTCTCCTTTTAGGTGAACATCCCAAGAGTGCAAGAGTAGTCTATAGATCCCACACCCAAAAATTTGCAGTTCATATATAGATGTGCATGTTGGCATAAAATAACATGGGAATCCCCAAGAAGATTTATCAATCACTCTGACAATCCGAACTCCTCTCTTCAAAATCTGAAATCGATGCCCAACCACCTTTTACTGATACTTTCTAGAACTTACTTGCATTCCTCTTCCTCCATGTTTGATCATAAGTAGCATTGCAGATAGAATTTTTGAACATTTTAACTTTAACTAATATATTATTTTTTAAATTATAAACTATATATTGGAAGAATAGTTTTGTTAAATTTTATATTTATTGTACTCTATTTATTTTTATTAAAGTATATATTTTAGATTTTAGATTGCTTAATATTATATATTATATTTTACAATTAATAAAAAATTACATAAGAAATCTATGTTGAATTTCTATCCAATTTATTTAAAATAACCAATAATTATAAATACTAGTTTTCTGAAAATGATTTTATTTTTTATATTTGACATTAAATCTTAAATTTTCCATTTTCTATTATATTATATTATATTTTTTTACTTTTTACAATAATAGTATATTTAATATTTAATATTTACTTCTATGTTTTAAATTGAATTTTTTTTTTAATATTTTTAATAAATTATATATTTTAAATTAAATTTCATATTTTATATTTCATATTTTAAATGAATAAAAAAATGTAAAATTCTTGCAGGTGGGGGATCTCACCCGCAGGGGACTAGTTTCACCCCAAATCACCCCAAACACCGAAGGTACAAGCTTCTGGGCCACTGGGTTGGGTTGTGGGGATACCCTTGTTGTATAAAAATAAAATAAAAAATATTTAAATGATTTTTAAAATTTTATATTTAAAATTCCATATTTTAAATGAATAAAAAGAATATGTAAAATATGTAATTTTTTAAAAAATATAGAAACTATTTTACATTCTTATTAAAAAAATAGTACAATCTTCAACACATTAAAAAAACATATTTAATAAAGTTTTCCACTTTCATTTCTGTAACTTAAAATGCCCCAACAAATTGCCTAAAGATAGGGTTTACTGACAACATTTAAATGTAATGCTTGATCTATGATGCATGTATGGATTCATTGTAGGGGTTGTATAGATGTGTAGTGTAGAAAAATATAATCCTTTACATTTCCACACTATTTTTGGGTCCCTTAATTAAATTGGACTTAATTAATCTTCTAATTACCCAAATTATGCATTCTAAAGCCTTATTATTATTGTTTTCTAAAAGGGAGACCTATATTAAACAATTGCTAAAATTAATTTCAAAATCTTGGAAATTATGTACCCTAGAATTAGGTCCGACAACCCATTTTCCCATGGGAAAATGGGTCCTACTTAAGTGCGAAGACCCAATTTAAAATATGTTTTTGGCAACATTTTAGTGATTCAAATTCAAGTTTCAATTGTCGACTTTTGGAATCTATTTTTTGGGAAATTAGATAGACACCTATAAATACATAGTTATTTTATCAATTCAAAATATTTAGCATTAAGGAAACTTTCACAAGAGAAAAAAATATTGTCAAGAACATTGAAGAGAAGATTTATCAAGCATCTACAACAATAATCAAGATCATATCATCATGTCAAAGTTTATGTTTCTTCATGTAACATTTTTGGAGCTAACATTGTGATGTAGGTTTCAAGCATTCAAGAATCAAATAAAGTATCAAATCAAGGATTCAATAGTGATGTGTTGGAATTAAATCCTCTAAGGGTAGCCATTAAGGGTTTGGTGAGTTGTACCATAACATTGTTCATTTATCAAATTCAATTCATTTTGTCATTATTTCACTATCAAGGTTTAATTGCCAAATCAGTATGACCAAGGCAAATGCCTATTCACCCAAAAAAAAAATTTCCATCTCTTTGTATGTGCATATTTACAAGTGAAGAAGGATTGAAGATTCATCAAAAGAAATTTTTTACAAAGTTCTCAAAGTTATCAAAGTTGTCATCAAAGTTGTCAAGCCATGAAAACTCAATTCTAGAATTTATTTCTAGCTTTTTGATAATGTAATCTGGTGGAATCAAGAGCTCAAATATAGGATTAGAGGACTTTAAAAATATATTTTGAATCCCTCTATAGAGACCTATTCACCCTAGGGTGAATATGTCTCAACAACACACTCAACAACCACTTTTGGTGATAGGTACAAAAAAATTTAGCCTTCTCTGATCTATTGGAAGATTGTGGCTTTTGTTTGTATTATACTTTAAATTTGAATTTCAAGTTTTACATTGTATAATTGGTTTCATTAATAATTCTAGTTTTATCTCCCAAAAGTGCATTTAAGTCAGATTTATCCTTTTTGTCATAAGGGAAACATCAAATCCTCGTATAGGGTTGAATCACCTCAAGGTTAAAAGTTAGTCCTATCCTTGGGGTCTCTCTTTTTCTAATGATAATACAGGTGTAAGTGTGTTTAAACCCTCACATACTCACATCCACTACACTTACCTTTTCTATTTTCATTTTGGTGAACCTGTAATATAGGGGGATTCGCTACTCATGAGTTCTCTTCACTTAGAGAGCATCACAGGGAAAAATTCCCTATACTACCTCAATGAAACAATGACGAGAGTTTTAGAATCCAAAAGAGCAGGTCATAGAGATTCTTTGGATAAACTCACAAGCTCTCAGCCAAACGACGTCAGCGTAAAATATGGATGACAGCGTGACGCGCTAGCATCTCATATGGACCAGAGAATGAGAATGTCTAAGAAAACAACATTGAAGTGAATGCTTCTATCCTAATTACTAAGAACTAACATAATGTAGGAAAATGATAGGACATGATAAAGTAACAAAAAGTGATAGAACTAAAATAAAGGAGTAGAGATGATAAAGATAAGGAGAAGAAAGGAAATACTTACAACTGTGCAAGTGATGAAGCGTCCAACTCATGAGTGTCTTCAATACCTACACATAAGAGGGAGAGAGAAATTGTTGGGTGGCTCTATAGGGGCTTGCCTTAGTCAGACCCCATTTTGGTGTTCCCACCTCCACGAACAGCCAAATAGATAGAGAGAAAAGTAGAAATGAAGTAAAGAGAATTTAAAGCACTAGAAAATAGTGTTATGCTACTCAACCAAGTAATAGAGGAGAGGATTGAAAGCTTACCACCTCCACCAAGAGCACTCAAGGCTAATGGGGGAGAAAATGAGAGGAGCTCAAGCCTCTGATACAATGGTTTTTTGTTCCACACTTGCTCTACTGAAGTGGTGGAGTGTTGATGTTGCTATTGTGAAGTGTCAAATTTTTGGAGAGCTAAGAGAGGTCTTAGAGAGAGCTAGAGAGTTAGAGAGTGAACCCAATGCTTGGGAGAGGTGTAGAAAATGGTAGAATATCAGAAGAAGCGGAAATGCATATGGAAGTAGTGAATTTGAAGGAATGAGGAAGAAAACAACCATATTCAGGTCAATCGGCTGAAGGAGGCATTAAAACTTCACTACCAATGGGAAGAGTAATGCCTTTGTTGGCTCAGCCGCAGGAATCTTCCAGGGACTTAAGTGTGTCATGCGGACATTTGCACCCTGTGCAGGCATCCCTAACAAAAGTGCCTCCAACATCACACAAAATAGGAGCGACATTGACAGCCAATAGTGGGCTTAAGTAAAATTAAGTTAGAGTTTTCTAAGGCGGATAAAGGAAAAAGGGGGAATTTCACCTAGGGTGCAAATTCACTCTTATACAAAACCTCCTTAGAGTCCTTTAATTATTGGACCTCCTAAGCCTCAACTTATACTCTATCCACCCTAAAAAAAACCACACGTCCAAAACAAACCTATTCTTATCCTAAGACCACCTTAACACAAACAATTATCTCTAGGAGCTATCTTGAATTTAGCAAGGAAACTCACTAGTAGAAATGTTTCGTAGCAACCGAGTTATAATACCAAATTTATCATATATATAACACTAGAAAAATTCAGCAACCAAGACAAACTCCAACATCCATCCTTTTCCTCAACCATACCTCCCACTAGCACCTAATATCTCATACCGTAGTGGTAAAGAATATGACCTTGTAGAACAAATTCACAATGCTTTTACTAAGATATTCTTGTGGGATTTGATTTGTGAGCATCTCCTCTTTACCATGGCATGCTTCAAACTTATTTGCAACAATTTTTTATCCCTCATATTCTACAACCACATGATGTAGAAGCCCTAATTTATTGTTTGAACTCGGTCAACTTAGATATTACCTCTCATCAAGATGAGTTACACCCTTTGGAAACACAAAAATAAAATGGTGCTTTGATGATAGTGTCCACCATTAATATGTTTGGGATTGAGTGTACCCTTGTTGAAAATGGTTTGGTTCTTAATGTTTGTAGTGTGAAACTTTTGAAAAATATTGGTTTAGATAAGACTAAAATTCAACCAGATAACTTGTTCATCCATGGTTTTGACAATGTGGGAAATGACCGCTTGGTGTGATAACATTACCTGTTAAAGTTGGTAGGGTTGTGTTACAAACTACCATACATGACATAGCCAATGATCTTTCATACAATATTCTCTTAAGTAGACCATAGATTCATGCAATTAATGTTGTGCTTTTAAAGTTACATCATCTAATGAACTACACTTATAGCAAGAAGCTTTCTATGATAAAATTTGATCCTGAGTCTGAGAGTTGTTTACAAATTGAAAAAGGAATGAAAAATCCTCTTACAACATTAAAAACAACTATAAAAGTGGAATCAATACAAGAAGAAGAAGAGAAGTGTTTGTCATCAATCACAAAACTATTGTTTGATGATTGTGGTTCATTAGATTTTACACCTACATTCATGTGAGAATACAATACACATAAATCAAGAAAAGAGAAACTACGAGTCATCAAAACCATGTGAGTCCAACACTTTTAGAAAATAATAGGAAACCAAAAATTATACATCCACATATGATGAGTGTGATCATGAAAAACCATCAAATCCATAAGAAATGGAAAAAATTTATGGAAGAGGTTATGAGCTTTTGAAACTTGTCTATAATGGAAAAGGATATCCATAAGGATGTTGTGTTAAAGAACAAGGTATTTATATCCATATAGAGCCTACCTCATAGGAAACAACTAGAGGTCTTAGTTATTGTCCTTTGAAACAAATGAAAGATTCAAAGAAAAATTCACTCAATATGAATGTCATCATGCAAAACACTCCTAGGATAGATATTTATTTATCTTCAAACACATTTCTTAGTGATGATTAGGCCAAGGAATTATATTTTAATCCATATTTTAAAGGAGAGTAAAAAATCTCACAATATAGAGAATCTTGTGTATGTATGACACCTTCTAGTAAGCAAGTGAACACAAGGAAATAAGGTGCTCCAACTTTTAGGAGATAGAACACACAAACAGGGGAGGGATTCTCTTCTTAATTCACTCTAGTTCATGAATGGAAACCCTAGAGATATCAACCTAATGATTGAATTAGGAAAAGAGATGGCTAGAAGGTCTCCTTGGCTGTGATTAACAAGGGGGTGCACCACTAAGAAAATTCTTAGAAAGAAGGGAATGCATGCAATATGCAAAACCTAACTGTATGACCTAGAAAATAACCTTTAAATTACAATAACAAATAGTAAGATATAGAAAGGTTCGTGGATGATGGGAGATGCCTAAGAAAGATTTAAAAACCCTAAAATTTATTATTGTTGATGTGTAAAGGGACTCATACGCCATACTGGGCAATTTAGTCCCAATCTATAGTTTCTGGGTAGAAACTAGAATCTCACATTGACAAGTCTGAATCTATGAAAATATGGTAAAGTGCATGTACTAGGGCTCATATTCCCAAGGTGGTGATTTAGTCCCATTCCACTTTTCTAAAAATTCAAGATCTGAATCTGTTCTCCTATCTCTACACTTCCTTCCTATGTTTTCCAAACTTCATTTTTGGATATGAACCTACTAAAAATATGAAAAAGAAAATATTTTTTTGGTTTGCTTATGGAGGTTTTCCTTAATCAAACCCCTAGTTTGGTAATTAAACCTTGATAAAAAAATAGATCTTGAAAGGAAAAGTGTGTGTAATTCTTAATATTAAGTGCATCTAAGATTAAGAGATCTAGAATGCAATAAACCCTACTCTAATGTGATTGAATAGGATGCATGAATGAAACATAAAGATGATGACTCACTTTGGGAGATGTATGATCACCCTAATAAGCCATAATAATTCATGTACCTTCCTTTAGGTAGAAATTATAATGATAATGGAAGATGGAAACACTTAGGAAACAAGTCATTAGGCTTGTTTTAATGGCTAGTTTCATCTCCCCAACCTAGAATCCATCATGATTATCCATAGGAAACCATCATCAATCCTTGAAAATGCTAGATATTGAATTCGTGAGCTTGAAGACATACAAAAACACTATTATTCTTCTCCAAGACTTCAACTTTACTTTTTCCTTGCTCTTGAATGCTTGAAAATATCTCTTGAAAGCTCTAAATCTAAGTGAGACTCTTTGGCTTGAAAACTCTAGATTACTTAGGTGAAATAATGATTCAAAACTTTAGTTTTATATGCATCTAATCTAATTTACCATTTATTAGATCCCAAATGCTGACATTTATGAATTTGAATTGAAAACTTGAATTTTCTGGCTCAAACCCTAAAAAGGGGCTAAACGAAACTCATATTCTCAAGATGGCATATGAGTCCCACCTAGGGGGACTGATATACCCAAGGTGGCATATGGGTACCACCTAGGGGGAATCATACAACCAAGGTGGCATATGAGTCCCACCCTAGCTCTTCGGGGTGAGAAAATGTCGAGGTGTTAGAAAATTAAACATGTTTGTTGAATTTGTCATGATTTTAGTCAAAATAGGCCTTGGAATCTAAAATAGAGGGTCATGAATGCAAAGGTACTAAAATAGGTCCAAACTAAGTGTGAAATTTTCCTATCTCCAAAAAGGGAGTACAATTTTCTACACTACATTTAGCCCCCACTTTAGTTCCCATATGACACTATGTGCATATGCAAGCTATAGGAATTCAAATGCTAAACTTCATATCATAAAAGGATGTACTCATATGGATTCATTTGCAAACATGGGAGAATGAAGTCCCGATTGTAGCTATCTACAAAACCATAATGTTAGGAACCACATCTTGCAAAACCAATTTGTTAGTTGTTCAAAAAAATCCTCTTATCTACCTTCTTCAAGAAATCAAATATGGGGTTAGATGTATGCCCCCATTGATTCCTCTTTATTTATGGAGGTGGAATCAAGGTAGCAGTCTAACCACATTGAATTGCATAATTCATATCATAGGGTATTTCCAAGTACCATACCACATAATGATAGACATGTGCTAAGACAACGAGTGGAATTACAAATCCAATGCAACAAATGACATCAAAAATGGAGTTCCCTAGCCCCCAATATGCTAGTTTGAATTGAAAAAGACACTTTTTACCCTAACTTGAAAGTATATAATAGTAAAAATTTAAGTAGTTTGTGATCATTTTGTCTTTTACCTTTTTGTAGCTTGAATTTGGTGGAGAGCGAGTGGCAATGCCAAGCATATGACCTTATGTGCCTCTGATATTCAAGAGCCTACACAAGGAGGTGGCATGGGGTGATCTTCAACATACAGTGAGTGGATTATTTGCCACCTTAGCTTCATTTTTATGCATTTATTTTACGTTTTATGTAATTTTAGATAGATACCCTGGAAGAAAAAGTCACAAAGCATCCCATTTTTTTGCAAAGTGTTTCTTTTTGTCACAAGGTGTCCCACTTTTTCGCAAATTGTCTCAATTTGTCGCAAAGTGTCCCAATTTTTTGTGAAGTGTCTTGAAAAAGGAATAAATTGTCTATGACCCATAGAAAAATACCCTAGAGCAACTTTAGCACACTTTTTGATTGTTGATGTATAAAGTTAAGATTTTTAGGATGTTTATAGATGATATTTTTGCTTTTTTATTAGATTCCTCCTCGATCACGATAGCATCTTGGTGGCAGGAAATTGTGTCACTTACGAGACCTTGTTATAGTGTTGTCAAAGGAGTACACACAAACATTACAGGTGATAGGTATATACTGGGGGGTCATCCCACAATACTAGTTGACAATTTTTGAGAGATCCTAATTTTCGCTAAAATCACATATTTTTAGAAAATATAATGATTTAAGCCTTGAAAGTTTCCATTTAAAGGATTCCAATTGAAGAGGGTTTGATCGAACCACCTTAGATCAAACCCCCTTGGATAGAACCCCGCTAGTTTTAAACCATACCTATAATGGAGTCTCCTTTACACTTATCAAAATGCTGATAAAAAAACACTTTTGGTTTACCTTTTGGGGGATCAAATGAATTCATTTAAAATTTATTTTTTGCAAGTATGTAGTCCTTATTATAAGCTTCCCAAAAAGTATAATTTTAAATAAATTTAGTTTTATTATTATATTTAATTTTTATTTCTTGTGTATGTAGAATTTTCATAAAAAATCAAGCTTTGTGTTTTGCACATGTGGAAAAATAGTAGATTATCAAAAAAAAATTGAGAAATATCACTACACTAGATATTTAAGTCCTTGATCCAACCAAAAAAAAAATTGAATTTCGATACATACAAAAAAAGTTATGTTGTATACAGTCTACCTATGTCTAAATTGTAATTGAAATATTCAATAAAACACTATGAAACTAAATGAAAGAACCAAATATCATAGTTGAAAATCTAAATTAAAAAAAAAAAAATTTATCCTTCATGAATTTTTTTTTATGTTGTATATTAAGCATCACTCCTTAAAAATGGTGTTTACTAAAAAAAACTAGTTTTCAAAGGAGATGGAAAATGAAGTGCAATATGATTCCAAAAATTTTGAAAAAAATATATTTAGAATCTAAAGGAAAATTTTCACAAATCACTAGTTTACATTATCTTCAAATTTCTCATGCTTTAGCCACTATAGGTTCCTGAAAGTGAAGATTTATTTAGAAAAAAATAGTTTAGTGTCTAATTTGGCCAAAACTTGTAAACCAATATTGTGGGATCACCTTGGGCGTATCTCATGCCTCCCATGAGATACCATGATGCCATACTAATGGCATTAGTAGAGAGGTGGGATGTAAATACCTGCATCTTTTATCTACCCATAGGTGAGATGACTATCACTCTAGAGGATGTGCATCACATTCTTCAAGTTCATATTCAAGGTGAGACCATTCATTTTGCAGAGAGCTATTATTATCAGGAGATGAGATTAGATATACAGTATTGTCTTGGTGGTCTGATTTAGGAGGAGATCGTGGGTCCACGTATTGAGCTACAGTGGCTACTTTACACATGATCGCCACTCCTATGGTAGATTATTATTTTTACTGTAGCATTAGTACTAGTCCCAAATGGATGGGGATCATGCCTGGATGGAGGCCTATTGCACATGATACAGGAGATGGAGCATCATAGGACTATCTATGCATACGGTCGTGGCATATTGGCACATCTCTATTATGATTTGGGATGGTTCAATTATCAAGAGGTGGAAAGCATGGTTCATTGTACACTATTACAAGTTTGGTGCCTGGAGCATGACATATACTAGGCTGATGAGATTTCCTTTTGTATTCACCTTGGGATACCCACGCTCTTTCAATTATCCACTAAGATGTGTGCGAAAGTATGGAGACTTGCTATTTTGGAGAGTAAGTTTTGACTATCTAGATCAAGAGATCTTATGGAGACCTTACCAGCTAATACCATAGTGGCTAGATGAGAGCCACTAGTTGACGAGGGTGTCAAGGGAAAAATTATTACTGGGAAGGCATGATTATGTAGTGATACCATTCTACTAAAATCATGTCATGAAATAGTTTGTCTAGGTACATGTGCCACTAGTAGCATGGCCATTTTACAGACAATCAGTGCAAAGTGTTGTAGAGTAGGAGATATAAGACAACTCACAATTGATGATGTTGTATCTAGTGACTCAGATGATGGGGATGTTGATATGCCTGCAGTCTCCAACGCTGATGATGTTGGTACTACAGATGCATATGAGAAGTGGTGGGCCACAACATGAACAACTCCAATATTTTATATGGATCAACCTATAGGCTTTGCAAGGCCTTTTCTAGATCATAGGGATGAGGAGGAGGAGACAGGTGAGGGGGTCAAGTTGTAGAATTATTTTTGGATGAGGTAGAGGAGGATTATGATGAGGAGACAAACTTAGACTATGAGGAGGAGGAGGAGGATAAGGACGAGGATGAAAAGAGCTAGTTGATGAGTGAGGAAAGTGATATGGTAGAGGAGGGTCTAGTTTCCCATGAGTGGAGAGATTCAGTTCCCACCTAGGTGACCAAATCATTGTTAGTGGTTGTAGCATGTACTAGGACTTATGAGCATGGAGAGGGTAGCACATCTTCTATACCTCCTACATAATATGAGGCTATTTTTACACAGCAAATTGGAGACCTAAGTAATGACACACTATTTATTATTATGCTTATGCTTTCTATGATTATGCTCATGTTCATGCTTTTCACTTATGTATATATGTCATGATGTTTACTGATTATCTTTATGATTTCTATCTTGTAGGGTTCGTGAGGGAGTTGCAGTATCTCTACCAATGGGTCCCTGGTGAGATATTACCTCCTTTACTCATAGATGGGGATATTGCCATAGACTACATTCCCCCAACCATCATGGAGTAGCATCTAGAGTTGTTCGATTCTTTCATGAGGTAGAGATGAGAATATGAGAGTGCTACTAGGCATGCTGATCAAGTGGTGGGTGATCTATCAACACTAAATTATGTCTATGAGGAGTTGTGGTCATCTCGATATCTAGGGGAGATCAAGAGACTACATGGAGAGGTTTCCAAACTATAGGCAGAGAGAGACCACATAGAGCAAGAGTGCATGGAGGCTATCGTACAAGAGGCTAGGGTCATTGAATGAGCACATGGCCTATAGGATGCACTAAATTACATACCTATATCATGATTATGCACCACCGTCTCTTGATGGATTGTCCCTAAACGGATGCAGTCACTAGGTCCTAAGGGATCCAATAGTCATAGACCACAAAATCCTTGTATACTTGAGGATATGTACTTCAATTTTTTTGATGATGTAATATATGAGAATTTATGTTTGATTGCTTATGTTTATATGTTTAAGTTAGATAGCAATATGATTTATGAAATAATCTTTGTAATACTATTTAATAAATGTCTCCATGATCTAACATGTTTTATGTGATCTAATTAAAACTATCTTAGTTTTCTTTTAGATGCAACATTATGATTGAGTTTGTTATGCTAAATTAAATGCACTTATGATCTAATTGTAGAACATTAAACACATATAAGGATCTAATCTAACACAACATACAAGATCAACTTGAATAGTATGAAACCTAAAGTAACAAACTGAAAACCAATTTGAATAATTAGTTTAGTATTCAATACACACAAATGATTGTTTGTCAAGAATGAAGCAATGTCAGATAATATAGAATGCCATCTACTAGCTCTAACATATCACAACTTTATCACTCACACTATTCGAGAAGGTTATACATAGTACCAACAAAAATGCATGAAATTAATAGGCTCCTTAAGAGGTGTACCATCAATATTTTTTAACGTGTATGCTCTAGACCTATAACTTTCATCAATTATGTAAGGTTCTGACCAATTAGGGATGAATTTTCCTTTTTCAATTGGGGTGGTATTGACGTTATGTTGGTTCTCAAATAACACCAAATCACCTTTATTAAATGGATGAGGGATGACCTGATCATTGTAACTATGTTGCATTTTATGGAGTAAGCCTAGAGATGCTCAAGAGTATTGATGCACTATTCATCAAGCATCTCAATTTGATGCAATCATTGTTCTTTATAAGTATTATGATCAACAAGTCCTTGAGGAGTAATTCTTAATGAAGGAATATCTAACTACATGGGAATTATTAGCTCAGTACCATATACATGGTTGTAAGGAGTATTTCTAGTTGATGTTCTAATACTAGTATTATAAGCCCATAACATATATGTCAACTACATGTGCCAGTCCTTATTATGTTTTCTTATTGTCTTAATATTTTCTTAAGGGTTTTATTAGTCAATTCAACTTGACCATTATATTGTGGGTAGTAGGGTGTTGAAAAGCAATGTTGGATGTTAAATGTTTCTAAAAAAATCATGTCATTATTCTTAAATGGTGTACCATTGTCTAAAACCAAGGTAGAAGAGAGTTCAAAGAAAGCAATAATGTGTTCCAATATGAAATGATATATTACATCAGTAGTTGCTAAATGAAGGGGAATGGCTTCTACCCATTTCATGAAATAGTTTTTTGCAGTAATTATAAATGTATCTCTAATAGAAGAGGGTGGTGAAATTTTTCCAATAAGATCCAGACCCCATACCAAGAATGGCCAAATAGGAACTTGGGTACGAAGCTCAAAAGTAGGAGCGTGAATCAAATTGCTATGTTCTTGACATTTGTGACATTTATTAACATATTCAAAGAAATCTTGTTCCATATGTCTCCAATACTATCCTATACAGATTAGATTTTGAACTAATAATCTTTCTCCAAAATGGCCTCCATAAGCACCTGCATGAGCTTTTGCAAGTTCTATAGGGATTTCAAATTGTTTAAGGCATCTAAGAAAAATGCCATCATAGGACAGGTCTTCTATATAGCACGTCGACAAGGGTTATATACCTAGACATGAGTTTCTGAAGGTGTGCTTGAATATTCTTAGTTGTCAGTGCACGAAAGGTACCTTCTTTTAAATAATTAAATATCAATTTGTACCATTAACTAGAGCTTTTATGGTGGTTGATAATAATTATTTGACCTTGTATTCTATTGATGGTTGCATAATTGTATGGAAAATAGACATGAAATATTTTGAAGGATCATGAGGAGATATAAAGGAAGCTACACTTTCCATTGCATCCACATGTCGATTATCTTTTTGTGGGATGTTATCAATGGTATATGAATCAAATGTGTTTAATAGAGTCATTGTGAGATCCTTATATTTTGATAATTTTTCATGCTTTGTGTGATATGATTTGTTTATTTTGTTAATGACTAATTTTGAATCACTGAATATTTTAATACTTCAAGATACTAGAGTTAAAATGGTGTGTAATATAAAAATTAATGCTTCATACTCTACTGTGTTGTTTGTGCATAGGATGTTTAAGTGGTAAGACAAGGGAATAGGCTTTCCCATATGTAGGATTATTATAACCTTTGTAGCAAAGCCAATTCTACACTTAGAGCTGTCAAAATATAACTCTCATATATTAGTTTCAATAATCAACATGTTATCATCAGGGAATGAATCAATATTAGGTAATGCTAGGGGAGAGGGAGCATCAACTAACTAGTCAGTAAATTCTTTTCCTTTAATTTCATTTTGAGAGAAAAATTTAAGATCAAACTCACTTAACAACATAACCCACATAACTAAATGTCTTGATAAATATGTTTTAGTGAAAATGTGTTTTAAAGGATCAAATTTCATCATCACATGGATTTCAACATTCACTAAGTAATTTCTCAATTTACTAATAGCAAATACAAGATCCAAACATTGTTTTTCTATTATTGTGTATCATGTTTTGTAATCAATTAGAGTTCATCTGATGTAATAAATAGGATGTTCTTTACCACTTTCATCTTGTTGAGCCAACAATGCTATGAGAGCATTACTTAATGTTTTTGTGTAAAGGATAAATAGTTTGTCCTGTATAGTGGGTTGTAAAACATGTGGAGTAGCAAGATAATATTGCAAATAGTCAAAAGCCTATTTAAAATCCTCATTCTAATTAAATTGAACCTATTTCTTAAGGAGTTGTGTAGGGTAATGTTCAGTCCACTAAGGATGCTACAAAATGATGGATAGCCTTAATTCTTCCTTGTAAACTGTGTAATTGAGAAATTTTTTTAGTATGTGGCATGTTAAGTATAGCATCAATTTTCTTCATGCCCACCTCAATGCCTTTGTGAGATATGATAAAACCTAAAAAAATTCCACTATCTACTCCAAAGAATTTTTTTTGGATTCAATCTCATGTTATATTTTTGCATTCTTTCAAATATTTTTTGAAGGATATTCACATGGTCATTTCTAGTTAAAGATTTGGCTAGAATATCATCAACAAAATCTTCCAAAATCTTATGTATGTAATCCTGAAATATCAATGTCATAGCTATCTGATATGTTGTGCATGTGTTCTTCAATCCAAAAGGCATGAATACTGAATTAAATGTTCCCCAAACTATAGTAAATGCTATTTTATATTGATCTTGAGAGTTGATAAAGATTTGATTATATCAAAAAAATCTATTTCACTCTAGTTCATTAAAGGAAACCCTAGAGATATCAACCTAATGATTGAATTAGGAAAAGAGATGGCTACAAGGTATCCTTGGATGTGATTAACAAGGGGGTTCATCACTAAGAAAGTTCTTAGAAAGAAGGGAATGAAAGAAATATGCAAAACCTAACTATATGACCTAGAAAGTAACCTTGAAATTAGAATGATAAATAGAAAGATATATAAAGGTACCTAGAGGATTGGAGATGACTAAGCAAGATCTAAAAACCCTAAAAATTTTTATTATTGATGTGTATAGGGACTCATACGCTAGACTGGGTGATTTAGTCCTAGTCTAGGGTTTCTAGGTAGAAACTGGAATCTCACAGTGGCAAGTCTGAATCCACTAAAATCTAGTAAATTTCATGTACAAGGAATTATATGCCCAAGATGGTGATTTAGTCTCATTCTGCTTTTCTAGAAAGTGAGGATCTGAATATGTTCTCCTATCTCTACACTTCCATCCTATGTTTTCCAAACTTCACTTTTCAATCCAAACATGCTAAAAATCTACAAAAAAAAATATCATGTTGATTTGTTTATGGGGGGTTTTACTCAGTCAAACCCCTAGTTTGGTAATTAAACCTTGATAGAAAGAATAGATCTTGAAAGGAAATTTGTGTGAAAGTCATAATCTTAAGTGCATCTAAGATTAAGAGATCTAGAATGCAATAAACCCTACTCTAATGTACTAGAATAGGATACATGAATGAAATATAAAGATGATGACCCACTTTGGGAGATGTCTAATGACCCTAATAAGCCATAATAATGCATGTACCTTCCTTTAGGTATAAATTAGAATGATAATGGAAAATGGAAACACTTAGGAAACAAGTCATTACACTTCGTTTAGTTGCATCTCCCCAATGCATAATCCATCATGATTCTCCATAGGAAAGCATCATCAATCCTTGAAAATGGTAGATCTTGAATTGAAAGTAAGCTTGAAGACCTACAAAAACACTATTATGCTACTCCAAGGCTTCAACTTTACTTGTTCCTTGCTCTTGAATGCCTGAAACTCTCTAGAAAGCTCTAAATCTAATTGAGACTCTTTGGCTTGAAAGCTCTAGATTACTTAGGTGAAATAATTATTCAAAACCTTATTTTTATAGGAATCTCCTATAATTTACCATTTATTAGATTCCAAATGATGGTATTTTGAAAATTAAATCTAAAACCAAGAATATGGTCATTCCTATGTTTTGGGAGAGAGAACAACCAATTTCCTACAAGTTTCACTTAAGGAAACCATAAAAATATCAATCTATGGATGGAAATGAGGGAAATATATCTACAATAAGGTGTCCTAGGGTGTGATTAAATACTAAAAGGGGGTTCAATACCAAGAAAGGATTGGAAAGACAAGAAATGCAATGATATGTAAACCTAACTATGCATTACAAGATATAAAACTAAAAATTAGAAGAATGAACTAAGAAAGGAGAGAGGTGCACTTGGAAACTAAAGAGGCTTGAATGAGGGTCTGAAATCCTAGAAATACTGAATTTTAATGCACATTTGGACTCATACACTAGTAGGGGCGATTTAGTCTTGATTTAGCATTGCTAATAGAAATTGGAATCTGGAATTCGCAATTTGGGATCTATTGGAAATGTCTAAAATTAGGTATACTGGGACTCATATGCCACAAGTAATGATTTAGTACTAGTGTAAAGGTTCATTTGAAACTCTGATATCCCATTAGATTATCTTGTACCTTCTCTCCTATCAAATCTCTGAGTCTAAAACACTAAATTGCAATTTGTAGGTGACTTTTATGTGATCTTGCAAGTAAGGTGATAACTTTGACAACTTGACAACTTTTCTCCAATATTGTTCTTCAATGGATCTTCAACCTAGATCTGAAAAAAACACATCAAAGAGAGGGAATTTTTTTATTATTATTAGGGAATAGGGGTTTTCCTTGGTCAAACCCTATTTAGGTAATTAAACCTTATGATGGAATAATGAAACATGGACAGTGATACCTTGAATGATGTCTTGAAATGTAAATATAACATGAAGGAGCCATGAAGAATGTAGATATTTATCTTGAATTTGATGTGGAACAATGGTTAACTTGGATCTTGAATGCTACATCACAACACTAGCTCAAAAACATGCTTGATGCCTTATGCCATTGACATGATGATGGATCTTGAATTACTACAACAAATGATGAAGAAATCTACCCTTGAATGCCTTAGAAATGATCTTGAATACTCTATGATGCTCTTATGAAGTCTTAGGATACTTGATTCTTGAATGCTTAGTTGATATTATGATTTCTTAGGTTAAATAATGATTTTCAACCTTTTTTATATAGGCATTTCATCTAACTTACCATTTATTAGATCCCAAATGTGGGTATTCATGAAATTTAAATCCAAAACATTGATTTCCCACTCAAAACCCTAAAAATTGGCCAAATGGGACTCATACACCCAAGGTGGCATATAGGTCCCATATAGGTGGGACTCATATTCCCAAGGTGGCATATGGGTTCCACCAGGGCTTTTTAGGTAGAGGAAATGTCAAGGAGTTAGGATATTAAGTGTATTTGATGATTATGTCAGGATCTTGGTTGAAATATTCCTTGAGATGCATAATAAAGGGTTTCAGGGTCCTATTAATGTTGATATGAAGGTCATAAATACAAGAGGGTCCAAAACTTAATGTGAAGGTGTAAGTAAATATGCTTTACAACACTAAATTAAGGAAAAATTAGGTCTATTTAGCTTAAAAGGGCCCTAAACCTAATGTGAATGTGTAAAACACATTACAACACTAGATCAAGGTAACATTAGGTTCATTTTAATGTTAATCATTCCCAAATTAAGTGTGAAAAAGGGATACCTTTTCTACACTATGTTTAACCCACACTTTACTGAGATGAGGAACTTGCTTCAAAGTCACACTAAAGTAGACATTCAAGAGGGGTACAAGTGTACCAATGCAGATGAAATAGGATGAAAAAGATCAAAGAAGGTGGTCAATCCCCTAGGATACAAGATCCTATGTCAAACCAACATAAGCACAAAGTGACACACACAAGGTGTATGATATGCAACATCAAGATACACAAATATGGAATTCCAAAAACATAAAGATGAAAGAAAAAAGAAAGAAAAAGTGGATCAAGCTTTGATTGTTTGTCCCACACATTGTGGATCAGATCTAAGATTTTTTTTTTAAATGCATTCTCACTCTAAGGTAACAAAACTTCAGGCTATCTACTAGCTGAGTATCCAAAAAGAGTGGCTTACAAGTGGAACACAATGTCCACTATGCAAACCAAATGCATGCTCACAAGGGCTAGTGAAACCTCTGGATGTCCACTAGGTGAGCCCCTAGAGAGGTGAGACACATACATATGAAGCTGGTATTTTCTCATACAAATAAGCAAGTGGCTATGGGAAAGTCACGCATAAGTTTGTCTCCAATACATACAACCATACCAAAGCTATAGCTCTTGATAACTTTGATAAGGGGCCACACAACTATGAATTTTGAGCTTCATGAGGCAAGAAAATATTTGTATGCTTGAAACTCATGAACAAACAAGATGGCTCCATAGGAAAGCAAAGTGTGTTATGCAAGGTGGCCATATAACAAAAATTGTAAATGAAAAGTAGTGTAAGGAACATTCAAATGGATTTTTCTTAGTTCATGTAAGGTCTCTTCTTAGGGAAAATCATGCTTAATGTCTCCAAGAGGGAAAAATAAAAGAAATATAATGCTCTCGAAGGAAATAAAACCCAATGACACCACCAAGAAAAGGATGCATCACAAGAATAAAGAAAATCACTCAAAGAAACATGAGTGTTGATGCATGCCCCCACTTTAAAGTGGTTGCTAACACCATTGTTGTGAGAAATTGCTTTAATGTAGAAGAAGACATGAGAGCTTATTCATAAATCCCTATGCCAAGTCATATGTTCTCTAATGAAACTACATCATGCATAAAGAGGTGTCCTCACTATGCCACATGTGAGCCAACTTAAGGCATGTCACCCACGTCCCAAGCTTGCTCCTATATATACATGGAAGGAGATCAACTATCCAAAAGAGACAACGACAAGTGCCATATGAGGACAAGGCTACCTAACCACTTTCCCCAACTTAGAACAAGACAAGGATGAACCGAGGTGATTGATGTTAAACATGCTAGAGTGCAAATCACTATCAACTAGAGGAATTAGGTGTTGCAACACAAGGAAGAGCACCACAATCCCTAAGGTTGAATTTTATCACTTAAAGCCTTATATTCATTAGCATAATGACCATGAGCTTTATGATATGCACAAAATAAATTATTGTAGAAAGAGTTCTTTCATGCTCTTGGAGGGGGAGATATCAAAAAATCTTGGAGGAGTCTTGACAAGATACTCTATTGATCAAAAGTAGAATATTTTCCTTTATTTTGTGACAAAGATATCTCTTGCTTAGTAAAAGATGCCATAATTACACAAGAATCTTTAGATTGCAAGATTTTGTTCTCTTCTTTAAAGGAGGGTGTAAAATCCACTGAACTACAATTGTTAGTGTTTTGTGTGATGACATTGATATTAAGCGGGGATTTCTATGTTTCTTTCATTTGTTTCAAAGGATAATAATCAAGAACACTAGTTTCTATCAGTTCAAGATACAATAATGTTAAAGTTTGTAATGCCCCACCATGCAAAACCCAAAGGACAAAGAAAACTAACAAAAATAGCACATTTTTTAAAGTAAAACTATCATGCAATATACCTTAGCATACAAAATTATTAATAATACAACCATACATATAAGATACCTAACTACATCCTCTAGGGTATACATGACTGCATTACTTAACATAAACCCATATCCTATAACGATGAATACCACACTACAAGATTACATTACAAAACCACTATAGAATAGGAATAAAAATTTCATACATCTATTATATCACATCAATGATAACATCCCATAAATGAACACATGATATTATCAAGAATATACATATACATCACATTTATAATATGAAATTATATAATTTTAGGATTACAAAAGTACATTAGTGCTTCCCCAAATATAGTGGGAATGATACATCAATTACAAGAATCATGCAAAAATGAACAAGGTATAACTAAAATGTGGCAAAACTCTAGATTCTCTATATCGGTACAATCTCCATGCTTCATGAACTCTGGATGGGAACCCAATGGGGTGCATAGAATGTTCCACCTAACCATGTGGACCAAAAGGCCCACCCCCCATGCTAGGAGAGGATAAGAAAGACCCACGACAAAGAACAGTTAGGAAGAAAGGCTACAAGACTCCACAAACAAGAGTAACAATAAACAATAATTAAAAACTACATCAAAAGACTACTTAAAAGTTAACTACTTCTAGAGGCACACAAAGGATAAGGAACAATGAGGATACTATAGGAAGAGTTTCATCACATGGCCCTAGCATGAGTTACCTTGGTTGCCTCTCACTAGGCACCAAACCCATGTAGGGTGACACATGCAAGACAACTATCCTTTCATGAGGACAAGGAAGTGATCATGTTGACTAAGCCTTCTCAACCCATCCTTAACCTGTGAAAGCACTATAGGCATGGGTGAGGCACCTTACTTATGTTTTTAATGTAGACCTACCCAAACCCACTAGTTAATTTATTAGGTTATCACTTATTAAGAAAAATATTCCATGGGTTACCCAGGCTACCCCTTTGTGTGTCGGCCCCCATGAAGAGTCACTCTCCCTAGTAGTATAAAAAAAAACCAAATGACATCAAGGGGAGTACCAAATCACAAAAAAGCACCAAAATCCATGAAAACCATGTACATATGCAAGGCATGAACCTTCCTACAAAAATACCATCACAAAAAGCTAAACAATGGTGCATGGTACAACCCATATAGGCTCAAAACAAGAATCGAGAACAAGAATTTCTCAAGGAACAAATATAAAAATCCACATGAAATAAGTTTCCCCTTTCCCTCTGGAAGCCTAACAAAACAATAACACCATGGTTCCCCCTTTGAAGTGACAATGATGTCACAATCAAAATCAACCTCAAAAGCCAAAAGTAAAACCAACCAACAGGGCATCCGAAGAAAACCTCAATATTATCCTCACATGATACCCAACCACAATTACCCAACAAACTTACAATTTGACTAATATACAACTATAACAAAATCAACAGGCATTAATTTAAACTATAATTCTTTTATTTGATAAAACCTTTATCTAAATGGATGAAGCAATATATTTCCACTTAAGACCATTACCAAAAATCACCCAATACAACATCAACCATACTGAACAAATCGACTTACCAAGATCGCACACGTTCTTCATCACAAGGAAACAATCAACATTGCAATCATGACATACACTATTTAAAAACAACTCACAAAAGACAAGTAATCATGAGTCAACTTCATACATAAACACCACCTCCAATTTTTATTTTTCTCACCCTAACTTACTCCAAGCACTTACACATTTATACGTACACTGAGGACCAATCCCAAGTCTTAACATATAATCTTTCCTTGAGTCTAGTCTAGATATCCATATAGTTATACTAGACCCAATATACCACTCCACTTCTACACTCCTTTTATTGGACTTATTGAATAAGAAATAAATCAATGATTAATAGAAAACTAATAACCAATTTATATTCACACAACCTGAAAAAAATATTGTAAAGTAATATATATTCAACAATATAAGTTGACTAATTTCTTCTATGATGAACATTGACATTAATAACTTAACTAATTATAAATAAACCAATTTTTTTTTATTAATTACCTTTATTTACTTATCCAATAAAATCAATAAATTACTAAGGCGAAAATATTATTTTAGTAATACCCACCCAAGAAAAAATTCCAAAAACATTCTAGAATTCCTCTAAGTCATTCTTTTAAATAAACCTCTATCTTTTCACATAAGTAGTCATTTTGTATACTTTCTAAAGATTTATGTATATTCCCTAAATTATTTAAATACAATAAATCAGTTTAAACTATTATAACCAATATCATTTCCCAACTTCAACATAATCCTAATTACATTATTAACTCTTAATATTGAAACAAACACATAAATTTTAATAACATACAAATACATGAATATATGTATATATAAGTTTCCTTTATTTATTCTTTCCACAATACTCATTAAAATTCAAAATGAATAGATGGAGCTAATTATCCTCTCATATACCTACCTATAAAGAATCACATCCATTAGATCTCACATAAATTAATCAATGTTCCTTAATTAACCTTCCAATTCATTTACCTACTTAAACAATTACTTCACATTCATGTAAATATACTTCAACAATTATTATTATATATATATATATATATATATATATATATATATATATATATATATATATATATATATATATATATATATAATACATTGACAACGTATCTATGTACATTCGTGTATATATATACACACAAACAAACATATCTATGTAAAACTAAATATCTAATTAAATATTGTTTGTTGTACACAACAGCGAAGTCTATTGAACAATGCGACCACCAATGGTGATACGAATGCATGAAGACCGAACTGTAAATCCTTCTAAAGGATCAACCCAGTCAAATAATGGGCAGATTGGAGGTAATAAGTTAAGTTGAATTCCAAAGTTGTAGCTTAACCATAAAATTCATAACTGTAAATCAAATACGAAGAACAAGGAATCGGCTGCCTTAAGGAGAAACTTGGTATGAACAATCCATCAAAACGTAATGTAAAGGGAATTTTCCAATCCTATAGTTTCGAGAACCCCGAAAGACACACATGCAAAGATTATAAGCATAGGAAATGCACATGAACTACAATATAAAATTCCTCTAAGTGACGCCACCTCCTTGAATATAGTGAATACAGGATGAGCAGAACATAGGATTAATGAAATGACTTTTAGAAACTTTCAAGCCAATGCAATATATTATCTAAGCATCGAAAATATATATCTATGCATCATTTAGGGAAATGATTTCAGGTTACCCACCCATCCAACTATATCAACCATAGCAATTCAAAGGTGATATATACAACAAAAAATGGTTCTCCATAACCAGCGTCACCTCCATACAAGAAATCATCAGCATCATATGGCCGCACCTAGCCTAGATTGGGAGACGGCATAAGGCAGGAAAGAGTAGGATATGGGGTGGCATAAGTCAAGGGAAATAAATAGGATAAGAGTAACGCATGAAGGAATGCCAGGGTGACGACTTTATCAAACTTGCAGTCAAAGAAAAGAAGCAAACACATCAAGCCTAGGCAATGCCAAGTAGATAGAAAGGAGGAGGAAAAGATAAGGGATGACGCCCTCAACAAGGTGCAAGCAACAAACAATAAATATAGGGTCATGTCAATTAATAATGATACACAATTTATAGACTTTAGATACAACTTTTATTATATTCATCTATTTTCCATGCATTACAAACGAAATAAACAAATAGATGGGATTACAGTACATGGAAATCACCTTTCAAGCAATAACATACAATAGGTATTCATTTTCTTTTAAAACATAGAGATAAAAATTTGGAAGAATAATGAAACCAGGAACAAATTCCTTAGCTAAATAGGAGCTTCGATGCAAAACTATCATTCGATGCAACAACAGCTTCTATCAACAACCCAAAAACAAATTTTATAGAGAAGTCCCCAAATTCTTCCACACAATCTTTTTTTTTAAGCCCAAAAATCAATTTAGAATTATTAATTTTTAAAAAGCCTCCCCAAAATTTCAATTAAATAAGTTATGTGTTTTCAAAATTAAAGAAAAATCAAATGCTAAGTCATTAAAACTCAAAAATCGGCAAGTTTCCCTCTGATCCTCAGTTCGAGACTATCCATGCACTTGCATGTGAAAATTTTCTCCGATTCAAATTATTTTTAATTACTATTTCATGATTTAACATTATCACTTAATTTCCATTTAATATTCCAATTTAATATTTTATTTTAGACCACATTATCCACTATGTTTCATTAAAATATTCATCATTAATAAAACTAATAATATATAGTTATTGAATCATTATAACTTAGTGAATTAATTTAATAATTTATTAATGACATTCACTTAATAATTTAATTTAATAATTAATAATCAATATCCTCATTGAACCATTTTACAAACATACTATATTTAATTATTATTTTTAATTCTAAATTAATTTAAATTATCATATAATCCCTTATAATGAATTTAATTTAATTTAATTGATTAAACAAGGCCATTCAAAATATTTAATTTACCACAAATACAAAATCAAATTAAAAAATATAATAATGAACACAACATGGCAACTCAATTCAACTAGATGAACTTACTCAAATGTGATAGAGGGCAAAATGCAGAGGGGCACTACATCCTCTCCTCCTTAGCATCGACTTACTCCTAGAAGTCGCAAGGTAAAATAAATTGTACGCAATCATAAGCAACATCAACACAATGAACTAACAACTATATCATACAAATAAAATGATGTTAATTAGATAATTAAAGTTAAACAACTCAAAATAGTACGATACCAAAACAAGAATGGGGTTGCAACTAGATCACATTTTCAAACACAATGACGAGGTGACAAACTAAGAACTCATCCTCATCGAGGATGAAGGCTAGCATGGGGGTCTTTCTTGTCAACTCTATTTTCCACACCATACCCATTGGGATTTGTAAGGAACGCTCAAACCTAATAGTGCAAGTGGAGTCGATGCATGGTACTTGCAACCTGCATCAAAACAGATGTTGAGCAATATATATATATCCAATAACAAACACACTGTGAGAGGAAGTCACAGCATAGTAGGGCACTCACGAACGAGTGATGCTACCCAATCCCTCTCACCAAGACTCCAAATAGTAACCACATCACATCATAAAGAAATTACTAATCAAAAGCATAACAAGCATTGTACAAGTACTTATGATAAACATTACCAATTTAATTGAAACACAATATCAAACTCCATGCATTAGCATAACATAAACATCAATAACGAGTGTCATAATCATCAAAGAAAAATAAATTGTCCTCCAACCAAATCAAAATGGGGAAATAACCACCAACAAGTCTCAAGGTACAAGACTTTATTTATTATAATAATAGATTACATAGATCCTTATTTATGATATTCCCCCTATTAAACAAGCTATTCATTATAAGATAGAGGACTCTCCTTTGGGTCCTCATCTGAATCTATTACAACCCTTTTGGAAGAGGAAGAATGTGCACATATGCACTCCTTTTCCTCTCTAGTTAGATTGGGTACATTGGGTCCACACCCCAATGACCAATCATGAATTTATAAAGGTTTCTTAGCTCTAACAGTGTGCTTATATTCTTTGACCTTCTTTCCCCTTTCTATCTTGATTTGAATGAGGGCATGTGCTATGTTCTCATTGTTGGAAATCTCAGGTTGGTCATCATGTGTTGGTTTCACTTCGACAACAACTTTCTTTTTAGTAGTCTTAACTGCCTTACCCTTCTTCTTTCTAGACTTCAACCTTCCCATGTCTACATTCAAATCAGGTTCATTAAACTTACAATTAAATTTGAGGGTCATCTAAACCTAATTTTGACCACTGAGGTCTCCTAGGCCTAGAGCTGAACCCTAACCTTCGAATAAACACAACATTTTTAAGCACTTAAATCACACATTTTCCATTGAATTTCCCCCATATAATGACTAAACATACCACTTTATCTAGAACACAACACAAAATATCATAACATAAGTGATCCACGACCATAATTTTACGCTTGTTCAAAAGCAAGGAACACCATTTATCATTTCATAAGCACTAATTCCTAGGTTTAAACATGTGCATTCTTCACACATAGGGATTTTCATCATCGGAAGTCACAACATGAGACAACACAAAGGTCCATAATGCATCCCCAGTAGGAAGAATATAAATGCATTGCACACTACATTAAGGTTCCTATCCTTCCCACTAGTTTTCTACACCATTCAACCAACACCACCTAGGCACAAACCTAAATTTCTAAGCGAGAACGACAAAATGATGAAAACCTAAACTCAAGATTCTAAATGCAAGGTTAACATAATGGGCTTAATTAACCTAGAGTACCTAGTGTTTGATAACCTGTCTCTGATACCAAGTTGTAATGCCCCGCCACACAAACCCTAAAGGAAAACTAAAACTAACAATAATAACAGTCTTTTTAAAGTAAAAGTATCATGTAATGTACATTAGCATACAACATTATTAATAATACAACCATACATATAAGATACCTAACTACATGCTTTGGGGTACACATGACTGCATTACTTAATATAAATCCATATCCCATAACGATGATTACCACACTACAAGATTACATTACAAAACCATTATAGAATAGGAATACAAAGTTCATACATTCATTATATCACATCAATGATAACATCCATAAATGAAAACATGATATAATCAAGAATATACATATATTACATTGATCAAATTAGATTATACATATACATCACATTTACAATATGAAATTACATCGGTTTGGGATTACAAAAGTACAACAGTGCTTCCTAACACATAGTGAGAATGATACATCAATTACAAGAATCATGCAGAAATGAACAAAGTACAACTGAAATGTGGTGAAGCTTTGGATTCTCTATATTGGTACAATATTTGCACTTCACAAACTCTAGCTAGGAACCCAATGGGGTGCATAACATGTTCCACCTGACCATGTGGACCTAAAGGCCCACCCCCTATGTAAGGAGAGGACAAAAAATACCCACAACAAAGAATAGTTAGGCAGAAATGCTACAAGACTCCACAAACAAGAGTAATAATAAACAATAATTAACAGTTGTATCAAAAGACTACTTAAAGGTTAACTACTTCCAGAGCTACACAACGACAAAGGAACAACAAGGATACTATAGGAAGAGTCTCATCGCATGGCCCTAGCATGGGTTACCCCAGTTGCCTCTCACTAAGCATCAGCCCCCATATATGGTTACTCTAGCTACCTCTCAGTAGGCATTGACCCCATAGGGTGACACATGCAGGACAACTATCCTTTCATGAGTACAAGGTAGTGATCATGTCGACTAGGCCTTCTCAACCCATCTTTAGCCTACAAAAGAACTATAGGCATGGGCGAGGAACCTTATCTTTTTTATGTAGACCCACCCAAACCCACTAGTTAATTTATTAGGTTATCACTTATTAAGAAAAATATTCCATGGGTTACCTAGGTTGACCCTTTGTGCACCGGCCCCCATGAAGACTCACTCTCCCTAGTAGCATCAAAACAAACCACATGACATCAAGGGGAGTACCAAATCACACAAAGCACCAAAATCATGAAAACCAAGTACATATGTGAGGCATGAACCTTCTCACACAAAGACCATCACAAGAAGAAAAACAATGGTGGAAGGTACAACCCACATAAGCTTAAAACAAGAATCAAGAACAAGAATTTCTCAAGAAACAAATATAAAAATCCACATGAAACAAGTTTCCCCTTTTCCTTTGGAAGCCTAACAAAATAATAGCACCATGGTTTGCCATTCGAAGTAACAATGATCTCACAATCAAAATGAACCTCAAAAACCAAAAGTAAAACCACCCAACAGGGCATCCAAAGGAAACCTCAATATTCTTCTCACATGATACCCAACCACAATTACCCAACAAACTTACAATTTGACTAATATACAACTATAACAAAATCAACAACCATTAATTTAAACTCTAATTGTTTTATTTGATAAAACCTTTATCTGAAGGGATGAAGCAATATATTTCCACTTAAGACCATTACCAAAAATCACCCAATACAACACCAACCATACTGTACAAATCAACTTAAGCACCATGATCACACGCATCGTTCATCACAAGGAGGAAAACATCATTGCAATCATGACATACACTATTTAAAACCAACTCACAAAAGACAAGTAATCATGAGTCAACTTCATACATAAACACCACCTCTACTTTTTATTCTACTCACCCTAACTTACTCTAAGCACTTAAACATTTATATGTACATTGAGGACCAATTCCAAGTCTCAACATATAATATTTCCTTGAGGCTATTCTAGATAACCATATATAGTTATGCCAGATCCAATATACCACTCCACTTGTACACCCCTTTTGTTGGACTTATTGAATAAGAAATAAATAAATGATTAATAGCAAACTAATAACCAATTTATATTCACACAACTTGAAAAAAGATATCATAACATAATATTTATTTAAAAATATAAGCTAACTTATTTCTTTTATGATGAGCATTGACATTAATAGCTTAACTGATTATACATTAACCAATTTTGTTATTAATTATAACAAAATCAACAACATTAATTTAAACTCCAATTCTTTTATTTGATAAAACCTTTATCTAAATGGATGAAGTAATATATTTCCACTTAAGAGCATTACCAAAAATCACCCAATACAACACCAACCATACTGAACAAATCAACTTAAGCACCATGATCACATGCATCGTTCATGACAAAGAGAAAATCATCATTGCAATCATGACATACACTATTTAAAACCAACTCACAAAAGACAAGTAATCATGAGTCAAATTCATACATAAACACCACCTCTACTTTTTATTCTACTCACCCTAACTTACTCTAAGCACTTAAACATTTATACATACACTGAGGACCAATTCCAAGTCTCAACATATAATATTTCCTTGAGTCTAGTCTAGATAACCATATATAGTTATGCCAGACCCAATATACCACTCCACTTGTACACCCCTTTTGTTGGACTTATTGAATAAGAAATAAATCAATGATTAATAGAAAAGTAATAACCAATTTATATTCACAGAACTTGACAAAAGATATCGTAACATAGTATCTTTTCAACAATATAAGCTAACTAATTTCTTCTATGATGTGCATTGACATTAATAGCTTAACTAATTATACATTAACCAATTTTGTTATTAATTACCTTTATTTACTTATCCAATAAAACCAATAAATTGTTAGAAACCAAGATCTAATTGCAAACCAGAAAAATTACCTTCCACAGAAGAGAAAAATGAAAAAGTAGAGATTTGCAAAAGATGTGCAAATTGATATATTTGAAGTACAAAATATTACAAGAGATAATTTTCTTTATAAAAGCAAATATGTATAAACCTAATCTTATCTTGAGCAACAAGATAGCTCAATAAGATAAGGATAAAACCTATAAATTAAGAATTAAATAAAGCCTAAGTAAACTTATGCAAGGTGTAATTAATAATTAATTACACCAACACCCCCCTATAAGTGCAACTTAGGGAGAAGCAAATTATTATGCAAATATGAATCTCGTGAACAAGGCCTAATCAAGTACTCATGTAAAAATAAAAAGAGAGAGAAAAAATAGTGGGAAAACCCCCCCTAGAGAGATGAACTGTTGCGAAGAAGCACTAGAAGAAATTTGAAGAAGCAACACTAGAACCCCAAATCTGGCAAGCAAGGAAAGATACTTCTATTTGCAAAATACCATATTAGAATCAAAAATACAATAGCAGACCCGATGCCAAGGAACACTAGAAACTCACATACTCGATGAACCTTGGAATCTGTGAACAACAGTAAATGAAAGGATGAAAGGACCCATAAGGATGAAAATTCTGGAAGTTGTGTCTCTCAAAGCCAATGCCAAACTCAAACTAAAATTACCCATAGGACGAGTACCATCAAGATTCTAGAACATTAACCATAAAAACATGGCCCTCAAATGAGAAAGATCTGAACCAATGTAGATCAAGAACCATAAAATCCCAATGTGAAGTGTGAACCGAAGCAAACCAAAGATGTGTCCAGCTAAGCAAGAAAGAAGCTAAAAGGACACAACAAGAAACCAGACAAAATCATGTGAGTTGTCACCAACATGAAGGATGGATGCAAGAACTCCCCTTAATGGAACTTTATATCAGTTCATTATTACAATACCCAATGATTGCAGAAGGAGAGAATGCAAAGCTACAAAAACATAAGCGAAAATGCAAACCTAGTGCACGAAACAAAAATGAATGCATGCATAAAATAAGGTATACATATTTTGTAAATGACATCATATCTACATAGAGGCTGAAACCAGCTTTCCAACACCATGAAAATTGCGAAAAACGGATAAGCGAGTCAAAAGATATGCTTCCCAGAGTGAAAACAACAACATCTGACTTCTGAGGCTGAAAAAGATATCAAAAATGCAAAACCAGAAAATTAGACCTGCACCATTGGATAGAGCTTGGAAACAGATTTTTGATGATATCTCGTTTGCAAAAAAATGACACCGTATGAGAAAGTTATGCCTGTTTCCGCGAAACTACTCCAAAAAGGTCCAATTTGGCCATGTGAAGCCCTCAGGGGCTAAAAAAATAAGGGGCCTGGTCGCATGGGTGGACTAGGGGGCTGGCAGCCAGGGACCTTCGGCGTGGCCCTTGGTCACCCATGTGACCACCACAGGGGCTTGAGAGTCTGCCAGGGGCTTGTGGGCGTAGCCCCTGGTCACATATTTGACCGGGGCAGGTGCTCGAACAGCGGGGGCTGGAACTCGATGGAGCCTGCGGTCACCAAGGACCGCCGCTGTGCATAAAGAATCCCTTGTGGGTTGAGAACGGAGCTTGCAGTTTCTGATATGACCTGGGCAAGCGCAACGAACTGGTGGGGGCTAGGAGCTCGGGGCTCCCAGTTCCAAATGTGACCATCACTGCGTAGAAGGAGCCCAGAGGCTGAGCGGTGGATCAGTGGTGGAGATGGTAGCGCCGCCTGGTGGCCGCCGCCCTTGGTGGCTGCCGGGTGGCGGATCGGTTGTGGCCTCCAATATAACTGGCCACGTAGAAAAATAACTAGAGATTTTTATTTTTTTAATATTTTTTTATTTTTTCTCGATTTCGATGCC
>VDFB02105785.1:121421475-121452431 GCA_007258455.2 Sequoia sempervirens
TTTGATAAATAGCAAAGCAATTTCCGAACCAACCCAGACCTCCAACACGATATCCGCCTTCACTCTTGTTCGACCGCCAATTCCCCTGGACAAACATGCTTTGCAATCCTTGCCAGAAATATCTCTTCCACACTCAATGAGACCATAAATCTTGGTAATCTGAGAGTAATCAGAAGTGAAACCAGATGCATACATAATAGGCGACTCACCAACTTTAGCCGCCAAATTGGAGAAAAGCTTCTTAACAGCTGAGCTGAACGCAGCAGGATCTGTGGCGTTCTCGCCATTTATACGGTATAGCTCGGTAATGTTATCCAGTTTTCCGATGAAGTTGGAAGTATTGTACCTCAGGCGGCACTTGTCGTTAACAAAAACTAGTGCGCTTGCCGCATGCGCACACAATCGTTGAGTCGTAGAATTTATCTCCACCGAACAATCGAAGCATTCCTTAGCTGTCGTGTCTCCCCTGCAATGAAGAGCGCCGTAAATCCGATCTGGGCTTTGCCTAGTTATCCAGTTTTCCGATGAAGTTGGAAGTATTGTACCTCAGGCGGCACTTGTCGTTAACAAAAACTAGTGCGCTTGCCGCATGCGCACACAATCGTTGAGTCGTAGAATTTATCTCCACCGAACAATCGAAGCATTCCTTAGCTGTCGTGTCTCCCCTGCAATGAAGAGCGCCGTAAATCCGATCTGGGCTTTGCCTAGACACACTAGTATTGAAACCGCCAGATGAGTATGTGTGCCGGACAAGATTATCGACAACTATATTTCTGTTTTGCTCCAATTTCCTTCCTTCCGTGAAGTTGAAACCACTGTTGCAATACGTATCCGCTGCCTTGCATACGCGTAGGCACGGAATACTTAACACCATAGAAATGTAGAAACAGAGAAAAACATTCTCGCCGGAGGAAACGGTGAAACTCATGATCTCCGTAACTCTACCTCAAAGCACACAAGACACAAGAGATATATGCACTGCCATGACAGTGCCAATCATTCTAGAAATAGAGAATTACATTATGAGAAAATGCTCTTTAAAATAAAACTGCTATCTAGAAGATTCAGATCCTTCATCAAAATTACCCAAAATTCATTAATTCAACATATTAAACTGTATTGGCCGGGTGGCCTGTTGCTATTTGGTTCTCTTTGTCGGTACGTCTGTTTTATTATGTCTGTTTCTGAACCGTTGCCTGTGAGGCCTGCTTTATGACTTTGTTTCGATGGTTCTGAGCTGCTGCCCGTGAGACCTGCTTTATGACTTTTTCTGTATGGAATCAGGGCTCTAACCCCGATTTTTTTAATCAAAAAAATCCTTAACAATCCAAGCGGGCTTAACCTTGGAGAAAACTCCCTGGTTAAGCGCGCTTGGGCTGGAGCAGTACCGGGATGGGTGACCTCCCAGGACGGACCAGTGCTTCACCTCTGTGAGCATCACCTAGATGCAATGAGTGCTAAGTGGACCATTCGTCATCATGAGAGATGGGTTCCGGTGAAAAACTACTCATGAAACATGGGTCAATGAGTTTGACTTGAAACTACACGGTTGAATCCTGATAGCAATATCATAATTTGACGTGCTGTGGAAAAATGCCTCCTACTTATCAATTGATGAGCTAAAGGGACTCTATAATGAATGGTTCATAAGGCACAACACTTGCTGAAGGTTTTCAAATGGGGTAACAACCCAAGCGGGCTTAACCTTGGAGAAAACTCCCTGGTTAAGCGTGCTTGGGCTAGAGCAGTACCGGGATGGGTGACCTCCCGGGACGGACCAGTGCTTCACCTCTGTGAGCATCACCTAGATGCAATGAGTGCTAAGTGGACCATTCGTCATCATGAGAGATGGGTTTCGATGAACCACTACTCATGAAACATGGGTCAATGAGTTTGACTTGAAACTACACGGTTGAATCCTGATAGCAATATCATAATTTGACGTGTTATGGAAAAATACCTCCTACTTATCAATTGATGAGCTAAAGGGGCTCTATAATGAATGGTTCATAAGGCACAAAACTTGCTGAAGGTTTTGCAAATGGGGTAACAACCCAAGCAGGCTTAACCTTGGAGAAAACTCCTTGGTTAAGCATGCTTGGGCTAGAGCAGTACCGGGATGGGTGAACTCCTAGGACGGACCAGTGCTTCACCTTTGTGAGCATCACCTAGATGCAATGAGTGCTAAGTGGACCATTCATCATCATGAGAGATGGGTTCCGGTGAACCACTACTCATGAAACATGGGTCAATGAGTTTGACTTGAAACTACACTGTTGAATCCTGATAGCAATATCATAATTTGACGTGCTGTGGAAAAATACCTCCTACTTATCAATTGATGAGCTAAAGGGGCTCTATAATGAATGGTTCATAAGGCACAACACTTGCTGAAGGTTTTGCAAATGAGGTAACAACCCAAGCGGGCTTAACCTTGGAGAAAACTCCCTGGTTAAGTGCGCTTGGGCTGGAGCAGTACTGGGATGGGTGACCTCCCGGGACAGACTAGTGCTTCACCTCTGTGAGCATCACCTAGATGCAATGAGTGCTAAGTGGACCATTCGTCATCATGAGAGATGGGTTTCAGTGAACCACTACTCATGAAACATGGGTCAATGAGTTTGACTTGAAACTACATGGTTTAATCCTGAAAGCAATAATATAATTTGATGTGCTGTGGAAAAATACCTCCTACTTATCAATTGATGAGCTAAAGGGGCTCTATAGTGAATGCTTCATAAGGCACAACACTTGCTGAAGGTTTTGCAAATGGGGTAACAACCCAAGCGGGCTTAACCTTGGAGAAAACTCCCTGGTTAAGCACGCTTGGGCTGGAGTAGTACCGGGATGGGTGACCTCCCGGGACGGACCAGTGCTTCACCTCTATGAGCAACACCTAGATGCAATGAGTGCTAAGTGGACCATTCGTCATCATGAGAGATGGGTTCCGGTGAACCACTACTCATGAAACATGGGTCAATGAGTTTGACTTGAAACTACACGGTTGAATCCTGATAGCAATATCATAATCAAAAAACATATTAAACTGTATTTATTAATTTAAAAATTGATATACCAAATAGACATTGCCGTGGGGAATCAGGAGATTGGAGTCGCGGGGAAAGTCAAGAAATGACCATCGCGTATTGAATATTGATTTATCATTGATGGACTAGAGACGCAAGGGTGTGATTTGAGAGATGAGTGTGGAATACGACACTAGGTAATAGACGCGCATGCGCATGAATGAAAAAAACTTTCGAGCTACTTCCATTTCCTTTCCCTCATTACCTATGATTTGACATTGATGGTGAACATGTATGTTTTTATTTCCAAGTATCGGAGACTACGCACATTATTCTATAATTTTAGTTTCATTGAGAGGGCAAGTCTATCCAAAGCAAAATTAAAGTTTATCTTTAAATATTTATCAACTAGCAATCGCACCTTGGTGTGCAATGGGTATGCTGAAGAGGTGTGGAAGATCAATTAGAGAAAATTTTGGTCTATTTTTTGCATGCATAGGTCAATTGGTAGGCCAATTAGCAAATGTTGTTGTTTGTGCAACAAAGGTCTCATTGGAAAAGTGATAGGTTCAAAGAAACTATGCATCCACTTAGAAGGATCCAAAAATTATTGAAACAAAATTCAAAGCAACTATGCATCCACTTAGAAGGATCCAAACATGATTGAAACAAAACCTTTGAATCAAGAAGATAATCAAGCTCCATTACCAATAGGCTCATAGTATGCTTGCAATAGGGAAAGAGGGAGATAAAGGAATAAATAGGGATATAAAGAGAGAGAGAGGGGGGTGAAGAGAGAGAGAGAGAGGGGTAAGGAGATAGAGATAGAGGATAGAGGTAGAGAGGAAGATAGCGATATAGATGAAGGTGAAGGAAAGATATATGGAGAAGAGGAGAGGGAGAGATAAAGAGAGAGAAGAGAGAGGGATTAATAGGGATAAAAGAAACAAATATATAAAGGGAGAGAGGGGGAGATAATGAGAGAGGGAGAAAGGATAAGATAAATAGATAGAGATAGAGATAGAGACAGAGATAGAGAGGGAAAGATAGTTATAGAGGTCTACGAAGAGGGAGAGGGAGATATAGAGAGAGATAGAGATAAAGAGATAAAAGCAATTAGATATTGAGGTCTAGGAAGAGAGAGAGGGAGAGAGATGGATTGATAGAGAGAGGGAGACATGTTTAGAGATAGAGGTAGAGAAAGGAAGATATGGGTAGAGATGAAGATAAAGGGAGAGAGGAAGATGGACATAAATAGATAGAGAGAGGTAGAGAGAGATAAAAATTAAGAGAGATAGGGTGATAGAGAGGATGAGATAGAGTGTAATATCCCATCACTTGTCCAAGACAAACAAAGAATTTCATGTCAAATATAGATTATTAATAAATATAGTTCAACCTTCATTAAAAAAAATAGTGGATCTAAAGATGATGATTTCCTTAATAAATTGAGTTATATGCAAACAAAAGACAAAGTGAATAAAACAAGATAGGATAAGACAAAACAAAATAAAGACAATTGAATAAATACAAAAGAATAAAGGATGTGAATACTTACCAAATGGACCTTATAAGATAAGGAGACATCACTTAACTAATATTTAATTAATGCAACTATTATATTCTAAAGGGTGTGATTCATATTAAAAGGAAAAAGAAAAGAACAACAATTAAACTAAACAAAGCATCATAACCTTTGACAAAAGTTGTAACAAATAGCCATGACCCTTGGCCCATCGTGGGTATAATTCGAAGAATAATTCAAAGCTAGAGGCATTGATTATTAGAATAGAAAAATCAGTTCTACAAAAGGAAAGATGGCTCCAAGGGAGCGTTGATTCTCTAATCATGTTGTGATTCAATTGTTAGCATTCAGACACCTAGCCTAACAACAAATTGCATGAATTGAAGTGTAACGCCCGCCGTGCAAGCCCCAAAGAACAAACAAATAAAGAACGCAATTTTTTTTTTTTTAAAAGAAAGATAACTAATCATCATACCAATATTAAATGATCATATGCATACTCATATACTTCATTCCATTTAAACACAAACAACATAATCAACTATGTCCTTTGGGGCCCACGAGGTCACATCGAAAATAGACATTACTAAACATCATCTCATAAGATATCAAAAAGGAACTATAAATGACAACATAAGATATATATAGATTCCATCACAAGATAAACCCATGAGAAATTACATAGCCAAATAAAGTTACAAAGTAGATAACTACATTACAACATCTTTCAAATTTTACATCATCAATATAGTTACATCATGAAATCCCAAACATGTGGGATGAATACAATATACAAACTCATCAAAATATAAGGAGATCTACTGGAATAAATCTTCAACTGGATGAGACTGAAGCCACGAACGCTGATGGGGAACCCAACGGTGTGCGGAGCACGTTCCACCCGACCACCCTCGTGCTAAGAGGTGACAGAGAAGTAACTCCGACCAAGTATGACAACAAAAGTACAACCATACAAAAAGTACCAACATAGGTCCATCACACAATACATCGATTAAAATGAGCAACCAATAGCATCATATCACCATGTCATAAAGATGCAAGATCGTAAATCAAATATAAATGAGATCATACAACACATGCTAAAGATGTATCAAAACAATAATCATAAATCAATTTAAATCAATTCAAACAACAATCTAAATCAACTCCCATAACCCACTTCTAGAGGAACACAATAAAGTAACACATGGGCAACCAGGGGAGAGTGTCATCGCATAGCCTACATGGGTTCTCCTGGACCTTCCTCCAAACTAAGGCGCCAGCCCCCATCTATGGATCTCCTGGCCCTTCCTCCTACTTGAGGTACCGGCACCATAGGGTAGCTCATGCGGAGCCGTAGACCTCTCGTGAGGACGAGGTCCCAACCTTGCCAACCACGGCCTTCTCAGCCTTCCATTAGTCTGCAAAAGCACTAATGAAGATGAGGTATCCATGTTTTAAATCTTGTAATGATATTACTACCCAACCCTCCTAAGTTAATTATTAGGTTATCACTTGTTTACTAACTCACTCGTGGGTTATCCTAAGCCCTTCCCCTTAAACCAGGCGCCGGCCCCCACGAGGAACCACTCTCCCTAGAGACCCACCAAAACAAAAGGAAACAGGGGTTGTACCATTCCAATCATGATCATCAAAATATGACAACAAAAGAAATACACGAGGCATAAACCATCTCGCAAATAAAATACCATAACATAATCTCATAATTCGGTACACCCCATTAATAAAACATAACTCATGAGAAATCAAGATGAAAAAGTATAAAACTCAACAAAATCATCATCCTCTGGAAGACTAAAGTGTTAACACAAACAGGTTCCCACATCAAAGAATTAACAGTGTCCCAAACCCAACAATGCAACAAG
This sequence comes from Sequoia sempervirens, assembly GCA_007258455.2. Taxonomy (NCBI): domain Eukaryota; kingdom Viridiplantae; phylum Streptophyta; class Pinopsida; order Cupressales; family Cupressaceae; genus Sequoia; species Sequoia sempervirens. Next base: position 121,427,913 of record VDFB02105785.1, read on the forward strand.
ATTTAATTTCAAGAATATAAATAAAAGAGATAACTTTTTTTATTCCAAAGTAGATTCCAAAATAAATTCCATTCCTAAAATACAGTCATACTAAAACTAGAATACATAAACAATGATGTCTTACTTTCGTAATTGATTTTTCTACTAACAATATCCTCTCAAGGTTGTAATTTAACAAATCAATAAGAACATATTTCTTTCTATTTTACTATTATTCTCATTATAAAAAATTCTGCTTTATTTTTTTTTTATCAGAAAAGAAACAGAATCTAAATACATATATATATATATTTTCTAATTAACAGCTAATTTAATAGAAAATATAATTGAATCAGAAAAGAAACAGAAACAGAATATATATATATACATTTGTTTAATTAACAGCTAAATTAACAGAATATATTAATCAGAAAGAAATTGAATATATATATATATATATATTGTAGACAACATTAAATAATACAGCATTATTTAAATCAGAGAAAACAGAATAATTAAATTAATAAATAATTATATGTATATATCTATAAATATATATATATATATATACATATATACATATATATATACATAGATATATATATATATTTATATATATATTTATAAAGATAAAAATCCACATAGAAAATAACATAAAAATTCACAGATTAAAAGAAGTTTAACATATAAATTTACATGGGGAATTTTATCCCCAACACACACGGTCACGGGGAACTACGCCGCCGGCCGTGGGTAGTCTACGAACTGCTCACGTCAGTCCTACGGACTGCCGTGGACAATCCACAAACTGTCACACGTCCGGTGGCGGGGTGGTGGGTACGGTCGAGGCCGAACCCCCCCCACACAACCATTATTATATTTATAAAACCCAAACAAAAATAAAATGCTATGCATAGTTTTCGGCGAATTAAATTTTTTTATTCGCAAATTTCATAAGTTTAAATATATGTGTATATATATCTAATATATATATATATACACATACAGGGATGTAAACATTTCAAAAAAAAAAAAGGGGGAAAGATAATTACTGTACATTTTACTGTGCAAAATTAAAAATAAAAAGAACTGTTTAATAAAATATATGCATCGACCAGATTATCACACCCAGAAATTTGTTGAAATAAAAATTGTCCCTATGCAAATATGTATATTTTATTCTTTTTAAACAATTGAGACAACAAAACAACTGTTTATTTCTAGATTGCAGAAAAATCCCTTTTCAATCAACAACAACCCAGAAACCCCAGAAAATTCCATTAAACGAATAACAATCCCCAATTCCCTGCTAAAATTCCTTTGATTAAACTATAACCCCAATATATTTTCTTCCTACCATTATTTAATTTTTATACCCTAAATACAAATTTCATTTACAAGAAACAATTCCTATTTTAACAGAAGATAATTAATTAAAAGAAAGAACCTGGCGTCCTTTGCTTGCAGAAAATTGAAGAAGCCTTGTCCCCCTTGCTGAAACAATTCCTTCCTGCCAATCTTCCAGCAACAGATCCAAATCTTCCTTCCTCTTCACCAATTTTCTCTAGAAAACAGAAGAAGAAACTAAGGAAAGAAAAATGATTGGAAATAAAATTTCTCCAGCATTCGAACCATCTCCTCAAACAAAGAAACCCATTCTTAAAATCCATGCCCATGAATCCTTTCAATTCCTCTTCCCGTGAGTACCAGAGGTCACATTTCAAGAAATAAAACCAAATAATATTTAACCTTAATTCCCCTTTTGTTGCCTTTTCAATATTTCATTTTCATTTTTTACTTTCATGTATTTGATTAAAACTAAATAAATTTTAAATCCACAAACATGAACTTTTATTTAAATAAATATATACACCTTTCCATAATACTTTACTAACTTATTACTTTCATATTAAAACAATTAAAATCAACCATTGTAGGATACAAAATAAATGTAATATTTTTATTACTACTAATATTTATTCATTGCCATAATTAATTATTATTTTATGTTTTATTTTATAAATTACTTAATTATTTAAATCGCAATATAAAACCATACCCGCATTAAATAATTCATAAAATCACAATGACATACAAAGACCAATACAACAATGAATATGACCAAGACGCACAAACCAAGAAGATACAAAACTGTTGACACCTTGGTGCGGAGTTACTTTTCATGTCACCTTAGATATTCAACTTCCTGCCGTTGGGTTGGTTCAATGCTCGCCCAAACCTATCGAAATAGGTGGAATCGAGTCTTATTCCTACAAAGTCTGCATCCAACAAGGTGATATACAGCATATATACATATAATCAATTACAAAGCATCATGAGAAGGATTCATAGTGTAGCAGGGCGCTCGTGAACGAGTGATGCTACCTGTCCCCTCACCAAAACATATCATCATATAAAGCATTAATTTGCATTAATATCATCAGTTACTATTTTCTAGTCTACTGAATTCCAAATAATTTCATCAAACGATCATAGTAATATATCATCATAATAACCATGGCATCATAAGAGTATATAATTAGTAACAGTCTATGCTACCACAACATGATATCAATAGTACCATCCAAATCACAATGTGCCAAACAAAACCACAGAGAATGTCAAATATCAAACAGTAGCATGAGGGGTATTACATGAAGGCTCCAATCAGACACAACAATCAATATAGATATCAAGTATTTATGCATGAATCAGACAAGTTAAATTAGAAACAACATTCTGATCATAGTACCTATCCTACATTTTAATACCTTGATAATTGTAAACTATTTATATTAGATTCTTATTTAATTTGTATCAAAATATTACTTACCATTATCATAAAAATGTCTAATAATTAAGTGAAGGTTTCTCTTTAAAATTTATCACTACACTATTGTATGACACATCTATGTGAATACATCGATATAAGACAGAAAAAGTAAACTTATGACAATTCCAGAAGGGGAAATCACATAGAGAGTTAGAGAGATATAGAGGAGGGGGAGTGAGAGAAATAGAGAGAGATATATATAGCTAGTGAGATATAGTACTACAGAGATATAGACATATAAGGAAATATAGAGAGAGGGGGAGAGGGAGATATCAACAAAGAGATAGATAGAGGGACAAAAAGAGAGAAGTGGAGATATACAAATAGAGGAGAGATGCAGAGATAGAGAGAGGAAGAGAGAAATAGTGGGAGATAGAGAGAGAGAGATAAAGATAGAGATATATGGGAAAAGAGAGATAGAGAAATATGAGAATAGAAAGGGAGAGATGTAGAGATAGAGAGATAGATATGGGGTAGGGAGGGAGAGATAAAGAGTGGGGTAGAGAGAAGTGGGGAGAGAAAGGAAGAGATATAGGTATGAGAGAGAGAGAGAGAAGAGGGTGGAGATAGGGAGAGAGAAGAGGGGGGAGTGATAGGTAGAGAAGGAGATAGAGAAGAAGATGGGAAAGGAGGGAGATATGTAGAAACAAGGTGATATAGAGAGATAGAGAGGGATATGCAAAGATATGAGAAATAGGGAGAAAGATAGAGAGACATAGGCAAAGAAAAATATGGATAGAAAGAGATTAGGAGAGTAGGAGAGATGGATTGAATAATACAAAAAGAAAGGAGAGGGGGAGCAAGGGAAAGAGGGAGTGATATATATAGAGGATATATAGAGAGATCTAGAGATGAATATGTTGAGAGATACGAAGATGGAGGTAAAGAGATGAATAAAAATAAATAGAGAGAAGAGTGGGAATGAGATATAGAGAAATACATAGATATAGATACAAAACATGAGAGATAGAGTGAGTAATAGAGGGATGTATAAATAATGAGATATAGATAGAGAGGGGGAGGGAGATGGAGAGAAAGAAAGAAAAATATATAGTGATATATAAAGAGAGGTAGATATAAGAGAGAGAGTTAGAGATAATGAAATATAGTTAGAGGGAAATATAAAGGGAATAAGAGCTAGAAATATATATTTAAAGATAACAAAATATAGATAGAGAGGGAGAGGGAGAGATGAGAAGAAAGAGATAGAGGGGGCAAGAATGAGAGATTGAGGTGATAGAGACAAGTAGTAGAGAGAGATAGAGAGGGGGAGATATAAAGAGATAGAGATAGGGAGGGAGAAATAGGGAATGTGTGAGTGAGAGAGATATATATTTCCAATGAAGTGGTAGGGACCGTTGAAAGGGAAGGAGCAAAGCGTAAACCTTGGGCTTCGCTATTTAGTATCAACCAAATGGTAAATCAATTTTCCCTCTAGTGAGTAATCATTCTGACCTAGCGAAAGGTAAGTTTGCCATCTCTGTGCCTAACCCTATTATTGATCATAATATTGCTTTGATGGAAAAAGTCTTGGTTGGAAAGTTTATGGGCCCTAGACCAAATGTTGAGGTGGTAAGGGAATTTGTTAAAAATAAATGGAGAACAAATGGGAAAGTTACGGTGGCTGCCCTTCCTAGAGGCTTATTTTCCTTTGAGTTTACCTGAAAGAAGGATATTTTGGCTGTGAGGAGTGGAGGACCTTGGGTCATTGGAAAATCTTCCCTGGCCCTAAAGAAGTGGACCTCTCACCTGGACCTTTCTAACTCTATCTTTGAGAACGTTCTAGTTTGTGCTAGACTCCCAGGTCTCCCTTTCAAATACTGGATTGAGGACATTTTCAATGGCATTGCTAGTTCCTTTGGATAACTTCTTTCTATTGACCCTATGACAACAACTAGAAAGCAGTTGGTTTTTTCCCGAATCTGCATAGGAGTTTCACAGAGTGCTGACCTTCCTTCTTCAATAGATATTCAATCTAAGTTGGGAACATAGAGTTTGAATCCATTCCCTTTGCCTTCTTCAAATGTAGGAAAATGGGGCATTGGGCTAAGAAATTCCCATTAAATGTTAGTAAAGAAAAATAAAATCACTTGTCCAACCCTAAGACTATCTGGAGAAAGAAAACTGATGGAGAATGACAAGCAAGCAATACCAGTGAGGAGGCTGGTAGGAAAAATGAAACTCATAAGAATACCTCTGACAATATTGATGAAACAAAATCTAAGGACAATAATGCACAGATTAATCACCAAACAAGAGTAGAAAATAATGATGGCCCTAGGGATGATGAGGAAAGGACTTTGGAAAATACGGAGGAAAGGAAAAGGGATGAGGACTTTGTTTCCTCTACTCTTAAGATCTTACTAGAAGATAAAGAAAATGGGTTTCCTGGATTGGAGGACATTCCTATCTAGGTTCTATCTTTGGATATTGGAATTCCAATCCTAAACGTGACCTTTGTTGAATGCTCCCCTTTGAGTGACCCTCTTAATCTCTGGGAAAAAACAACCTCAGATTTTTTAAAGGATACCTTTGAGGATCTGAGCCAAAATACTAAACTTTTGAGTGAAAATCTGAATCAGCCTAGGAATGGCATAATGGATACCCTCCCTTGAGAGAAAAGAACAATGTATGACAAGGAATGGGAATCTGTCAAAGAGATGGAGAGTGAAGAAGATACTAACTGGGAAGAATTCCTCTCTCATTCTAAGAAAAAGGAGAAAAGAAAACATTAGAATACTCTGAGTGGAGTTGTAACTAGAACAAGAGCAAAGGCAGATTGTGGAGCCACTAAGCTTGGCTAGGGAAAAAGATCAGGAAAATGGTAGAGAGAGCATGAAAGCTTTCAGGATATAGCGGATGGTGTTCAAAAGGCCATTCCAGAGATCCTCCAATCCCCTTGTAAGATATGAAGATTATGTCCTGGAATATAAGAGGGAACAATATCCTTCATAAGAGGGATGTTTTGCACAATTTTTTTAGGGATCATAAACCTAATATCCTCCTTATCCAAGAAACTAAAATGCCCAAAGAAAAGGTGGAGAAGATAAAAATGTTTTAGAATTGCGGGATTTAAGGAAATAATTTAGATGGTGCGTTAGGAGGCATTGCTACCTTTTGGAACCATAACCTCATTAAAGGGGAACCTTTGTTGGAGAGCAACAATCATGTGGCTACTAAATTCACACATATTAGAGATAATTTTAGCTAGATTCAGTCAAACATCTATGCTCCCAATGGGAAAGGAGCTAGAAAAAATTTGTGGAATGAGCTCTCTGCTTTTTGTAGGATTTTTGATAATGACCATTGGATAGTCATGGGAGAATTTAATACTCCCCTTCTGAATGAGGAGGAATTTGGAGGTTCTCAAGTGAACCAAGAGAGTACAAGTTTGATCTTTTCAATTTCATCAACAACAAGGAGCTGATTGATATGGACTTGCAAGGGGCTCAGTATACATGGTTGAATAGAAGAAATAGTAAGGAACTAATTCAAGTTAGGTTAGATAGAACTTTAATTTCTCATCAGTGGCTTCTAAGCCATTTTTTCTCTCTTAAAGCTCTTTCCAGAGTTGGGTCGAATCACTTTCCCATAAGTTTTGTGGTAGACCCTATAAAGGTGAAGAAAAACTCACCCTTTAGATTTGAAAGAATGTGGTTGTCCCATCCCCTAATCTTTGATGAAATTAGGAAATGGTGGAATATTGATGTTTCAGGCATTGCTATGTTCAGAATTGCTAAAAATCTAAGAGAAGTCAAACAAAATTTAAGAAGATGGAAAAAAGAATCCTTTGGAAACATTTTTGGCATTAAATCCAAACTTCAAATGAAGCTAGCAGTGATCTAGGAAAAAATATAGAAGGAAGGATACATTGAAGATAATAAGGATAGAGAAAATGAGTTGTTGGTGAAGTTGCACGACATAATAGAAAAAGAGGAGTTCTGGAGGCAGAGATCAAGGGTTTTATGGCTCTCTACTGGAGATCAAAATACAAGGTACTTTCATTTATCTACTTCTAAACATAGGGTCGCAAATAGAATCACTTCCATACAAGTTAATGGTACTATATTTGAGGAAGAGGAAGACATCAAAAAGCAAGTTGTCCTCTTCTATAATAACCTACTTTCGGTGAATGGGGAAATCGATCAAAATGATCAAGAATTTTTATTAGAGGCCATCCCCAAGGTTGTTGTTAGGGAAGACAATGGAAAGCTTTTTGTCATCCCCTCTATGGAGGAAATAAGGAAAGTTGTCTTTTCTTTTGAAGGAAACAAGGCCCCTGGGCCTGATGGATTTCCTATGTTCTTTTTTCAATGGTTTTGGGATATTGTGGAAGATGATGTTGTGAATGTTGTTAAGGAATTCTTTGGTTCTAGAAGGCTCCTTAAGGAACTGAATGCTACTTTCATGGTCCTTATTCCTAAGAAACTAGGGGAAATGGATTTTGAGGTATTCAGACCCATTAGTCTTTGCAATTCTCTCTATAAAATCATGTCTAAGGTGTTGACTTCAAGGATCCTTTCTATCCTTCCTTTGTTAATTTCCCCTCAGCAGAATGGTTTTGTTCCTCGAAGGAAAATATTAGACTCAATAGTCACAGTCCATAAGAATATTCATTCACTTGTGGAGTCTAAAACTGAAAGGTTTCTTCTCAAGTTGGACATATCCAAAGCGTACAACCACGTAGACTGGGATTTTTTATTCAAAATCCTAAGGGGTTTTGGCTTCAATAGCGGAGTCATTCAACTAGTGAATCAGTTGGTTACCACGGTCTTCACAACTATCATTGTTAATGGATCTCCCTCTAGATTCTTTCAAAATTCAAGAGGTCTAAGATTGGGTGACCCTATCTCACCTATTCTTTTTACCATAATGGTTGAAAGCCTAGGAAGGAATCTTAAGAGATTGATCGAATAGAGGTCTCTTGTTCGTCTTAGTCCTTCTTCCATGAATTTGATATGTTCCCACCAACAGTTTTTTGATGACACTATGATGATGGGTAGATCTTCCATGAACGAGGCTAAGACTTTGAAAAAAACTTTGGTTGTGTATGAGAAGACGACTGGGCAGAAGATCAACAGAAAAAAGAGTTCCATCTTTTTCTTTAATACCCCTAAGCATAGCAGGTCAAGATTGCTAGAATCCTTGATTGCATGGTGGAATCCTTACCTTCTTATCCTGGAATTTCATTATGCCTTAAACCTCTGGATTCTTTTTGGTGCTCTTTGGTTGACAAGTTCAAAAAGAAGTTGGCAGGTTGGAAAGGAGCTCTTTCGAGCCAAGTTGGAAAAATTTAGCTTCTTAAAGCTCCTATTCAAAATCTTCCAATATACACTTTAAGCCTCTTCAAAATCCCTGCTAAATACACAGAGGCCATTGAAAATATCCAGAAAATATTACTTTGGTCTAGAGTGGAGGAAAGAAAGAGTATTCCTCTTATAGGGTGGGATTTGGTTTGTAGACCGAAAACCTTGGGGGGTTTAGGTCTTAGAAAAATAAGAATTATTAATAATACTCTCCTAGCCAAACCAATATAGAGATCTTTCTCGTCTAGTGGAGAATGGAAAGATATTTTAAGAAGTAAATATATGGCTGACCGTATGACCCTCAAAGCTCTACTAGATTCTCCTATCCTCCCACGTGGTTCAGCTTACTAGAATGATATGATTGCTAGTATAAATTTTTTTGAATCAGGGATAGGATGGCACATCAGAAGTGGCAATCAAGCTAGAGTTTGGGAGGATAAATGGCTCTTTAAGGAATCCCTTATTAATATTGAAAGATTCAACAGATGGGCAGAGCAATGTAAAGCTTCTTTTGGGGAACTTGTCAAAGATTACTGGTATGAAGGAGACTTGGTGAACTTATGCCTGATCAGTTAGGAGTTGGCTCAGCTTCAATCCTCCCTAAAGGTTGTCAGTTTGGGAAAAAATCAACAGGATGACACTCTTGTTTGGATGGATAACCCTTCGGGTAACTACTCTGTCTCTTCAACAGTCTCTTTGCTATCCCTTTCTTAAGCCCCCCTCCCTTCTGGTATAAATCTTGGATTAAACACTTGACTCCAAAAGTCAATATCTTCTTCTAAATAATGCTTCAGAATAAGGTTCTCACGGTGGAAAATCTTTGTAAATAGGGATTTCAAATCCCCAATAGATGCTACCTCTGCAAGAGTGAGGTGAAGTCAACCAACCACTTGTTTCTCCATGGTCCATTTGTTTCCTTAATTTGGGGAAAATTATTAGCTATTTGGAATATCTCTTTGGTGTTCCCCTAGATCATTGAAGAGTTCTTGTTACAATGGAAAGCCCCTACTCAAAATCCCTATATTCGAAGGTTATGGGCTTTCTTATTCCCTTTTTTTGCTTGGGGAGTATGGAAGGAATGTAATAATAGACTTTGTAGGGACAAGGAGATGTCAAAGAATAATGTCTTTGATAAAACTTTTAGGCTTATAAAGGAAAACTTTAATGTGATTCCTCAAAAATATCTTAACCTGGAAGCCATGGTGTGCACTCCCTATGATTTAAGGATAGCAAAATATTGGAATATTAAAGTGGACATTTCATTTGCTTCCAAGCCAGCTAAGAAAAGTAGGGAGGGTGTTCATTGGACCTTTCCCCCAAATGGTTGGTATAAGGCCAACTTTGATGGAGCTACGAAGGGCAACCCGGGTATGGCTAGAAGTGGAGGTGTGCTAAGGGATTCAAATGGAAAACTTATGGTAGTTGTGGCTATATCCCTTGGCCACCAAACCAACCATGTGGTGGAGGCTATAAGGGCATTTCAAGTTTTAAAGTTAGCTCATAATATGAATATAAAACACTGATGGCTTGAAGGAGATTCTAAAAATATTATTGATTGTCATTTAGGAAGGACCCCACCCTCATGGTCGATAAAGAATTGGATAGATGAAGCAAAGTCTATTCTAGAAAATTTGAAAAAGTAAAAGTTTCACACATCTACAAGGAAGCTAACAGTGTGGCAGATTACTTTGTGAATGAAGGGGTTAGGAAGCAAGGATTGAACACGTGGTAGAATTGTAGGGACTTGAGAACTAAAGTAAGGGCTTTACTAGATTATGATATTATGCATGGGAAAGAGGAAAATACAATTAATGATCCAATTAAAGAGAAAGGGTCCAAGTACATCGAAATCAAGAGATTTTATGGGGTCGTGTCATGTTACTTAGAAGGGAAGAAAAAATGACATGCTTTGTGGGTGCATTGGAATAGCTGCATAATTCTACAACAGGTTCTTGGCACTAGTAGAGTCTACAGCAAGGAGCAAATGAAAAATGGGGGGGACAAGAAAAGAGTTGAGCCTAAAAGCTATGAGGTGCACACTAGGAATGACAAGGTTTGGATGTAGATTGAAAGAGGTGGGCTTGTTCAATATCTAGAAAACCTTCATGGGCCTGATTTTGTGGCCAGAGACTACTTCGAGAAGACTTGGAACAACAGCGAAATAATTCTCTTTCGAAGGAAGTTGAAGCTGGCTGAGCAAATTATAGGGGAGATTACTGGAATTTCCATTGAGGGGTGAAGTTTTATCGCGACAAAAGGTTCTTTGATGAGGTGGTCATCAGATTTCCTAAGAAGGACAAGGAGAAATTAAAACTAGTTAAAATCTCTAACAACTATTTCAAAATTGATACCATCAAGGCACTGTGGAGAAAGGTACTTCGTGTTATAATGGAGTATATCACTTTGGACGAGAGATTTACCAGAGTGTATGGGCATCATTTCGCCATTCTTACCCACTTCCGCCATAAGGTATGGATTTCTTTGCCTCACTATTTGTTATGTTCATTGAGTAATAGCCTTGAGGATCATAAGAAAAATCCTGGTCTTATTATGATACTGATAGTGGGGGTTCAGAGATTCAGCCAAACTAGCAGAGAATTTTTGAAACCCACCCGTTCTCTGAGATGTCTGGTAAGAAAACCCAGTCTAATAAACCCCAGCTTGCTAAAGCTAACCTTGAGTCCTTACTTGACTACTCTACCCCCTTAAAGAATCTTGTTCTTAAGGGATCCCTTGCCAACAAGCTTGTTTCCTACTCTGCGGACTCCTTGGAAGACAAAGCCAAGAACCTTAAAGCCAGTGTAAATTCTATACCCTCCCCTCCTGCCTCTTTCAAATTCAAAGGTACTAGATTTCCTAGCTCCCCCAACCCAGGTGATGTTAATCTCATTTTAGACCAGGTTCAGTCTGGAGACATTCTGGCCTCTGCTAGAAGCAGTATCAGTGACATTTTCAGGGTCTTAAAGTGGGCCTATCAAGAAATTAATGAGCTCAATCAAAGAAATAGGGCTCTATATAGTAAGTCAGAGGAGCTAGAACTAAAGTTGGCCACTCTCAGCAACAAAAAAGGGAAACAAAATAAGAACAGTATTGGAAAGAAAGGAGGTGACATTGAGGAAAAATACAAGTCCCTAGAAGAGGAAATGGTTAAAATTAAAAATAACTTAAAAAAAGTCATGGAACAAAACCATAAAATGGCTAGGCACAATGCCATTATTATCAATGCTATGTTTGAAAAGCTAGAAAAAACACAACAGGGTTTGTTGGTTGTTTATTTGGAAGAGAACAAGGAAAGCAAGAATGAGGACCAAGGTATTTCTAAAAGGACCTGAGCCAATCTCAAAGGGAAAGCGCCTCCCACTACACAGATGGTTCAGATCTTAAAGAGAGGGGTTCAGGATATGAACGAGCTAGAAGCTGAGACTACTGATTTTTAAAGAATCAAATTTAGATGTTGTTGGCTTTTTGTCTAGTTTTTTGGTTCTAGGGCCTTCGCTGGCCTTTATGATGGTTGTGGGCATTTACTGTTGTTATTTTTACAGTCTTTCCGATTGTGATGTCTTTATTGACTCTTTCTTTATTTTGTAAACTTTGTGGTTTCGAGTCATTGTAAAACTATTTTTTCCTCTTTTGAAAACTATAATATCATATAAAAATAATATTATAATATATTAATTATTATATGATAGGATATAATATTATTTATATACGATATTATATAAATTGTTATAATATCATATTATACTTACTATTATTATTTGTATTTTTCTATTGATTAAATTATTTATATTTATATATTAATATTATATAACTATATTATTGTCAATATAGTTAACAACTTTCATTTTCTTAAACTTTCACACATGCTTTATTCTCATTGATATGTTAGATAAAATGTTATATTTTTTAAAGCCTGAAAAGTGGAAGGAAAAAAATGAGAAGACAACATAAAGGAGAAATGGAAAGCATGTACATTCTGCCAAATATTGTATTGTGTTGTCAAGGAAAAAATAGTCAAACAAAACACGATAAACAAAAATACAATGAACCATGATAAAAAAAATGATGAACGAAAATAGAGTGAATGACAGTAAATAATTGATAATTAAGATGGTTTCAATCATCTTGCATGTATTTCAGATGCTATAAACTATTGATTTTGAAAATCAACTAGACATGTTCAAATAGGTAACTCCATCCACATAATTAATTTTTTTCTTTGTTTATGAACTATTGCAGAAGCTTTGAATGCTAAATAATGATTAAACCATTATGTCATAGCCAATCAAACTTCAATTTTCTTCAATGATTTATTGTTGGTTTGTTATTTGAGTCAAAAAGATGCAAATTTTTTACCCTAAATATTTAATAATTTTTTGTTGGCACTTTTTGATTGACATTTTGGAAATTGATAGGGGCTTTGTGAGCATTTCTATACAAGAGATCACATGAGTTTCGAGGAAGGATCCTGCAAATTGTTAGAAGGGGTTGAAAATCTTACGCTAGTGGCATTGTTGAAAGTAGTTCACGTGCCTTGTCTCTGCTATGACAGTTTGCAAACATGCACACCTGCAATTTTAGGGCTAGGAATTTTTTTGACTATGTTAGGATTATGTTAAATTCTTCCTACAAACTCTAGGCATTTTCAACCAAACATTGGTCAACCATTTCAACTGGTATAGGTACGTTTCTTCTTGATTCCTTGTTTTTCACTTTGCTTGAAACAGGGGATTCAATTAAATGTTATTTATTTATCATTCTTCTCAAGTAGACCAAAAGAAATAACAATGTGTTGTTTCTGGAACCCAATATAGAGGACTAGTGTAATGGCTACACTGGGTTTTATTGTAATAGGCCTTGTGATGCAAAAAATGATGTTGATGTCTACTCTATGAATTCATCATTTAGATTTAGCTTTGGGTCTCAACTTTGGGTAGAAATTTAATTCATTGTTCTGGTTTTATCTTTCAATTAATGTTGTCGTAGTTTGTGATATTGTGTCTTTTAGGGTGGTTGTGCTTTGTTTTCCATTCACTCACTAAAAACTACTATCAATTTTTTGGCCTCACATATTCTCTATTAAAGAATATAACAAGTCAAATTTTTTACTATATCTATGAGGAGTCATAAAGGTTGAGAGGGATTAGCCAAGTGTATCATTTCATTTAGAAAATAGTGACAATCTATTTTAGCTTCTAGGATTTTGTTAATTGGTGCTTGATTTTAACTAGTACTATGTTAGGCCTATTCGATTAAAAAATTTAAAGCAATTGATCATCTCTACTACCTAGGTGTTGTTCTAATTGCCACATTGCACACAACAACAAAATTTCTAACAAAATAAAAATAGATATAAAAAAAATAATTTAGGAATCACAAATTGAGCAAGGAATCAAAACCAAATAGACACAATCAATAGACTTGAATGGTCATGATTCAAATTGGAAGATGGTAGAGTCTATGGAGATCTATTTTATGCATAATGGGTTGGCATAAACAAGAGGGAAGCACCTACATAAGGAAAATATATATTAATATCAAATATCACTTTGCTTAGATACTAAGAAAAATGGAGGATTTTAGTTTCTTTGGGTTTTCAGAATCTCACCTAACATGACATGTATAGTGTCATTATTATAAGTAAGAATTTGATAAATTTTAGCCAAACATTTTTGTTGAGTTCACTACAGATCACTTGTAAGAGGCATGTCTGCATCTCTTCATGGCTCATGTTTAAGTGATACATATAAGCACAACTTTGACAATTTCAACCATAAAGGCTATCGCTACTATATGAAAAACCTACAGTAGAAGCATAGTTAGTTGACTTGAAAATCATAAAATATTTACCTTGATGTAGATAATGTGTTTTCATACCTTTTTAATATCAGTTTTGTATGTCAATTCAACCCAAAACCTAGATCATTTAAATCAATTGGTGCAATGCTAGAAGGGTTACTAGTTGTGTTATCAATCAAATATGCACCCTATGCTAAGTTTACAGAAAAATTAACTATCTATTGACACATGGAAAATTTCTTCAGATGTGGATGATCTGAGTGAAGAAGGAATCTCCAGATTGAGTTGGTTCTCTGAATGATAATTCGTTTGTAAATGATTTTTGAAGTAAAGAGTTACAAGATTAAACTGAATTTAAAACCTATGATTGGAATTATATCTCCTAAAATTACTAACTGAAATTAAGAATATTTCTGATAACGAATCACTCTGATCACCCCTTTAAACTTGATTCTCATAATCTCACAACACATATAACCCAAAAGTGATTTGTGCAAAGGTTTAGAATAAACACAAGGAACAACCTAAATTAGCATGCAACTCCTGCAAATCAGTTAACAACAATAAGATAGGGAAAGGATCCAACAAATTTGAATCACAAGACACATCAAATTATTGCTTGCAAAGCATAAACTAGAAATGAGAAAGGAAACTTTATTGTTTTATTGAATGAAGGAGTGAAACTCTCAAAAATATGTATACAAAACTACTTACAAGACTCTCTACATGAATAAAAGAAGAAAAAACAATGATTTGAACTAAGAAAAACTCTAATCTTTCTTCAAAATATATCGCTCCAAACCCTAATCCGAGCTCAATAGAAAAGCCCAAAAAAAGCATCCAAATTTGCATCATACTGTGTAATAAAAGTGGAAAACTCACTTTCTACATGTCCATCCAAAACACCTCCAAAATTAGGCCTAATCTACTTTAAAATTTGAAAAAGAACCTCATCTTCACCCCATGCAACTCAATTTCGCCCAAGGAAAAGTTGATCACCCAACTTTCATCAAACTCCTAAAAAAAGCTAAAGAATAAAACAATTTATAAAACATTGTTTTAATCTTTTCTTTACAAGATTTGAAGTTCCTTTTTAGAAAACAAGGCTTATCCATATCTTGATTTTGCAACTCAAGATTTTTGAAAAAAATCTTTGCAAAATTATTTGGTATCTCTTATTACAATTGATTTTCTCCAAAAATCATATTAATATTGGATAGTATTTATCCTTTGAGTTTTAAAATTGATTTCTATAAAATCAATAAAATACAAAATCTAAGCATCAATATGAATGTTTTATCTTCTAAGGAAAGGCATCTGAAAACAATTAAAAACCCTAAGGGTTTTTAAGACTTTACAAAATAACGAAAATGCCTAACCTAAAACTTGGGCAAATAATATCAAATGTTCCCTAGTAAATGATCGACCTAAACAATGTAAAGGCTGCCATATTTTGACATAGGAATTTAATATGTTAAAAAAATTGCCAAAATACCCCTAAGTTCAAATTAGGGTTAAGGGAAACAACACCCTAAAAGTTGGTCTCATTTCATTTTGTCTTTGGAGGAAACACTCTGTTGGAAAGAAGTGCGCTACCACCATGAAGCTAGGGTCTGAGTAGGAAGAATGTGAAGTCGGCCATTGACCCCTCTGCTAGTCGAATCTCCATCAAAATTGACTGGTAAATTATTTTCTCAAGCCATTTTGTGGCTTCTTTGCACTACTTTTGAAATAATTTGGCTTATAAGCCACGACCATGGTGTATATTTTTTTATTTCCTTTGCTTGTTTCACTGTTGGTATCTCTTCTCTCTCTCTGAGGTGCCATGAGGGACTTGGTTTGAGGAATCAAATGAAGTTCTATTGTGGGCTTATGGGCTTCTTCTCTAAGCATATGATGGTAAGCTCTATTTTTGCTTTATGTTCTCCTCTTAAACAAAAGCTTATAAAATCTTCTCTCTAGAAGAAAGATGATTGTTATTTCAAAAACAATGTAGGCCATTGTACAAGCCACGAGTTTTAACATGCTTCTTGATGAATTTTCATAAGGAAAACTCACATTTTATACGTTGTTTGCTCTGATTTTGAGATTTTGATGGAAAATTCAAATGGGTTTTGACCTTGGTGCATATTTATGAGCCAAAAAGCTTCCTTCAGGCTGTGGCTAACTTTGGACTGATCTGGGTATCTTGAAAACCCATTGTATTTCCATTACTCACATCTTTTGACATAAACCCTCAAATGGGTAAATTGTAATAAGAAGAAATTTGCACTTGAAACTGAAATCCCATGTGGGTATTTGTAAAATAGAAGGAAAAACCCTCTACAACCTCTGGGCTCAACTCATGATGTAAAATAATACTCCTTTTCTTCTTATCAAAAGCATTTGGATTCAAAATATTTCACCTTATGAATTTGTAGAACTTCATGGCCATGACCAATACTTGTTATTTCTTTCATTTTGAAGAGATTTAAAAGCTCAAAACTATGCATTTTGGTTGTATTCTACATTTTGAATTTAAAACCCCATCATGGGAACTATGTATTTTTAAGGAAATCTTCATTTAAGCTAAAACCCCATGTGGGTATTCTATTTCTAAGAGAAAAAATTCCCTTGATTCTTGTACTTTACACTTCTATAACATTCTTTTATTTGTTCTCTGAAAGTAGATTTTACCTTACTCAGAGAAAGCTCTTAATGGAACAAATTAATTTTTTTCCACTGTTTGTATCTTGCAGAATAATATTTGGCTAGAATGGCACACTTGCAGATTACCCTGTCACTCATCTTATGCACTCAAACACTTAGAAATGCAGCTCACACTTACAATTTTCCACTGTCATGTAGCTATACAATGAACATAATCATAATTGTATTATGTATTCAATGGCTTGATAATGCCAATGTTCCCATCCTTGGCACTCCTCATGCATTTTTATGTCCTCTTAAAATATGGTTGCTCAATGCACTTATTCTCTTTCAAATACATTGATGCATTTACTTCATTTAATGCAACATTGCATTTAGACATTATGTTTCCAGTGGTTTCCTGTAAGTTACTTTAATGTCACACTAATGTTGCTCACATTCTCTTGATCACATTTACCAGATGCACCTTTTGTTCTTCAAAAACAATAGTATGATGATGCAAAACTATCATTACATAGTAGACTTTGAAATAGAAACAATTGATCATGACATCCTAGAGCTTTTCCATTTGCTTCAGTTGTAGTTGTTATTTAAAACAAGGCATTATGTATGCCTATTCACTATCACATTATGAAATTGCAACACTTGCTTCATTAGAAAAGTCACCATGAAATAGCATGAATAAATATGAACAAATCATATGACAACAAAGATGCAATCAATTTGATAGTATTCAAACTTTTCAATATGGAAATTGATGCATCTCATTTGATTATGTATTTGAATTGAGCTCATTGTTCACTTGTAATTTTCACTTTGTTATTCTCAAATGTGATTGTTATTAGTGAATGGCATTCTTGATTGTTTCAATGGCTTAAATATGTTTCACTCCTTCATGATTGGCTCCTATGAGCACAACAACTGTATTTTCTTACTCAATCCCATTTGTATGTTGAGGGGAAACATGTTGAGCTCTACCCTTGTGGGAGCCCATTTTACTCCACATGTTATTATGTCTTCAGGAAATGATCAACTACATGACGTTTCCTATACCTGCATAGAAAACAAACAAAGTTAGCATAAAATAATTAATTTTCAAAAGGTTCCATGATGTGACATTTATTTTTAGGCTCTTATTACTTCACTCCTCATTTTTAGTTGACTGTATGCATTTGAAGGAATGATTTATATCTCTGTTAGTAGAGCATGTAGTGTAACTCATTTCCGGAGCTCTAATAGGACTTTCCCAATTTTCTGTAGGTATGCTTGGAACCAAAAGTAGGACGAAGCAAGCTACAAGCACATCAATTGAAGATCAAGACATAGGCAATGATGGATATGTCTTATGTTATTTTCTTCCTTCTTTCTTTTCCACCTTCAGTTGTAGAATTCATTTCTTGCATTGAATGGTTTTAGCTATCTCCACGGCTTGTGTGGATCTTTTAATTTCTTCTTTCATTTCCATTTTGAAAAGAAAAGCATCAAAATGGAAAATTTGTACAATCATTTGTATTTGCAAACAAATGAAATACTGTAATGTGAAAAATCATTATGAAATAAATGAAAGCAATTGTTATGCTTTATCATTTGTGTATTATGTTCTATACTTCATCTATGCTACAAAGCATTGAGTAATGACTCTGAAACTTTGTTTCCTGAAAACATTTACATAACTAAAACTCCATAAATTTGATACAAGCAACAATTTAAACACACGTAGAAATTAATTGAACCTTCACTTTGAGATAAATCCAACTAATCAACTCTGCCAATTGAGCTATAGTGAAAATTGGTAATAAGGTGAAAGATGGAAACAAATATGGGCACTATGAAAATATTCCATCTATATCATTTGAAAGTCAAATTTTTGAGGGGCTAGATACAGACAGAAATAGGTAAAATAACCAAGAACTACAATATCATAATTTGGAACTTCTATGTGAAATATGATTGGATGTTTGCTAAACAAAAGATTATTGTTATCACTGTTGCATTTCTTGTGAAAGCTTGGGCATGCTTGGCTATTCATGAACTTCTTTGCTATTAGAGCTACATCTAGCCAATATAAGGCAAGGGAGAAATGAAGATGCTACTGATGATGATGATCCCAATATATTAGGGAGACATTCATTAGAAACAAGTTCATAAGAGGAGCATTTATAAGGACTTTTCAAAAGGTATGTTTTTTCTAAGAGCTTTCTAATATTCATTATAGGGAATTTAGATTATTGTAATGTACATTACTATAGAAATTAAGGTTTTCAACAAATGGAACTACAACTAAAATCTTGGTCATATATTAAGTCATTTTTTCTAATATTTTTTTTATTGTCTACAAGTATAGCTCAAAGGAGGATCAGAGCCAATAAAATACAAGAAGATTTTTTGAAACCCTAATTGTAGTGGAGGAGGTTTGTATAGGGACAATATTTTCTTGTAGAAGTTTTCCATAAAGTTTAACTCCACTTGTTAATGAACCCAAAACATATATCATCAGGGCTCATTAAAAATACAATATTTTTAAAGAAAATGTTTTGTATGATTTAATATTTCATCTTTAGTAGCTAGTTTTTTCTATCCCCAAAATGGCCTTGGCCCATTGTAGATTTATGGAAAAGAAATTTTCCCATATTATCATAATTTTGTAATATGATAAAGAATATAAAAAATATAAGAAAGTGGTGCTAGTTCAATACCCTTCAACTTAAAAAAAGAAAACAATTCAAGAAGGAAATAACCTAAGAAATTATAGTCCCAATCATATAATCCCCCACTAAAGATAAAGACTAAGCATCATGTATATCTAAATGCTAAGCTTCAGACCAACCCAAGAAACTAATTTTATATTTAATAATTTCACAGTTGTATTTGTTGTCATCGCCATTATTATAGAATTGGGTCTACCTTGTCTGTATCTTGTTCCATGAATCCTTCAAAGGATCAAGGAAGAATGCTTATTCTAAGAAGAGGTATGGGAAGGCCCAAGAAGGTTGTATGATATTAGTTTGTTTGAAAATGTTTCAATGTCTGTATAAATCTATGACATTACTCTTGTCATACTTTTGAGCATTTTGTCAAATATTTGGTGTCTTATCTATGCTTTTAAATAAAGGCCCTAAAAGAAAGGAAAATCTAACATACTGGTTTTGAATGCCTCCAAATGCTATTGCTAAGATACAAGTGACATTAACTTTTGATCTCTATCCTCTCTCACATACCAAAAATTAAGAGATAAAAACTTTAATCATAGTAAGGCATTTATCTTTCTCATCATTTTCAATTAGTATTATTAACATTAAATTTGAATATTTTATAAAAAATTGACAAATATGGACATAATTTCCAATACATTTAGTCTAGAGGTGACCAAAAATGCCACAAATGACTTTAACCCTAAGAATAAGATAGGAGAACGTAGGTTTGGTGTTATTTTCAATGTATATCAAAACCCAGATTCGTATTGGACTTTAATTTCTTTATCTCAGCATTAACTAAAATGGGCTTGGGACACAACAACTTGTATAACAATTTCTTAATTGTTTCCTTTCTTACTAGGGTATACTACCAAATAGAAAAATGGTTACAGCCAAGCAAAATGTTCCCAAAGTCAAGACAAGGGATTCAAGAGTTAATGAATTGGGTACAATATCTATAGTGCAACATCCCAATCTTGTGCAATTGTATGGTTGTTTCATAGAGGGTAAACAAATACTCTTGGTCTATGAGTACATGGTGAACAATAGTTTAGCTCACAGTTTATTTGGTAAATCCTAATAAGTTATCCTCCAATAATCAAAATTTATGTAGATCACAGTTTCAATCTTTCCTCACCAATAATTTAGTTTATAACATAAGAATCTATTCATGAAGTAATGAACTTACTAAAAATATGTAATTGGAAACTTGAAAGTATCTATTGAAAGTGTTTGTAACCTAATTTATAGGTCATCAGGAATTCAAACTACATCTTTATTGACCTCAATGGCACAATGTTTTCCTTGGAATTGGACATGGCTTGGTGTGTTTGAAAGAAGGATCTAGATTAAGAATTATACATTGAGATATCAAAACAACAAACATTCTTCTAGATCAATATTTTGAATCCAAAAATCTCTAACATTGGATTGGCCAAGTTATTTGATCAAGACAAAAACCATGTTAGCACTTCAATGGAAAGAACAATGTAAGACTTGTCAAGTACGGTTCTTTTCCAAAATAAAATGTGGAAATTCAATACCATTATTATTCCAACAAGGTTAGATTTCCTTCCAAAGAGTTTGAAGTGCATGTACACAATCTAGTAATGTATGATTCTTATTTTTGAAGTATTATATTTCATAATATAATTAGTTTAAAATCATTATATTCGAAGATGTAAGTCCTAAGATAAATTCATACCATATATTTTAATGGATTCTTATGACCATTTACCTACATCTTTCTATTGTGCATATTGATAACTCAAAATTTGTGATTTATATAGCCTTTGTTATTTTATCTTAAATCTAATTGAAGCTCACAAAATTATTTTACTTCTCTTTTTCACTACTTGTTTAAGGTTTTTGATTATTTTTTAAAGAAAAATAAAAATCCACTTGATCTTGATATGCATTTGTTGTAACGATTCCAACAAAGGGAACCAAACTTTTGATTTTATAGGTGGTACACATTTCCAAACATTTGATGCTTGTATCTACAGGAGCTTCAATTGGTTCACATTTCTATATTGTAAAATTCTTTGGCATATCTATTAAAAAAATTCATTATTTAAGTTGAATATCAAATATATTATTTGAATTTTAGATATACAATATACACCTAAGTAATGTCAAATTTTACATTTTTTATTCATATCAATTTCAAAGACAAAGTTCTTTCTTTAATGTGTAAAGAATGATTGTTGCTAGGTATGATTGTATTAGGAGATATTTAAAGGTTAACTTAGTTAATGAGAATCCACCCATGTTAAAGTGGTAGAAGCTTAGTTAACTATGATAGACTTATAGTTCATAAATATTGAAGTCAGTAAAGAGAAAATATTCAAGATTGTATTTCATTATAAAATGTATTTCCTATGTGTTGTTATTCTTTTATATTTTGGCATGGAGATATTGAAAAATGATATAGTACCTTTTTGAGAGTTTGGGTCAATTGTATAACGACTGATCAACCTCTTTTCTTTGAAAATTTTATCCCAAATAGAATGTGTGGGTAATTGGTTTTGCATTGACTCTTCTTTGACATGCATTCACACCAAGATTTTCCACATAGCTAGATTCATTATCTCAATCATCTAAATCTAAAGCCAAATGGACATCAGCCAGTTGGTTCCCCATTCCTATTTTCTCCATGGTAATAACTAAGTAATCAGATAGGTATAAACCAAATCCTTTGCAGCTTCTCAAAACTACCTTGACAACACTAGTCAGGAACTACATTGTATTACACCTCTTGTTTATTTTCAAATTGGGTTTTTTCAATTTAGTTTTTGAATTTGTAAAAAATAATTTGAATGTTTAAAAATGTAGTTGTGGATTTAAATTTATACATTTTCAATTAATTTTTATATATTATTTTTTATTAAAATATTTTATTTTTGTGTTAAGACAAGTATAAAAGGAATATTGTTCTTAGTTCATTAAATTCCAAATATTATTGTATATTTCTTACATAAATTAAGTTAGAAATGAATGTATCTATCATGAGACATTTGAAAGAAACAAATTCTAGAAGACAAAAATCATTGAACATTTTCAAATGAAAGTACATGACTTGCCACTTGTCAACAAAGTTCAAATGAAAACATCTTCAAATAAAATTTGAATGAATTTATTTTAATATATATTGAATAATAATTCAAGACAAAAAAATACATGAGAAATGACCTTTGAATGAAATTTCCATGTCCATGTTTTATGAGAAAATATGTATCTAAATCGTAATTAATCTAAATTAATTATTAATTATAATATGAAAGTTACATATATGGAAGTGCTGACATTATTGTTTACAGTTGTATTCTACAAATGATAAATTATTAATGCTTAATTAACAGTCTAGGTCACTTATGCTTACACCTAGGGAGTTTATTGAAGAGATCTTTAAATTTTATATATCAATATTTGTAAGAAAAAGTGTTGTTAGTGATTGGACCAATTTGGCACTACATAGTCCTAGGTGTGTTAGATCTAGGGAATCAATTATTGCATGCCACTATTTTTAGGGATGTGATTTGTTATATATAAATTTGATAAGGTGTTACACTTCTAAAATCTCTCAATAGTAAAAAATATCAATAGTTAGATAGAATCTAGTCAAATGATCTATTTATTTTATTATAATGTTTCTGTAACTGTATTTACTAGTTTGATATTTTTAAAATTTAGTCATCGTTATAGTGCTATTAAATATTATAAATTATTTTTTGATAATATTTAATATAAATGACATATTCTAAATATCAAAGATGGATCTTTGAAGGATGTTTAACTATGTGATATTTATAATATTTATTTTTTGTAGAGATATATAAGTCTAGTTCATGAGCTGTAAGTTCATATGGGTATCTCCCTTCCACTTATAGTTGCAACTTTGTTTCCTTATAAGATAGGCACCTTTTATCTTTAAAATGAAAAAAGAGGGGATAAGATCAAGGGGTTCTTACATACTAGAAGAAAATATAGAAACTTACTATAAATTAAGAATAAAATAACTCTTAAGTATATTTAAAAAAAATTAATCTCATAATACTTACATTATCTATTCTCAAGATAAATTTATATTATTATATGATAAATGTTATACTATGAGTTTATCTATTGTAATTAATAATATAAGAGGTGAGTAAGTTAAGCACTTAGAAGAATGACATCTCATAACATCTTTTACATAGATTTCAAACTATAAAATATCTTTGAAGAAATTAAATTAATATTTAAATTTAAATAAAATAGCTTTGAGGTACCTATCTATAAAAAAATTAAAACATAAATAACATAAAAAACTAAAACTATAAAATAACTATTTTTTAAGTATATATAAAAATTGAAATAGTTTTGAAGTAAAGATAAATAAAATTTTCTCTTTAAATGAAAACAAAGTAAAAAATATAAATAGAATAACTTTAAACTCAATACATTTTAGATATATTTATTTAATATATATATTATTTATCTATACATTAATACATATAAGTACAACATTATTGCAAAAGTTTACAAAACCTAAATGAAAATAAATTATTAAAAAAAATGCTTAATATTTTAATAGAACATGTAAATCCATGATATAGCACATAAATTATAATGAATAATTAGTGACAATTAATAAAAATAAAAATTATAAGTTATTTCAATTTTGTCACTAGTGCCAAAACCTTCATACCTTTACTAAGTGTAGGGCCTATCACATGCATATCAACTAATTTTCTCAAGAGGGTTTGACATAAAGGAATGCCTAGACAACCTTGACCCATCATTTTGTTGGTATAACTTTTTGTATAAACATATAAAAAATGAGCCCATATTCATGAAATATTTATCCTCTTCAAATGGTCCATTTGAAAACACTATTGATAGGTCCATATTTTACTACTCAACTAGCTCATGTATAAGAGCCTTTTCATTCCAATATTTGAACATTTTTGTAAGACATCCACAATATTATAATAATATCACATAGGACAAGGAGATGAAAAAAACCATGAATTGTGCAAATATTGATCATGTATTAACCTCAAATGTAAGAAATGACATAGTTTATGTTATTTCAATAATAACATTCCTCAATTTGGTTTAAATAAGACAAAATATTTTCTCCTAGAGTATTCATTTAATAAAATTATATAAAAATTTATTGTCATATGATAAAAGAGCACACAAATGAGTAGCAAGGAAGCCTATTCCATGGATAAGCCATCAAATCTTTGATGGCACATGTCAATTTAGGGATGAA
>VDFB02105785.1:121452531-121511298 GCA_007258455.2 Sequoia sempervirens
CAAATGGCTCAAATAAGCTTTCTTCTAAAATCAATAACTCATAACATCACCATACCAAAATCCACCACAATAGCCATCGACAAAGTCAATCAACAATACATCATGATTATACCTCAACAAGCAAATCACAACAAACATAAAATTCGCTTTTTCAAGTAAACATAAAGATATCCCTTCAAAGGTCACATCAAACAAAATTATAGGATTATTACATAATCATTATCTTCAACATGGCTTTCCCAAGCCTCAGGAAGACTTTATCCTATCACTAAGAATGGTGACATTGAATAAATCTCACAGATATTCTCACCACTCTTCAACACAACACTTCACACAATAAATCCAAAGAAGAAGCTAAGAATTGCATAATGAATCTACAAGGCATCTTATATCACATTCCTAAATAATAATATTGAAATCAAAGGATACAAAATAATTTTACATTGAAATTCATTCCAAGCTTCCTAAATATTCTTTATCTATAACCTTGTATGTAATTGGATCAAAATTCATATAAAGGATATATAAATCTTTAACGACAGCAATTTCATTTTGAAATCTCAAACTTTTTCTCAAGCTATAATCGTCTGAATTAAGAAATGCTAACATGCCACTTTTATGCCAAACTATAGTTTCCTTCAAAATGCAAGATGGGACGGTCAAGATTCGGTTAAATACTTAATAGTCATTATAAGAGGTGTGAACCATTTCCATCAATACACAGGGACAATTTCCTTGCAAAATGAGGAAGCACAAACCAAGCATGCGAACTGTAGACAGTATGCTTCAAGCGATGACATCTCATAAAATGCAATGATTACAGGATTACACAAATTGGGTTTGTTTAAAGGACTATAGAAGCTTACACGAAAAAGGCAGTTGACGGGTGTAAAGCCTGACTTCAAAAGCATTTAACAACATCCTCCCTGCCTGTGCCAAAACGCAACATAGAGAGGGCTCGTGCATTGTTAGATAGAATATCAGATAAGTTTAAAAATGGAGGTTACTCTATTAAAAGCTTCTCACACAAAGATGACGATAAATGGTTTGCAAGCATAATTGCACCGTTCGTTATTCGCGCTAGGAAACAACTTAAATCTAGTTGCACATCACTCCAGACTCAGAATAAAGGAAACAATATTAAATTGATAGCCATCAGAGTAGAGTGGAAAAAAAATCACGGTGAGATTAAAATCGTGCCAAGAAGAGTAAGATTTTACATTTCGGTTGAGCAGAGCCGCAACCTTGGGTAACATAGATGCCAAAGTGGGAGCATAAACAAAGCAGATAGTAAAGGAATTAAGTTCTCTAAAAAAAGTATGATGGGATTACGAATTGAACTAAATTCTAACTACTCATTATTTGAAGAATGGATAAGAAAAGAGATTCTCTATTGAAGAATGTAAATGTATACATAATATAGTTAAGTAAAGAAGGTCCGCAAGCACATGAAGAGATAAGGCTTAGGATCTTTCAAGCATAATGTAACTGGGAGTCAAAATTAAGACGCATGACATGGAGTCTGGTTCTAGCAGGGTACACCTGAGAGAGAAAATAATGCAGAAACTACCATACCCAAAATACATTGCAATGATGAAAACCATTTCCAGAATATGCAAAAATCTACGAAATTGGGATAGCATTCAGATGCCTCGACAGGAGAGGATAAATATATGATATTGAGTATAATAAGGGTAATATGTAGTAATAATGGATTGGAACAGAAGTATCATTATCAATAGAGCAATGGATCCAATTTTAGGTTTAGCAAGAATTTCCCTTTTGATAAGATTTGCAAGTACTAAATGCACGATAAAAACTCAGGCATTTGCACTGAAGAAGCAACCAGTAACAACCTGTAGATGAGACACCGACGCACCAAAGAATAGTATGGAAGACTACACGTAAGAGTAAGAACTTTCAAAGGATGTCTATGAATCATCGGTGAAGAGTACTCTCCATAGATTAACTATCATAAGAGAATAATGCATAACATCAAGCCAGTGATCAAACCAAGAAAAGCTTCATCAAAAGAAGGAGGGCATAAAATATAACGAATTCAGGCTTGCTCGGACACCTCCAGGGAATAAGGGAGACAAAGGGAGTCTAAGTCACTTCTAGATCTCTACAAGGTTAGAGATTTATCATATATAAGGTATAGGCGCTTTCTCCTTTTTATAGAAAATATGCCTCGAATCAAAGAAACTTTGTAACATTACATAGAAGTAAAGAACTGTCCTCCTAGACAAGCACAAAGATTAACTGAGCATTTAAGAGTTTATCAGGTCAAAATCATGCTGAAGAAAGTTTGTGTAAGGGAGTTCAAGATGATCGACGAGATGTTTTCCAATCCCTTCCCATGACTCGAGTGTTGGGTGATAGCACACCAACTAAGAAATTAGAGTAGGAACTAAAGGAAACTCTTCCTCACTTGAAGCGGGGTCTCTGGTAAAGCAGAGTATAGAAGGTAGGTCTAATGGTAGGATAAAACCCTTGGAGTCCCTCTTAAAATAACAATCACCTAAGACACAGGAGATATGATATAAGCTGAGAGGGTTTAAAAAAAAGTGGAATAGGAGGGAAGATCCCTAACCAAGAGCACATTATCGTAAAAATTTGGTAGCCAAGCATGTTCAAAGAAAGAATAATTAATTCTAACTACTAAAAATTGGATATAGAGCTTTCAAAATAAAATATCTTTCATTGTTCGCAACCTACTTGTTTTCCTGAGAATGAGCTAAGTTGTCAAGCCGGTTAGGTGAATTGGACCATGCTATCTCCTTTTTGAAGTCTAAGGAACTTGATGCCAAAAAAAAATTGCGACCCCCTCATAATGACTCTCCTTCCAGCTGCAACCAGTGCGTGCTTAATGCCCTGTTCAGATTTTTGGCTAGATCCTAAAATCCAGCGCATCCATAAAAATCCTTCCCCCAAAAATCTACAAATAGTTTCATAATTAGATGATGCATTGCCCAGCATGCAGAGCCCCTAACCAAGAAAAATGTCACCCGCTCAATGATGAAGTAGTTACAAGGAGTGTATTCTAAAATTAGTGTGCATGGCATGCGAAATAGGGAGAGTGGTACACCCAAGTGGAGATACATGCACCTTGCTACCATTCATTTTTTTTTAACTCCTTAACCACTACAAATATCTAGATATATATAATTCCTTTTTCCAACAATTACGCACCACCATAGCAATAAATATTTATTTTAGTTTATTATATTTATTTATTTATATTATCATATTTAGTGAATCTTTTATTAATCAATTATTTATCAAAACACTTTTATTCATTAATCAAACAATTTTCAAATTGAATAACCCAACCAGCAAACAAACTTACTCAAAATGTCCAGAGGGACCAATATGGAGGGGCATTACATCCCATGTCCCTCATCTTATGCCTAGAACCTTAGAAATCATCTCACACTTACACTTTTCCCTTTGTCATGTGGTGATACAATGACGTACCTAGAATTATTTTTTCCCGGTATTCTGCATTCAATGGATTGACTTGACAATGCCAATTTTCTTATTCTTTGGCACTCTTCATGCATTTTTATGTCCTCTTAAATATGGTTGCTTCATGCACTTGTTCTCTTTCAAATACATTGATGCATTTACTTCATTTAATGCAACATTTGCATTTAGACATTATGGTTCCAGTTGGTTTCATGTAGTTACTTTAATATCACTATGATGTTGCTCACATTCTGATCCACATTTACTAGATGCACCTTTTTTCTTCAAAATAGTAGTATGATGAGTATGTGCAAGATCATAAAGTGAAAAATAGGCCCTTAAGTGGCAAAAACTTCAAAAATTAGAGTTAGGAAACTTGACATAAAAATTCCAATAGGATTATCAATATTATTTCAAAATATGTAAGAATAGAGTCTATACTTGAGATTGAATGTGGTTTATAAACTACTAGGTTTTTTAATTTTAAATCTGTTGTTGAAAATTTGAAATTTCAATGTAGTAGTACTTAAATTTCAAGGGAAAAAAATAAGATGTAGGTGTCTTGTCCGACCACTAACCATAATAAAATGATAATAATTTTTTATAATATTTTAGAAATAAGGAGAGGACTCATGTCCAGATGTGATGCATATTTTGTTTGTAATTTTTTTCCAAGTAAATAATTAATTATGAATTTTTTATTACAACTTTTAAAAAATATAAAAACGTGTATGCCTAACCACCTTAACTTGGTCAAAACCTTATGAAATTCATTTTTTTTTAATCCTATAGTATGCAAAGCATAGAATGTGATGCATGTTTTGGATCAAAAAATGCTGATACCATTTGAAAGCTATAGATGTTTTTCATCTGACCTATCAATCAGGGACTTTTCTTGAATAAGAAGGGCTGGAGCTCAGCAGTAGCGACGGAGACCAGAGGCAGGCACTGGAGAATGAGGTGCAAAGCAGAGACTTCTTTTCAGGCTTTCAGCCCTAGACTTTGGGTGCATAAAGGGGCCAGCAGCATTTTCCCATGTGCTGCTGGGCTGCATAAGATCTGCAGGTGCAGAGAACACCATGTTGAATGAGAGAAGAAATCAGAAACTTGTTAGATGTGGAGGCTTTTCATTTGGGAGCATGGTTGATGTGCAAAACAAGGCATTATGTATGCTTGTTCACTATCACATTATGAAATTGTAACACCTGCTTCATTAGAAAAGTCACCATGAAATAGCATGAATAAATATGAACAAATCATATGAAAACAAAGATGAAATCAATTTGACAGTATTAAAACTTTTTCAGTATGGAAATTGATGCATCTCATTTGATTTTGTATTTGAATTGAGCTCATTGTTCACTTGTAATTTTCACTTCATTATTCTCATATTTTATTGTTATTTGTGAATGACATTCTTGATTGTTTTGATGGCTTAAATATGTTTCACTCCTTCATGATTGGCTCCTATGAGCATGACAACTGTATTTTCTTACTTAGCCTCGTTTGTATGTTGAGGGGAAACATGCCGAGCTCTACCCTTGTGGGAGCCCATTTTACTCCACATGCTATTATGTCTTCATGAAATGATCAACTACATGACTTTTCCTATACCTGCCTAGGAAACAAACAAAATTAGCATAAAATAATGAATTTTCAAAAGGTTCCATGATGTGACATTTATTTT
Organism: Sequoia sempervirens; assembly: GCA_007258455.2. NCBI lineage: Eukaryota > Viridiplantae > Streptophyta > Pinopsida > Cupressales > Cupressaceae > Sequoia > Sequoia sempervirens. The sequence continues at coordinate 121,457,687 of VDFB02105785.1, forward strand.
TAGGCTCTCATTACTGCACTCCTCATTTTTAGCTAATTGTATGCATTTGAAGGGATGAATTATATCTTTGTTAGTAGAGCATGTAGTGTAACTCATGTTCGGAGCTCTAATAGAACTTTCCCAATTTTCTGTAGGTATGCTTGGAACCAGAAGCAAGATGAAGCAAGCTACAAGCACATCAATTAGAGATCAAGACATAGGCAATGATGGATATGTCTTATGTTATTTGCCTCCTTCTTCCTTTTCCACCTTCAGTTGTATAATTCATTTCTTGCAATGAATGGTTTTAGCTATCTCCACGACTTTTGTGGATCTTTTAATTTCTTCTTTCATTTCCATTTTGAAAAGAAATGCATAAAAAATGCAAATTTGTACAATCATTTATATTTGCAAACAAATGAAATATTGTAATGTGAAAAAGCATTATGAAATAAATGAAAGCAATTGTCATGCTTTATCATTTGTGTATTCTATTCTATACTTCATCTATGCTACGAAGCATTGAGTAATAACTATGACACTCTGTTTCCTGAAAACATTTGCATAACTGAAACTCCATAAATTTGATACATGCAACAATTTAAACACATGTAGAAATTAACTGAGCCTTCACTTTGAGATAAATCCAGCTAATCAACTCTACCAATTGAGCTATAGTGAAAATTGGTAATAAGGTGAAAGATGGAAACAAATATGGGCACTATGAAATTATTCCATCTATGTCATTTGAAAGTCAAAATTTTGAGGGGCTAGATACAGACATAGAAATAGGTAAAATAACCAAGAACTACAATATCATAATGTGGAACTTCTATGTGAAATATGATTGGATGTTTGCTAAACAAAAGAATATTGTTATCATTGTTGCATTTCTTGTGAAATCTTGGGCATGCTTGGCTATTCATGAACTTCTTTGCTATCAGAGCTACATCTAGCCAATATAAGGTAAGGGAGAAATGAAGATGCTACTGATGATGATGATCCCAATATATTAGGGAGACATTCATTAGAAACAAGTTCATCAGAGGAGCATTTATAAGGACTTTTCAAAAGGTATGTTTTTGCTAAGAGCTTTCTAATATTCATTGTAGGGAATTTAGATTACTGTCATGTACATTACTATAGAAATTAAGGTTTTCAACAAATGGAACTACAACTAAAAGCTTGGTCATATATTAAGTCATGTTTTCTCATACTTTTTTTATTGTCTACAAATATAGCTCAAAGGAGGATTAGAGCCAACAAAATAAAAGAATATTTTTTGAAACCCTAATTGTAGTGGAGGAGGTTTGTATAGGGAGAACATTTGCTAGCAAAAGCTTTCCCTAAAGTTTAACTCCACTTGTTAATGAACACAAAACATATATCATCAGGGCTCATTAAAAATACACTCTTTTTAAAGAAAATGTTTTGTATGATTTAATATTTCATCTTTAGTAGCTAGATTTTTCAATCCCTAAAATGGCCTTGGCCCATTGCAGATTTATGGAAAAGAAATTTTCCCATATTATCATATTTTTGTAATATGATAAAGAATATAAAAAATATAAGAAGAAAGTGGTGCTAGTTCAATATCCTTCAAGTTAAAAAAATAAAACAATTCAAGAAGGAAATAACCTAAGAAATTATAGTCCCAATCATATAATTCCCCACTAAATATAAAGACTAAGCATCATGTATATCTAAATGATAAGCTTCAGACCATCCCAAGAAACTAATTTTATATTTAATAATTTCACAATTGTGTTTGTTGTCATCACCATTATTATAGAATTGGATCTACCTTGTTTGTTTCTTGTTCCATGAATCCTTCAAAGGCTCGAGGAAGAATGCTTATGTGAAGAAGAGGTATGGGAAGACCCAAGAAGGTTGTATGATATCACTTTGTTGGAAAATGTTTCAATGTCTGTATAAATCTATGACATTACTCTTGTCATACTTTGGAGCATTTTGTCAAATATTTTGTGTCTTATCTATGCTTTTAAATAAAGGCCCTAAAAGGAAAGGAAACTCTAACATAGTGGTTTTGAATGCCTCCAAGCTGCTATTGCTAAGATATTGCTAAGATATCATCAGGGCTCATTAAAAATACAATATTTTTAAAGAAAATGTTTTGTATGATTTAATATTTCATCTTTAGTAGCTAGTTTTTTCTATCCCCAAAATGGCCTTGGCCCATTGTAGATTTATGGAAAAGAAATTTTCCCATATTATCATAATTTTGTAATATGATAAAGAATATAAAAAATATAAGAAAGTGGTGCTAGTTCAATACCCTTCAACTTAAAAAAAGAAAACAATTCAAGAAGGAAATAACCTAAGAAATTATAGTCCCAATCATATAATCCCCCACTAAAGATAAAGACTAAGCATCATGTATATCTAAATGCTAAGCTTCAGACCAACCCAAGAAACTAATTTTATATTTAATAATTTCACAGTTGTATTTGTTGTCATCGCCATTATTATAGAATTGGGTCTACCTTGTCTGTATCTTGTTCCATGAATCCTTCAAAGGATCAAGGAAGAATGCTTATTCTAAGAAGAGGTATGGGAAGGCCCAAGAAGGTTGTATGATATTAGTTTGTTTGAAAATGTTTCAATGTCTGTATAAATCTATGACATTACTCTTGTCATACTTTTGAGCATTTTGTCAAATATTTGGTGTCTTATCTATGCTTTTAAATAAAGGCCCTAAAAGAAAGGAAAATCTAACATACTGGTTTTGAATGCCTCCAAATGCTATTGCTAAGATACAAGTGACATTAACTTTTGATCTCTATCCTCTCTCACATACCAAAAATTAAGAGATAAAAACTTTAATCATAGTAAGGCATTTATCTTTCTCATCATTTTCAATTAGTATTATTAACATTAAATTTGAATATTTTATAAAAAATTGACAAATATGGACATAATTTCCAATACATTTAGTCTAGAGGTGACCAAAAATGCCACAAATGACTTTAACCCTAAGAATAAGATAGGAGAACGTAGGTTTGGTGTTATTTTCAATGTATATCAAAACCCAGATTCGTATTGGACTTTAATTTCTTTATCTCAGCATTAACTAAAATGGGCTTGGGACACAACAACTTGTATAACAATTTCTTAATTGTTTCCTTTCTTACTAGGGTATACTACCAAATAGAAAAATGGTTACAGCCAAGCAAAATGTTCCCAAAGTCAAGACAAGGGATTCAAGAGTTAATGAATTGGGTACAATATCTATAGTGCAACATCCCAATCTTGTGCAATTGTATGGTTGTTTCATAGAGGGTAAACAAATACTCTTGGTCTATGAGTACATGGTGAACAATAGTTTAGCTCACAGTTTATTTGGTAAATCCTAATAAGTTATCCTCCAATAATCAAAATTTATGTAGATCACAGTTTCAATCTTTCCTCACCAATAATTTAGTTTATAACATAAGAATCTATTCATGAAGTAATGAACTTACTAAAAATATGTAATTGGAAACTTGAAAGTATCTATTGAAAGTGTTTGTAACCTAATTTATAGGTCATCAGGAATTCAAACTACATCTTTATTGACCTCAATGGCACAATGTTTTCCTTGGAATTGGACATGGCTTGGTGTGTTTGAAAGAAGGATCTAGATTAAGAATTATACATTGAGATATCAAAACAACAAACATTCTTCTAGATCAATATTTTGAATCCAAAAATCTCTAACATTGGATTGGCCAAGTTATTTGATCAAGACAAAAACCATGTTAGCACTTCAATGGAAAGAACAATGTAAGACTTGTCAAGTACGGTTCTTTTCCAAAATAAAATGTGGAAATTCAATACCATTATTATTCCAACAAGGTTAGATTTCCTTCCAAAGAGTTTGAAGTGCATGTACACAATCTAGTAATGTATGATTCTTATTTTTGAAGTATTATATTTCATAATATAATTAGTTTAAAATCATTATATTCGAAGATGTAAGTCCTAAGATAAATTCATACCATATATTTTAATGGATTCTTATGACCATTTACCTACATCTTTCTATTGTGCATATTGATAACTCAAAATTTGTGATTTATATAGCCTTTGTTATTTTATCTTAAATCTAATTGAAGCTCACAAAATTATTTTACTTCTCTTTTTCACTACTTGTTTAAGGTTTTTGATTATTTTTTAAAGAAAAATAAAAATCCACTTGATCTTGATATGCATTTGTTGTAACGATTCCAACAAAGGGAACCAAACTTTTGATTTTATAGGTGGTACACATTTCCAAACATTTGATGCTTGTATCTACAGGAGCTTCAATTGGTTCACATTTCTATATTGTAAAATTCTTTGGCATATCTATTAAAAAAATTCATTATTTAAGTTGAATATCAAATATATTATTTGAATTTTAGATATACAATATACACCTAAGTAATGTCAAATTTTACATTTTTTATTCATATCAATTTCAAAGACAAAGTTCTTTCTTTAATGTGTAAAGAATGATTGTTGCTAGGTATGATTGTATTAGGAGATATTTAAAGGTTAACTTAGTTAATGAGAATCCACCCATGTTAAAGTGGTAGAAGCTTAGTTAACTATGATAGACTTATAGTTCATAAATATTGAAGTCAGTAAAGAGAAAATATTCAAGATTGTATTTCATTATAAAATGTATTTCCTATGTGTTGTTATTCTTTTATATTTTGGCATGGAGATATTGAAAAATGATATAGTACCTTTTTGAGAGTTTGGGTCAATTGTATAACGACTGATCAACCTCTTTTCTTTGAAAATTTTATCCCAAATAGAATGTGTGGGTAATTGGTTTTGCATTGACTCTTCTTTGACATGCATTCACACCAAGATTTTCCACATAGCTAGATTCATTATCTCAATCATCTAAATCTAAAGCCAAATGGACATCAGCCAGTTGGTTCCCCATTCCTATTTTCTCCATGGTAATAACTAAGTAATCAGATAGGTATAAACCAAATCCTTTGCAGCTTCTCAAAACTACCTTGACAACACTAGTCAGGAACTACATTGTATTACACCTCTTGTTTATTTTCAAATTGGGTTTTTTCAATTTAGTTTTTGAATTTGTAAAAAATAATTTGAATGTTTAAAAATGTAGTTGTGGATTTAAATTTATACATTTTCAATTAATTTTTATATATTATTTTTTATTAAAATATTTTATTTTTGTGTTAAGACAAGTATAAAAGGAATATTGTTCTTAGTTCATTAAATTCCAAATATTATTGTATATTTCTTACATAAATTAAGTTAGAAATGAATGTATCTATCATGAGACATTTGAAAGAAACAAATTCTAGAAGACAAAAATCATTGAACATTTTCAAATGAAAGTACATGACTTGCCACTTGTCAACAAAGTTCAAATGAAAACATCTTCAAATAAAATTTGAATGAATTTATTTTAATATATATTGAATAATAATTCAAGACAAAAAAATACATGAGAAATGACCTTTGAATGAAATTTCCATGTCCATGTTTTATGAGAAAATATGTATCTAAATCGTAATTAATCTAAATTAATTATTAATTATAATATGAAAGTTACATATATGGAAGTGCTGACATTATTGTTTACAGTTGTATTCTACAAATGATAAATTATTAATGCTTAATTAACAGTCTAGGTCACTTATGCTTACACCTAGGGAGTTTATTGAAGAGATCTTTAAATTTTATATATCAATATTTGTAAGAAAAAGTGTTGTTAGTGATTGGACCAATTTGGCACTACATAGTCCTAGGTGTGTTAGATCTAGGGAATCAATTATTGCATGCCACTATTTTTAGGGATGTGATTTGTTATATATAAATTTGATAAGGTGTTACACTTCTAAAATCTCTCAATAGTAAAAAATATCAATAGTTAGATAGAATCTAGTCAAATGATCTATTTATTTTATTATAATGTTTCTGTAACTGTATTTACTAGTTTGATATTTTTAAAATTTAGTCATCGTTATAGTGCTATTAAATATTATAAATTATTTTTTGATAATATTTAATATAAATGACATATTCTAAATATCAAAGATGGATCTTTGAAGGATGTTTAACTATGTGATATTTATAATATTTATTTTTTGTAGAGATATATAAGTCTAGTTCATGAGCTGTAAGTTCATATGGGTATCTCCCTTCCACTTATAGTTGCAACTTTGTTTCCTTATAAGATAGGCACCTTTTATCTTTAAAATGAAAAAAGAGGGGATAAGATCAAGGGGTTCTTACATACTAGAAGAAAATATAGAAACTTACTATAAATTAAGAATAAAATAACTCTTAAGTATATTTAAAAAAAATTAATCTCATAATACTTACATTATCTATTCTCAAGATAAATTTATATTATTATATGATAAATGTTATACTATGAGTTTATCTATTGTAATTAATAATATAAGAGGTGAGTAAGTTAAGCACTTAGAAGAATGACATCTCATAACATCTTTTACATAGATTTCAAACTATAAAATATCTTTGAAGAAATTAAATTAATATTTAAATTTAAATAAAATAGCTTTGAGGTACCTATCTATAAAAAAATTAAAACATAAATAACATAAAAAACTAAAACTATAAAATAACTATTTTTTAAGTATATATAAAAATTGAAATAGTTTTGAAGTAAAGATAAATAAAATTTTCTCTTTAAATGAAAACAAAGTAAAAAATATAAATAGAATAACTTTAAACTCAATACATTTTAGATATATTTATTTAATATATATATTATTTATCTATACATTAATACATATAAGTACAACATTATTGCAAAAGTTTACAAAACCTAAATGAAAATAAATTATTAAAAAAAATGCTTAATATTTTAATAGAACATGTAAATCCATGATATAGCACATAAATTATAATGAATAATTAGTGACAATTAATAAAAATAAAAATTATAAGTTATTTCAATTTTGTCACTAGTGCCAAAACCTTCATACCTTTACTAAGTGTAGGGCCTATCACATGCATATCAACTAATTTTCTCAAGAGGGTTTGACATAAAGGAATGCCTAGACAACCTTGACCCATCATTTTGTTGGTATAACTTTTTGTATAAACATATAAAAAATGAGCCCATATTCATGAAATATTTATCCTCTTCAAATGGTCCATTTGAAAACACTATTGATAGGTCCATATTTTACTACTCAACTAGCTCATGTATAAGAGCCTTTTCATTCCAATATTTGAACATTTTTGTAAGACATCCACAATATTATAATAATATCACATAGGACAAGGAGATGAAAAAAACCATGAATTGTGCAAATATTGATCATGTATTAACCTCAAATGTAAGAAATGACATAGTTTATGTTATTTCAATAATAACATTCCTCAATTTGGTTTAAATAAGACAAAATATTTTCTCCTAGAGTATTCATTTAATAAAATTATATAAAAATTTATTGTCATATGATAAAAGAGCACACAAATGAGTAGCAAGGAAGCCTATTCCATGGATAAGCCATCAAATCTTTGATGGCACATGTCAATTTAGGGATGAAATGCCAAAAAATAATGGTCCTACCATATTAAAAACATCATTAATGATAGTCCAAATGGATAGGAAGAGTGGAATGGAGATCACCACATAGTAGAAGATTGAAAAATTATTAGGTAAGATCATGATCAATTATTGTTCAACACTTAGGTATATTAGAGCTCAAGAATCCTATATGATTTGCATAGATCATTAATAAAAAGGATCTGATGACTAGTGAAAGAGAGTTCACCACATAGTAGGAGATTTTAAAATTATTATTTGAGATCATGACCAATGGTTGGTGCAACACATAGGGACATTTGATCTCACATAATGAACTATGATTTACATAGAACATCAATAAAAATAATCTAATGACTATTGTAAGAATAGATTAGCAATTGACATGCTTAAAAGGTGGAGTAGTGTCATTATCCATTAGAAGATGAGTTAGCAAGAGGGAAGACTAAATTATTTACTTGCATGCACATGTATAAGGAAAAAATAAAAAGGAGCATCATTAGTGGAAGCATGCTGGAATATATCCTAGGGACAATATGACATGACCAAATTATTGGCACTTAAATCTTGGGTATAACTCATATCTCATAAGTTCTACCATGTTACATAAACTATAGGATAAAAATTGATATCAATGATCAATGCAATCCCAATATGATGTTGTTATTTGGTATTAAAGAATTCTATGATTGGCTCCAATATAGCAAATGTAATATGAGGTTGGCCTAGGGAACTTAGTGTTTATTTGAGTGTATAGGAAACATGTGGGTGGAGAAATATTAATGGTCAATGAGATAATGATAAGACCTAATGAGCTCACACTTAAGCATATATTGAGAAGTGCATGATCATTATTTTATACTATGAAACCAAGAGTTGACATGATCAAACTTCTTGCACAATATGAAAGGGGAGGCTTGCATTATGTTATAAGAGGATTTTGTGGCCCATTTGATGAGATTTCATCTAGAAATACATAGGGGCATGATGAGATTGTAAACACCATAAATATGCAAACTGTTTAAACTTCATCACATTCTTGGATAATGTTAGTCTAAAACAAGCAAACAAAGTAGTGTTCCTATGAAATAGTCAATCATATTAAAATATGCAAATAAGATAAAAAGAATCAAAATGACTAAATAAAGCATATGAAAACATGAATCAAACTTTATCTCATAGCGGATTGGTGCTTCTATGGAAAGAAGCCCTTTCCCAATCCTTGATAAGCTCCTGATATGTTGATGATACAAGATGATGTGTATAACAAAGATACTAAGATTATGGAGATGATGATCAAGATGAAATGCTAACTTGGATGAGTTGTGGAGTCAAGATGAGAAACTTGTGGAGGATTAAAGCAATAGAGGAGGCCTTTATTTATAACCAAGAAGGATAGAATAATTCCAAACATGGAGGATGTGGGACTAAAGATCCACCAATGACAAGATGCCACTTGTCAACATGTGAGAGGTTGAGGAATGAACACATTTTGGTCAATGTGCCAAAGAGGGGGAGATTTGAAATTTGAATTTGATGAGAAGATGAGTTAAATGTTTAGTTTGACCTTTGCAAGAGACATGTAAGAGACATGTAAGAGCTCTTAAATGCTTTGTTGGATGTACATGTCAATTTGGGGGGAGATTTCATACTTGGAGAATATTCCTCAAAGATACCATGTTGAGTGAAAATGGAGAATTTAATAAAACAATAAATTGATTTCTTTGTGCAAGTGAGAAAAGCTAGAGGATGTGATGGGTGATTAGGATTAGATTAATCATGATTTGATTAATTTAATGAGGGATTAGGTGATTTTGACTTTTGACTTAGATTTATGGATTAAAATAAATCAAAAAGAGATGAAAAGTGATTTAGACTTAATTAAATAAAGATTTTTATTTATTTAAGATGGTGATAGCTTTAAATCAAATAAAGATAGATTTATTTAATTTAAATGAGATGACTTAGGATTAAATAAGATGGTTTATTTAATCAAATGAGGTAATGAAATGATTTAATCAAATAAAGTGAATGAAATGTTAGATTTAATTAAATAAAGGTTATTCAATTAAAATGGTGAATTGAAATGCATGCATATTTTATGTGTCTATAGAGATCAATAAGAGAAATCAATGCCATGAATGAAAAATTAAGATATAGACAAAATAGATGCAAAATAATGTTTAATTATGTTAGTCTATTAGGACCAGTGGATATTAAGCACCTTGAATAGGGGGAGAAAGGTTGTGCTAATCCCAAGGAAATAAATATAAAATCAATACAAACAGAATAGGTGTTCAAGTAGAGCTAAAAAAAAAACTTGAGAAGAAAATCTTGTTTAGAGCCAACATGTAATCTATTGGATTAATTATCAATGAGGCCATGAACAATTGTAAAGGACTATAGGGTTGTCAAGGAGTAATAAGAAAGGTCAAACGAGCACGAGGCTTAGAAAAGGGGTCCCAAATTTAGAAGAAATTGAAGCATGTTGAGAAAAACTCCTCAATAAAATAATAATTTGTTGTTGCATATGATGTTGAAATTGAGTATATTGAACTCATCAATCATGTCTCTATTACCAACAATGCAATTCTCATATCCATAATAGAGTAAGGATTAAAATGCAAAAAAGACATGACAGTATATGAAAAATAAAATCTACTTTTCAGTTCACATGCAACATCTCATAAATGTACTGCATAACTAACCACCATTTTCTCTTAAAAAAGAATCCAACTATCACAACCAACATTCTAAAAACTATTTCCCTAAAAATTAGAAAATACAAGACAATCTTTAAAAATATTATTCATGTTAAACAATACAAAAAGAAGACTAATACTAAATTATTCAGCATATATGCTTTTAAAAAGAAAGACAAAAAATTCTAAATATACTATCAAATATACCTCATTAATTAAAAAGAGCTTTCCTACATATGTTCTTCTGTTAGAAAAGATTGAGGAATCTTCTTAGAGAGGCGTGCCTAAAGATATGAAAACAATTATAATGCATACATATACAGATCAGCTAGATGTAGTTCATATAAATAAAAATTGAACATGGATTTTTATTATAATAATAACAATAACATTTCACTAACACCTCTAAGTTTCTATTAAAATATTATATAAATTAATATTCTTACTTTCCGGATATCTGATATGTCATTTGGTAGAACAGAATATTATTTCAATCCTTCCAACTATTCTCTATCGTCAATGCCCACGCACTGATGGCTGTTATTGCTACTTATCTGGCTGTCAACTGTGTGATGGAAGCATCATTGGCAGATGGAGCAGATGATGATAGAGATGTTGAATTTGTAATTCTAGATGCATGCGATGGATCTCCTCCTCCTGCTCCTCCTCCTTTTTCATGTGTCACATTTACAAAGGAGGGCTTTGTAGGATTTGGCAAGTTGGTGAAAGAACTGTTTGAAAGCATGGAATACACAGTTGACATGGGTGGACGAAGTGATGAATCTGCCTGTGTGCAGAGCAGACCCACCTGAATGCATCTTATGCATTGCTCCTCAGGGCACCTCTCTATTATCTCTCTATCAATCACATCTGAACTATTTCCTCTGCTGTAACATCTCGATGTCTGCATAGTCACAACGTAAACATTATAGCCTTAGAAAAAACTAGGTTTAATTTTATGTCTGGTGTGAAATCTTACCAACGTTAAAAGATTTTGAAATTCTGTGGGTAGTTTAAAATCGTCGTTCTTTCTCCCGCTCACAACTTCCAGAAGTACAACACCGAAGCTATATACATCAGCTTTAATAGATAGTTGCCCGCGCATAACATATTCTGGTGCCATATAGCCGCTGTATTGTGCGAATCAAGACACTTAAATTAAAATTATCTAGGAATATGGATTCAATTTTTAAAAAGTAATTTTTTTCCTCCATAGAAATCTTACTATGTTCCTGCAACTCAAGTGTTAACATGAGTCTGATTTTCTGGAAACAATTTTGCTAACCCAAAGTCTGCTATCTTGGGATTCATTTTTTCACCTAGCAAAATATTACTTGCTTTGATGTCCCGATGAATGATTCGCAATTGAGAATCTTCGTGCAAGTATAGAAGTCCACGGGCTACTCCAGTTATGAGGTTTAAACGCCTCTGCCAGTCCAGCTCTTTGCTCCGTTGCGGATCTGTATATCAAGCCTTAAAATGTTTGTCACAAGGAACCAGTAGACCAGTTTAAACAGCTAACAGCACACTTATTTATATGTTGGGGATTGCATGTTTTTTATACATTCTTCAAAATTTAATGCATTGTTATTATCTAATTGCAAACGTATGGTGGATAGTTAACCAACACGATCGATAAAACACTGTTAAAACATTTGTCATCTAAAGATTTTGACTACTCACTAAAGAGTATCTTGTCAAGGCTATTGTTGGCTAAGTATTCGTAAACAAGCAACATTTCTGATCCCTCTGCGCAACATCCAACCAGATTAACGAGATTTCGATGCTGAATTTTGGCAACCAGCTTAACCTCGTTTAAAAATTCTCTTTCGCCTTGCGAAGATTTTGCGGACAGCTTCTTCACTGCTACTTCTCTTCCATCTGGCATAGTTCCCTGAGACACAAATGAAAGAAGTATGCAATGAAAGCCTATTTATATTCTAAAGTTGGACTATTTAACTATGTGAGTTGGAATAGTTGAAAGTTTATGCATAATATAATCAATGTTACTCTACCTTGTATACAGGGCCAAATCCTCCCTCTCCCAGCTTGTTCTCCTCATGAAAATTTCTGGTTGCATCTACTAGTGTTACCATATTAATTTGAAAATCTTGACTGATTAAGGCATCTTTTTCCATGCGCTCATTTCCTATATAGTAAAATCCACATCTATATGAGAAATCAGATGAGTTATATTTTCCATAGTCAAGTGATGACTTGAACATAGGACCTCCCACATGTATGCCAAGGTGCTCCACCGATTAGATATCAATCTTTTTCATTTCAAGACAAGTCTTTCGGTAAATTCATTATTGCAATTCAAGTGCAATTTCTCCACATTTTAATTCAAATAACATTTTAATAACCAAATTTACTATCATTTTTCATGACTGAAACTTAAAACCTGTCATCTATATAACCTAGAACGTTCTTGTACGCTAATTTCCTCAACTAATGGCCTGTCTTACACTTTTTAAGCCTTCTAGCAACCGTACTATCCCTTCACCCCAATCAGTCATATTGCGGCCTGGAAAGCTAATCTCGAATTTTGATATTTAGTAAAAGGGGAAACGGGTAGAGCATCGTTTGTTAATTTTGTTTTGACACCTGATCCTCAAGCTTATGCAATTAAAAGAGACAACCCATTCTCAAACACGCATACAAAAAAGTATTGCAGAGAATAATGTAAAATTACCTTGGCTTGTACCCTTCCCAGAGATTAGGAACTTGAATTTTCTTCTTGCTGCAAACAGCCCTCCTAATAAAAGGATGATTATTAAGCCGCCAAGAGAGCCCGGAATGATTGGGATTTTCTTTGAAGACTTCTCTGCATGGCTCATCAATTTTCAATGTCATGGGAATGAAATATAACCCAATATCACAAACATAAATAGAATTCCAAATTATAGGAAGAAAACCAAATTCAGCTGCTATGCAATCCTACTGGATGTTGAGGGCTTACTTGACGGTGATGGATTTTTCCGATCTGGTGGCAGAGTGAAGAAAGGGTAAGTATCATAACGAGCAGTACAACTTCCAGAATAAACCACACCTCCGAGATTATGTGCCCCATTAGTCACCTCGATGAGTTCACGGTTTGCGTTATCTAAACAAGCTGCACAACCCTCAACAGAAACGTCTCTCCAGCACTGAACAAGACCATAAATCTTGGTAGAGGAAGAATAATCTACAGCTGAATCGGAAGAATACAGATTAGATGATTCAGTCACTTTAACCAACAAATTTGACAAAAGATCCTTAACTGTGGAGCCAAAAGCTTCAGGATCTGTGGCGTTGAGGAGATTGCTTTGGACTAGATAGGAGGTTGTGTCCAGATCTCCAATAAAGTTGTTGTGCTCAAAGCGCAAGTAGCACTTGTCAAGCCAAACTCTACCGCCTAGAGAATTCCCACAGTGTTGTCGAATTGTTGTGTTTGCTTCCATTGAACAAGCGTGGCATTCTTCCTCTGTTGTGTCTCCTCTGCATTGGAGAAGCCCAAAAATCTGGTCCGGTCCTTGGCCTTCCAGTGAAGTGTTGAACCCCCCTGAGGAGTATGTGTGTTGGACAACATAATTAACCACCACATTGATATTTCTCTCCACTTCACTACCGTTTGTGTAACGGTCGCCGTTGCAAACGCTTTTTGCTGCCTTGCAAGGGCGTAGGTGGGGATTAGTGAAGAAAATTGTGATGCAGAAAAAGAGGAAAGAAAATTCTGGAAAAGAAGTTGTGGGTCTCCTGATGTTCATGTTTCTGCAGGAGAGATAAGATTTTGGCACACCTTCTCGAGATTCGATGGACTGCAGCGCCTGCTTAGGCAAAATTGAGTCGGACTTCCGCAGAAAAGGTTCTCCCTTTATATATTTTCAATGCACTCTAACATAACCGCTGGGATTCGATCCCTGGCCCTGCGGCTATTGGTGATCAGGAGAAAATCTGAAACTGTCCAAACATAGTAAAGGAAGATGGCAGTATTTCGATGGAACACATATTTGTTCTCATTTTGTTTAACTTGCACTCCATGTACTACCAGACTTCTTCAATAGCCTTAATTCTGTAACCTACTTCTCAATAGCCATTACACAGACTCTTTCAGCTCTGTATAGGTTCCTTGCTCTCTGTTACAAAGCTTCAGAGAGAAATGAAAAAACAAGGGTACAATAATGTCCATTAATGGCCTCGCTTAGCACCTTCAACAAACTCTACAGATAACATTTAGAATTGGTCCAATAAAAAGAGAGAGGTGAATAAAATATGCATCAAAGGAAGTGAGATATGGAAAAGATAAAAGACAAAAGAAAACGATGTTACGTTTTTATGCTTAAAAATAATTATATTTTCGCCGAAGACGTTTGTTAAATCGAAGGCGCAGTTAAATCAAGAAGGAATGCAAGAAGACTAAACTGATCTTGGTCTTTTGTTTTCGTTGCTGCCAAAATTATCTTTACCGTGGAATCTCGCCGTGTTTTGCAGGAAGTGTCCTAAAAATGAATGGCCGTAGAGATATTCTGAGCGTATTCGTCAAAAGGTATAGATATTTGAGGCGAACCAATACAATTTAAGATATAAAGTGACGTAAATAAAACAAATAACTGTAATAATATTTTTATCTGGTAAAGGTATAAAGTGGAGCCGCAAGAATAGATAGGTTTTAAATGGCTGTAAACTACAGTAATACCAATGAATAAGATCCACCCTTTAGCTTATTTAATTCGGTCACATTATTTTACATATTTATTTAGACATTTCGTATTATATATTTATTATTTAATTATATATTTATTTTATATATAATCTATATTATAATTATATTTATTATTATATATTATATAATATATATTATTTAATTTAATCTTATATATTAAATTATAATATTATTTAAAATTAATTTATATAAAGTTAGAAGAATTGATTAGAGAGTGGGTTAGTCACATAAAAATTATTATAATTATAATATGAATTTAATATGTAAAATCGATACATAATTAAATTATATATTTATACTAAATGTAATATAATATATAAATGTATAATTTGATCACAAATATTTATTAATATATTAAAATTAATTAAAATATTCTAGTAGATAATACCTGATATTAATTGATAATAATTATATATATATTATAAGGTCCTTTTTTGAGTTTAGTTGGTTTAAGCTTAATTTTGATGCTTTAGTCAAATGTAATCCGAGTCGGTCGTGTGGGGGTAGGGTCATTAGAGATCATAATGGGAAAATGGTTTTGGCTTATGCGGTGAATCTTGGTGTTCACTCCTCCAACTTTGCGGAGGTGGTAGCAGCGCACTATGGTATTCAGATTGTCACGAATGCTGGCTTTTCCAACCTGGCCATTGAAGGTGACTCCAAAAACACCATTCTTATGTTCACTGGGATGGGTAAACCTTGTTGGTTCCTCTGTGACCCCATCCAATCAACACACAATCTCATGATTTGTCTTATGAATAGTAGATATACTCACATGTATAGAAATGAAAACAAAGTGGTAGATACACTTACTAACCTTAGCACTTTTACTCCAAATTTGGTTATCTGGGATAATATCTATCATATCTCCGAGCATGTGCATAACTTAATGTATAATGATGTCAAAGTACTACAGTAATGAGATTGAGTTAGATTCCTTGTTAGCTCCTTTCATCATCTTCCACAGATTGCAATTATGGAAAACCACACTCTCTGAGCAATCTTTTCATAAGACTTTATATTCCTATCTTAGACATGCTTCTTGATGTTTCTACAGAACTCCATCTTTCGCTTTGTTGTTTGAAAAAAAATTCATGGGGGGTGAGTTGGTCCAGGATGAAACTGCCTCCTGCGAGGTGTGGAAGAATGATAGGGATGTT
The DNA here is from genome assembly GCA_007258455.2 of Sequoia sempervirens. Lineage (NCBI taxonomy): Eukaryota > Viridiplantae > Streptophyta > Pinopsida > Cupressales > Cupressaceae > Sequoia > Sequoia sempervirens. Next base: position 121,473,785 of record VDFB02105785.1, read on the forward strand.
TAGGCTATTCTCCAATGAGGTAAAATGGCTTCATATGTGGAGGGAATGAAGGGGTATGACCCCAATTTGTTAATTGAGTTTTTCAATTCATGGAATGCAGGCACTATCACCATTAGCAGGTGCTCCTTCCTTGTGAATGTTGAGTTGATTGCATAGGTCACGAGGCTTTCCCTAGACGGTGCTTGCATCCCTCAAAATTCTAAGGCGCACTACCACAAAGACATGGAGAGGTTCTTGAAGGAGGGTGAAAAAGTTAACATGTTGCAAAATGGTTTCAACAGAGCCAACCTGCTCGAGGTGTGGAGCAACATTGTGGAGGTGCTTATGAGTTATGTCACGTTGGAGGGCCACTTTCATCATTTTCATGCCCATATCTTTCCCATGTTAAACCATTTCCATTATAATGTCAAGATGAAATTCACCTTTTCAGTCATTTCTTCCCTTCAACAGTCCATCAAGACTATTTAGGATGAAAGTAAAAACCTCCCCATTCACCAGGGGTTAATTTTCCAATTTTTCCATCACCAAGGCACTCTTCCCCCCTCCTCAGCCTCTGTCAAAAGGAAAACTCTTGTCATTTGTAATCCTCCCAACCCCTTTGAGGCCCCCTTTTCCACTTGTGCCCTAGAGGAAACCTCGCCCACCACTCACAAAATCACTAGGGAACGAAGTAAAACCCCTGCTACTGAGGAAACCACCCCTGAACCCAAAAAGTGTGTTCTTTCCTTGATCCCACCTCCATTTCTACCTTTGTCTCTGATAATTCGACTAAATTGGATGATGAGTCCTAGAAATCTACCCCTAGTAACTCTCCCACACACTCCTTTGTTGATGATGATGTGTTTTATGTTTCCAAATCCCCCTACTAATAACTCTCCTAGCCCTCAAAAATCCCCTAAACTTTATATCAATCTGGAAGGGACCTTTGTGCCTTCTATGCCCCCGTACGACACAAGGGTGAGTGCAAGATCATGGGGATCCAAAAAGTGGCGATATGAAAAATAAGTGGTTGATGAAATTTTTGTCTAAATTTCATAGAATGAAAAGGGTTTATTTAAAAAAATATTAATGTTTTTTCCAATATAAGATATTCTATATTTGGAATTAAATAGATAATTATTATTTATTTTCGACATGCATTTTGACTAAAGTCCTGATTGATAAGCTAATTGAAAAACATCTACAATTCTTAAACAATTTAACATTTTTTGAATCTGAAAGGTGCAACACATTCTATGCTTCCCATACTATAGGATAAAAAAAATAAAAAATAAAAAATCATAAATTTTTGACCAAGTTATGGTGGTAAAACAAATAGTTTTAATATTTCTAAAAAATTTTAATTAAAAAATCATAACTAATTATTTACTTACAAAAAAGATGTGACACATCTAGGTATATGTCCTCTACTTATATTTAAAGTTTCAAAAAATATTTTATTTTTTTCTTGTACTTAGGTTGGTCAGACATATACCTACTTTTTATTTTTTCCTTGAAATTTAGTACTACTAGATTGAAATTTCAAATTTTCACCAAATAGATTTACTTTTTTTTTTTCCCAAACAGGACTAATATCTTAGAAACTAAATTCAATTTTCTACAAAAACATTTCTTACATATTTTTCAAATTATGTTAATAAATTATTCAAAATTTTATGTCATGTTGTCTAACTCTATTTTTTTAAATTTTTATTGCTACTAAGGGCCTAGTTTGGACCCCATGATCCTACATGGTCATCCCACAATAATGGGTTACACTTGTTGGCCAAACATGACATTGAAATCAACATTTTGAGCAAAAAATTCACTTTCTGACACATATAGTAGGTGGGTATGTGCAGGATCATCATGGAAAAAATAGGCTCTTAAGTGGCAAAAAATTCAAAAAAATTAGAGTTAGGTAACTTGACATAAAAATTTGAATAAGTTATCTATATTATTTCAAAAATATATAAGAATAGAATATATAGAAAATTGAATGTAGTATCTAAACTACCAGGTTTAAAAAAAAAAAATTCTTTTTGGTGAAAATTTGAAATTACAATGCATTAGTACTTAAATTTCGGGGAAAAAAAGAAGTAGGTGTATGTCTGACCACCCTAACCACAATAAAATGTTAATTTTTTTATAAGATTTTAGATATAAGTAGAGGACTCATGTCCCAATGTGATGCATTTTTTTTTTTGTAATTTTTTTCCAAGGAAATAATTAATTATGAATTTTTATTAAATTTTTATAAAATATAAAAACTCATATGTCGACCACCTTAACTTGGTCAAAACTTCATGAAATTCATTTTTTTCCTTTTTTTTAATCCTATAGTATGCGAAGCATAGAATGTGACACATGTTTTGGATTCAAAAATTGTGATACCATTTGAAAGCTATAGATGTTTTTCAATAAACCTATCAATTAGGACTTTAGTTGTAATTCAAATAGAAAATGAATAATAATTACTTATTAAATTCAAAGTAAAGAATAATTTATATTGGTGGAAAGCTAAGAATCTCCTTTAAAAACCCTTTTCATTTCAACAATTTTGGGTAAAAAAAAGTCATTAGCTACATACCCATCATATTGCCACTTTTTGGCCCATCATGATCTTGCACATACCTAGGTAAACTATTAGGAATTGTAATTTCTTTTGCATCTCCTTTAATAACTAGTTTTTAATAGTAAACAACATTTTTAAAAAGTGATCTGTACTTTCAATCACAACCTTTTTTTTTCAAAGGATAAAATTCTGATTCATTCGAATTTAGGTTGACAACATGGATATTGAAGTGATTGCATTTTGTTTCATAATGTTTTGTTGAATATTTTTATTTTAATTAAGTTTTGAAGTAAAACCAATTACAATTTAGACATAGGTGCACTTCCAATTCAAATTTTTTGTTTGACCAAGGACATAAATACCTAGTGTGTACATAATTTTCAAAAAAATCTCAAATTTACTATTTTTTCACAATGATTTTTCAACAAACATGATATTCGATGAAAAACCTTCATTCAGTAAAACTAAAACATAAAATAATATATATATATATATATATATATATTAATATTATAGTTGTTGATGTAGTGTAGAAAAATGTATCCCTCTACATTTTCACACTTGTTTGGGCCCTTGTGAACTAAATGGACTTAATTGTGCCTTATTTAGGGTGTTGTAAAGTGTTGTATTACACTTTCACACTAATCATGATGGTTTTTATTAATTAATTGGGCTTCTTTATGCTTAAATTGGCCTAATTTTGCATCCACAAGCCTTAATTAATGCATATTTTCAAGGATAATCCTGATACATATGTAATGACCAATCAAAAATTAATGTCTTTGGACTATATGGCCCAGATTTAGTGATTTGGGACTCATACACCACCTTGGGAATATGAGTCCCACCTAAGTTTTGCGGCCCCAATCTGACTTTCACATTAATCTAAGAATTTCTTGAAAAATGTGTCCCATAACCTAGCCTAATGGGACTCATACGCCACTTCTAGTGTATGAGTCCCATATGGCTTAAACCTAAATTAAATTTAAATTCTTGGCAAGATTTTATTCTCCTAGATCTGATGTCGGGTTGTAGTGTTGTAAATTCGAAGAATTTAATATAAACAAGTGTAAATACAAGGTTAATTCACACATTTTCACCTAAGAATTTCATGAGAGCATTCCCTATAGCATGTTTGAGTTCATGAGAGCATTCAAGAGTCTACAAGAGCATTCAAGAGCATTCAAGAGCTCATTATCAAGTGTTTTGGAGCATTATTCAAGTATCAAACATCATGTGAAAGTCATCATGCATCATGCATATTTTTGAGCTAACAATTGTGATGTAAGGTTTCATGATTCAAGCAAGAAATCAATTCAAGATCTACAAAATTCAAGCAAGAGTCAAGATACACATCCATTGGAGCCATCTCATACATGTTTGCAACATCTTATTCTAGGGTTTGGTGAGTTGCAACATTGCTTATTTATTCATTCACCATTCTCCCTTCCTATTTTCATTTCATTTCAAGGCTTGACTACCAAAACAGGGTTTGACCAAGGAAAACCCCTTTCTACTAACATAACTACATTTTTCCCTCTCTTTAGTGTGTGATTTGTAGATCTAGGTTGAAGATCCCCTAAGGAGCAAGTTTGGAGAAATTTTTTCAAGTGTACAAAGCTGTTAAAATTGCCACCTTGTTTACAAGACCATAAAAGGACACCTACAGAGCAGAATTTAGCAATTCAGATCCGAAAATTAGGTTACGAAGATAGAGGTAAGGTTGAAGAGAAGATTTAGACTTTGAATTTCTAAAAAATTTGAGAAGGACTGATATGCCACTTCTAGCATATGAGTCCTAGTCTAGGGATTTTTCCAGGTTTTAGGTGTTTCAGACTTATCTCTGCTAGATTTATGTTCCTTCCCATAAACCCTAATCTAGGACTAATTTTCCTAGCCTAGAATATGAGTTGCAGTGTGTAGTAAATCTAGTATTTATAGCATTTCAGGTCTTCATTCAAGATTCTATATGTTTCTAGGTTCTCCTATGTACTTTTCTAGTTTACTATTCTATTTTGCATTCATTTCTAAGTCATTTATTGTAGTCTTGCATATCATTAAGTTTCATAATTAGGTTTTGCATGTTACTTGTCTTTCCAAGCTTTAGCTTGGTGGTGAACCCCTTTTTAATCCTTTATCACACCCTAAGACAACCTTTAGCATATCTCTTCCCTTCATTCCACCTTGGGATTGAGATCTCTAGGGTTTCCTTAAGTGAGACTAAGTGAAATATGTCTAGGTCCCTACCCTTGTGCTCCATCTCCCAAAATATTTAGAGACCCCTACTTCTTAGGTTTCATTTTTGTGAACCTACATTTAGAACACATTATTTCTGATTTGGAGTGCATCATAGTCCTCGATCTAGCTTACATTAACTTTTTAGTAGGTTTTACATTAGTTAATTTGCATCTAGGGTTTTAAAATCTTGTATTAGTGAAAGTGCATATAAAATCTGCATTTTCACTTAGCTTAGACATCATACAAACTAGAAAACATAACATTCACACAAAATTTTCCAAAAAGGGTGCAAAAACCCTATTTTGGGACTCATATGCCCCTCTGGGAGATTTAGTCCTAGTACAGCTGGTTTTTCCTAATTTTTGTGTATTCTATGGTGATTGTTATTTAGCATAATTTAAATCCTTGAAAAAACTTGATTAGGAGTCATACACCCCTCTGGGTGATTTAGTCCTTTTTCAAGTTTCAAACTACATTTTCCAACATTGAAAACTCTATTTTTTTGTTTTGTTTTGCTTCTATTAGTTATCTATTTCAATTTGCTGAATTTATGTTACATTCATTTCATTGCATCTAGCTTAAAATTTCATCGAAATTAGAGAATAACATTTACCTTGTCTTCATTGCATTCATAGATTACCCCTTGCATGAGATTTTCAACTTGGTGTCGTATTGCTAATACTATAGTGAGACAAAGTTCAAGACTCATGTGATCCCACAATAGCACAATCATCATGGATCTTGGGTTATCTAGCTCTTTCACTACTACTGTTGAGACTAGTTCACTAGGTATGGACCATACCTTTGATAACTATTTACCTTCAATTAGTGTGGAAAATGTTGAAACAATGGTTGCTAGTATTCCACAAGAAAACATAATCCAAATTCATGAAGACTTAGGAAACCAACAAAATCAAATAAGTACCAAAATAATTTCAACCACCACTATCCCTATCATAGATAACATACATCACATGATTGAAAGTAAAGATGAAGTTGACATTGTGCATAACATAGTTTAGATTTTTGGGAACCGTCTTTACCACAACCACTATTTGTGCTTTACCTTCGAACAATGTCCAAAGCCAAGGATGAATTCAAATTCCTCCTCCCACAACCATTACCTCTATTCCTATCTACATTAATCCTCAAGTTACAACAACAATGTAACCTACTAGTAATATCATTCCTAACTTGGGTATTTTTGCTAGTATTTATCTCCTACCACTTTACCTCCCATAAGCATTCCATTCACTTGTCCCTCAAACAAATATACACCCCCACCATACTAACCTCCATCACAAAATGCAAACAATGATGCCATCATAAACCAACTTTTTCAAACCGTTTCATCGCTTCAAAAGAAAATTTCCACCATAAACCAAAATCAAAATGGTCAACCTACATACTATGTAAAAACCAACCCTTTATCCTTGGAGATATTGAGAATGTTGATGCCACAAGGTATAGAGGTGCCTAGATTTGAGAAATATGGGGGGAAAGGAGATCCTTCTAACCATGTTTCTGCTTATACCGCCTTATGTAGTGATTTTATTCTTGAGGATAAGCTCTTGGCTAAGCTTTTCCCTAGATCCTTGAAGGATACTTCCTTAGAATGGTTATCCTCATTACCGAGAAACTCAATTCATTGATTTAAAGAAATTTTTGAAGCCTTTATAAACCATTTAGAAGTACATATGACTCGCAAGATGACCTTAGCTAATTTGATGAGATGCAAGAAAAAAGGTGATGAAAAGATTATTGACTTTATTTCACACTACCAATCACTTTATTCCCAAATCAATGTAAAGATTCCTGACCCTTATTTTTAAAAGATGTTCATTGAGAACTTGCAAACTAAGATACAGGATAATCTTACCATGATGAAGTTTCCCTCCTTCGTACACTTCTTTATTTCCCTTCGCGATTATCAAAAATCAGTTAGTAGTTGTGACACAAAATCCACGTCTAGCAGTCCTGAGAAGTCTAAATCTACAAACCAAAACAATTATCAACCTTTTAGAAAATACAATAAAGGATTTCTTCAACTAAATCCCCAACAAAAAAATCAACATATTGATACCCAAGTGGTCACTATAAGGAAGAAAAATCCTTTCGCATTTGGGGATCCAGCTAGGCAATTCACTCCATTTCCCGATACCCTCCATAACATAATGTCACAACTCTTAAAATAGAAAATGATCACCTTGCCTCCCATTAAAACTCCCCATCCTAATAAGCTTTTACCTTTGAATTTTAGATTGAATGCTTACTGCCATTATCACCAAAAAAATGGACACAACACAAAACATTGTAAGCATCTTAAACATCTTGTGCAAGGCCTCATTGATTCCATTCATCTTTCAATTTGAGGTGTTAATGATCAACAAAATAAGTCTATTTCTGCTCCTAACCAATACTTGCAAATCTTTACCATTTGTATGCCAAAAAATAACATTTTATTTGTCAAAGCTAGAGTGAGACTTCAAATAATGATGTGATGAATGTTGACACGGATGATGACAACATGGATACTATTGAACAAGATCCTATGGATATGGATAATATGAAAAAGGGTTTAATTGTGTTGATCGAAACTCAACCTCATAAGGGTTGAACTAGAAAGCCTCTTGACATTGCTTTCTCATCTAAGGACATTATTTGAAATGTACTTGATGGTTCTCTTTACATAGCCAGTTGGATCAATGATAAGTCTACTAATGGGATATTAATTGATCTAATCTATGGAGAGAATGTGGTCACTAAAGAATTCTTACTAGTGCATGAACTCTATCAAGAAACATATGATAAATCAAAAGCATGGATAAAGACACATAATGGTTTCTCTTTCCCTACAATGGGATCGATCACCCTTCTCTTACAAATAGGACTTAAAAAATTAGATGTCTCATTCTCCATCATCTTGACATTAGACCAATTCTATGTGAATCTTGGTTACCCATGGCTATGCTCCATGGATTCTTTCTCATTGATTATGGATAAATGCTTAAAGTTTCCCTTTGACAATGAAATTTTCACTATGCACCATAGTGGCTTTAATCCTTTGTCTTCCCAAGGGAATGTTTCATTAGATTTCTTTTATCCTGAGCCTATGGAACCTATTAAACCTCTAGAAGACTTCCTTTTCAAATCCTATCAAAAGTTTAAGGTGAAATGCATAGCAAAACTACCCCTCACAAACATTTGTCGGCCTATGATTGAGCCTACCATCCTTGATGAAACTATGATTGAACCAAAAGACATTCCAATAACCAAAACCAAGCTAGGCCAATTCCTTTTCCTATCTTCTATAAAATACCACTTGAGATAACGAAAGTAATCCCATCATGCCTCCTAAAGTAAAACAAGTTTAGAAAGCTAAAGAGAAAGTGGTTGAACAACCTAAAAAATGGTTCTTTTTATTCATCCCCTTAGGGAGGAAAAGAAACCTATGGTTGATAAAACAACTCCTACACAAATATAGCTTGATGATCGAACTAAAGAAAATAGAAATGCTAGAGAGCGTAGGCATAGATGTCATTCCCTTGCTCAAAGGTTAAATGAAGAAAACAACTTGACTAAAGCAATACACGATGAGTTTCCCCCTTCACCAAATCAAAAAGATCATATACCGCAACCACAACAAGAGCTAAATCCCTCTTTATATATCATCATTCAACCTCCTATTGTAATTAACTTGGATGAAAATGACGAGGTTGCTAAAATTTAAAAGAAAATGCATAATGAATTGAATATATTATTTTCCTCTTCTATGAACTTATATGATAATTCTCTTAGGAAGAATTTTGAACTTGGTGATGAACCTAGTATTACACTTGCTATTGTCCCTTTGTCTAGTCTTTTTACCTTATGTATATGATGAACATGACTGGACTGTAGACAACTTGCTAATAGGTTGAATCACATGTTCCGTACTAGTTTTTCTTCTTTTTCATTATTTTCATTTTCATGTTATGTGTGTGATTGCATGTGCGTAATGTGATCCCCCTTGCTGTTTTGTTGGATGCATCTCTGTCTTTGTGAAATTCCTCTATTTGTACCTACATTCTTCTCTATGTCGTGAATCTTTTACCTTTTCCTTTATCTTTTCATTTGTCTTATGTTTTCCTATTGGGAATGATGTAAGGCATTGAGACATTCATGTCTCTTCCATGTTGAACCTGTAGGATTTGAGAAATACAAATCCACAAAACCCAAATAAACCTGCATGCAAGAAACCTGTCACAGAGAAAGAGAGAGAACGAAGAACAAGGGTTTTGGCTCTGACAAGGTGCAAGATCTATTATCAGAGAAAAAAATGAATCAAGAAAAATACAATACAAGAGATCAATCCTTATAAAGGAGATCAACACCGAAAGGAAAACCTAACCCTAAGGTGAGAGCATTTAATAATTAAATATTAATTATTAAATGACTAATATATGCATAAAGTGAAATCTTAAGAGGAGAGTAAAGTTAATTAATTACTTTACTCTAACACCCCCCCTTAAGATGAGCTACAATGCAGCTACAAACAAGGCAGAAGAAAGCAAAGGAACTACAATGCAATAGAGGGTCCCAGCAACATGGCCTAATCAGGTACCCGAATACAAGAAAATCTCTATAAAGCGGAGTAAAGGAGAAAACCCAGTGGGAAAAAACTCCTCTCCAAAAAGAGATAAAGAAACATGCTGAAAAGAAAACATGAAGGAAGGAAGGCCTCACTGAGACCCCCCAAGGAAAACTTCCTTCACCCCAAGCATGGAGCGCAACTGAAGATAGCGCGGAGATGCCAAAGGTTTAGTGAAGATGTTTGCAACTTGCTCCTTTGTAGGAATGTACTCCAAGATGAGAGAACCATCCTGAATCAACTGCCCGATGAAGTGCATGTGGATTTCAATGTGCTTTGTTCGCTGATGCTCCACTAGGTTGTGAGAAATGTGAATGGCACTCTGATTGTCACACCAAAGAATAGTGGGGCAATCTGGAGGAAACCCAAACTCTGTCATCAACTGCCGAAGCCATAAAATCTCTTGACTGGCTAACACTGCTGCATGGTACTCAGCCTCTGTAGATGATAATGCAATAGCAGACTGCTCTTGCAAGACCATGTGATAGGACCAGAACCAAGGAAAAAAATAAAGCCAGAAGTAGACTTCTGATCATTGAAATCACCAGCCCAATCGAAGTCAGTGAAGCTAATGATGTGAGGGGATCCTGAAGTGTAGTGAATGCCATAATGAGTGGTGCCCCGAATGTACCTCAAAATACGTTTGGTTGCTTGCCAATGGCTCTCATGAGGATCATGGGAGAACCGAGAGACAAGGCCAACCACAAAGGAAAGATCAGGACGAGAATGTGTCAGGTACAACAAACTGCCAACCAACTGCCTGTATAAAGTGGGGTCTACTGAAGGAGTAGAGAAAATGGAAGACAAAACAACAACTGACTGAAATGGAGTGGGGGAAAACTTACAATCAAGCATGCCAAATCGCTGAAGCATATCAAGAGCATACTTCTCCTGAAATATGGAAATCCCATCCGAAGACTGAATAACCTGAAGACCCAAAAAGAAGTGCAAGAGACCAAGATCTGTCATCTCAAACTGCTCCATCAAAGCTCTCTGAACACTCTGAATCATGGAGGATGAGCTACTTGTAAGGATGAGATCATCTACATATAGCACAAGAATCAAAAGATCACCCTCCTGACGCTGAATATACACTGTGTGATCGGAATGACATCGTGTGAAGTGAGAGGAAAGCAAGAAAGAGTCCATCTTCTCATACCAAGCTCGAGGGGCTTGTTTGAGACCATACAATGAACGTCGAAGTCTACAAACCAAAGAAGTGTCTTGTACAAATCCCTGAGGCTGCTCCATATAGATCTCCTCATGTAGGTCTCCATGCAAGAAGGCACTCTTCACATCCATCTGAAACACTGTCCATCCCTGTGAAGCTGCAAGTGAAAGTACAAGGCGTATAGAGTTCATCTTGGCGATAGGAGCAAAGGTCTCGTAGTAGTCAATACCCTCTACCTGAGAAAACCCTTTCGCAACAAGACGTGCCTTATACTTATCAATGGAACCATCTGCAACATACTTGGTACGGTACACCCACTTGCATCGAACCAACTTTCTTCCCTCAGGAAGAGGACAAAGATCCCAAGTATGACTCTTCATCAAAGAAGAATACTCCTCATCCATAGCCCTATCCCACTCAAGGTGACCTGTCGCCTCTGAAAACTTTTGAGGATCATCTGAAATGGCATGACTCAAAAGACTAGAACCAGATGTCTGAGCATGAGTACGACGTGTATCTGAAGGATCACTTGCCAAAGAACCAGCTGCATCAATAGTGACACGGGCCCACCTAGGAAAAGATGGAGCAACTGGTGGTGGTGGAGATGGTGGATCATCATCTACATCATCCTCAAGAGATAAGTAATCCTCAAGAGATGAAGAGGAAGGAGTAGGCAATGAGGGAGAAGCTAGTGATGGAGAATCCATCTGAGGATAGCTCTCATCAAACTGGACATCCTGCCGAAACAATACCTCTCTAGAATTTGGATCAAACAACCTGTACGCCTTAACATCCTCATAGTAGCCAACAAATATGAGTGGTCGGCTCTTCCTCTCCATGGCTTTCCGCTGAGCATCAGGAATAAATGCCCAAGCCTCACTACCAAAAACTCAGAATGTAGAAACATCAGGCTTGACATGGGTCCAAGCCTCCTCAGGAGTCATATGTCACAATGCCTTATGAGGCATCTGATTCTGAATATAATTGGCACAATTGACTGCCTCAACCCAAAATGAAGAACTCATAGCTCGAGACTGTATCATACAATTTTCCATCTCCCGTAAGGTTCTGTTCTTTCGCTCAACAACACCATTCTGCTGAGGGGTGTAAGGAACTATAAACTGATGCTATAAACCATGCTTAGTGCAAAAATCTCTGAAAGCCTGATTAACATACTCCTCCCCATTATCTGTGCGTATCCTCCTGATAGAAAGTCCAGATTGCTTCTCCACAAATGTCTTAAAAGTCCTGAATGAGTCAAAGACATCAGTCTTGTACTTAAGAAAGTACACCCATGTACGTCTGGAGAAGTCATCAATAAAAGTGAGCACATAACGGGCCCCTGAAAAGGAAGGAGTTGGAAAGGACATAAGATCACTATGTACCAACTCTAGGGCTGCCCTAGCACGAGTGGCTCGACCCTTAGGAAAAGGATCTCGATGATGTTTTCCAAGGACACAACCATGAAATACACCATCAGTACAAGAAATCGGTGGAAGCCCAATCACAAGTTCCTGTGTACTCATCTGTTGTAGATATCTATAATTGACATGGCCAAAATGCTCATGCCAAAGCCTGCTCACTGAATCTGCATGTGCTATAAGAGAGGAACCAAAAGTGTCTGAACTCTCAAAGCCATCAAATCTGTGTAAGCGAGATGCAGAATCCACACTCCCAGTAGCCACAACCAAGTCAGGATCATGAAGATCTCGAATAATCACATCATGTGGTGAGAACTCAACTTTTATACCAGAGCGAGAGTGGAAAATCTGATAAACGGATAGAAGGTTTGTCGAAATATCAGGAACCAAAAGCACATCCTGTAGACAACCACCATCCAATGAAATAGTACCTGAACCCTGAACTAAAATTTGTGCTGAGTCACCAACTACAATATGTCTAGTGCCTGTAGGGGAAAGAGCGGTGACCAAATCCTCTGTGTGCGTCATATGGTGAGAGGCACCAGAAACTAGAATCCAAGTGGATTCTGAGGACAATGCTCGTGCAGAAAGAGCATGACCTTTCCCTGTGGGCTGTGAAGGAGGCTGAGGTGCACTGATATTATGCTACTGCATGGCTTCCTCCAAAGCCTCCAAACATTTCCAACACCTGGAAACGAGATGTCCTTCCTTGCCACAAAAACTGCAAGGATCACCAGATTTCTTCTTAGTCTTGGAGGAAGACTCACCGGACTTCGAAGATTTGCCCTATTTAGAATTGGACTATGGTTTTGAATCAGACTTAGGTGGTGGCTTGGAGGGATTCTCACTAGCCCCTGAATCTTTCTTAGGCTTCGGTTTCTGCTTTTGTTTTCCTTTGGAGGACTGGGCTACCAATGCTTGGTTCTGTGAACCTGAAAGTGAATCCAACTGCTTAAGCTTAGCTTGCTCATGAGTCAGACGATCACAAAAGACCTCAAAAGAAGGCATGACATGGTGAGCACCCAAGGCATCCATGGTGGAATAGAAGGTCGAAGAGAAGATCTGAAATGGACCCTGAAGCTTGGAGAGGATCAGGAAAATGCACTCTGTATCAGTCTTAGTCTTACCACAACCCTGTAAGATAGATCTTTGATGTTTGAACTTCATCAGAAAGTCCTCAATAGAGGGAAACGAATCAGGTACCAAGGAAGTTAACTCTGCCTCAAGCTGCAAAGCTTTGAACTCGTTGACAGTACGAAAAATCCCATCAAACTTGTACCAAATGGCTCAAGGAGTGAGACAACCCTCAAGATGAAACAAGAGACAGTCGGAAATGTGTAAAGCCATCAATCCCATAGCCTGATCCATATTGTTCCTGTGCTGCATAACCTCAAAGGCACGTGTCAACTGAGGCTAAACCTCATCCAAACAGGACCATAACCCTCGAGACTGGAGAAGATTCATCATTCAACCCTTCCAAGTGTGGTAATTATGCGGTGTGAGAGGTTCAATAGGTCTGTCGGCCATCCTGTGAACTGTGCCTCAACTGCTCTGAATTTTTTTAATTATTATTAAGTGGTCTTTCAGAACTAGACAGAAGATGCAGAAAGGGTTTGTTTGTTTTGTTTTGGTGTTTGAATATTCTAGTTTTCTGATGTAAATAACAGAAAGCAAGAAATAAAAACACCCCCCCACAATGCAAAATCCAATCCCCAGTACAATACTGAAAGCTAGAAAGCAATAAAGAGCATTTACTAGTTGAGACAAATTTTTGAGTACCTGAGAAATTTACTGATGAAATAGACTATAGATCTGGAAAGAGCATAGAACCACCTTTCCGACGCCTATTCGCTTTCGAAAAATGGAGCAAAAACGAGCAAGTTATGCCCCTCGGAGTGCAAAAGGCTCATCGGACTTTGACTGCGAAAAATGCAATCAAACTGGAAAAATCTGAAAAAATTCCTATACCATTAGAACAGGCTCGGAGCCAGCTTTCCAACGCCTTTTTTTTTGAAAAACGAAGATCGGACGCCCGATTTATGCCCGATTTTGTAAAACAGCTCCAAAAGGTCTAATTTGGCCCTTCTAGCCCTCAGGGGCTTAAAAAAGTGGCTATTGTGACCCTTGTGTCTAGTCTTTTTACCTTATGTATATGATGAACATGACTGGAGATTTTCTTAAAAAAACTTCATTTTTTTTGAATTTTGTTTTCACGCCTCATACTATGTGCCCTGGGCCGTACGGCCTTAGGGCAAAAAAAATTTGCCTTCTTGAGCAACTGTGTCCGAATCAGATGTATATTATATGAAAATAGGGGTTTTTGGGCGCTGCGAGCTCAACGGCAAGGTCCGTTTGGGCTCAAAGTGCACCAAAAAAAGAGTACCCCCTATTCCAAAATAAAACATAGAAGACAAACGCAGATCTGATGCATCCAAAACCTAGATTTCAAAATCTTTCAAAAACTGAATAGGCTGCAGCAGATCTGGCTCTAATACCATGTAGGATTTGAGAAATACAAATCCACAGAACCCAAAGAAACCTGCATGCAAGAAACCTGTCACAGAGAAAGAGAGAGAATGAAGAACAAGGGTTTTGGCTCTAACAAGGTGCAAGATCTATTATCAGAGAAAAGAATGAATCAAGAAAAATACAATACAAGAGATCAATCCTTATAAAGGAGATCAACACCGAAAGGAAAACCTAACCCTAAGGTGAGAGCATTTAATAATTAAATATTAATTATTAAATGACTAAGATATGCATAAAGTGAAATCTTAAGAGGAGAGTAAAGTTAATTAATTACTTTACTCTAACAGAACCAAAAAAAATTCCTTTTATCTTTGTCTTGTGTTTTCCTTTTGGGGATGGGGCAAGGCATTGAGACACTCATGTATCTTCCATGTTCACCCAAAAGATTTTCCTTTTATCTGTCTTGTGTTTTTCTTTTGGGGATGACACAAGGCATTAAAAAATTTAGGTCTCTTCCATGTTGACCTGAAAGGTTTTTCTTTTTTTTTTTCTCTCTTTGTGTCATTCTTCCTATTTCATGAGTATTTGGGGAATTCTAATAGTCCTGAGCTCTCTAATAACATTGTAGCAAGAACATACTAACCCTAAATCTATGGATCCCTTATGTGACTTTGGGAGTTCATTTTAGGGGCAACCCCTTTTCATGATGTAGCTTTATTTGGAAACATATGACTTGGTATAGGGCCTTTAAAATAAGATCTCATGTCCTCTTTATTGTTAGCATTTATCATTTGCTACTTTAAATTAATTACTCAGAGCATGGTGTTTAGAAATTTCTTTAAAGTGGGGGCATACGTTGGAATTATTCTTTTTTGAATTTCTCATGTTTCATTGAGTAGTCTTCTTACTTCATGCGATGTGCATTTCATTTTGTGGTGACATTGGGTGTGATGTTCCTTAAGAGCTTGATCTCTTGTAGCATATTATATTCCTCTTAGTGGCTTGATGCAACACACCGCATCCCCTAAGTTGTGAATCTTCTCTTCTTTGATTGGTCTTTTCTTGGAGAAATTAGGCACAATGTTCCCCTAAGCTAATACCTTACATGAACTAAGAAAAAATCCTTTGAATGCACCTTACATTATAATTTTAGTTATATGGACACCTTGCATAACACACTTTGCTTCCCTATGGAGCCATCTTGTTTTTTCATGAGTATCAAGCATACAAAGTTTTTCTTGCCTCAAGAAGTTTGAAGTTCATTGTTGTGTGGCGCCTTATCAAAGTTATCAAGAGGTATAACTTGGGAATGACTTTCCCATAGCCACATGCTTGTGTGTGTGAGTGCATATCGGTCATGTGTATATGTGTCTCACCTTTTGGATACTCACCCAGTGAACAACCCAATGTTCTGTTGCCTCAAAGTGAACACGCATCTATAGAAAAATAGCTTAGATCTTACCCACATCGCAATGGGAAATTGGTCGAAGCTTGATCCAACCACCCCCCTTTTTTTTTCTTTATTCCTTTGGTAGTGAATGCTTGTACCATTTTGTTGCTTCTTATATTATTTTCATGTGTGTTCTTTTGTGCCTATGTTGGTTTTCCATAGGATCTTGATCCTGGGGGCTTGTACAACCCTCTTGGTTGTTGTTGTCCTACCTTATTGGAATTGATGCATTTGGATCCCTCTTGATGTGATTTTGTCTACTTTAGTGTGAGTTTGAAGAAAGTTCCTCTCACTAAAGTGGGGGCTAAATATAGTGTAGAAAAATGTATCCCTCTACATTTTCACACTTGTTTGGGCCCTTGTGAACTAAATGGACTTAATTGTGCCTTACTTAGGTTGTTGTAAAGTGTTGTATTACACTTTCACACTAATCTAGGGTTTTCATTTATTAATTGGGATTTTTTATGCTTTAATTAGCCTTATTTTGCATCCACAAGCCTTAATTAATGCTTCTTTCCAAGGATAATCCTGGGTGATCCCACATACTAGTTTACAATTTTTGGCAAAACTAGACACTGAAATAATTTTTTCTAACTAATTCTTCACTTTTTGGCACCTATAGCGGCTAAATCATGATGAATTTGAAGATGATGCAAACTAGTGATTTGTCACATTTTGTCTGTAGATTCTAAATATATTTTTTTCATTTTTTTTGGAATTAGATTGCACTTCTTTTTCCATCTCCTTCAGAAACTAGTTATTTTAGTAAACACCATTTTTAAGGAGTGATGCTCACTATATACAACCTAACTTTTTTTCCATGAAGGATAAAATTCTATTTTTTTCAAATTTAGATTTGTAACTATGATATCTAGTGCTTCCAATTGGTTTCATAGTGTTTTATTGAATTTTTTTCCTTAATCATGTTTTGAAGTCAAAAAAATTACAATTCAGATATAGGTGGACCATATACAACTTAACTTTTTTTGTAAGTATCAAAATTCAATTTATTTATTTTGGACTTCAATATCTAGTGCACTCATATTTTTCAATTTTTTTTTTATAATATGCTATTTTTCCACATGTGCAGAACAAAGAGCTTTATTTTTGGTGAAAAACCTATGTTTTATAAAACTAAAAAACAAATACATAATAAAACCAAAACATATTAAAATTATATTTGTTGGATAGCTCATTCTAAGGACTACCATAATCTAGTTGGGTTTGTGAAGTCTCCTCCATTTTCATCTTCAACCCAAGCTTTGAAGGGAAAAATTTTGGAGTCTTTTGTGCTCTTCAGGGAGAAGGGGGGAAAAGGGGGGTTCAAGCGGACTAGGGGGTTCGAGCGAACCAGGGGGTTTAAGTGAACGAGGGGGCCTCAAGAAAACTAGGGGGTTCAAGCAAACCCCCTCTCCACAACCATTTTCTTTTCATGTTTTGTCGAAAAATATGGGACCCAACATTTAATGGGTTTTCTTGAAGGGGGGTTCTAGTGAACCCCCTTTGGGTTTGCTTGAACCAAAAGTTCGTTCAAACTCCCAAAAACCAATTTTTTTTTGAATGGGGTCATTTTTTGTAACTTTCCCTTCCTTACTAGAATTGTAAACCACTTTTGTGGGTTTACACTCCTGATACATATGTAATTACCGATTATTAATGTTTTTGGATTGTATAGCCTAGATTTAGTGATCTAGGACTCATACGTCACCTTGAGCCTATGAGTCCCACCTAAGTTTTGGGGCCCCAATCTAGATTTCACACTAATCTAAGAATCTCTTGAAAAATGTGTCCCATAGCCTAGCCTAATGGGACTCATAGACCACTTCTAGAATACGAGTCATGTGTGGATTAAAACTAAATTAAATTCAAATTCTTGGAAATATTTTATCCTCCTAGATCTGATGGCAGCTTGTAGTGTTGTAATTTTGAGAAATTTGGCTTAAACAAGTATAAATACAAGATTATTTCACTCATTTTCACCTGAGACTTTCATGAGAGCATTCCCTATAGTAAGTTTGAGTTCATGAGAGCATTCAAAAGTCTACAACAGCATTCAAGAGCTTATTACCAAGTGTTTTGGAACATTATTCAAGTATTAAGCATCATGTCAAAGTCATCATGTATCATGTTTGTTTTTGAGCTAACAATTGTGATGTAGGGTTTCATGATTCAAGCAAGCATTCAATTCAAGATCTACAACATTCAAGAAAGATTCAAGATCCACATGCATTGGATCCATCTCATACATGTGTGAAACATCTTATTCTAGGGTTTGGTGAGTTGCAACATTGCTTATTTGTTCATTAATCATTACTCCTTCCTATTTTCATTTTATTTCAAGGTTTGACTACCAAAACAAGTTTTGACCAAGACAAACCCCTTTCTACTAACAAAAAAAATGTTTTCCCCTCTCTTTAGTGTGTGATTTTCCTAAATCTAGGTTGAAGATACCCTAAGGAGCAAGATTGGAGGAAAAAATTCAAGTGTACAAAGTTGTCAAAGTTGCCACCTTGTTTACAAGACCATAAAAAGACATGTAGAGAGAAAAATTTAGCAGTTCATATCTGAAAATTATGTTGAGAAGATAGAGCAGAGGTTGAAGAGTAGATTTAGACTTCGAATTTCTAAGAAAGATGAGCAAGATTGATATGCCACTTCTAGCATATGAGTCTCAGTCTAGGGATGTTTCTAGTTTTCAAGTGTTTCACACTTGTCTCTGCCAGATTTCTATTCCTACCCAAAAACTCTAATCTAGGAATAAAATACCCAACTTGGAGTATGATTCCCAATGTGCATTAAATTAAGTATTTTTAGCATTTCAAGTCTTCATTTAAGCTTCTATAGGTTTCTAGTTTCCCCTCTATACTTTTCCAATTTACTGTTATGTTTTGCATTCTTTTTTAGGTCATTTATTGTAGTCTTGCATATCATTATGTTTCATAATTAGGTTTTGCATGTTACTTATATTTCCAAGCCCTAGCTTGGTGGTGAACTCCTTTTTAGTCCTTTATCACACCCTAGGACAACCTTTAGCAGATCTCTTCCCTTCATTCCACCTTGAGATTGAGATCTCTAAGGTTTCATTGAGTGAAACTAAGTGAAATAAGTCTAGGTCCCTACCGTTGAGCTCCATCTCCCAAAATATTTAGAGACCCCTATTTTATTAGGTTTCTATTAGAAAGATCATTTTGAGAACAATAGTCCTTCAACTTGGTTTATCAAGTTGCCTCCATTTTCACCTACTTCCTAGGCTTCAAAAGTAAAAAAGATGTATAAATTTTTAAATGGGGGAGGGGTAGGTGAGAAAAGAAGGGTTCAGTTCAACCCTCCTAATAATTTTTTTTGTACTTAGGTTGGTCACTTATACACCTGTATTTTAGTTTTTCCTCAAAATTTAGTACTACTTAATTGAAATTTCAAAATTTTCACCAAATAGATTTTATTTTTGTCCAAAAAGGGCTAGTATCTTAGAAACTGAATTCAATTTTCTACAAATTTTGTTCTTACATATTTTTAAAATTATGTTAGTAACTTTTTCAAAATTTTATGTCAAGTTGTCTAACTCTAATTTTCAAAAAATTTATTGCCACTTAAGGGCCTAGTTTAGACCCCCATGATCCTCTAGGGTCATCCCACAATAATGGGTTACACATTTTGGCTAAACTTGACTTTGAAATCAACATTTTGAGAAAAATCTTCCCTTTATGACACCTATAGTAGGTAAACTATTAGGAATTTGAAGATGAAGAAAAATAGTAATTAGTGAGATTTTTTGTGTAGATTTTAAATGTATTTAAAAAAATAAAATAAAATTATATTGTAATTCAATTGTATTTTTTTGTGTTTCCTTGGATAACTAGTCTTTAATAGTAAACAACACTTTTAAAAATTGATGTGTACTTTCAATCACAAAACTTTTTTCTTCAAAGAATAAGATTTTGACTCTTTCAAATTTAGGTTAATAACATCTATATCTAGTGATTGCATTTTGTTTCATAATATTTTTAAAAATATTTTTCTTTTAATTAAGTTTTGAAGTCAAAGCAATTATAATTTAGAGATAGGTGGCCTTTCAATTGCATAATTTTTTTTGTATGCATTGAAATTCATTTTTTTTTGTTTAAACAAGGACATCAATACCTAGTGCGTAAATATGTTTAAAAAAAAAAATCTCTAATTTACTATTTTTTCATGATGATTTTTCATTGAACATGATATTTGGTGAAAAACTTACATTTAATAAAACTAAAACACAAAATCAAAAATAAAAATAAAATATATTAAATTTATAGTTTGTGGAAAGAGTATTTTAAGAACTACGGTCCTTCAACTTGTTTTATCAAGTTCATTCCATTTGCACCTCCTTCTCAGGCTTTGAAAGTGAAAAAAAATGTATAAACTGTGAAAAAGGTGAGGGGTAGGAGAAAACAAAGGTTCGGTCGAACCCCTGTTAAAATGAAAGGGGTTCAATCAAAGGTACAACCGTTCGATCAAAACCCTCTTCATTCAAAGGGGGTTCAACTAAACCATCCTGAATGCTGCCAAAAACCTTGCTAAAAACCTTTCCCAAAATGACCTTTGAATGAAACCTTGCAAAAAGAAGATTATAAAAGCCATTTTTTGGCTTTTTTTTTAGTTTTTCAGAGGCTTTTTTTAATAATTGTCATTCTCCAATCTTATGAAAGTTTTATATTGAGTTCTAAATTTGGGATGGAACATTTTCCTTTGCATGATTTTATCATGCCATCATTTTAATTATTAAACATGAGTTATTTACTCAAAATAACTCATTTTATTTTTTATTTAGTTTTATTTATTACTTATTTATTTAAATTTATTTATTTCTCTTTTTGTTTTATTTTTTTTGTTGCTACAAGGGTATCCCCATGAACCATCCTAGCATCCAAGGGGTGAGCTGAGGTGATACTAATCCCCTACAAGTGGGCATGACAGCCTGCAAGCCAGTCTGCCGGTTAAACCTAGGAGCGAGAGTCGAGCTCGAAACACATGGGGAGAAAACCCATGACCCAAGCCAACTTCGCTATCTGTTTAGGACTCTTTTTAACATTATTATTCATGTAATTTTTTTCTTTTAATATTTGTAATTTTTTACATTTTTCTAAGTTTTTCACAATGCATGTGCTAATTAGCTGTTAAATTTATGATTGAAACTATAAAAAAAATTTAGATCCTTTTAATTGATAAATTTAGCAATCCTTATTTTTGTTTAAATCATTGTATAATTAAGATAAAATCAAAGGAATTGTCAAGGTTATTTTGGTTCTACAATGAAATCTGTGGAGGATAAAATCAAAATAATTGTGAAAGATATTTTTGTTCTATAAGGCAAGCTTTGGAGGAGGAGATTAGAGGAATTTTTATGATATATTTTACAAAGAAGGAGATGGGAAACAAAAGGACAAGATAAATTAAGATTGCATGAAAGTATTCAGCAAAACAGGAACATAGAATATGTGAAAAAGCTTGCAAAGTTATCATAGACATAAACAAGGTATGTATAACTTAAGCTTCTCCCAATATTATTCCTTTTGTTTCCCTTTAACTTTCCATTTTATATTGCTATTGAAGAATTATGTAGTACAGGGTAAATTAAATTTACTATTAGGGTTCTCACCAAGTAAACATATATTCATATATCCTTTAAGTTCATTTGAGAAACCTAGGACCCTCTCTTGAAAAATAGGAGCATTCAGTTATTTCTCTTGATCAACATAAAAATTCTTATCTCAAACTAATTTTAATGGAATTAGTCCTAGGATGGTGATAGGGAAGGTCAATCACAACTTGATGTAGAATAATAGAAAATTTGTACTAGTTAATATTTTACATTGATCTCTCTAAAGCCAAAATCAAGTACAAGGGAATGAAAAAATGTTTAAAATTATAAATAGAGATCATAACCCACTATTTTATCAACTACATTATTTGGCCTCCATTTTTTAAGAATTATCCCAACTAGTAAATTAGTTATAAGATATATGCTTACTTATAAAACATTTCTATGATGTCTAAGAGGAATAATTTTCTCTCTCTTCATTATGTGTTTCTTCTAGTTACCAGATTAGAAACTAATTATCCATTATGATTGTTTCTAACCATAGAGATTATTTTATCCATATTAATTAAATATTTAGGTTATTTGGTAGAGTCATCAACTAAACCATAGATTTTTGGGCATGAGGATTATAGGCTACTCTTGCACTCTTAGGATGTTTCACCTAAAATGAGAGATATAAACCTCATTAAAAATCTATGTGGTTCACTCAAATTATGAAATGTATGATGTTATTTAGACTAAATGAGATGATCAAAATGAAGTTATATGAACTGTTGGCAAAACAAGTATAGACAACTGAGAGGGGTGGGTGAATCAATTGTCACAGAATATTTAAAAATTTGAAACTTAACTTAACTTTAATCTCAAATATGATGAATGAACAATAAACCACAAACAATCAACACATCAGAAACACATAAAACACCAAGATTTTATTATGTGGAAACCCTGTTAGGGGAAAAACCACGGTGGATGTTAGTCCAAAATATTATACCCTGTTAAAAGTATAAAGAAGAATAATGGGAATGCACATGCATTCAGGCACACTACCTAGAGCTTGATGAGACCATAAGTTGTCTCATATTTTATCAAAGAAAATCATCTATTTCTTCTTAATGGATTAATGTTAAAGTGGATTTGAGTGATGATTGAAAGTTCTTTCGCTTGTTTAAAAGTAGAATATAAAGTAAATGTTTGATTTATTTTTAGTAATTAAATGTGATCCAAATTGCCTCTAATATGTATCCATGAAGTGTTTAAGATGATATAATGCAGATAAATGAGTTATTAAATAACTCATGGTACGAAGAAGCTTCATTAGACACTTGTAGCAAAGAGCTCTACACTTGAGACAGTTAACTCCTGAAAGATTTAGAAGGATTTGAAAAAGTAATGAGAATATGGAGAAGACTTCCAACACATTTCTACATTCATGCAAAATCATGGAACATCAATCATTCCTAAATTAATGGGATGAGTGTTTGTTTCATGTTGAGTTTTAAGATCTCTCACAGTTATTAGATTTCATACTTCCTTCTTCCACCAAAGATAACTCAAGCTACCACATCAATCAAATGTTGATGCATTATTATAGAATATTATTCATGTCAATGATCAATGATTTTTGCAAGAAAAGTGAAGAATAATTCCTTCATTCACGTGGAGAACTAAAGACTTCATAAAAATTAGGCATTTAGAAATAGTCAAAAACACAGTCTTAGTAAAATAGCGATATCTCTGTCGCTTCTCAATGAGATTCAAAAATTAAAAATGATATAGAAACTATATTCGAAGATATCAAAACCATTTTGAGGATTTGGCGTGATTTATAACAAGGAAGGAGTAGTAAGCGTCAGAAAATGACTGAGACAAAAGTGGCGTGATGGAGGACAAGAACTTCAAGTTTCTTAAAGTTTTATAAATGACCCTTCAAAAATAGGATCTTGGATACACATTATTAGTGGATTGATATAGAATATGAATTATATAAATACAATTTAATAATTTTATCAAAAGGAGGGGATTAGAAAGGCTTGTTTCAACCTGAGGAAATAGGATAGTTTTAGTTTCATTTCCAGCAATGTATTTTCAACTTTCTACAGTAAATTTGAATTCAAGCAAGATTTTTATTTCCAAAAAGTGTCAATTATTTTAGCCTTTTCAATTCATTCAAGTGTTCCTTAGATTAGTTCCCTTTCATGCAAATAAGATTTAAGATTAGTTCCCTTTCATGCAACTTTACTTTCATGCAAATATGATTTATTTCTGCAAGTAGAATTGACTGTCAAGCAAGTTTTCTACTTTCTCTCTTGCATACAGCCATGTAAACCGCCTTGGATTGATAAATTAAGTGATGAGGATTACAATGAACCTATCATTTTTGGCACTGTTTCTGGGGATAGGTGTCATTAGGGAAGGGAGCAAATTAGTTTGGCAGCCTTTTAGATTTATAAGTTCCTCAAGAAAGATTTGTCTCTCAAAAACCCCCCAAAATACTAGTTCTAAAGAGAAACCCCCCTATCTAATTCAAAATATCCTTAGTTGGAGGACCATCACTCCAAATCCTAGCAAAGAATATTTATTTAAGGAAAGAACTGATGGATTATTTTTTGCAAGAGGTGCATAATACAATTAAGATATCATGTCTTCATTACAAAAGCTTGCAAGAAAAAGAATTATTTGGGGACCTTCAAAATACAAGAATGGTTGCCCACTCAGATTTTTGAAGTCAAAGGAGGGCTTCCCAATCATAGATTTGAAGAAAAAAGAGTTGTTTCCAGTCATGCATGCAGTAGATCAGAAGGAAGGATTGCAAGATCTCTCCAATCAGCCCATGTATTTTCTACAATCATAAATCATGAAGGAGGTTTCCACTAAAAAGGAAGGTAAAACATTGAGTTTCAAATTTTTTGTCATCTTCTTTTTATTCTCTCCTCTCAAAAAATTGAATGCATGGAAACATACTTTGAGAAAGGGAAGATATTTTTTAGAACTAGTTAATGGTTATGTATAACCTCTCTACATCATTAAGTAGAGTAGGTTAGGGTAGATTTTATTTTTGCAAATAAGTGCTTTGCACATGCTATTTCCTCTTCTCAAAGGTTGTAAGCATGTAGTTTTCTATGCAAGTTGTTGCTCTAAAAACTTGTGGTAGATATTTTGGAATAATGGATGATTGGTAGTGCAGAAAAATAATGATGAAGCAATTTTAATTGGTACATTCAATGTAAAATATTAGGTTGTAGCTCTCAAAAGTTGAAGAAATTATTTGCATGCAGCATGGAGAAAGTGAACTACAACTCATGCATGATGGTTACATGGAAAACTAAGATAAAATCAGGTATTTACTTTAGTATTTTACTCTTATTCAACTTAAAGTTCTTTCATTTTACTCAATCCACTCAAAAGAAGAAGAAAAACATCTAAAAGCAGTTCTAAAGAATTAAGGAGCAATTTGAACCTACCTAGAGCTATTTTGAAACTATTTTGGAGCTGTTCTGGAGCCTTTAGGAGCTTTCAGGAGCCTTCGAGAGCTTTCAGGAGCACTTCAGGAATACTTAAGGAGCTTTCAGGAGCTACCCGAAGGAACTACTAAAAAATGATGAATTTATTAAATTTGAAGGCTCATTATGAGTTGCAGAGGGACCTGCAACATTTTAGGTGTGGGGGAAATGATGAGACCATAAGTTTTCTCATATTTTATCAAATAAAATCATGTATTTCTTCTTAATGCATTAATGTTAAAGTGGATTTGAGTGATGATTGAAAGTTCTTTAGCTTGTTTAAAAGTAGAATATAAAGTAAATGTTTGATTTATTTTTAGTAATTAAATTTGATCTAAATTGCCTCTAATATGTCTCCATCAAGTGTTTAAGATGATATAATGCAGATAAATGAGTTATTAAATAACGCATGGTAAGAAGAAGCTTCATTAGACACTTGCAGCAAAGAGCTCTATAGTTGAGACAGTTAACTATTGAAAGCTTTAGAAGGATTTGAAGAAGTTATGAGAAAATGGAGAAGACTTCCAGCACATTTCTACATTCATGCAAAATCATGGAGCATCAATCATTCCTAAATTAATGGGATGAGTGTTTGTTTCATGTTGAGTTTTAAGATCTCTCACAGTTATTAGATTTCATGCTTCCTTCTTCCACCAAAGATAACTCAAGCTACCACATCAATAAAATGTTGATGCATTATTATAGCATGTTATTCATGTTAATTATCAATGATTTTGGAAAGAAAAGTGAAGAATAATTCCTTCATTCATGTGGAGAACTGAAGACTTAAAAAAAATCAGGCATTCAGAAATAATAAAAAATAGAGTCTAAATAAAATAGAGATATCTCTGTCGTTTCTCAACGAAATTCAAAAATTCAAAATGATCTAGAAACTAGATTTGCAGATCTAAAAACCCTTTTGAGTATTTGGCGTGATTTACAGCAAGGAAGGAGTAGTAAGCGTCAGAAAATGACTGAGACAAAAGTGGCGTGATGGAGGACAAGAACTTCAAGTTTCTTAAAGTTTTATAAATGACCCCTCAAAAATAGGTCCTTGGATCCAAATTCTTAGTGGATTGATATAGAATAAGAATTATATAAATACAATGTAATAATTTTATGAAAAGGAGGGGATTAGAAAGACTTGTTTCAACCCGAGGAAATAGGATAGTTTTAGTTTCATTTCCAGCAATGTATTTTCAACTTTCTACAGTAAATTTGAATTCAAGCAAGATTTTTATTTCTAGCAAGTGTCAATTATTTTATCCTTTTCAATTCATGTAAGTGTTCCTTAGATTAGTTCCCTTTCATGCAAATATGATTTATTTTTGGAAGTAGAATTGACTGTCAAGCAAGTTTTCTACTTTCTCTCTTGCATACAACCATGGACACCGCCTTGGATTGATAAATTAAATGATGAGGATTACAATGACCCCATCAGAGCTCACTTCTCAAATACAAGAGGAGTCACTTCCCAAAGAATACACACTATCTTACAAAAATATGGATTAGATCCTCAAGGTATGTATTGAGAAAATAGCTTCTACAAAAGCCTGATTACAGTTCTAGTTAAGCACATAAATACTCCTTCACAATTTGCTCAAACTTCTTTACACTTTTCTTTGCAATTGAATGATTTAATCACTATTTACACACTTTCTCTTCTCTACCCACACACCTTAACTTCGTACAAACAACCACTCTGATATATCCACAACATGGATTAACATCAACAACTTCGTCGGCTAGAGTAAAATATGAAATATAAAACATATACACAATGTCAGACCAAATTTACAAGTAAATTTTCAATGTGAATCAAACACCGTCGGCCAATATTATATTGCAAAACCTAAGATTAATGAAATGTTTGAAAACATAATGTGATATTCAAGCATAAACTGAACATGAACAAATACAAAAGAACAAAGAAGAAGGATGAATCAGAGTGCACCTGGGTAGAGAATGGAAGATCTAGAGTGTCCTAAATGCTGACTAAGATTACTGAAAATTACCAGTGGGACTCATTCACCACTAATGGAAAATCAATCCTACTTATGATGAAAACTTCTAGAAACTGGTTTCTAAGTGTCGGGATTTGGAATTTGACAAAATCTAGATTTCTAGCCTTAAGGTGGGACTCATTCACCACTGATGGAAAATCAATCCTCTCCCAAAATTTTGTGAAATCAGGAACCAATTTTGTAGCACCAGATCTAAGGTTGTTTGCTTGTTGGGTTAACAAAGTCAAATATGCAGAAACAGACTATAAGTTGTCTCCAAGCTTGAAATATGTTGTAGTTGACTTGAAACACTTTGTTGACTTCTTGACCACCTTTCAACAACTAATTTCTTGACAAATCTGCACACACAAGTCTGCAAACACACATGCAAAAGGGGGAAAATGGTTAAGGGTTAGGATATAGGGATTTGCCTTGGTCAAATCGTGCTTTGGTAATCAAACCCTTAATGATGTAATGGAATGGAATGAACAAGGAAAGATGAATAAATAACATGAAAATGTCTTAAACTCACCTCAACCTTATTGGAGAAATATGAAGATATGTCAATGGTTGCTCAAAGATACTTGATTGAATGATGCAAAGTGCTTGAATGTGATTTGAATACTTGGAAGAGTTAGTGAATGAATGGGGGTTAAAATGAATGTAAAAACACTTATTTATACACTCTTGTGCCTTAGTAACCCATTGATACCTCATCACATGCTGACATCAAGTAATTTTGAATAAAAATATGAAAGAAAATTTGAAATATTTTGAATTTGGAGCCAAGAGGGACTCATTCGCCACCCATGGTGAATTGCTCCAACCTTGGACTTGAAAGTGGGTGTCAAGAATTAAGTCACATTTAATGTTGTTTGTCAGGTTTACATTAAAAAATATACTTAATTAAGCCTTGCAAGGGTATAAAGAGGTTACATAAAGCATAAGAAAGGTGTAAATAGTGATAACAAGAATAGAAAAGCGTGAAATTTTGTTACAAGACTTTACAACACTTCAAAATAGGACTTGATATGTGATGAAAATGTGATTTTTAGGTGAATTGTACTAAATAGAGTCTAGAAAAGTGTAGAAATGTTTTACAACACTTCACAACACCTTCACAAGACGTAATAATTTGAATTTTTAGGACCTAATGTGAGTATTTAAGTCTCATTACATCAATGAATAAAAGAAAAATGATCAAGAATCATGAAGAAAGGCCTAAAAGACCATGAAAATTTCAAGGGGCCATTTTTCTATGGCACATTTAGCCCCCACTTTAATGAGAGGATGAACTTGTTGCAAATTCACACTAAAGTAGCCATGCATATCGAGAAGAGGGTTCAAAATGCACTTATGTTAGCAAGATGGAATGACAATGATCAAGATGGATGATCAAGCCCCTAGGATGAAGATCCCATGGAAAACTAGGCATAAGAACAAAAGAACACACACGTGAAAAAGAAAGAGAGAATCAAATTAAGCTTTGATCATCTATCCAACTAGTTGTGGATTAGATCTAGGCTATTTGTGAGAAAAAGAGAATTACATACTCACTCTGGGGCGACAGAACTCATGGTGGTCCACCAGGTGAGAAGACCCAAGAAGGTGAAGTACATATTCTATTTGGTATGTACTTACAAACACATAGGTGGCTATGGAGAAAGTTGTGCTGCTGAATGGGCTTCTCGCTCAAGCATATCAAAGTTATACCTCCTGATAACTTTAACAAGGCACCACAAAGGAAAATGTCAGTTCGTGCTTCATGAGACAAGAAAAGCTTTGTATGCTTGGAACTCATGAATAAAGAGGATATTACCATAGGCATGCAAGTTGCATTATGGATATGTGCAGGATCATGATGGGCCAAAAAGTGGCGATATGATGGGTATGTGTAGGGTATGTGGCTGACGACATTTTTTACCAAAAAATGATGAAACAAAAAGGGTTTTTAAAGGAGATTCTCAATTTTCCACCAATTTAAATTATTCTTTACTTTGAATTTAATACATAATTATTATTCATTTTCTATTTAAATTAAAACTAAAGTCCTTATTGATAGGCTGATTGAAAAACATCTATAACTTTCAAACGATATCATATTTTTAGAATCTGAAACATGCATCACATTCTATGCTTCGCATAGTATAGGATTAAAAAATAAGTTGAAGTTCATGAAGTTTTGACCAAGTTAAGGTGGTCAGACATATGATTTTTTATATTTTTTAAAAGTTGTAATAAAAAATTCATAATTAATTATTTACTTGGAAAAAATTATAAAAAAATATGCATCACATCAGGACATGAGTCATCTAATTATATCTAAGATCTTGTAAGAAAATATTATCATTTTATTGTGGTTAGGGTAGTCAAACAAACACCTACTTCTTATTTTTTCCTAAAATTTAAGTACTACTGCATTGAAATTTAAAATTTCACCAAATAGATTTTTTTTAAAAATAAACCTAGTACTTTAGAAAATACATTCAATTTGCTACAAATTCTATTCTTACATATTTTTGAAATAATATAGATAACTTATTCAAATTTTTATGTCAAGTTGCATAACTCTGATTTTTCTAAATTTTTCACCATTTAAGGGCCCATTTTTTCCATGATGATCTTGCACATATCCTTATGCAAGGTGGAAAAGATGCAAAATATAAAATGGAAAATATGTTCAAAGGAGTCTCATTTAGTTCATGCAAGGTCTATCACTTAGGGAACATTATGTCTAATGTCTCCAAGAGAGGACCAATCAAAGAATAAAATATTCACAACTTAGGGGATGCATTGTGTCACATCAGGCCACCAAGAGGAATGTAATATGCTAAGATATATCACACTTATGAAGGGAATCAGACCCAATGTCATCCACAAAGTGGAAAATGCATCATATGAATGAAAAGGCTACACTAAGAACCAAGAATGCAAAATGAATTGATGGTAATGTATGCCTCCCACTTTAAATAAATTGCTACATGTCATTTTGTGAGAAATTGCATTAAAGTAGCGAAGGAAAGAAAATACAAAAGGAAAACAAGACATGAGAGCCAACTTAGAAAGCCCTATGCCAAGTCATATGTTTCTGAGTAAGGTTGCTTCATGTAAGCGGAAAAGAAAACAAAAGAAAAGGGAGTTGGCCCCCAAAAAAGAACACACCAAACACATAAGGGATCTATGGATTTTGAGTCAGTTGTTCATTGCTGCAATTTTTTGATTAAATTGATCAAAACTATCATTATTCCCCAAAGCACATAGAACTGGAAGAATGACACAAAGAGAGCAAAAACAAAAGAAAAATAAAGTCCATTTTGGTTCAACACAGGAAGAGACATGTATTTCAGTTTCAACACTTTGCATTGTCTCCAAAAGGAAAACATAAGCAAAAAGGAAAATGAAAAGGAAAGAAAAAGAAAAGCTTTTGGGTCAACATGAAGGAGACATTTCGGTCTCAATGCCTTGCATCATCCCCAAAAAGAAAAGACAAGTGAAAAGGACAAAAAGGAAAAATGACCTTTTGGGTCAACATGGAAGAGACATAGGGTGTCTTTGCGCTTTGCATCATCCCCAAAATGAAAATACAAAACAAAAAGGAAATTAAAAGCGTACGATAGATAGAAGAATAGAGGTACAAATAGAGGAAGTGGACAAAGAGAGAGAACATCAAACACATGTTACGAAGGAACATGATACGCACATACAATCAAAGATAAAAGGAAAAAGGAAAAAGAATATAAAATCCTAGTAAGGCGAATGCAAGTCCACCATCTAACAAGTCATCTACCTCCAAATCATGCTCAATGTATTGTGAGGGTGGTTGGTTGTCCAAAGGAAGAATTGCAAGTGTCGAACTAGGAGATGTACCGGGTTCTTCACTTGGCTGAGAAGATTTATCATTTAAGCTCATGGTAGATGAAAATAAAGAGTTTATATCATTATACACTTCATCTATTTTTGTGTTCTCTTCATCATCATCATCAAGATTGATTACGATAGGAGGACGAAGGGTTATTTCCAAGGAAGGATGTATTAAAAGTTGTGGTTGTTGGATCATGTTAGAATTAGCTATTGTACACCTTGCATAATGCTTATAATGTTTTATTTATTATTATGTGTGTGGTGCACTTAGGGGTACCTAGATGGATGTGAATCACTAGGAGCTATAATGTTGGGGCCACTTTATGTTGTATGTAACATTGGGACTTAATTGTAAAATGTAATTCTTTAATATTGGGGAAAAATAATAAAATATAATAAAGTACCCAATATTAAATGTGGGGTCACATGATATTGTAAGTTCATGGTTTTGGGCACATGGTATATATAATACCACATGGTGGTTTTGTGGGAGCTTGTTTCTATAAAAGCAACCAAAAGGGTAGTTGTCTAGGGTTGGAGAGTTTGTTGCAAGTTAGCAGATTGAGCTTGTGCATGTGTGAGGGTTTGAAGCATGGAATGGGATGTGTGGATTCATGATTGGTCACATGGAATGAATGGATAGCTTGTGGTTCAAAAGTGTTCATGGAGTCTTTGAAGATGTATTGTAATGAGTTTTCATTGCTGAATAATACATGGAGTGTGGATGCTTTTGGAGGTTGGGTTATTCCCTCTTGAGGGTTTTCCCAGGGTATATCTTGTGCCATCTTTCACGAGTATGTTGTCTATTCTCTTGCATGTTGATATTGATAACTTATTTACATTGTTATCTCTTTTGGGTTATGTGGAAATTGTCATTAGATGGCTGCAAGTTTCCTTACAAGTGCTCTCTGGTGGCCTCCATTCGGCTGGGTACTGTCGAAACTCTCCTTGCCACCAAATATTTTTTTTCAAAAGTTTTTAATTTTTTTTAAATAAAAACCATCCTTATTTTACAAAGGCCGCAAATATTAATAAAAGGGGGCAGATGATATCTTATACAAAATTTAAAAGAATTTAAGAGGAATTTCATTTTCAGAGGTTGTAGTTGGGTGATGCTGCCTGGGTGGCTCCACCACCACCAGTGGGCCACTGTTCCACCACCTAATTTTTTTTTTCCTTGGGTTCCAACTATAGTTTTACTTTAGAGGGGCATAAATTTTTCCCGAGGTGTCAAATTTTTTACTTCTTATAGTCATTGGAAAGATGGTTTTGAGCACTATACTGTGGTATAGGTTTGGTTCCTTGATTTTGTAGTTTTGATATTGTTTTGCTTGGTGAAAGTTAGGTGTTCTATTTGAACTTTGAGAGGGCATATTGGGTGCATACGGAGTCAGATTTTGGACTTCGAATAGTCAATAGAAAGCTTGTTCAAAGAGTTGCATAGTGGATCAGGTTTGGAGTTATTTTGGCATGGTTTATTTGTTTTTTTCTCACCTGAGCTGATTATGGGTCTCTTTGACTATGGAGACATTATGAGCTTATGGATGATTGGATTTTAATGATTTTGTATGGGATTCATTGTATGCTCAATTGTACATCTCAAATAATTCTCATTTGACATGGTTATTATTATATTGTTGGATTTGTATGTTGCATTGTTGTATCTACAATTTGTGCAATGTTGTAAGTGGTCTATACTTACATGTTGCATTTATGACTTGAACATGGGTTGTCTTTGGCCATTGATATTTTAGTGTTGATGCATGTTCAGTTTTGGTGGCTTGGTTTAGTCACTTGGTTTGTTAGTTTTGTTGTCATGCTGAGGAGGTGAGATGGCATTACCAGGTACAGTCATGATATGAGACCTATGTAGTTGACTATGATTATGCAGATATGTGGAAACAGTTGGGTTGGTTATTGTTGTTACATTTGGTTGTGATCATGGTGTCATGGATGTTTCTTGTGCATTAGAGACTTGGGCATGTCATTGTGGTTTATGTAGGTGCATTATTGGTAGTGTTGTTTTGGTTCCTGATTTGCTTTTGTGGTGGTGTATCTTCCTGGTTTGAGGAGATTGGTATCACGATGTCATGGATAGCTTAGTTACATGGTTCAGTGGGAGCTTGTGACAGTGATGGATTGGTGGTGATGGATATGACGGTTTGGTGGTGTATTCACAGGTTTGGTGTGAGCTTATGATAGTGATGTGGTGTTGGTTGTGTGCATCATGATGCCATGGGATTGCTCATTATCACAATTCAGTGGGAGCATTTGGAAATTATGTGGATCCATTGTTGATTATGGATGGTTGTCTTTAGTAGGGGTTGATTGGTGTCATGGAGGATCTCTTGGATTATGTGTGCTACAGTGAGAGTTCTTTGACATCAGGTGCTGGAGATGTTGAGGTATTGTTTATGACATGTTGGTTTTGATAGGTGATCCTTGGTTGTAGGATGGTTTTGTTATTATGTCATAGTTTACTCTTGATTATCAGTTTAGAGTTGTGGCATAGTACATGTTATGATGATTTGAGCATGTGATCTTCTTTTCAGAGGATGTGAGATCATGGTGTCATGTTTATCTTCTTGATTCTATAGTTGGAGCTATGATTTTGATCTTGGTTGGTTCTCTTTGTATTGAGTAATTTGATCATTTACTTGGATTTTAGCATGGATTGATTGGTTATAGGTGCTCATGGATACTTGGAGACTTAGGTGAGGCTTGTTGTTCTCTTGTGGTTAGAGACATGATTTTTAGATGGTTACTCTTGATGAGATTTTAGCAAGAAGTATGAAGAGCCTACACCTTGGTTAGATGTGAGTTTAACATGGACCTATGAGGAGTGTTCTTGGTTGAGTCATGATGACTTGGATATCCTAGAAGAGCATTCTCATTCCCCACTCTTGGTCTACTCTGCGATTCACTTGAGAGGTATTGCCCATTTTTCTTTTAGGTGCATTATATTTATGATTTTTCTTCTCATGGATATAGATCTTGACCCATGGGTATTTGGTTCTGGAGGTTTCATTTGAGGAGTGTTGGTATGTTTATCTCCTTGTACATGTTGGGTTTAGGAGATGGTTTATTGGGTTGATTTCTTTGGTTTTGGAATGGTTAATTTGAGTTTGATCTTCTTGTTTTGAGATGCTTTCATCCATGATTAGTTACATGATACATATGTTATGTTTGATCTTGGTGATTGGACGGTTGGATGTTGTGATGGATTTTATTATGGGGTGTTGTGGAGGAGATCATACTTGACACAATTGGCATTTAGAGGTGTATGTAGGAGGACATGCTACAGGTGTTTGGTTTGCAGGTTTTGCATATCATTGTGGATGTTCCTTGGTACTACATGTTTACTTCTATATGATGTTGTTAATAGACTTGGTGTGCCTTGAACACTTGTGATGGTGCCTTCTTTCTGGAATGTTAATGAAGCGATACGTTGCATGCGCTCATTCCAAGTTTGCATTCATCTGGACATTTCCCATGCAATGGGAGCTCTTGGATGTGTATGTCACTCTTTCATAGGTTTGCACATGGAGTTTGTTATTGCATTTTATGGGTGGATATGTGATGGCATGAGTTTACTATGTTATGTATACCCTGGAGGTATGGATAGTTGGATGTGTTGGAATTTTTTGTGGGTGTCATTTCAGCTATGGTGATTTATTCTTGATAGCTACTGGTGCATATTCATTATCTTTGGATTGAGTGTTTATGTTATGAGATATCAGGTTGAGGCAAGTTAATGCTTCTTTGTGACAGTTAGTGTGACATTTCTTCGGGTGTGTTCTTATCTTAGTGCATTAGCATGGTGGAGGATGTGAGCATTCATGGATGAGATGGTGGTCACCTTGGTTCTTGTTACACGTATCTTGATGGAGCACATGGAGCTCACTTGGATTCTAGGATGGTACATGTTTCCTATGGAGTTTATTATCTTGATGTTTGAGCTTACTTGGTACCCCATTATGCAATGAATACAACAAGTGGGAGATTGTTAGAATTAGGTTTTGTACACCTTACATAATGCTTATAATGTTTTATTTATTATTATGTGTTTGGTGCACCTAGGGGTACCTAGATGGGCGTGCATCACTAGGAGCTATAATGTTGGGGCCACTTTATGTTGTATGTAACATTGGGACTTAATTGTAAAATGTAATTATTTAATATTGGGGAAAAATAATAAAATATAATAAAGTACCCAATATTAAATGTGAGGTCACATGATATTGTAAGTCACATGGTTTTGGGCAGATGGTTTATGTAGTACCACTTGGTAGTTTTGTGGGAGCTTTTTTTATCAAAGCAACCACAAGGGTAGTTTTCTAGGGTTGGAGAGTTTGTTGCAGATTAGCAGGTTGAGCTTGTGCATGTGTGAGGGTTTAAAGCATGGCATCAGATGTGTGGATTCATGCTTGGTCACATGGAATGCATGGACATCTTATGCTTCAGGAGTGTTCATGGAGTCTTTGAAGATGTATTGTAATAGGTTTTCATTGGTGAATAATACATGGAGTCACTACTAAATTTGACACCATTTTTTGATGGACGGTCGTTGGTCGTTCGACAAATCTTTGTCAGAAAAGCGACGAAATGATGAAAACATTTTCGTCACTATTTTTTCATCGAAAGGCTGACGACAAATTAAACATCAAAATAATGACGTAGATTTGTCGGTCGTCGGCATCATAAAATGGTTTGGATGTTCGTCAGACTATCGACGAAAACTTCATGTATCCACTGACGAATTACAACAGAAGTTTGTCGCCATTTTGACGAAATGGGCAAGGAGTAGCATCAAAACAACACTAGAAGTTCACCACCATTTTGAAAAAATGGGCAAGGAGTAGCATTGAAACAACACTAGAAGTTCATCACCATTTCAATGAAACGGGCAAGGAGTAGCGTCGAAACAACACCAGAAGTTTGTCGCCATTTCGACAAAATGGGAAATGAGTAGCATCGAAACAACACCAGAAGTTCATCGAAATTGCGATGAAATGGGCAAGGAGTTATGACAAAGCCTTCGTTGTAACTATAGCAACTTCGTTGGACCTTTTCAGTGAATCATCAGTGGTGTTCATCGAAATTGCGATGAAATAATGCAATTTTTTTTTTTTTAAATATTCGTTGAAATGTACCATCGTGGAGACTGATGACTGATCATACATACAGACTACAAGATGCATAGATGCATAGAAAAATAATTACACTTGAGATGATTGATCAGACATACAGACTACAAGATGCATAGAAAAAGCATTACACTTGAGAACAACCAAGGGCTAACAAGGGAAGGAGTTAAAAAATGTCTGGATTGAAGAGAAAATGTGTAGGGAAAATGCTAAGTAGTGTCAAGAGAACAAAGCTTGTATAACATATTCTTGACCTAATCAAGCTCTTGAACAACTTAAACAAAATTAAAATACTAACACATACATGAGACATGTAATGAACTTCCAATATCTACTATCTTTTTCATTAATGCAGAGGTAGGTAAAGGAGAAATAATTATAATTGTAACACTATTCATAGTCCAGTAAATTATGTTCAAAATTTTTGTTCAATGGACCTCAGTTTTATCATATACTACCCATCTAATACCATATTTTAATCCAGGGTTTAACTATCTCATATCTAAAGAAGAACCTTCAATTAACCATTTAAAGTACTATAAAATAAGGTAATAGTTTTACTTGAGAAAGATTGGGTACACTTGTAGGATTAAAGTTCTCGCAATCATCAGGATTTATTGGCACATAGAAACAACCTGCAACATATGAAGTAATGGATGACTACAAGTTAGTGAAATGGTCCTTAATATGTGAGTGGTTTGCAAATTGATTGTTAGAAAATAAGGTTACAAACAGATCTACATGAAAAATCATGAGGACAATCTACTGTAATCATCGAAATAGATGAAAAGTGCAAAGGAAAGAGTCGAGCTACATCTCTAGAGCCTAAAAATAACACATGCAAGAAACATTAAAAAAAAAAACAAATCAATTTTTGGATTAATAGAAAATGGTGCCTTCAACAAGTGATTCATATGCTTTCACACCTGACACAGGACATTAAGAATATTTTAGTCTTCCTCTGTGAAATTAAATACTTATAGAATAAACCCAGAAACCAATATTATATACCTCCATGTCTAGTCGAGGGTAGGTATAAGAGAAAAAAATTTCTTCAATGCAATGCTGAAAAATATGAATGTGTGTGTAGGTTTGTATTACTCAAAATATCATTTCACTTCCTAAGGAAAAATACCAAAGTGATATTTTAAATTTCAATTTTCACATAGGCTCCCTTATTGCTACACATGCATATACAAGAATTATTCGAGCTCTAAACTATTCAAATATTAAGGATTTAATTAGCTATAAGATGGAAAGTTGTTGTTTAGACATAATCCATCATCTTTTACATATCTTTATTCACTCCTAGCGCTTCAGATAAATTTTTGTAAATGAGACAGAAATGTGAATCTTTTATGACAAAGAAAATTCTTAAAAGGAGGGGGAGAGAGAAAAGGGTAGGGGGCAAGAGAATGCTTGAATGTATAACAAAGTATAATATTTTGATCATTATAACAATGAAACGAATCTTAAGTTTGAAGCATTA
>VDFB02105785.1:121511398-121575163 GCA_007258455.2 Sequoia sempervirens
CATCATAAAAATAATGAAATTGAACATGTATTTTACAACAACAAGATATTTGTTGCTTATTAATTTTTACATACCAGGGTTTACATTTTTCAAAAGACCTTTGACTTATTTTAATATTACCGGGTAACACTGAATCGCTACAAAATTTTCTATAAAATTTAGTTTGTGTCGTATCTAATAGGTGTTTTGGGTGAGGATCGCGGACTTTGGACCCCACCCTTAATTTTAAAACATCTCTAGCATTGGATGAAACCCTAGTATTATCATGCCAAAATTTTTCGATCAAAGATTTAATTTCAACACTCAATTTTATATCAGACCTTGGTAGTCGTCCACTGAAACTCCAACATTGATTGATAGGATCATTTTCTATACTTTCTCTTCTTTTTGCTGCTCTTAGTAATGTTTTAGGATGCATTTTTAAAACTTCACTAATATTGCTTACTATTCTTTTATTCAAAGTTGTTTTATTGACTATAGCAGTAGTTATAGCTCTTCTTGCTGCGTTTTTATCTTTAGATAGACTATTTTTTCCAATAGATTGAATGGCACTAGCAACAGTAGACATAGCATGTTTTAATGATTGATCTTTTCTTTTTGGTTTAACATAAAAGCCTAACCTTTTCATTACTTTCCTCATTTTTTGCATTCTCATCAATTGCATCATTAGTTGACATTGAAATGCAATATTTCTACGATAAAAGAATTCGGTGTATATTCTATTCGCATGCGTTCTTATTTGCCTCCAAGAAATTTGATCAGGAAGATTATCGAAAACACCACTTCCAATTTTAAAAGAATTATTTTCATTAAATTCAACATCACATTCTAGATTTTCATCTTCATTTTCATCTTCATCTTCATTTTCATTTACATTTTTATCTTCATTTTCATCAACAAAGCGGTTTTCATTTTCATTTTCATTTTCATCAAAAATACAGATTTTTTTTTCATTTTCAAGAAAATGATCATTTTGATTTTCATTTGCAACAAAAGATTTTTCTTTTTTGTTTTCAACAAATTCTATAAAAGTTTCATTTCTTTGAATATAGTCAATGTCAACATCATTATATCCAACTTCTTGTAAATCTTCTACAAACAAATTTACCATGTCACTAACATGTGGATTTGAAGACATACCTGGATTTGTGTATATTGAAACATTCTCCATAGCATTCAAAGAGGGATTTGAAGACATAGTAGGACTTGTTTGTATAATCATATTCTTCTCCAAATTGACTACTTGCAAATTAGCTTCATCTACAAGTATGGTATCTTCAATGTTTTCATCTTCAATAGTTGTTGAATTGGTTGCTCCACCATCGTTCATTGATTTTATTCTCATTCTTCTTTCTCTCTTTGTCTTTGTCTCTCTTTTTCTTTATTTGCTTCCAACTATGAGGACAATGTCTTTTTTTTCTCTTATTCTGAGAAATTTATCTCCCATAATTATAAAATTCTCAAGCACAAATGAATGTTAATAGTAGAAATGCTTCAAAATATTGAATCAAATTGGAAGTTGAATACCTATTCGTAAAATTCTTCTCTTGTTCCTCAAAACAAATGAAAACTACCACAATTCCACTTTAAAATTGTTCTCTTTATGCTTCCTTTGAAAAATTCAATCCATATTGCAAATTTCACTTCAAAAATAGTGTAGACGATGCTCCCTTTGATAAAATCAACAAAAAATCAAATTGACCACCTGTAAATACAATAACATATGAAAAATAATTGATTTTCAGTGCTCTCGGCCGTACATGTCAAGTTGCAAAGTTGCAGAGTTGACAGTAATTGTCAACAGTGTTTTTAAATAATATAAAGCGGGATCCATCTATGGCCTTGATCCAGATTTATATCGCTTGGGATCAGATTACCAAGGTCCGTTTATATCATGAATCCGCTTCATAATCCGGGATCCAGTTTACTAAAATCAATCTGTGAGCGTTATAAAGGTAGCGGGATCCAGATTATAACCGCGGGATCCGTTTGTCTGCTCATGAGGATCGATGTTATGTCCGGGATCCCATTTTTGAAAATTTGAATTTTGTTTTGCAAATTTGAATTTGGTTTTGCATCGTGGGTGGGTTTTTGCCAAGGTTTTCGGTTCGGGAAAAGCTTTGGAAGTCCGAACCTAAGCCTTCAACCTGGTTTGACCTGCAAATTGAAGGCCCTAACAATGTCAAAGCAAAATATCGACTTTGGACATATGGCTGACGACCTTTTTTCGAAAATTTTCTGACAAAATGAAAACCCATTTTAGATCAAACAATGTAGATTCTAAATATATAATTTGTTTTGCAATTGAATTATTATTTGTATTTTTCAATTAATTTATAATAAAATTGGTGCATAAACTTTAAATATCAGAGTTTTTTACTATTTGAATAACTTTTGATCAACATAACATTTTGACAAACAGATTGCACGAGAGCAAACTTCAGACAATTCTTTTCAATTTAAAAAAAAAATCAAAATGATAAGTTTAGGTCATCTTATGCATGTTGTACACGACGATTTTTCAAAACAACAAATCTGCCTAATAAAAATTAACAAAAAAAATCAATAAAAAATTACAAAAATATCAAGAGCAAGGTTAGAGTCATAAAACTTTTCCCAAAATTTAGAAAATATGATAATTTAAGTCAAAATATGGATGTATTACATGTGCATGGTATGGTACAAAAAAAGACTTTTAAACAGTGGTTTTGAAATGCCTATTGAAACTCAATTTGTACAACTGGGTATTGAAATAAATTATATATTTGGAAACTAGACTCCGAGCACTACATTTTATGATTAGTGACTTTTTTAAAGATTTCATCTCTAAGTGCTTCAAATTTTAAGGTCAAATGTGTCAAATACTGAAAATCAGGGAAAACACTTCCACTTATTGGCCAAAAAGTGGACTCAACTTCTTGCACACACCCATACATTTTGAACATCTTATTTCATGGACCATTTCACATGCATTATATCGATTAATATGATCATTTTTGTGTTTATTTATATCAGTTGACTTTAATATGATGATTATATATGCACTCAAGTATGATTGTGTTATGTTAATTTTGATGATTATATGCACTCATGTATGTATAGATATTTTATCTAATTTTCAAGTAATATGCACTCTATAGATTCTTATAGATCTATAATCAAATTTCATATATATAATTTATCACCTGGTTAGGTGAAAAATTAAAACATTCCTTAAATAATTTAGATCATATTCATAATAAATTAAGGGTAGGTAACTTTAAAATTTTTCCAATTCTAGCAAATATTTGAATCATTGAACAAAAATCTATTTCCTTGTATGCATAAAATGTATAATCTATACAATTAAACAATTATATAAAATGTGGTAAATACAAGACATGATTTGTATAAGATAAAATTCGAACAATATATTTAAAAAGTGACTAATAAGTTCACTGAATTTCATACATGGAACAAACATATATAATATATACTGATGTTTAATACAAGTATATCACATGATGAAACATATATGTGCATGTAGATACAATTAAAGCTTATCAACTTTTAGGTCAAGAACACAAATTGATATTTACATAGTCTCTTGATAAAAAAAAATTATAGTGACAATCACATGGTAGACCGACTTGATGAGAACCTGCAAAAATAATTTATGTAAGTATATTAACTATAGTTTTTATGAGTCTTTTAACTAAATAGTTCATGCAAGAAAAGAACAATATATAGTAAAATTTAGAAAATTGGATCTTATAAATTCATTACAAATTCAACTAATGTTTTTCATAGGATGGATTAAGGGGACCTAAGAGGATATAGCTTAAGGGGTCCTAAGAGAATGCCTTAAGGGGAGTTAAGAGAATGACTTAAGGGAATGCAAGAGGTTGGATTAAGAGGAGTTAATAGAATGACTTAAAGGGATGAAAGAGGGTGGATTAAGGGGAGTTCATAGAATGACTTAAAATGATGTAAGAGGGTGGATTAAGGGGATGCGTGTCATGAGTTCCCTAGGATATGGTTTAACAAGTTCTAAGAGGATGGATTAAGGAAAATTATGAGAGCGACTTAAGGGATGCAAGAGGGTCAATTAAGGGGATGTAAGAGGCTATGACTTAAGGGTCCTTTAAGAGGATGGCTTAAGGGGTGCAAGAGGGTGGATTAAGGGGAGTTGATAGAATGAATTAAAGGCATGCAAGAGGGTGGATTAAGGGGAGTTGATAGAATGAATTAAAGGGATGTAAGAGGGTGGATTAAGGGGAGTTGAGAGAATGAATTAAAGGGATGACCTAAAGGGATTACACATCTCATGAATCCTAGAAACCCTAAACTATAAACCATAGGACCTAAAGCCTAGTAGATGAAAACTAAACCATTAACCCATATAGATTTGTTATTCTAGGCATCTCATGAACCCTAGAAACCCTAAACCCTAAACCATAGGACCTAAATCCTAGAAAATGAACCCTAAACTCTTTAAACCCATATAGATTTGTTATTCTAAGCATCTCATGGAACCTAGAAACTGTAAACCCTAAACCATATGACCTAAAGTGTAGGAGATGAACCCTAAACCATTAACCCATATAGATATATTATTCTAAGCATCTCATGAACCCTAGAAACCCTAAACCCTAAACCATAGAACCTAAAGCCTAACAGATGAACCCTAAACCCTTTAAACCCATATAGATTTGTTACTCCAAGCATCTCATGAAATCTAGAAACTGTAAACCCTAAACCATAGGACCTAAAGCCTAACAGATGAACCCTAAACCATTAACCCATATAGATCTATTATTCTAGGTATCTCATAAACCCTACAAACCCTAAACCCTAAACCATAAAACCTAAAGCCTAGTAGATGAACCCTCAACCCTTGAAACCCACATAGATCTATTATTGTAAGCATCTCATGAACCCTAGAAACCCTAAACCCTAAACCATAGGACCTAAAGCCTAGGAGATGAACCCTAAACCATTAACCCATATAGATATATTATTATAAGCATCTCATGAAACCTAGAAACCCTAAACCATAGGACCTAAAGCCTAGCATATGAACCCTAAACCCTTTAAACCCATATAAATTTATTATTCTAAGCATCTCATGAACTGTATAAACCCTAAACCCTAAACCATAGAACCTAAAGCCTAGCAGATGAAACCTAAACCATTGACCCATATAGATTTGTTATTCTAAGCATCTCATGAACTGTAGAAACCCTAAACCCTAAACCATAGGACCTAAAGCCTAGTAGATGAACCTTAAGCCATTAACCCATATAGATATGTTATTTTAAGCATCTCATGAACCCTAGAAACCCTAAACCCTAAACCATAGAACCTCAAGCCTAGGAGATGAACCCTAAACCATTAACCCATATAGATTTGTTATTCTAAGCATCTCATGAACTATAGAAACCTTAAACCATAAACCATAGGACCTAAGGTCTAGTAGATGAACCCTAAACCATTAACCCATATAGATATGCTATTCTAAGCATCTCATGAACCATATAAACCCTAAATTGTAAACCATAAGACCTAAAGCCTAGCATATGAACCCTAAACCACTAACCCATATAGATATGTTATTCTAAGTATTTCATGAACCCTAGAAACCCTAAACCCTAAACCATAGG
Organism: Sequoia sempervirens; assembly: GCA_007258455.2. Taxonomy (NCBI): domain Eukaryota; kingdom Viridiplantae; phylum Streptophyta; class Pinopsida; order Cupressales; family Cupressaceae; genus Sequoia; species Sequoia sempervirens. The sequence continues at coordinate 121,517,041 of VDFB02105785.1, forward strand.
ACCTAAAGCCTAGGAGATGAACCCTAGACCATTAACCTATATAGATCTATTATTCTAAGCATCCCATGAACCCTAGAAACTCTAAACCCTAAACCATAGGACCTAAATGTAGCAGATGAATGCTAAACCCTTTAAACCCATATAGATTTGTTATTCTAATTATCTCATGAAACCTAGAAACCATAAACTCTAAACCATAGGACCTAAATCCTAGGAGATGAAACCTAAACCATTAACCCATATAGATTTATTCTTCTAAGCATATCACATAGCCTAGATACCATAAATCCTAAACCATGTGACCTAAAACCTAGGAGATGAACCCTATACCATTAACCCATTTATATTTTTTATTCTAAGCATCGCATGTACCCTAGAAACCCTAAATCCTAAACCATATGACCTAAAACCTAAGAGATGAACCCTACTCCATTAACCCATATAGATTGGTTATTCTAAGCATCTCATTAAACCTAGAAACCGTAAACCTTAAACCCTAAGACCTAAATCCTAGGAGATGAGCCCTAAACCCTTAACCCATATAGATTTGTATTCTAAACATCTCATGAACAATAGGATATGAAGATTCTAAACCCTTAACCCTAGGATCTAAAGCCTAGCAGATGAACCATAAACCCTTAAAACATATATAGATTTTTTATTCTAAGTATATCATAAACACTAGGATATGAAGACATAAACCCTTAACTCCAAGACCTAAATCCTAACAAATGAATTAAGGGGATGCAATAGGATGGATTAAGGGTATATATACAAGGATGGATTAATGGTACATAAGAGGATGGATTAAGGGGTGTTGAGAGAGTGACTTAAGGGGATGCAAGTGGATGTATTAATGGTAGATATATGTAGATATGGCTTAAGGGGTGTTGATAGAGTGACTTAAGGGGATGGAAGAGGATGGATTAAGGGTAGATATATGAGGATATGGATTAAGGGGTCCTAAGAGGATAGGTTAAGGGGAATTAATAGAGATACTTAAGGGGATGCAAGAGGATGGATTAATGGTACATAAGAGGATGGCTTAAGGAGTCCTAAGCGGATGGATTAAGGGTAATTAATAGAGAGACTTAAGGGGATGCAAGAGGATGGATTAAGGGTAGATATACAATGATATGGATTAAGGGGTCCTAAGAGGATGGATTAAGGGGAATTAATAGAGAGACTTAAGGGGATGCAAAATGATGGATTAGTGGTACATAAGAGGATGGATTAAGGAGTCCTAAGAGGATGACTTAAGGGGAAATAATAGAGATACTTGAGGGGATGTAGGAGAATGGACTAAGGGTAGACATATGAGTATATGGCTTAAGGGGTCCAAAGAGGATGGCTTAAGGGGAATTAATAGAGAGATTTAAGGGGATGCAAAAGGATTTATTAAGGGTAGATATACAAGGATATGGCTTAAGGGGTCCTAAGAGGATGGATTAAGGGTTGTTGAGAGAGTGAATTAAGGGGATACAAGAGGATGGATTAAGGGTAGATTACGAGGATATGGATTAAGGGGTCCTAAGAGGATGGATTAAGGGGAATTAATAGAGAGAATTAAGGGGATGCAAGAGGATGGATTAATGGTACATAAGAGGATGGCTTAAGGGGTCCTAAGAGAATGGTTTAAGGGGATATGAAATCAATTATAATTTTTTTATAAAATGACAATGAATTATTTAGTTTTATATTTATACTATCAATTACATGTATCTAGAACTATATATTGTTACTTGTCTCTTGAGTTGAATTCCATTGTAATATATATGCATTTTCTCTCTTTTTTGTAATGCATCTAGTTTTTGGAGACCTAAAACAAAAAATGATATAAAAAATTAATTAGAAAATGACTAAATACAAATATATATAGACATGTATATGTGATAAATTTTTAACTACATGTTGACTATCAATTAAATATATATACAACTATATACTTACCAATATTTATTTACTCTTTTGTACCATTTGTATCCACTCTTTTTTGTAATGCATCTATGATTTTCTCATGATCATCCATTGAAAGTGTCCATAACACTTTATTAGCAGGCCTCCCTTGATATCTAACTAGTTTTATATTGGTTGCCAAAATCAAATGTGAATAATGTATAATCTTCTTGTGTCTTTCATAATCTTCAAATGCAGGCAAGCCATTCTTTCTTATCAAATATTTTCGAAGCCATGTTCCAACAATAACCATTGAGTCAGTTAGATACTCAAAGTTGTAATCATCTACTCTACAATGTACCAACTTATGTTTTCTCTCAACACATCTAGCCAACCAATACTACGTCTCCTCTTCATTCCCCTCAAGTGCAACAAGAACATACACATGTCTTGCAAAAGTAAACAAAAAATTCAATAAAGAGTGACTTATATTCAATTCACATATAAATATGCATACATATAAAATCAATACAATTTAATGTATCTTCTTGTACAAGATCTGAAATATGATCATAATCATCTAATATGAACACTTGATTATCTTCAATTGTCATTCCATGTTGAACATGTGTCGATGTAGGTGTTAAGGCTCTTTGCTACCATTGTTTGACCCATTCCGTATTTTCAGATACCTCCCAATCACCTGTAGTACAAAATTTACAAAAGAATGCCAGCTCTCTTGTCCATATTGTCCATGTGTTTGCATTCAAACTCTTAAATGAATGCCATTTTGTAGATCCATTAATTTTTTAACAATCTTGTTGAGAAAAAATATCATTTTCATCAAATAACCAAAAGAAGCATCGAATTATTGAGCTCTCACTTGTTTTTTTAGATAATTTGTTATTGCACCAATCTACAATTGCACGTGCATCTCTAAATTTTGCAGCATCCTCATATTTTATTTTCTCTCTAGCAAGAGCTCTTTTCACACATGCACCTAGTCCATTGTGTTCTCCCTTACCATGTCCAGCTTCAAAAAAATTCCACGTGTTGGATATTATTTTCCTTATGAACTCTATATAACCAATAAAACATTCTAGCATTCTTGAATTGACCCATGTAATTATTGGACCATAGGAGATGTTCTCTCATTTGAATTCTTCTCTCTTTTAAATTTTTATAAAATATATCAAAACAATATTGAACAAACTCATATGAATGTAATCGATTATCTACATGTCTATAAATAATATGAACAAACATAGCTACTTCTATTTGCACTAGGAATTATAATATTGTGATTGAGTTTCTTCTTATGGAGCAAGAGTATATTTTTTAGTAAAATCAACAAATAACAATATAATTCCAATTGGGAATGTGTTTTTTACATAAACAAAATTGATAATCAAGCCAATGAGCATACCGAGAGTGTTTAACATATTTAGGTACAATATTATCTTTAAATTATATAATAAATGCATGCACACTAAATTTTTCCACAATTAGCTCACAATGTTTTCCAATTTTACCATGTTTTAAAGAATACTCAACATTTTTTATTTTTTTTACATCCACTAATTGTTGTCCAAATTCATCTAAATTGTTTTCATGCATACATTCTCCTAATAATGAAAAGTTACCACATCTATCACATTCTCTAGAAATAAATGCTTTTAAATAAAATAAGTTTCCATTAGAGGGTTTACAAAACAAACCTTCTATAAAATCTTTGATTGTTTCAGGTGGAATGTTAATACCACAAATGTCCTACATAATTTGGTTAGCATGCAAAGTGCATCATATCTATCAAAAAATATCATAATAATAATGAAATTGTACATGAGTCTTACAATAGCAAGATATTTGTTGTTTATTAATTCTAACATACCAAGGTTTACAATTTCTGAATGATCTTTGACTTATGCTAATATTAAATGGTAAGATTGAATCATCTAATTTATTTTTTTATATAATTCAATTTGAGTTATATCTAAGAGATGCTTTGGATGAGGTTCACAAATTTTGGAACCCACCTTTAATTTTAAGACATCTCTAATGTTAGGTGATACTCTTGTATTATCATGCAAAAAATATTTGATTAAAGATTTAATTTCATTAGTTAATTTCATGTCTGATCTTGGGAGTCTACCACTAAAACTCAAACATTGATTAATTGGATCATTTTCAATACTTTCTCATCTTTTACCAGCTCTTATAAAAGTTTTAATATTTACTTTTATATATTTACTAATCTTACTTAACATTCTTTTATTTGAAGATGCTTTATTAACCACAACAATTGTTATTGCACGATGAGCTACATTCTTATCTTTAGATCAACTTTTCTTACCTATACAATCAATGGCAATAGCAACACAATATATGAATTGTTCTACTGAATCATCTTTCCTTTTTGGCTTTACAAAAATGCCTAATTTTTCATCACTTTTCTCATTTTCAACATTGTCATCAATTGCACCATGAGTTGAAATTGAAATCCTAATTTCTTTCTATAAAAAAAATTCCATATATTATATTTCCATAAGTTCTCATTTGTCTCCAAGATATGTTACCAAGAAGGTTACCTAGCACATCTTTTCCAATTGTGAAAATAATATTTTCATATTCATCCATACAAGTGTAATGCTGTAAATTTTGCTTGAAGGAAAAAACACAACCAATATATATTTTTTGAATTATGTTACAAAAGTGTTGAAAATTATCACCTTTATAGTTTCTTTTAGGAACTGTCCTACCAACTAAAAAGGATGTCATTTGCATAAACTCCTTAGGAGAAAGGAAACGTATTAACCTAGTTTGTTGAAACCTAAGAATAACTGATAATACACTATTATGAATCTATTTTCGCTAGCCCTACCATTTAACTCATCTTGACAAAATTGCAAACAATGTCATGTAATAGTTTGTCTTAGTTTCAAAATACGAGAGTGGGTAGGCTATTTATAATTTAATTATCAAATGTTAAGTTCTATTGTTTTTCTTTCTATCCTCGATTAACAACCTATTTGCAAATAATGTCCTCCTGACCTTTTTTCTTTCCTCATAAATATATACCTTAAATCTTCCAAGTCATTAATCCCGATGAACAAAAATTTAGAATGGAGACTTTTTAAATATACATATAATGCATATATACTTACATAATAAATAACCTCTAATTATTAACATTATAATAATTTTTATTTATTTTATTTTTGTTTATTATCATTATCAAAAGATATTATTATATATATCTATTTATTTATAGTCAAGTTGTTTACTTATTCTTGTATATATAATTTACTCTAAAAGTAATTTTTAAAGTATTATAAGAATAATTAAAAATAACATATACAAATAATTCTACTACTCCTACTTATATACATGTTATTATTTAATTTAATTTATTTATATTAAAAGAAAAAAAAGAAAGTATAGGGATAACAGAAAGAGAACTACCTAACTTTCTTAATTTTGTTTAAAAGGATTCTCTTTGAGAATATGGGGATATATTCCCTTATACCTTATTTAAGGGATAACTTAACCTAAAGATTACCACGATGGAATATCTTTTTTTAAAGGTAAAGTGGCTTCTCATGAAAGGTCAACGTGGGGCCTTGGGTGGACGTTCTACCCATTGACACACTCGAAATTTTATTTATTTATTTTTGGCCCAAGCTTTGAATCCATGGATCACCGATACCCAAAGCTAAGGATATTTATAACAAGACACCTATGCTGATTGTGAAATATATAAAAAAAATGTTAGCGAGAAAGTGACACAGCAAAAGGCCATCTTTTAAATAAAAATTTAAAAACTCAATGGAATACAATGAAACGAGATTTCCTGAGACTTTATCTCATGGTGCTACGGTTATTATTTATGAGATCCACATTTACAGAGCATTTCAAATTTGTTTTAAACCCTGCGAATTTTCAACGAAGCACTAGTAAAATTTAATGTGTTACGTATATATATATATTTTTTTGCACAGGAATTTATTTCCATCTATTCTCTATGTGCTAACGTCCACTCGAGCAACAGGATCTAAAGGTAAATCTAGATCGATTTCCAGGCATGAAGAAACGTGAGAGGCTAGAGATAAATGATATGGAATTTATTGCAGGTGTTGAATGATTCTCAATGTCATCGGTAATTTTTAATGCCATCTCTATCTTACTAATAATATATTGTCTTAATTACATTTTACCTTACTTCCTCTCCAGTTATTTACTAAAAAGCAACATTAATATTTCATGACGAAGATATTGTTGTGCAATACTATTGACAGCACCATAAATAACAATTTTACTCAACCTTAATGTCAATGCCCTTGACTGGATGGCTATCCACTACGCTACAAGAATGATCAGGGAATATTTAATAGGTAGCGGTTCTATTGGTTCATTAATTCTAAAGATGGAGAAGGCAAGGTAACTTCCTGACAAAGCTCAACTACCTCCCTAAAGAGGGGGAGCCTGGCATAGACAGGACTGGATCGTGCTATTTATTTTGGAGTCCATTTGAAAAGATGGAGCACTAACCTACCAATTATGTGGACTTGAATTTTAATGCTCAATGATTTTTTGGCAACCCTTTTTTTTAAACCCAAGGCTAAGCGCCTCATACGAGAATACTAGAGTCTTTTAATCAAACTTTTACTCGATGCTCTAAATCCTATTGCGCCAGACTTGCGTCGATCTTTCTTTTTATTTGTTTCCAGTTTCTTGTTGGTCAATAAGAGTAGAACTAATAGGGGCAGCCATTGAACATTGCAGAAAGTGACAAAGGTACGAGATTGTTGCACCTTGCAGTATTGCCCTTTTTTTTTCTTGAACTGTAGCTTGCAAGTTTAATTTTTATTTTTTTATTTTTATTTTTATTTTTTGCCTGGGCATCTATGCATTTTACTCGTTAATGAAGTCTTAATCTATTTGCTTTAACAACATTGCACATGTTTCATAATTTCCAATGACACCCCAAAAGAAGCAGATTCCGTTTTAATTTACAACCTCATAGAGGCACTGGCAGGAGGTAGGGAGTGAGGGCCTCTCAAAACAATTATCTACTGTCTATTTTGTATTGTTGCAGCCAATGGCAACAAGAAACAAGGTGTTGTATATTCACAGATTCTTGTAATAGGCAACGAAACAGAAGGACATCTGTTTAGAATCCGGTGAATAATATCTCCATTTCAGATTGCCTACAAAATGGATGTATGGGAAACTATTGCGCATTTAAGATTAAATCTACCTTGTTTGTTCTTATTTTAGTTTTAATTCATTTTGATCTACACAGTTCATTCCCATCCCTGAAGTATTCAAATTTAGGTTAAGCCAGTGCACATAAATCTCATTCAGGCAGTGTGTACTTAATTTGTTATGCTAAAACTTAGATGTCCAAAGTAAGTTAAAGAAAATATATAGACACAGATTATACTCATCTTTCATTACATATATTTCTATTACAAAAATAATCACGTGAGGGAAGGGGAGTCACACTAGAGAATAATCAAATTTTAGAATAACAATGGAACACTGTAAAACAGTGAAAGGAAATTACATTACTTATCAGAGAAACATTTTCTTCTACATAAATCTTTATTCATTTTGCATATGAATATAATAGGGTAGACTCAATGAATTTAAGAAAATCTTAAACGTAACGCATAGATCCTTGACTCCAACCCATAATGACTACAAAATAAAAAGGTAGTAATTTATTCACTGAACAATATCTACACACTTAAGTCTGAATTCTTCCTGATACATATATACTATTGGAAACCCAACTGAAACATAGACACTCCTTTGATCATTTCATTTTGTGACATTGAAATATAAAGTACGTTGGAACCCAAACAAAACGATTGTGTTTATGCATATGCATTATCTTGAAGCAAAGTATTCTCTTTCCTTATCCTTTTTACAATAGTTAGCATTATTACATAATCATGCCATGAAGCAACATATATTCTTCATTTGAATGAACACAAGAAGGAGACTAGTTCTATTACATTCCAATTTCATACTACGGTATGCAGTTCATACAGATGGACAAGTTCTTCATTCAAAATGTGTCTATGCACATTTATATGCTTCGAAATGCTTGCCCACAAAATACAAATAGCTGCACATTGAAGAAAATATATATTTCCTCTTAAACCTTCTACACAAGTTGCAAGGGTGATCTTAAATCTGCATAGAACAACTTCTTCCCATGGCCATTAGGGTGTGCTCACCTCCCAACCTTGGTTTGGAAAACCAACCACCCCCCGAGCTAGGAGGTAACCAAGCACCCCGGGTACAAACAACAATCAAACAAATAGACAAGCACATGTAATGAACAAAACTATTTTTCCCAAGGCTTTTAACACACATAGAAAGTACACTCATGGATTTCTTAAGGGAGAGACAAGGTGCACTCGATCTTGGGATTTTTACAATTATTCATATCCATTTAATAGTATATAATGGGGTTTTATTTTCCTTCTTCCTCCACACCCTTATACCACATATCACCAATCCAACCATCCAAAACCTCAATTTTTGTGGGTACTCATACCTTATCCACAACCCCAACATTTTAATGGGTACTCATACCCTATCCATTTTTGCAAAGTGATAAGAAAACTCCCAAGAAGGTGCTACCTTTCTCTATCCCACACATGCATTGCTCACCCTCCTTGAAGAGGAGATAATCCAACACCCATCCCACCAAAACAACAACATACAACACACAAAAAAAGAAAGCATTCAAAAGGATAATAAGCATTCAAACAACCATTGCATAAAACAAAAAGAAGGATTTGAAACCAACCTTTTTGTGCAAGCTTCCAAATATTAAGTTGAAGAAGAGCTCCCCTACTCCTTCCTCTTTTCCCCAAAATCAAACAAAAACTAAAATTGCCCACCTGAAAAGTAACCCCTCATTTGGCTTCCCAAGTGTTTGAAATAGGAGTCCAAGGTTGGAATCCCTTGGAAGAAAGAGTGACAAATGTCAATCTCCTATTCACTCCTATGGACACACCTCCCCACAAGTTCTCACACATGTGTGAGAACTCTTCGGGAAGTGAAAGGTCAAAGAGTGTTCAACACTCAACAAGACATTCAAATCTCATAATGAGATTTTGGAGCCTACACTCAAATCCCATCCCCAAAATCTATCACCCTTCTTAATGGCTAATTAAGAAGGGTCACAACTTGCAATTTTTAAAAGATATGGGTTTGATTTGACCCCTAACCCATAGGTAACCATCCTAGGGGTTAAATTAGGGTCAATTAACCCATTCTAAGGACTAATTCAACCTTTCTAAACCTTCAAAAAGAAATTGAAATTCAAACATAATAAAAGAATTTCCAAAATGCCCCAAAACCCTCATCAAAATTTTAATTCATTTTAAAAGCATAGTCTCAAAATTCAACACTAAATCTTTTAATCACAAAATGAAATACAACATAAAGGTCTAAATGGACCATAGTGGGTTTCACTTGGTTAACACAAATTGGGTACCCTTGGTTACCTCCAATCCCATTGGCCATGGGCGTGTACCTGCACACTCAATTTCCACTTGTTAATATATCCAATGCAAGATAATCCACAATTAAATCAACAATTTTATACATCTACAAATAACACAATCAATTCATAAATCAATAAATCCACCTCCTTAATTACTCTTTATCTAGCAACAACATATCTTATCAATTCATATCAAGTCATAGCATTATAAATGAGTCTCATATTCACCTAATTCAATTTTAACATTTTATCAATCATGTATCTTAACCATTTATCCATTCCTACCATTATCATCAAATAAACATGAACATATCAATAAGCAAAACATCACACACACATAATCCTCATAGGCATCATAATAGGAAACCATCATAAAATCCAATGTCAATGATTATCCAAAATAGTCTAAACCACATAGAGTATCAACATAATCAAATCAAAAGACAGTCAAAAGGGTGTATCAAATGGTAGGCCTTACAACAAGGGGTTTCATTTTCATTCACACAAGGGGTTTCATTTTCATTTTCAAACATAAAAGGGATTTCATTCTCATTTTCATCAATATGAGGGATTTCATTCTCATTTTCATTCTTATAAGATATTTCATCATTTTTTTATTTTTGCATTATTTCAACCCTAGAATTATTGATATGATCAATAGTGTATCCAACTTCCTGTAAATAACTAAGATTAATATTATCAAGACTTGCATTTGAAGACATACCTGGATAAAAAAAAATTAATAGATGCATTTTTCATATCATTGGTAGGTGGATTTGAAGACATACTTGAATTTGTTTGCATAGGTGCTATTTCCATATCATTCAAAGTTGAAGTTGAAGGCATAGTTGGGTTTGTCTCCATAATTGCATTTTCTTCCATATTCACCATCTCCACATTTGCATCATCTACATTCATCTTATCATTCATAGTTTCCTCTTCAACATTCATGGAACTAGATGCTTCCAAATTTTTCATTTGATGAATCCTTTCTCTTCTATCCCTTTGTCTTTGTGCCTCCATTTCTTTATTTTCTTGAATTTCTTTGGGTGTCATTACCTTTCTACATTTATTTTTGTTTCCTTTTCTTTGATCCCATGGTTACCAAACCGTCTTTGATAAAAAAGAAAATGATTCTTAACCTTTTTTCATATTACCTTCGCCTTCAAATATTCAAATAAAACTATGTAGTATGAAGATCATTTCTTCTATAAACTTTGAAGTACAAAAACATCATGAATAGATCCAAAAATTCTCTTTTTCCAAATCTTCTTGTAAAATGTTCTTGTATTTGATTCCACTTTATAAAATTCAACCTGCATTTGTCTCTCCCAACAATTTGAATAGAATATGCCCTGCACAAGACAAAATTACAATAAAAAAGCAAAAAATGGCGCTTTTGGACCGTACTGCGAAAAAGGAATGTTGCAGAAAAAATGTGCTTTATCAATATTTTCCAAATTGGGAAAAAATGGATAAATAAGAAATGTATACTCTTTCCCTTTACCCAACAGGTAAATAGATAACACATATGTGTTATATAACGCATACACATTCTATTTAAATAACATGTATGCAATTTAATGACACATACATGTTATTAAAATTTTGAACCTCCAACCCACATGAAGCCTTGGTTTTAGGCTTGGGAAAGGCTTGGCAATCCGACCCTTAGCCTTTGACCTACAACTAAAAAACTAAGGCAAATTGAAGAAGAATTTCCAACTTTGGCAATATGGCTAATGGACCTTTTTTCTGAATCAATCTATAAAATTAAAACCCATTAGAGAACATGATGTTTAGTTTCCAAATATATAATTTTTATTAATATGGATTATATTTGTTATTTTTTAATTAATTTCTTAGAAAACTAGTCCTTAAACTTGAAATATCAGGCTTTTTTTTATTTTTTAGTAGTTCTTTTTTTTGGTTAAGTTTCTTGTAAAAAATTTTATATGACATCAATCTTTAGAAAATTTTCTACACAATGAAAAAGAAAAAGATTCAAAAAATATTTAGTTTAGGTCCAATTATACTGTTCATACACGTTGATTTTTAAAAATAGCAATTAAGGCCAATAAGAATTTAATAAAAAAAATATTCAAACAAAAAATTAAAAAAAAAATTCCTCATCAATATTCATGTTGTTAGCTCTCTTTCCCCAAACGGAATTAGAAAAATACTTTTATTTGGGTCAAAAAGTGGTGTCTGTACATGTACATGGTATGGTAAAAATAAAAATGACTTTTAAAAAGTGGTTTTTTGCATCCCTATCAAAATTTAATTTCTATCATCTAAGTATTTGAATAAATTACATATTTGAAAAATAGATTCAAAATGCTAAATTTCATATTGCTAACTTTTTGTAAGATTCATTGTGTAAGTGCCTCAAATTTTCAATCCAAGTGTGATAAATTTTGAAAAACAGCAAAAACACTTCCACTTTTTGAGCTTTTTGTGGATCTAACTTCTCGCAACAACCTTGTAGGAGGGAGATTGTATCCAATACCATAGAAATCTTTCAATTTAGATGAAGGGGGTTTTTGTTTTTTTAGAAGGATTGGTTTCTTCATGAGAACACAAATCCTTTTTAAAGTTATGCATCACCCCTTCATGAGGGATGGGAGTTAGATAGCCCCCATCGCTATCATGGGCTAATGTTGTTGATGTAGAACCAAGTTGAGCAATGAAACACAAGGTTTTTTTGGTTTAGGTTGTCAGATTTTGCACTCTCCTATAAAGGGGGGTGTAAAACCCCAATCATCATTAGAACTTGTATCTGAAGAGGAATCATTTGTATATGACTCTTTGGACTTCGAGGGTGAGATTTTGGATTCTTGATTGGAATGAGGCGTAAAATATAAAGACCCCCAATTATCACTAAGGAGGTTTTTTTAGGTGAAGGATTGTCATTAAATTGTATAAGCTCAACTTTTGATCTTGGAATGAAAGTATTAGAGAAGATGGAAATGTTGTGATCATATAATTCATAACTTTGTTCATATACAACAACCATGTATATCTTGTTGTTGTATTCAAATTTCATTGTACGATGGAGAGTAGATGTGACTCCTTTGATAGCATGAATTCATGGTCTCCCTAGGAGAAGATTGTATGAAAGGGCTCCTTGCATGATATGGATAGGGGTAGGAAACACTACAGGTATGACCTCAGTAGGTAATGTGATAATCCCTAGTGGTTGCCTATTAACATTATCAAAGCCACGAATATGAACATCTTTAAGTTGAATGAGCCTTTTTTCCATGCCAATTTTGTCTAGAAGGTAAGTGATACAAACATTAATTTATTCTCCATTGTCTATGAGAGTGTGCATAATTGCAGTTTCATTAATGATCACCTTTCTCATCAAGGCTTCATTCTTTTTTTGGATCTCAAGTGAGGATAATTCTTGTTTAGGGAATGTGATTTCAGATTGTGTGACTTATAGGGGGTGAAAAGAGAATGTTACATTATTCAATTTCATAGAAGCTTGGATCTCCTCCTACTTTATTTGCAATATTTCTTGAAATAGGAACTTGTATGTAGGTGATAGTTGAATAAGTTGCCATATGGATATATTAGCAAGAGTCTTCTTAAGATCTTCAACTATACTATGAATAGGTGAACAAGGAGCACTAGGAAAATAATGTTGAGGTAATGGTGATGTTGTGGAGCTATTTGTGGTCCACTACATGTTTGAGAAACTATGTTATATTTTGGTTGCTATAAAAAATTGTTAGATTGCATCATAGATTTCAATAAATCTCTTTTTTTTTTATGTGATTCGCTAATGGGAGGTGACTTAGGAAGCTCACTAATTAAAGGAGATCCAATTTTTGTCATCATACCCTCAAGAATCTTCTCTGTATTTGCATGATCTCTTAGTGAAGGGGATTATAATGGCACTTCACTTAAGGAAGCCTCATTATATGTGTCAATGTTCAAATTTTCTTCCACCAATATATCCTCCCTAGGAGGAGAGTTTTCAAGAGAACCAAAAACTAAATGTTCATGAAATTTAAAGGTTTTTTCTTCTAAAATGAATTCATCGCAAGTAGGGGAATGATTGATGGCTAGATTGTGTTGTCTTTCAATGATGTTATTGTCTTGTTTTGTAGGATTCTCATGACTTTCGTTGGTTGTGTTCTCTAACATCAAAGTATCCTCATCACCACTAGGAGAGATCTACTAAGAGAAGAAAAAGTGTGCTTGTCAATATTGTCTAAATTTTCACTCCTTTGTCCCATAATGTCTTCCAAAATAGGATAAGTAGGGGAAGGATCATAAAGAGGATTGTCATAGATCTTAAAGGTTTTCTCATCTAAAACAAACATATCCTCATCATCATTACAAGAGGAAAAGATGTTGGGAGATGAATGTAGGTAGGTTTCAATGGTATCTTTTTTTCTTATGTTATCACTATAATTACTTATCAATATGTCCTCTTGTTTAGTAATGACTTTCCTAATAGGATAGGTAAGAGGAGAGAAACAACTTAGGTTCTCAAAACTCTCACCAATTAGTTCTTCTAACACAAAAATATCTTTGTCACAAGTAGGAGAGATATTAGGAGAAGAAGAAATGTGATTGTTATGATTACCCAAGGTTTCTTTCACTAGACTAAACTCACTCTTAGAAGGGATACTAGGAGATGGATCAATGATGAACAAAAAGAGAAGGGAAAGGACCTCATATTCATATGAACTTAACAAAGCTTTCTTGTAACATTCACCAAGATTAGAAAATGGAACATGAAGTATGATAACTATAGTCTTTTGTAATAAAAAAATGATGTGATCATTGTTCTACAAGATTGAAATACAACAATGATAGAACAAACATGCAAAAGACTAATGCAATTTTTTAGATTTTGAAGATAACAATTGATTGATTATGCTATTTAACAATGTGAAAATGCAAATTTGAAATTAATCAATGCATGAAATTCACCAAATTAAGGTAGATTTGATGAAATGAATGTAATAGAAACTCCATTGATTGAAACAGATAGTTAATGGCAGCAAAAAAAAGGTGTAAAAAAAAGGTGTTTAATGTTGTAAAACATTGTTTTAGATCTATTGTGGGACTAATTCACCCAAGGTGGTGAATGAGTCCCACTAAGGATTTTTTTCAAAAACTTTTTAGAAAATTTCAATGGATTTTTGTGCTTTTCATGTTGTACGATGTGAATACTAAATGAAAATGTAGTTTTCAGATGTTTTTCAATGATTTGAGATGCAAAAATGCAACCTATATGGACTTTCACTAATGCAAAAAATTGGAAATCCTACATGCCAATTAACTAATGAAAACCCTAATACAAAGTTAATGTAAGCTAAATCTAGGATGTAAATGCACTCAAAATCAGAATTATGATGCTCTATATGTACGTTCACCAAAATGAAAAGAAGAAAATGGTGTGTACTCTCTTTTGCTTCTAGGGTTTTGGACCTAATAGGAGAGAGACCATTTCCTTGCTCTTCACTCAAGAATGAACCCTTGATATTTCAATGCAAAGGAGCTTGAAATCTGGAAAAGGGATTGTTCTAGGGATTTAATGATGTATAATGAGGGGTTCACCACCAAGTGTAAACTTGGAATTTAAGATAATGAAATACAAAGAATAGTTTGATATGCAAAATGACCTAGAAATGACCATGAAACAAAATTGAAAGCATGCACCTGGAATCTGAAGAGAGATGTAATGGATCTCTGAAATCCTAAAATTCTTACTTTTTAGGCCTGTTGGGAGTAATTTTCCATTCTAGGTGAATCAGTCCCAATTCTGAAAAACTGTACCATTGCAAGTTTCGGCCAAATGGGTATCCAAATCTGCAAAGATCTCTTAAAAATTCCTAGAGTAGGACTTATTCCCCACTATTGGCGAATGAGTTTAGTTTAGATTTTTTGGAAATTCAAAGTTCTAATCTGCACTTCTTAGTTTGCTCTTTCTACTTCTCTAGGTTCTCAGATCAAAAACTGTCAATTTCGGGCCTATAGGTGACTTTTTGTAAAGATAATGACCTAGCAAATGGGGAGACAACTCCAACAACCTTGCAACCTATTCTTCAATGATCTTCAAGTCTTCAAAACACCTAGATCTACAATCACACAAAGAAAGAGAGAGAAAATGTTGATTGTTAGGGAATGGGCATTTTCCTTGGGCAAATGCCTTATAGGTAATTAAACCAAATGATGAAATAAGATAATGAAGTAATGCAATTAGAACCTTGCCATGATGATGGATCTTGAATTGTTGCAACAATTGATGAAGAATTTTGCTCTTGAATGCCTTGGAAGCTATCTTGAAAGCTATCTTGATGGCCTTGTGAAGACTTGGAATGCTTAACTCTTGCTTGCTTAGCTTGATCTCATGAATGTATGATGTTTCTTGTTTTTTATAAAGGAAAAAATGGGTAAATATTTTTGTGTGAAAATGAGTATTTGAAGGCTTTGTTATATAGGAAATCCACTCACATGACCATTAATTTGATCCCCAAGGCCAATAGGAAAATTTTGAATTAAAACCCACTTTTCCCACTCAAAGCCTTAAAATAGCTCAAATGGGACTCATTTTCCCAAGGTGGCGAATGGGTCTAGAGTGACTATTTTGCCAGTTAGGATGTCTAGGAGTGAAGAATTTAAGTTTTTACATTGATTTTGTCATCTTTTTGATTGAAATATTCCTTGGGATGCACAATATGGGGTCATAGGGGCCTATTAATAACGATATTAAGGTCATAAATTCCATAGGGCACAAAATCCAATGTGAAAGTGTAAATAAATACACTTTACAACACTAAATTAAGGGAAAATTGAGTTTATTTAGCTTAGAAGGGCCCTAAATCCCATGTGAATGTGTAAAACACATTACAACACTAGATTAGGTCTACTTGATTTACAAGCTTCCCAAATTTAATGTAAAGATGTAAATAAATATATTTTACAACATTAAATTAGGACAATGTTAGGTTAATTTAGCTTAAAACAAGCCCAAGACCCAATGTGGATGTGTAAAACACCTCACAACACTAAATCAAGGTGACATTAAATCCAATTTATCATTAATTATTCCCATATCGAGCAAGGGACATATTTTTCTAGACTACAATCCTACCCACCCTTGGGGTGGTTGTTGTTGTTGGCTTCTACTTTGCAACTTCGTGGACAAGCATGTTGGCCTATTTTGTTGGTAGTGGGATCCTCTTTCATTTTGCTAATGTTTGTGCTAGATCTATTGATTGGTGGCCTATTTAATTTATGGGTCTATTCTATTAAGCTATGGACTGTTTCTCTTTGATGTGCCGGTCCCATTAACCCTACTTTCTTAATCAAAACTAACATTAATAAAATAATTATATTAAAAGAACATTCCAATCAAATTATGATTTTATAAAACAAAATATAATATTATAAACTATAATATTTACCTAAAACAATTTTTTTTTTTTTGAAATATTAAAAGCAATCATTCGATATTTTTTGAACAAAAACTAAAAGAAAAGAAAATTTTTCAAACAAAGGAATATTTTATAGGAAAACATTATACTAATAACTATAAAGCTTTTTATAATTCTTAAATAAACAAAGCGTTGATGAGTCTACTATTAAGGTTGAAATCTATAGTCACTCATCATCTCCTCCATTGACCATTGGCATAGAACCCAAAAAGCCCATGCAATTATCATGGAAGCATAGCTGAGAGACAAAACGAATGAGAATGATTAAGAAGTGTTTCTAACATCTAGATGTATGCCATGGAGGGCACATCTTCTCCATTATGTGTAACACTTACAAATGTTGGCTTTGTGGGATTTGGTAAGTTCGTAATAGAAAATTTTGAAAGCACAGAATAGATAGTAGACATTGACGGGCGAAGCAATGCCTCTTCTTGTGTACAAAGCAAGCCCACATGAATGCATTTGAAGCATTCCTCCATAGGGCAATTCTCAACTATACCTTTATCAACTACATGCACACTATTTCCTCTATTGTAACATTCCCATGCCTACATAATTGATCTCAAATAGTCAAAAGCTTTAAATATTTTTTGTATTTTATTTTGTTATAATTTTTATAATGGCTATTAATTGTTTGATGTAATTTTAAATAGAATGGCATAGAACAAAATTCATAGAGTATAATCTCTTACCAATTCTAGAAGGCCCTGGACTCCACAAGAAAGTTGAGAATCTGTATTCTTTCTTCCACTTACAAGTTCTAGAAGTACAATACCATAGCTATACACATCAGCTTTGTCAGACAATTGGCCATGCATGGCGTACTCTGGTGCCAAATAACCACTGCATATGAAAATAAAACACTATATCAAAACAAATTATTATGGTTGGAATCAACCCATAAATTAATTCATTGTGAGTGGAGAAAGACATGTCGTGAACCAATTATTTTTGAGAGAAAATAAAAATAGTAATTGAAATTCTTACTATGTTCCAGCAACTCGTGTGTTAACATGAGTCTCATCTTCTGGAAACAATCGTGCTATCCCAAAGTCTGCTATTTTGGGATTCATATGTTCATCCAACAAAATATTACTTGCTTTAATATCTCGATGAATGATTTGTGGATGAGAATCATTATGTAAGAACAAAAGCCCACGAGCCACTCCAACTATAATGTTGAAACGCTTCTGCCAGTCCAACTCTTTGCTCCGTTGTGGATCTAAAAACTCACTCTTTTTTAGCATTACAATAGAGTAGCCTAAACATTTTTATGTAACCATTTGAACTTTAGTGCTAAATAGAATGGAGTTATTTACCGAATAGTATTTTGTCAAGGCTCTTGTTGACTAAGTATTCATAAACAAGCAAACTTTCTGATCCTTCTGTACAACATCCAAGAAGATCCACAAGATTTTGATGTTGAATCGTGGCCAATAACTTGACCTCATTTTCAAATTCTTTCTTCCCTTGTGGAGATTGTAAGGACAACTTTTTCACTGCTATGTCTGTACCATCTGGCATAGTGCCCTGTGATTAAACATAGACTATCAGCCTATTTCTATCAAACAATGACTTTCTGAACAAGGGCTATAGAGATAATTGTCTCTAGGCTTCTAAATGTCAACATGAATACGATTTAGTATAAGTATGAAAAGGGTTTCACCCTCATGTGGTAAACATGTTAACAAGAAAAATCAAGCATATCTAGTTGAATCAATTATAACAAACAAATCTATACGCAGTTGAACAATAAGAGATCAAATAAATAAAATATAGTTTTACCTTGTATACAGTGCCAAATCCACCCTCTCCAAGCTTGTTATCCTCGTGGAAATCTCTAGTTGCAGCTGTTAATGTTTCCAAATTAAATGGTGTTTGATGTTGCAGAACAAATGACCAGTCTTCTACACCTCCGCCTGGATATTAAAGCTCAGAGCTATGTGAAAATAGTATTACAGAGAAACAAAAGGATTTTAAACAGTTACATGAATAATGACCTATGGATTTGATACTTTCAAGTTTTCTACTAATTTGAATAGGGATATAAAAGAAGTATCTGCTGTGATGTATATTGGATTTGATGTGGCTGTGTTGTATGCAAATGTCATACCATAATCCTTCAGAAAAAAGCCAAAGCGATCAACTTTGCCTTCACTGGTCTAAGTTACATTGGAAGTTCTTATCAATCACAGGTATCAATTAAACCACCCATCCAATTAAAGGCTGATCATTTTTAACCGCTTAAAACAGCTGCCCTTTCCAATTTGTGATTGTTATGCACATTAAAGTTTGAAATTTCTATTTCCAATTCCCAAAGAAAAGAAAACTTAAGATACGCCCTAATTAAAAATACCTTGGGATCCACCCTTCCCATGTATTGCAGGCTTCAATTTTCTTCGCACGGTAAACAGCAAACCCACCAATAATATGAGGATTATCAAGCCGCCAAGAGAACCCAGAATTATGGGTATTTTGTTTGAAGACTTTTCTGCATGCAACATCAATTTCCAAATTTAGTGAATGAGATATAAAGATAACCCAATTAAGCCCCCGGATCGATAAAAATAAAATAAAAAATAAGCTAATATGAACATTACTTGGTGAAGGTAAACTTGATGATGGGGAAAGTGGTGGAGGCGGCAATGTAGAAGAAAAGAAAGGGTAAGTTTGATAAATAGCAAAGCAATTTCCGAACCAACCCAGACCTCCAACACGATATCCACCTTCACTCTTGTTCAACAGACCGCCAATTCCCCTGGACAAACATGCTTTGCAATCCTTGCCAGAAATATCTCTTCCACACTCAATGAGACCATAAATCTTGGTAATCTGAGAGTAATCGGAAGTGAAACCAGATGCATACATAATAGGCGACTCGCCAACTGTAGCCGCCAAATTGGAGAAAAGCTTCTTAACAGCCAAGCTAAACGCAGCAGGATCTGTGGCGTTCTCGCCATTTATACGGTATAGCTCGGTGGTGTTATCCAGTTTTCCGATGAAGTTGGAAGTATTGTACCTCAGGCGGCACTTGTCGTTAATAAAAACTAGTGCGCTTGCCGCATGCGCACACAATCGTTGAGTCGTAGAATTTATCTCCACCGAACAATCGAAGCATTCCTTAGCTGTCGTGTCTCCCCTGCAATGAAGAGCGCCGTAAATCCGATCTGGGCTTTGCCCAGACACGCTAGTATTGAAACCGCCAGATGAGTATGTGTGCCGGACAAGATTATCGACAACTATATTTCTGTTTTGCTCCAATTTGCTTCCTTCCGTGAAGTTGAAACCACTGTTGCAATACGTATCCGCTGCCTTGCATAAGCGTAGGCACGGAATACTTAACACCATAGAAATGCAGAAACAGAGAAAAACATTCTCGCCGGAGGAAACGGTGAAACTCATGATCTCCGTAACTCTACCTCAAAGCACACAAGACACGAGAGATATATGCACTGCCATGACAGTGCCAATCATTCTAGAAATAGAGAATTACATTATGAGAAAATGCTCTTTAAAATAACACTGCTATCTAGAACATTCAGATCCTTCATCAAAATTACCCAAAATTCATTAATTCAACATATTAAAGTGTATTGGCCGGGCGGCCTGTTGCTATTTGGTTCTCTTTGTCGGTACGTCTGTTTTATTGTGTCTGTTTCTGAACCGTTGCCTGTGAGGCCTGCTTTATGACTTTGTTTCGATGGTTCTGAGCTGCTGCCCGTGAGACCTGCTTTATGACTTTTTCTGTATGGAATCAGGGCTCTAACCCCGATTTTTTGAATCAAAACTATATTAAACTGTATTTATTAATTAAAAAATTGATATACCAAATAGACATTGCCGTGGGGAATCAGGAGATTGGAGTCGCGGGGAAAGTCAAGAAATGACCATCGCGCATTGAATATTGATTTATCGTTGACGGACTGGAGACGCAAGCGTCTGATTTGAGAGATGAGTGTGGAATACGGCACTAAGTAATAGACGTGCATGCGCATGAACGAAAAAAACTTTGTTACTTTGTTTTTTTTTTTTTTTTGAACATGTATGTTTTTATTTCTAAGTATCGGAGACTACGCGCATTATTCTATAATTTTAGTTTCATTGAGAGGGCAAGTCTATCCAAAGCAAAATTAAAGTTTATCTTTAAATATTTATCAACTAGCAATCACACCTTGGTGTGCAATGGGTACGCCGAAGAGGTGTGAAAGATCAATTAGAGAAAATTTTGTTTTTTTTTGTTTTTTTTCGCATGCATAGGTCAATTGGTAGGCCAATTAGCAAATGTTATTGTTTGTGCAACAAAGGTCTCATTGGAAAAGTAATACATTCAAAGCAACTATGCATCCACTTAGAAGGATCCAAACATTATTGAAACAAAATTCAAAGCAACTATGCATTCACTTAGAAGGATCCAAACATGATTGATACAAAACCTTTGAATCAAGAAGATAATCAAGCTCCATTACCAATAGGCTCATAGTATGCTTACAATAGGGCAAGAGGGAGATAAAGGAATAAATAGGGATATAAAGAGAGAGAGAGAGGGGGGTAAAGAGATAGAGATAGAGGATAGAGGTAGAGAGAAAGATAGCGATATAGATGAAGAAGGAGAAGGAAAGAGATATGGAGAGGAGGAGAGGGAGAGATAAAGAGAGAGAAGAGAGAGGGGTATATAGAGATAAAATAAGTAAATATATAAAGGGAGAGAGGGGGAGATAATGAGAGAGGGAGAAAGGATAAGATAATTAGATAGAGATAGAGATAGAGAGGAAAAGATAATTAGTTATAGAGGTCTACGAAGAGGGAGAGGGAGATATAGAGAGAGAGATAGAGATAAAGAGATAAAAACAATTAGATATTGAGGTCTAGGAAGAGAGAGAGGGAGAGAGATGGATTGATAGAGAGAGGGAGACAAGTTTAGAGATAGAGGTAGAGAAAGGAAGATATGGGTAGAGATGAAGATAAAGGGAGAGAGGAAGATGGAGATAAATAGATAGAGAGAGGTAGAGAGAGATAAAAATTAAGAGAGATAGGGTGATAGAGTGTAATATCCCATCGCTTGTCCAAGATAAACAAAGAATTTCATGTCAAATATAGATTATTAATAAATGCAGTTCAACCTTCATTAAAAAAAATAGTGGATCTAAAGATGATGATGTCCTTAATAAATTGAGTTATATGCAAACAAAAGACAAATTGAATAAAAAAAGATAGGATAAGACAAAACATAATAAAGACAAGTGAATAAATACAAAAGAATAAAGGATGTGAATACTTACCGAATGGACGTTATAAGATGAGGAGTCATCGCTTAACTAATATTTAATTAATGCAACTATTATATTCTAAAGGGTGTGATTCATATTAAAAGGGAAAAGAAAAGAACAACAATTAAACTAAACAAAGCATCATGACCTTTGACAAAAGTTGCAACAAATAGCCATGACTCTTGGCCCATCGTGGGTATAAAGAGAAGAATAATTCAAAGCTAGAGGAATCAATTATTGGAATAGAAAACTCAATTCTACAGAAGGAAAGACGACTCCAAGGGAGCGTTGATTCTCTAATCAGGTTGTGATTCATTTGTTAGCATTCAGACACCTAGCCTAACAACAAATTGCATGAATTGAAGGCTACAATCAGACACAACAATCAATATAGATATCAAGTATTTATGCATGAATCAGACAAGTTAAATTAGAAACAACATTCTGATCATAGTACCTATCCTACATTTTAATACCTTGATAATTGTAAACTATTTATATCAAATTCTTATTTAATTTGTATCAAAATATTATTTACCATTATCACAAATATTTCTAATAATTAAGGTTGCTCTCTAAAATTTATCATTACACTATTGTATCCCACATCTATGTGAATACATCGATATAAGACATAAAAAGTAAACTTAGGGCAATTCCATAAGGGGAAATCACATAGAGAGTTAGAGAGATATAGAGGAGGGGAAGTGAGAGAAATAGATATATATATATATATAGCTGGTGAGATAGAGTAATAGAGAGATATAGACATATAAGGAAATATAGAGAGAGGGGGAGAGCGAGACATCAACAAAGAGATAGATAGAGGGACAAAAAGAGAGAAGTAGAGATATAAAAATAGAGGAGAAATGGAGAGATAGAGAGAGGAAGAGAGAAATAGTGAGAGATAGATAGATAGATAGATAGAGAGAGAGAGAGAGAGAGAGAGAGAGAGAGAGAGAGAGAGAGAGAGAGAGAGAGAGAGAGAGAGATATGGGAAAAGAGAGAAAGAGAAATATGGGAATAGAAAGGGAGAGATGTAGAGATAGAGAGATAGATATGGGGTAGGGAGGGAGAGATAAAGAGGGGGGATAGATATAAGTGGGGAGAGAAAGGAAGAGATATAGGTAGAGGAAGGAGAGAGAGAAGAGGGTGGAGATAGGGAGAGAGAAGAGGGGGAGTGATGGGTAGAGAGGGAGATAGAGAAAAAGATGGGAAAGGAGGGAGAGATGTAGAAACAAGGTGATATAGAGAGACAAAGAGGGATATGGAAAGATATGGAAAAATAGGGAGAAAGATAGAGAGACAGGGGAAAAGAAAAATATGGATAGAAAGAGATTAGCAAAGTAGGAGAGGAGAGGGGGAGCAAGGGAGAGAGGGAGTGATATATAGAGAGATCTAGAGATGAATATGGAGAGAGATAGGGAGATGGAGGTAAAGAGATGAATAAAAGGAAATAAAGAGAAGAGTGGGAATGAGATATAGAGAAATAAATAGATATAGATACAAAACATGAGAGATAGAGTGAGTAAGAGAGGGAGGTATAAATAATGAGATATAGATAGAGAGGGAGAGGGAGATGGAGAGAAAGAAAGAAAAATATATAGTGATATAGAGAAAGAGGTAGATATAAGAGAGAGAGTTAGAGATAATGAAATATAGTTAGAGGGAAATATAAAGGGAATAAGAGCTAGAGATATATATTTAGAGATAACGAAATATAGATAGAGAGGGAGAGGGAGAGATGAGAAGATAGAGATAGAGGGGGGAAGAATGAGAGATGGAGGTGATAGAGACAAGTAGTAGAGAGAGAGATATAGAGGGGGAGAGATAAAGAGATAAAGATAGGGAAGGAGAAATAGGGAATGTGTGAGTGAGATAGATATATAGATAGATATAGAGATAGGGAGGGAGAAACATGGATTGTGTGTGTGTGTATGTGTGACTTGGCACATGTTGTAAGAATCAGTGCTCCACCTGGAATTGGAGGTCACTATAAAACTAGTCCATTCACAATGAACATGTAATGTTCATGATCCCCATTATTTTCATTAGAAACACTCCTTCCTGCTCTATACGCCCATGAAGATGTCCACTAAGAAATAATTTAGGAAAAAATGTACATGTTGGATGCTAGTACTTGGAAATAAGATCATGAATGAAACAACTTCAAGACACATAGGAACGCACTAAACCACATAAAAATGAATGGGAAAGATAATTTTTAATGTGTTGCATGTTTAAGGATCATCCTCTGTCACTAATCACCAAGATCAAACTAATTTAGATTCAAATATGACACATATTCAACGTAACTATATAATACTATTTATATATTGTATATAGAATATATAATATAAAAACAAATATAAAAAATAATATATAAATATTATATTTATTGATATATATTCTATAATATAATATATAATATAAATCTAATTTATTAATATATTATATAACATATAATATTAATATTATAGTTATTAATATATACAATATACTTATATAGTATATTTATTACAATATACAACTATTATATGTAAATAATATATATTATTAGTAAGTATCAATAATATTATATAATATAGATCATATTATGTTATTTGATGCATATATAATAAATAACTATTATTTACATATTATAGCTATTAATGATAAATTTATAATATAATATGTAAATTTAATTATATTATATTATAGTTATTTATAATAAGTATATTATATAGTAATTATTAATAAAATAGTTATTAATAATTTATATTTTTGATTTATACATTATTATGTTATATAATTTTATATTATATTATTGATCTATATATGAATTATATTAATATTATATTATATATTATAAACCAATTTATATATAACATTATTTTTAAATTGTATATATATTATATAATAATTATAATATCATATAAAAATAATATTATAATATATTAATTATTAAATGAAAAGATATAATATTATTTAAATACAATATTATATAAATTATTATAATATCATATTATACTTACTATTATTATTTGTATTTTTCTATTGATTAAATTATTTATATTAATATAATAATATATTAATATTATATAACTATATTATTAGCAATATAGTTAACAACTTTCTTTTTTCTTTAACTTTCACACATGCTTTATTCTCATTGATATGTTAGATAAAATGTTATAATTTTTAAAGCCTGAAACGTGGAAGGAAAAAAATGAGAAGACAACATAAAGGAGAAATGGAAAGCATGTACAGTCTGCAAAATATTGTATTGTGTTGTCAAGGAAAAAATAGTCAAACAAAACATGGTAAACAAAAATACAATGAACCGTGGTAAAAAAATGATGAACGAAAATAGAGTGACTGGCGG
Organism: Sequoia sempervirens; assembly: GCA_007258455.2. NCBI lineage: Eukaryota > Viridiplantae > Streptophyta > Pinopsida > Cupressales > Cupressaceae > Sequoia > Sequoia sempervirens. The sequence goes on from VDFB02105785.1 coordinate 121,542,553, forward strand.
TAAATAATTGATGGTTAAGATGGTTTCAATCATCTTGCATGTATTTTAGATTCTATAAACCGTTGATTTCGAAAATCAACCGGACATGTTCAAATAGGTAACGCCTTCCGCATAACTACTTTCTTTTTTTGTTTATGAACTATTGCAGAAGCTTTGAAATGCTAAACAATGACTAAACCATTATGTCATATCCAATCAAACTTCAATTTTCTTCGATGATTTATTGTTGGTTTGTTTGTTGGGTCAAAAAGATGCAAATTTTTTACCCTAAATATTCAATAATTTTTTGTTGGCACTTTTTGATTTACATTTTGGAAATTGGCAGTGGCTCTGTGGGAATTTCTATACATGAGATCACACAAGTTTCAAGGAAGGATCCTGCAAATTGTTAGAAAGGGCTGAAAATCTCTGGGCTGGTGGCATTGTTGAAAGTAGTTCAGGTGCCTTGTCTCTGCTATGATAGTTTGCAAACATGCACACCTGCAACTTTAGGGATAGGAAAAAATTCTACTATGTTAGGGTTACGTTAAATTCTTCCTGCAAACTCTACGCTATTTCAACCAAACATTGGTCAACCATTTCAACTGATATATGTAGGTTTCTTCTTGATTCCTTGTTTTTCACTCTGCTTGAAACAGGGGATTCAATTAAATGTTATTTATTTATCATTCTTCTCAAGCAGATTGAAAACAATAACAATGTGTGGTTTCTGGAGGCCAATATAGAGGACTAGTGTACTGGCTACACTAGGTTTTATTGTAATAGGCCTTGTGATGCAAAAAACAATGATGAGGATGTCTACTCTGTGAATTCATCATTTAGATTTAGCTTTGGGTAGAAATTTAATTCATTGTTCTGGTTTTATCTTTTAATTAATGTTATCGTAGTTTGTGCTACTGTGTCTTTTAGGGTAGTTGTTCTTTGTTTTCCATTCACTCACTGAAAACTACTATCAATTTTTTGGCCTCACATATTCTCTATTAAAGCATATAACAAGTCAACTTGTTTACTATATCTATGAGGAGTCATAAAGGTTGAGAGGGATTAGCTGATTGTATCATTTCATTTAGAAAATAGTGACAATCTATTTTAGCTTCTAGGATTTTGTTAATTGGTGTTTGATTTTAACTAGTACTATGTTAGGCCTATTCGGTTAAAACATTTAAAGCAATTGATCATCTCTACTATCTAGGTGTTGTTCTAATTGCCACACTGCACACAACAACAAAATTTCTAACAAAACAAAAATAGATATAAAATAGATAATTTAGGAATCATAAATTGAGCAAGGAATCAAAACCAAATAGACACAATCAATAGACTTGAATGGCCATGATTCACATTGGAAGATGGTAGAATCTATGGAGATCTATTTTATGCATAATGGGTTGGCATAAAAAGAGGGAAGCACCTGCATAAGGAAAATATATATTAATATCAAATATCACTTTGCTTAGATACTAAGCAAATGGAGGCTTTTAATTTCTTTGGGTTTTCAGAATCTCACCTAACATGCCATGTACAGTTTCATTATTATAAGTAAGAATTTGATAAATTTTAGCTAAACATTTTTGTTGATTTCACTACAAATCACTGGTAAGAGGCATTTAATGTCTACATCTCTTCATGGTTCATGCTTAAGTGATACATATAAGCACAAATTTGATGATGTCAACCATTAAGGCTATCACTACTATATGAAAAACCTACAGTAGAAGCATAGTTAGTTGACTTGAAAATTGAATCATAAAATATTTACCTTAATGTAGATAATGTGTTTTCATACCTTTTTAATATCATTTTTGTATGTCAATTGAACCCAAAACCTAGATCATTTAAATCAATTGTTGCAATGCTAGAATGGTGACTAGGTGTGTTATCAATCAGATATGCACCCTATGCTAAGTTTGCAAAAAACTTAACTATTTGTTGACACATGCAAACCTTCTTCAAATGTGGGTGATCTGAGTGAAGAAGGAATCTCCAGAGTGAGCTGGTTCTCTAAATGATTATTCCTATTCTAAATTATTTTTGAAGTAAAGAGTTAGAAGGATAAAATGAATTTAAAACCTATGACTGAAATTCTATCTCCTAAAATTATTAATTGTCATTAAGAAGATTTTTGATAATGACTCACTCTCATCACCCCTTTAAATTTGATTCTCACAATCTCACAACACATATAACCCAAAAGTGATTTGTGCAAAGGTTTATAATAAACATAAGGCACAACTTGAATTAGCATGCAACTCTTGTAAATCAGTTAAGAATAGTAAGATAGGAAAAGGATTCAACAAATTTGAATCACAAGACACATCAAATTACTGCTTGCAAAGCATAAACCATAAATGAGAAAGGAAACTCTACTGTTTAATTGAATGAAGGAGTGAAACTCTTGAAAATATGAGTACAAAATTGCTTACAAGACTCTCTGCATGAACAAAAGAGGAAGAAACAATGATCTGAACTAAGAAAAACTCTAAGTATTTCTTCAAAATATATCCCTCCAAACCCTAATCTGAGCTCAATAGAAAAGCCCAAAAAAAAGCATCCAAATTTGCATCATACTCTGTAATAAAAGTGGAAAACTCACACTTTCTGCAAATCCATCCAAAAAGCCTCCAAAATTAGGCCTAATCCGCTTTAAAAGCTGAAAAAGCACCTCATCTTTACCCCATGCAACTCAATTTCACCCAAGGAAAAGTCAATCACCTAGCTTTCATCAAACTAATAAAAATATCAAAAGAATAAAACAATAATTTATTAAACATTGTTTTAATCTTTGCTTTACAAGATTTGCAGTTCCTTTTTACAAAACAAGGCCTATCCATATATCTTGATTTTGTAACTCATGATTTTTAAAAAAAATATTTGCAAAATTCTTTGGTATCTCTTATTACAATTGATTTTCTCCAAAAATCATATAAATATTGGACAATATTTATCCTTTGAGTTTTAAAATTGATTTCTATAAAATCAATAAAAAATAAAATCTAAGCATCAATATGAATGTTTTATCTTCTAAGGCAAGGATTTTGAAAACAATTAAAAACCCTAAGGGTTTTTAAGACTTTACAAAATAACAAAATGCCTAACCTAAAACTTGGGAAAATAATATCAAATGTTCCCTAGTAAATGGTCGACCTAAACAATGTAAAGGCCACCATATTTTGACATAGGAATTTAATATGTTAAAAACATTGGCAAAATACCCCTAAGTTCGAATTAGGGTTAAAGGAAACAAAACCCTAAAATTTGGTCTCATTTCATTTTGTCTTTGGAGAAAACACTCTACTAGAAAGAACTGTGCCACCACCATGAAGCTAGGGTATGAGTAGGAAGAATGTGAAGTTGGCCATTGACCCCTCTACTTGTCGAATCTCCATCATAATGCACTGGTAAATTATTTACTCAAGCCATTTCATGGCTTCTTTGCACTATTTTTGAATTAATTTGGCCTAAAAGCCGTGGCCATGGCATATATTTTTTGATTTCCTTTGCTTGTTTCATTGTATGTATCTCTTCTCTCTCTTTAAGGTGCCATGAGGGACTTGGTTTGAGGAATGAAATGAAGTTCTATTGGCTCAGTTGTGGGCTTATGGGATTCTTCTCTAGGCGTATGATGGTAACCTCTATTTTTTCTTTATGTTCTCCTCTTAAAAAAAAGCTTATAAAAGATTCTCTTTGCAAGAAAGATGATTGTTATTTCAAAAAAAAATGCAGCCCATTGTACAAGCCACAAGTTTTAACATGCTTCTTGATGAATTTTCATAAGGAAAACTCACATTCTATATGTTGTTTGCTCTGATTTTGAGATTTTGATGGAAAACTCAAATGGGTTTTGACCTTGGTGCATATTTATGAGCCAAAAAGCTTCCTTCAGGCCGTGGCTAACTTTGGATTGATCTCTAGTTATCTTGAAAACCCACTATATTTCCATTACTAACATCTTTTGACATAAACCCTCAAATGGGTAAACTGCAATACGAAGAAATTTGCACTTGAAACTGAAATCCTATGTGGGTATTTGTAAAATAGAAGGAAAAAATGTCTCCAACCTTTGGGCTCGACTAATGATGTAAAATAATACTCCTTTTCTTCTTAACAAAAGTATTTGGATTCAAAATAGTTCACCTTATGAATTTGCAGAACTTCATGGCCACAACCAATACTTGTTATTTCTATCATTTTCAAGAGCTTTAAAAGCTCAAAACTGTGCATTTTGGTTGTATTATGCATTTTGAATATAAAACCCCATTATCAACACTCTGTATTTTAAAGGAAATCTTCATTTAAGTTGAAACCCCATGTGGGTATTTTGTTTCTAAGAGAAAAAATGCCCTTGATTCTTGTACTTTGTGCTTTTGTAACATTCTTTTATTTGTTCTCAAAAAGTAGATTTTACCTTACTCAGAGAAGGCTCTTAATGGAAAAAATTAAATTCTTTCCACTGTTTGTTTCTTACAGAATAATATTTGGCCAGCATGGCACACCTATAGATTACCCCATCACTCGTCTTATGCACTTGAAAACTTAGAAATGCAGCTCACACTTAAACTTTTCCACTGCCATGTAACGATACAATGAACATACTTAGAATTGTATTCTGCATTCAATGGCTTGATAATGCCAATGTTCCCATCCTTGGAACTCTTCATGCATTTTTATGTCCTCTTAAAATATGGCTGCTCCATATACTTGTTTTCTTTCAAATACATTGATGCATTTACTTCATTTAATGCAACATTGCATTTAGACGTTATGGTTCCAGTGGTTTCATGTAAGTTACTTTAATGTCACTATGATGTTGCTCACATTCTCTTGATCACATTTACCAGATGCACATTTTGTTCTTCAAAAACAACAGTATGATGATGTAAAACTATCATTGCATAGCAGACTTTGAAATAGAAACAATTGATCATGACATCCTCGAGCTTTTCCATTTGCTTCAGCTATAGTTGTTATTTTCAAACAAGGCATTATGTATTCCTGTTCACTATCAAATTATGAAATTGCAACACCTGCTTCATTAGAAAAAGTCACCATGAAACAACATGAATAAATATGAACCAATCATATGACAACAAAGATGCAATCAATTTGATAGTATTAAAAAATTTCAGTATGGAAATTGATGCATCTCATTTGATTCTATATCTGAATTGAGCTCATTGTTCACTTGTAATTTTCACTTCGTTATTCTTAGATTTGATTGTTATTAGTGAACGATGTTCTTGATTGTTTCGATGGCTTAAATCTATTTCACTCCTTCATAATTGGCTCCTATGAGCATGACAACTATATTTTCTTACTCAACCCCATTTCTATGTTGAGGGTTAGCATGCCGAGCTCTACCCTTGTGGGAGCCCGTTTTATTCCACAGGTTATTATGTCTTCATGAAATGATTAGCTACATGACTTTTCCTATACTTGCACAGGAAACAAACAAAGTTAGCATAAAATAATGAATTTTCAAAAGGTTCTGTTGTGTGACATTTATTTTTACGCTCTTATTACTGCACTCCTCATTTTTAGCTGATTCTATGCATTTCAAGGAATGAATTATATCTCTTTTGGTAGAGCATGTAGTGTAACTCATATTCGGAGCTCTAACAGGACTTTCCCAAATTTCTGCAGGTATGCTTGGAACCGGAAGCAAGATGGATCAAGTTGCAAGCACATCAACTGAAGATCAAGACACAGGAAATGATGGATATGTCTTATGTTATTTGCTTCCAAGTCTTTCTTTTCCACCTTCAGTTGTAGAATTCATTTCTTGCAATGAATGGTTTTAGCTATCTCCACAGCTTGTGCGGATCTTTTAATTTCTTCTTTCATTTCCATTCTGAAAAGAAATGCATCAAAAATGCAAATTTGTACAATCCTTTGTATTTGCAAACAAATGACATACTGTAATGTGAAAAATAATTATGAAATAAATGAAAGCAATTGTTATGCTTTATCATTTGTGTATTATGTTCTGTCCTTCATCTGTGCTACAAAGCATTGAGTAATAACTATGAAACTCTATTTCCTGAAAACATTTGCATAACTAAAACTCCATAAATCTGATACAAGCAACAATTTAAACACATGCAAAAATTAAATGAACCTTCACTTTGAGAAAAATCCAATTAACCAGCTCTGCCAATTGAGTTGTAGTGAAAATTGGTAGCATTTTGGTGATTTCCACTAAATGCTTATCTACTAAGCATTAGATCAGTTTCCTTTAATACTCCATTGGGTGCAGAGTCAAATCTACCCCTTCATGAAACTCAAAAACTCAAACCATAACACTCCAAATAGCAGCAAAGAAAATCAAACAAAATTGAAAGCAAACTAATAGACCCTGATGGCCAACCAAACATGTGGAACAACGCTTACAGAAAAAAAACTAATGAAATGAATATGTGTGCGAAGCACTTATTTGCAACAACTTCTCTACTATTTACAATTATAGTACTTATCTCAGAGGCAATGTTTGAGATGGATCCCATTAACAAGGATAGAAAACACCTCTCTAGCCAACTTAGAAAGCTCGAAAGCGTTGTGCTCCTTGCACTCTGTGATCACATAAGGTCCATCCCAAATTGCATCAAATTTGGAATGTCGTCCAGGTTTACTCTTGTACTCATTCCACTTGAAAACCAAGTCACCAATGATGAAATCTTGTGGCCTTTCCCTTTTATCAAAATAATTCTTCATCTGAGCTTGATGTATTTCAAGCTACCTTAATGCCTCTTTTTTGGTTTCCTTGAGCTCAATCAATTGTGCAAATCTCACTTCAAGAGGCTGCTCATTCAACAATTCCAGCTCTTTAGGAAAACTCAAAGTTGGTAACTTAATATAGACAAGGAACTTAGCCTCTTTTCCATAAGAAAGTACATAGGGAGAACAACCAGTGACCCTTTTAGGAGTCACCCTGTCAGCCCAAAGGGCTAACCTCATATTTTCATTCCATGTCCATTGGTTGTCTTTTACAATTTTCTTAATAATCATAATCAAATTCTTATTTGTAGATTATGCCTGCCCATTACCTTGCGGATAATAGTTAGAAGATGTGTTTAGAAAGATATTATTCTTAACTGACCAATCAAAATCCTTAAACTAATAAAATTTAAACCATTATCATAGATAATCGAATCTACGGTACCAAATCTTGACACTAAGTCCCAATAAAAATTAAGTACAAAAGTCTCATTTGCTTCTTTTAAAGCAACAACTTCGGTCCACTTAGTGAAGTAGTCTATTGCAATAAGAATCCACTTATGACCCACACTTGAAGGCAGATTGATGGGTCCAATGAATTCTAAATCCCACTTGGAAAATGGCTATTCCACTTGAATAGGATGCAGAGGCATGGCTGCAAGCCTCTATTTTCTAGCAAACAAAGCACACTTCTCGCATCTTCGGACCCAAGTAATTACATATTTAAACAGATCTTCCCAATAATAACCATCCCACATGATCTTTAGGGCTATTGTTCTTGCTGCAAAATGGCCTCCTGAAGGCCCATCATGAAATTCTGCTAACAACTTGTCAACTTGATTAGGCTCAATACATCTTAATAAAACTCCTTGAAAATCTCTCCTATAAAGGATACCATCAATGATAGCATAAGGAACGGCTTGTAATCAATAGTACCTTCTTTTTTCTCTATCCAAGCCTTTTGGAAATTCACCATCCTTCAAATAGTGCATCATTTGCAGCACCTAGGTGGCAGCAGGAACTGAAACAACAAGTGTATCATCATTGTTTAGTACTTTATCAACATTTTTAACCTCTTTTGAGCTGTTGTCCTCATTTTCTTCAAGATTTTCACACAAACCCTTGCCCCTAACAAACTTAGTCACCTTAATATCAATATCAAATTTCATAACCTTAGTTATCCAACCAACACGTTTATCATTGATATCTCTATTAATTAAGAAATTCTTAACAGTTGAATGAGCAACTAATAACTGATTTTTTTTATTGGATAACATATGCCTAAAATTCTTGAGGCTTCTTACAATAGAAAAAACATGCTTCTCAACAAAAGAATACTTCACTTCATAATCATGCAATTCTTGGCTGAAAAACACCATGGGTTGCTCCAAACCTTCATCGTTTTGCTGGCACAACATAGCTGAAATAGTATCAATTCCTCCAAAAGCATAAAGAATGAAATATCTATCATAGTTTAGATTAATGAGGGTAGGGGCAGCTACAAGGGCTTCTTTTATTTGTTCAAAACTTCTCTTACCCTCCTTAGTCTAGCGAAGAGACATATTCTTTTTTAGCATAGCAGCGAGAGGTTGTAGCAAAGCTGCAATATTGGGTATGAATATTCTTAAGAAATTAATCCTCCCAAGAAAGCTCGATAAGCCTTTCTTGTGGGCTGGTAGTGGCAACTCAAGAATAGCAGAGAGTCGTTCAGGGTATATAGAAATACCTTTCTTTGAAACTATGTGTCCGAGGAGCCTTCCCTCATGGACAAAAAAAATACTCTTCCTCAGATTGAGAGACACTCCAAACTCTCTGCATCTTTGGAAAATCTATTTTAAATGCTCAAAATGTTCATTAGCATATATTGAAAAAATGGTGATATCATCTAAGTATACCAAAACAATTTTTTTCACGAGGCCATGGATAGCCATGCCCATCACTCACTGAAATGTTGCCCTAGTGTTGGATAAGCCGAAAGGCATCTTCTTGTAGGCCATAGTGCCCCATTTGGTTGTAAATGTTGTTTTGAACAGATCTTCTTGCTTTATCAAAATCTGATTATAACCCGAGTACCCATCCAGCAAAGAAAATTAGTCAGAACCAGAAACCACTTGCAAAATTTGTTCCATGGAAGGAAGCGAATAATGATCTTTCAAGGAAGCTTTATTTAAATCTAAAAATCAACACACAATCTAATTTCCCCACTTTTCTTTCTAACTGGAACTAAGTTAGATACCCAAGACGTATGCTTGATAGGAAAAATAATACCACTCTCAACTAGCATATTTAGATCAACCTTCATAAGGTGCTCTAACTTGGGATTAAAGGGTCTTTTTTTTTGCCTTATTGGCTTCGCATCAGGATCTAATTCAATAGTATGTTGGGCTAATTCTGGATCAAAACCCTTTAAGTCTTTGTATTCCCAAGAAAAAACATCACTGAACTCTTGACATAACATAATGAATTTTTTTTGTTCTTGCTTTGTACATACCTTTCCTAGCTTCAAAAGCTTACCCTTGAAAATTTCAATGGCCTCATTTTGTTCTTCCTTGATAGTCATGTTGCACTTATCTTTCCACACTTGATCATCTGAGTTGAAAATAGATTCTAAGGTCACCAATCCTTTAGGTAGCTTGTTTGTCTTTAACTGCACAATTTGGCTATCATATTGTTGTTGCCACTTTTGTTGGTTTCCATCTGCAAACTCAACTTCAACAATTAAAAAACTCACAATTTTCTCATTGTTGTCAAAAACCTGCCAACTCACATTATTGTCAGGTACAAAAGGTTTGACTACAATTTTTACATACTGACGTGCCTCTACCTTGTGAATCTCATTTGGAATATCAAATTGGGCTCCTATGGTAGCGAGTCTATCGGAATGTTTGTTTTCATTCCTAGGAACTAAAAAATATATTAAAAGCATCAAAATTCTCAATCAAATCCCACACTTGATGCTTGTACTTTTTAAGTAAGTCATTTTTGTAGCATTCAGATTCCTAACTTGATTCACAATTAACTTTGAATCACCCTAAACTTGTAAACACTTTATACCTCTTTTTTGGGCCCATTCTAGGCCATGCACCAGTGCTTCATATTTAGCTATATTATTTGAATAGCTAAATGCGAACTTGAAGGCTGAATAATACTTGTTCCCATCTGGAAAAACTAGCACGGCTCCACCACCAGCACCTATACTGCTCCTCAAACCATCAAAGTAAAGCTTCCAAAGCTTATCTTCTATTTCTGTAGGCTGCTCTTCCTCTTTGATTAGATTAGGTATAACAATATCAAGTTCACAAATCATATAAACTCCTAATCCTATCTCATCTATGTATTGAAAATGATCAAGCTCATGATCTTCGACTTCCCACTCATCTAAATTCACATTTTCTATAGGGGTGATATGGTCTAATGTCATGGCTTGCTCCTCCAGTCCAGGGGTGATGTAGAGGTTAGCATTTATAGGGATCATAACATATGGCTCGATATGGTCTTTAGCTAAAGGGTCAAAATTTATGGTTACTTTCATACCATATCTTGTTCTAAATAAAATATGAAACCAATCAAAAGACAAGAAACCACCTAGTTTGGATGTAAAACCTCTTGAAAGGAAAATGGAAAAATGGGGTGGTAGGTCAATAACATGTATATCCTGAGGAATTGCAAAATTCAAAGATGCATGTAGAGTAAGGGCTAAATTCTTAATCACACCAGTAGTTTTAATAGTAGACCCATCCAACTCAACTACACCTTTCTGGGAATTAGGCTCATAAACAAGACCTAGCTTATTGGCTAAGTTTTTGGGCATAACTAAGCTAGTCGCACTAGAATCAATCATACAGTTATGTACTATTTTATCACCAATAATCATGCTCAAGTAAAATAGAGGAGGCTTTACCTCTTGCGTTTTCTGCTCATTCTTAACCTTCAGGCTATTTGCAAGCACAACTTTTGCATTTCCTTGATTAGCATCATAAAAAATAGAGAGTTCAACCAAGGCTTCCTACAACAAACTCTTTTGACCCAGAATATGCAAAGCATCTAAAACTGACATGCTGACAGTGGCTTTCTTAAGATGTTCAACAACGTTGAAAGAAATAGGGCTCACCTTTTGCTGACTTTTAAGAATAGTAGCATAATTTCCCTTTTGCAAAGGCTGTGACTACATCTTAGAATGATATTTCCTTGGTATATATTGGCCCCTTTGTAGAATCTACACTTTAGGATGGGTTACAGGAGTAACGTGGGATGAAGAAATGGGCAGTTTGTCTGTAGCAGGCTATTGTTATACATTTCCAGCTTGTTGCCCCAAATCCATAGCTCTTTTCTTTGATTTGGTATTGGCTGAAATAGGAGAATTATGCTAATCTTGACCATTTATGCCACAAAACTCATAACTCTTCTAGTTTGGCAAGGAAACTTCAAAGTTATCTTGTTGTTCTTGATTTTGATCTAGAATATTTTTTGAACTAGCATAGCTATTCTGAACCATTAAGGCTTGATTTCTCATGCCATTGGCACATGTTGACTGGTTATGGGGTTGATTGCATGGATAACACCAATCACAATCTTGGGTAACGTTATTCTATGGTACAAGTTCCTTTGACGAACTAGCAGCATTCAGGTTAAAGGGCTAGAAAGGTCTAGGATTAAAATTCCTTTTTGTCCTTGATAATCATTTTGAAAGGCTAGTATTTTTTGTTGATTCTATTGATAAGGGGCTTGATAAGGCTTATGCTCTTGGCCAACTTGTTTTTTTATGCTCACGAAATCATTTCCAAATGTCTTAAGTATATTTTTATCTCCTGAAGCTCTTGGGACTGGGTTGGAATAGTAGGTTCATGCACTACAATGTGATATCCTATTGCTAGAACAGCGGGGCAACAGCTAAAGGGGGTAAAGTAATAAGAATAGGTGACTGTACTTCAGGGAATAGGGGTATAGAAGGCCTAGGGGCTATTTCCCCAGCTTGAATGAGACAATTTTCTACTCTAATAGTGATGTCAAAAGCATTGGGAAGTGTGAACCCACCCATAGACTGGATCATTACTGAAATCTTGTTATTTAAAGCTTTTAGGATAAATAGAAAAGCATGTTGAGGCATTGGTTTTACCATTAAAGGAATTTGGTCCCAAGTCCTCTAAAACGGTAATTGAAGTCCACCATATGTTTGTGCGACACTCTCTTAATTATAATCAACTGCTTTAACAAGGACAGATGATCTGACTTATCCTTGAACTACTAGTGTAAGCCATCACCTAATGCATCCCACGTCACGATGGTATTTGGTTGAAGGCCTTTGAAGCACTGCAAATCTTTCCCTTTCAACGAATCATCCAAGAGCCTTAGTGCCACATTCTCTTAAGTGATGTTGTGAGTTGATCATAAGATGGTGATGTCTCGAATGTGGTCAACTAGTGTTGTGTGATCTTCTCTAGTAAATTATAGTAGACTTTTAAGGGTTGCAACTGGGATATCATCATTATAGGCAATATTCAATAGATTGCCTCTATTAAAAGGTGCAAACGGGTGTTGTCTTGCCATTGCCATTAGCGGCGCTTGTGCTATAGGAACGAGATTTCCTGGTGATAGAACTAAACAGCTGAAAACTGGAGGTGTTAATTTTGACCTCACAGGTGTTTCAAACAATCTCTTCACTATTCTGCCTCTCCTTCATGGTGGGGATAACTTTCGATACTCGAATGGCACAAAACTTGATCTAGTCTATATTTTTTTCATGCGTAGGTTGCACTAAGTTTGCATGCAGAAAAAAAGACGGAGTCACGAGGTATATATGAAACATCTGAAAGGCTAAAATAAAAATTTTGCATACACCAAACAACAAGTTAAGAAATCAAAACTCTTCTTGAAATCAAGTTTTAAGGTCCCACTGGATGTGCCAAAAATTGTTATCAATCAGATATGCACCCTATGCTAAGTTTCCATAAAAATTAACTATCTGTTGACACATGGAAACCTTCTTCAGATGTGGGTGATCTACGTGAAGAAGAAATCTCTAGAGTGAGCTAGTTCTCCAAATGATAATTCTTATTCTAAATAATTTTTGAAGTAAAGAGTTAGAAGGATAAACTGAATTTAAAACCTATGACTGAAATTATATCTCCTAAAATTATTAACTGACATTAAGAATATTTTCGATAATGACTCACTCTCACCACCCCTTTAAACTTGATTCTCAAAATCTCACAACACATATAACCCAAAAGTGATTTGTGCAAAGGTTTAGAATAAACACAAGGCACAACTTGAATTAGCATGCAACTCCTACAAATCAGCTAACAATAGTAAGATAGGAAAAGGATCCAATAGATTTGAATCACAAGACACATCAAATTATTGGTTGCAAAGCATAAACTAGAAATGAGAAAGGAAACTCTTTTGTTTTATTAAATGAAGGAGTGAAACTCTAAAAAATCTAAGTACAAAACTACTTACAAGACTCTCTGCATGAACAAAAGAGGAAGAAACAATGATCTAAACTAAGAAAAACTCTAAGTATTTCTTCAAAATATATCCCTCCAAACCCTAATCCGAGCTCAACAGAAAAGCCCAAAAAAAAGCATCCAAATCTACATCATACTCTGTAATAAAAGTGGAAAACTCATACTTTCTACATGTCCATCCAAAACACCTCCAAAATTAGGCCTAATCCACTTTAAAAGCTGAAAAAGCACCTCATCTTCACCCCATTCATCTCAATTTCGCCCAAGGAAAAGTCAATCACCCAGCTTTCATCAGACTGCTAAAAATAGCAAAAGAATAAAATAATTTATAAAACATTGTTTTAATCTTTTCTTTACAAGATTTGCAGTTCCTTTTTACAAAACAAGGCTTATCCATATCTTCATTTTGCAAATAAATATTTTTGAAAAAAATCTTTGCAAAATTCTTTGGTATCTCTTATTACAATTGATTTTCTCAAAAAATCATATAAATATTGGACAATATTTATCCTTTGAGTTTTAAAATTGATTTCTATAAAATCAATAAAAAATAAAATCTAAGCATCAATATGAATGTTTTATCTTCTAAGGCAAGGCATTTGAAAACAATTAAAAACCCTTAGGGTTTTTAAGACTTTGCAAAATAACAAAATGCCTAACCTAAAACTTGGGCAAATAATATCAAATGTTCCTTAGTAAATGGTCGACCTAAACAATGTAAAGGCCACCATATTTTGACATAGGAATTTAATATGTTAAAAACATTGCCAAAATACCCCTAAGTTCGAATTAGCGTTAATGGAAACAAAACCCTAAAATTTGGTCTCATTTCATTTTGTCTTTGGAGAAAACACTCTGCTAGAAAGAAGTGCACTACCACCATGAAGCTAGGGTTTGAGTAAGTAGAATGTGAAGTCAACCATTGACCCCTCTACTAGTAGAATCTCCATCAAAATGGACTGGTAAATTATTTTCTCAAACCATTTCATGGCTTCTTTGCACTATTTTTGAAATAATTTGGCTTAAAAGCCATGACCATGGCATATATTTTTTGATTTCTTTTGCTTGTTTCATTGTTGGTATCTCTTCTCTCTCTCTGAGGTTCCATGAGGGACTTGGTTTGAGGAATGAAATGAAGTACTATTAGCTCTATCGTGGGCTTATGGGCTTCTTCTCTAGGCGTATGATGGTAAGCTCTATTTTTGCTTTATGTTCTCCACTTAAACAAAAGCTTATAAAAGCTTCTCTGCAAGAAAGTTGATTGTTATTTCAAAAAAAATGCAGTCCATTTTATAGGCTGTGAGTTTTAGCATTCTTCTTGATGAATTTTCATAAGTAAAACTTGCATGTTATACGTTGTTTGCTTTGATTTTGAGATTTTGATGGCAAACTCAAATGGGTTTTGACCTTGGTGCATATTTATGAGCTAAAAAGCTTCCTTCAGGTCGCAACTAACTTTGGACTAATCTGGGTATCTTGAAAACCCACTATATTTCCATTACTCACATCTTTTGACATAAACCCTCAAATGGGTAAACTATAATAAGAAGAAATCTGCACTTGAAACTGAAATGCCATGTGGGTACTTGTAAAATAGAAGGAAAAAACCTCTCCAACCTCTGGGCTCAACGCATGATGTAAAATAATACTCCTTTTCTTCTTAACAAAAGCATTTGGATTAAAAATAGTTCACCTTATGAATTTGCAGAACTTCATGGTTGGAGCCAATACTTGTTATTTTTGTCATCTTGAAGGGCTTTAAAAGCTCAAAACTATACATTTTTGTTGTATTATGCATTTTGAATCTAAAACCCCATCATGGGCACTCTGTATTTTTAGATTCTTTTATTTGTTCTTAGAAAGCAGATTTTACCTTACTCAGAGAAGGCTCTTAATGGAATAAAGAAAATTGTTTCCACTATTTTTTTCTTCAAAATAATATATGGCTAGCATGGCAAACTTGTAGATTATCCTGTCACTCATCTTATGCACTTGAACACTTAGAAATGCAGCTCACACTTACACTTTTCCACTGTCATGTAACGATACAACGGACATACTTAGAATTGTATTCTACATTCAATGGCTTGATAAAGCCAATGTTCCTATCCTTGGCACTCTTCATTCATTTTTATGTCCTCTTAAAATATGGCTGCTCCATGCACTTGTTCTCTTTCAAATACATTGATGCATTTACTTCATTTAATGCAACATTGCATTCAGAAATTATGGTTCTAGTGGTTTCCTATAAGTTACTTTAATGTTACCGTGATGTTGCTCACATTCTCTTGATCACATTTTTTCCAGATGCACCTTTTGTTCTTCGAAACTAGTAGTATGATGATGTAAAACTATCATTGCATAGCAGACTTTGAAATAGAAACAATTGATCATTACATCCTAGATATTTTCTATTTGCTTTAGCTGTAGTTGTTATTTTCAAACAAGGCATTTAAATATGCCTATTCACTATCACATTATGAAATTGCAATACCCGCTTCATTAGAAAAGTCACCATGAAACAACATGAATAAATATGAACAAATCATATGACAGCTCAAAGATGTAATCAATTTGATAGTATTAAAACTTTTCAATATGGAAATTGATGCATCTCATTTGATTCTATATCTGAATTGAGCTCATTGTTCACTTGTAATTTTCACTTCATTATTCTCAGATTTGATTGTTATTAGTGAATGATGTTTTTGATTGTTTTGATGGCTTAAATTTGTTTCACTCCTTCATCATTGGCTCCTATGAGCATGACAACTGTATTTTCTTACTCGGCCCCATTTGTATGTTGAGGGGCAACATGCCAAGCTCTACCCTTGTGGGATCCCATTGTACTCCACATGCTATTATGTCTTCATGAAATGATCAGTTACATAACTTTTCCTATACCTGCATGGGAAACAAACAAAGTTAGCATAAAATAATGAATTTTCAAAAGGTTCCATGATGTGACATTTATTTTCTGGCTCTTATTACCACACTCCTCAGTTTTAGCTGATTCTATGCATTTCAAGGAATGAATTATATCTTTGTTGGTAGAGCATGTAGCGTAATTCACATCCAGAGCTCTAATGAGACTTTCCCAATTTTTTGCAGGTATGCTTGGAACCAGAAGAAGGACGGAGCAAGCTGCAATCACATCAACTGAAGATTAAGACACAAGCAATGATGGATATTTCTTATGTTATTTGCTTGCTTCTTTCTTTTCCACCTTCATTTATAGAATTAATTTCCTGCAATGAATGGTTTTAGCTATCTCCACGGCTTGTGTGGATCTTTTAATTTCTTCTTTCATTTCCATTATGAAAAGAAATGCATCAAAAATGAAAATCTGTACAATCATTTGTATTTGCAAAGAAATGAAATACTATAATGTGAAAAAGCATTATGAAAAAAATGAAAGAAATTTCTATGCTTTATCATTTATGTATTTTATTTTGTACTTCATCTATGCTACAAAGGATTGAGTAATAACTCTAAAAATCTATTTCCTAAAAAAAATTGCATAACTAAAACTCCATAAATTTGATACAAGCAGCAATTTAAACACATTACAGATTTATGGAAAATAAATTTCCCCATATTATCATATTTTTGTAATATGATAAAGAATATAAAAAATATAAGAAGAAAGTGGTGCTAGTTCAATACCCTTCAAGTTAAAAAAAGAAAACAATTCAAGAAGGAAATAACCAAAGAAATTATAGTCCCAATCATATAATCCCCCACTAAAGATAAAGACTAAGCATCATGTATATCTAAATGATAAGCTTCTGACCAGCCCAAGAAACTAATTTTATATTTAAGAATTTCATAGTTGTGTTTGTTGTCATCACCATTATTATAGAATTGGGTCTACCTTGTCTGTATCTTGTTCCATGAATCCTTCAAAGGCTCGAGGAAGAATGTTTATGCTAAGAAGAGGTATGGGAAGGCCCAAGAAGGTTGTATGATATTAGTTTGTTGGAAAATGTTTCAATGTTTGTATAAATCTATGACATTACTCTTGTCATAATTTGGAGCATTTTGTCAAATATTTTGTGTCTTATCTATTCTTTTAAATAAAGGCCCTAAAAGAAAGGAAACTCTAACATACTGCTTTTGAATGCCTCCAATTGCTATTGCTAAGATACAAGTGGCATTAACTTTTGACCTCTATCCTCTCTCACATACCAAAATTAAAGAGATAAAAACTTTAATCATAGTAAGGCATTTATCTTTCTCACCATTTTCAATTAGTATTATTAACATTATATCTGAATATTGTATACAAAATTGACAAATATGGACATAATTTCCAATACATTTAGTCTAGAGGTGACCAAAAATGCCACAAATGACTTTAACCCTAAGAATAAGATAGGAGAAGGAGGGTTTGGTGTTATTTTCAATGTATATCAAAACCCAAATTGGTATTGGACTTTAATTTCTTTATCTTAACATTAGCTAAAATGGACTTGACACACAACGACCTGTATAAAATTTTCTTAATTGTTTCCTTTCTTACTAGGGTATACTACCAAATAGAAAAATGGTTATAGTCAAGAAAAGGGATTCAAGAGTTAATGAATTGGGTACAATATCTATAGTGCAACATCCCAATCTTGTGGAATTGTATGGTTGTTGCATAGAGGGTAAACAACTACTCTTGGTCTATGAGTACATGGTGAGCAATAGTTTAGCTCATAGTTTATTTGGTAAATCCTAATAAGTTATCCTCCAATAATAAAATTTTATGTAGATCACAGTTTCAATCTTTCCTCACCGATAAGTTAGTTTATAACATAAGAATCTATTCATGAAGTAATGAACTTCCTAAAAATATGTAATTGGAAACTTGAAAGTATCTATTGAAAGTGTTTGTAACCTAATTTATAGTCATCAGGAATTCAAACTACATCTTTATTGACCTCAATGGCACAATGTTGGCCTTGGAATTGGACATGGCTTGGCATATTTGCATGAAGGATCTAGATTGAGAATTATTCATTGAGATATCAAAACAACAAACATTCTTCTAGATCAACATTTTGAATCCAAAAATATTTGACATTGGATTGACCAAGTTATTTGATCAAGAAAAAAACCATGTTAGTACTTCAATGGCAAGAACAATGTAAGACTTGTCAAGTACAGTTATTTTCCAAAATAAAATGTGGAAATTCAATACCATTGTTATTCCAAAAAGGTTAGATTTCATTCCAGAGAGTTTGAAGTGCATGTACACAATCTAGTAATGTATGATTCTTATTTTTGAAGTATTATATTTCATAATATGATTAGTTTAAAATCATTCTATTTGAAGATGTAATTCCTAAGATAACTGCATACCGTATATTTTAATGGATGATAATGCTTATGACCATTTACCTATATCTTCCTGTTGTGCATATTGATAACTAAAAATTTGTGATTTATATAGCCTTTGTTATTTTAGCTTAAATCTAATTGAAGCTCAAAATTATTTTACTTCTCTTTTTCACTACTTGTTTAAGGTTTTTGATTATTTTTCGAAGCAAAAGAAGAATCCACTTGATCTTGATATGCATTTTTTGTAAGGATTCCCACAAAGGGAACCAAACCTTTGAGTTTATAGGTGGTACACATTTCCAAACATTTGATGCTTGTATCTACAGGAGCTTCAATTGGTTCACATTTCTATATTGTAAAATTCTTTGGCATATCTATTAAGAATTTTCATTATTTAAGTTGAATACCAAATATATTATTTGAATTGTAGATATACAATATACACCTAAGTAATGTCAAATTTTACATTTTTGATTCATATCAATTTCAAACACAAAGTTCTTTCTTTAATGTGTAAAGACTGATTATTGCTAGGTATGATTGTATTAGGAGATATTTAGAGGTTAACTTAGTTAATGAGAATCCACCCATGTTAAAGTGGTAGAAGCTTAGGTAAGTATGATAGAATTATAGTTCATAAATATTGAAGTACAGTAAAGATAAAATATTCAAGGTTGTATTTCATTATAAAATGTATTTCATGTGTGTTGCTATTCTTTTATATTCTGGCATGGAGATATTGAAAAATGATATAGTACCTTTCTGAGAGTTTGGGTCAATTTTCTAACAACTGATCAACCTCTTTTCTTTGACGAAGTTATCCCAAATACAATGTGTGGGTAATTGGTTTTTCATTGACTCTTCTTTGACATGCATTCACACCAAGATTTTCCACATAGTTGGATTCATGATCTCAATCATCTAAATCTAAAGCCAGATGGACTTCAACCAGTTAGTTGCCCATTCATATTTTCTCCATGGTAGTAACTAAGCAGTCAGATAGGTATAAACCAAATCCTTTGCAATTTCTCAAAACTTCCTTGCCAACACTAGGCAGGAACTACATTGTACTGCAACTCTTGTTTATTTTCAAATAGGGTTTTTTCAATTTAATTTTTGAATTTGTAAGAAAAATTTGAATGTTTAAATATAGTTATGGATTTAAATTTATGCATTTTCAATTAATTTTTATATTTTATTTTTGTGTTAAGATAAGTATGAAAGGAATATTGTTCTTGGTTCATTAAATTCCAAATATTATTGTATATTTCTTACAAAAATTAAGTTAGAAATGCATGTCTCACTCATGAGACATTTGAAAGAAAAAAATTCTAGAAGACAAAAATCATTGAACATTTTCAAATGAAAGTACAAGACTTGCCACTTGTCAACAAAGTTCAAATGAAAACATCTTCAAACAAAATTCAATAAAATTTGAATGAATGTATTTAAATATATATTGAATAATAATTCAAGACAAAATAATACATGAGAAATTACCTTTGAATGAAATTTCCATGTCCTTGTTTTATGAGATAATATGTATCTAAATCGTAATTAATCTAAATTAATAATTAATCATAATATGAAAGTTACATATATGGAAGTGTTGATATTATTGTTTACAATTGTATTCTACAAATGATAAATTCTTAATGCTTAATTAACATTCGAGGTCACTTATGCTTACACCTAGGGAGTTTATTGAAGAGAACTTAAAATTTTATATATCAATATTTGTAAGAAAAAGTGTTGTTAGTGATTGGACCAATTTGACACTACATAGTCCTAGGTGTGTTAGATCTAGGGAATCAATTATTGCATGCGACTATTTTTAGGGATGATATTTTTTCTATATAAATTTGATAAGGTGTTACACTTCTAAAATCTCTCAATAGTAAAAAATATCCATAGTTAGCTAGAATCTAGTTAGATGATCTATTTATTTTATTATAATGTTTCTATAACCATATTTACTAGTTTGATATTTTTAACATTTAGTTATCATTATAGTGCTATTAAATATTATAAATTATTTTGTGATCATATTTAATATAAATGACATATTCTAAATATCAAAGATGGATCTTTGAAGCATGTTTAACTATGTGATATTTATAATATTTATTTTTTGTAGATATATGCAAGTCTAGTTCATGAGTTGTAAATTCATATGGGTGTCTCCCTTCCACTTATAGTTTCAACTTTGTTTCCTGATAAGATAGGCACTTTTTATCTTTAAAATGAAAAAGAGGGGATGAGATTAAGGGATGCTTACATACTAGAAGAGAATAGAGAAACTTACTATAAATTAAGAATAAAATAACTCTTAAGTAAATTTAAAAAAAATTATTCTCATAATACTTACATTATCTATTCTAAAGATAAATTTATATTATTATATGATAAATGTTATAATATAAGTTTATCTATTGTAATTAATAATATAAGACCTATGAGTAAGTTAAGCACTTAGAAGAATGACATCTCATAACATCTTTTACATAGATTTCAAACTATAAAATATCTTTGAAGAAATTAAATTAATATTTAAATTTAAATAAAATAGCTTTGAGATACCCATCTATACAAAAAATTAAAACATAAATAACATAAAAAACTAAGACTATAAAATAACTCTTTTTTAAGTATATATAAAAATTGAAATAGTTTTGAAGTAAAGACAAATAAAATTCACTCTTTAAATGAAAACAAAGTAAAAAATATAAATAGAATAACTCTAAACTCAATACATTTTAGATAGATGTATTTAATATATATATTATTTATCTATACGTTAATACATATAAGTACAACATTATTACAAAATTTTATAGAAGTTTACAAAACCTAAATGAAAATAAATTATTAAAAAAAATTCTTAATATTTTAATAGAACATGTAAGCCCATGATATAGCACATAAATTATAATTAATAATTAGTGACAATTAATAAAAATGAAAATTATAAGTTATTTCAATTTTGTCACTAGTGGCAAAACCTTCATACCTTTACTAAGTGTAGTGCCTATCACATGCATATCAACTAATTTTCTCAAGAGGGTTTGACATAAAGGAATGCCTAGACAACCTTGACCCATCATTTTGTTGGTAAATTTTTTTGTATAAACATATAAAAAATGAGCCCATATCCATGAAATATTTATCCTCTTCAAATGGTCCATTTGAAAACACTATTGATAGGTCCATCTTTTACTGCTCAACTAGCTCATGTATAGGAGCCTTTTCATTCCAATATTTGCACATTTTTGTAAGACATCCACAATATTATAATAATATCACATAGGACAAGCAGATGAAAATAACCATGAATTGTGCAAATATTGATCATGTATTAAACTCAAATGTAAGAAATGACATAGTTTATGTTATTTCAATACTATCATTCCTCAATTTGGTTTAAATAAGACATAATATTTTCTCTGGAGTATTTATTTAATCAAAATATATAAAAAATTATTGTCATAGGATAAAAGAGCACACAAATGAGTAGCAAGGAAGCCTATTCCATGGATAAGCCATCAAATCTTTGATGGCACGTGTCAATTTAGGGATGAAATGCCAAAAAATAATGGTCCTACCATATTAAAAACATCATTGATGATAGGCCAAATGGATAAGAAGAGTGGAATGGAGATCACCACATAGTAGGAGATTGAAAAATTATTAGGTAAGATCATGATCAATGATTGTTCAACACTTAGGTATATTAGACCTCATGAATCCTATATGATTTGCATAGATCATTAATAAAAAGGATCTGATGACTAGTGAAAGAGAGTTCACCACATAGTAGGAGATTTTAAAATTATTATTTGAGATCATGACCAATGGTTGGTGCAACACTTAGGGACATTTGATCTCACACAATGAACTATGATTTACATAGACCATCAATAAAAATAATCTAATGACTATTGTAAGCATAGATTAGCAATTGATAAGAAACATGTAATATGAAGTTGGCCTAGGGAACTTGGTGTTTATTTGAGTGTATAGGAAACATGTGGGTGGAGAAATCTCAATGTTCAATGAGATAATGATAAGACCTAATGAGCTCACACTTAAGCATACATGAGGAGTGCATGATCATTATTTTATACTATGAGACCAAGAGTTGACATGGAGGATCAAACTTCTTGCACAATATGAAAGGGGACACTGGCATTATGTTATAAGAGGATTTTCTGGCCCATTTGATGAGATTTCATCTAGAAATACATAGGGGCATGGTGAGATCAATAAGAGAAATCAATGCCATGAATGAAAATTTAAGATATAGACAAAATAGATGCAAGATAATGTTTAATTATGTTAGTCTATTAGGACGAATGGATATTAAGCACCTTGAATAGGGGGAGTAAGGTTGTGCTAATCCTAAGGAAATAAATATAAAATCAATGAAAATACCATAGGTGTTCAAATAGAGCTAAAAAAAAAACTCGAGAAGAAAATTGTGGAGGATTAAAGCAATAGAGGAGGCCTCTATTTATAACCAAGAAGGATAGAAGAATTTCAAACATGGAGGATGTGGGACTAAAGATCCACCAATGACAAGATGCCACTTGTCAACATGTGAGAGGTTGAAGAATGAGCACATTTTGGTCAATGTGCCAAAGAGGGGGAGATTTGAAATTTGAATTTGATGAGAAGATGAGTTAAATGTTGAGTTTGACCTTTGCAAGAGACATGTAAGAGCTCTTAAATGCTTTGTTGGATGTACATGTCAATTTGGGGGGAGATTTCAAACTTGGAGAGTATTCCTCAAAGATGCCATGTTGAGAGAAAATGGAGAATTTAGTTTGATTTATTTGTGCAAGTGGGAAAAGCTAGAGGATGTGATGGGTGATTAGGATTAGATTAATCGTGATTTGATTAATTTAATGAGGGATTAGGTGATTTTGACTTTTGAATTAGATTTATGGATTAAAATAAATCAAAAATAGATGAAAAGTGATTTAGACTTAATTAAATAAAGATTTTGATTTATTTAATTTTAGAAGATGGTGATAGCTTTAAATCAAATAAAGATAGATTTATTTAATTTAAATGAGATGACCTAGGATTAAAAAAGATTATTTATTTAATCAAATGAGGTAATGACATGATTTAATCAAATAAAGTGAACGAAATGTTAGATTTAATTAAATAAAGGTTATTCGATTAAAATGGTGAATTGAAATGCATGCATATTTTACGTGCCTACAATGATCAATAAGAGAAATCAATGCCATGAATGAAAAATTAAGATATAGACAAAATAGATGCAAAATAATGTTTAATTATGTTAGTCTATTAGGACCAATGGATATTAAGAACCTTGAATAGGGGGAGTAAGGTTGTGCTAATCCGAAGGAAATAAATATAAAATCAATGCAAACACCATAGGTGTTCAAATAGAGCTAAAAAAAAAACTCGAGAAGAAGATCTTGTTTAGAGCCAACATGTAATCTATTGGATTAATTATCAATGAGGCCATGAGCAATTGTGGAGGACTATAGGGTTGTCAAGGAGCAATAAGAAAGGTCAAAAGAGCACGAGGCTTAGAAAAGGGGTCCCAAATTTAGAAGAAATTGAAGCATGTTGAGAAAATCTCCTCAATAAAATAATAATTTGTTGTTGCATATGATGTTGAAATTGAGTATATGGAACTCATCAATCATGTCTCTATTACCAATAATGCAAATCTCATATCCATAATAGAGTAAGGATTAAAATGCAAAAAATACATGACAGTATATGAAAAATAGAATCTACTTTTCAGTTCACATGCAACATCTCATAAATGTACTACATAACTAACCACCATTTTCTCTTAAAAAAGAATCCAACTATCACAACCAACATTCTAAACACTATTTCCCTAAAAATTAGAAAATACAAGACAATCTTTAAAATAATTATTCATATTAAACAATACAAAAAGAAGACTAATACTAAATTATTCAGCATATATGCTTTTAAAAAGAAAGACAAAAAAAATTCTAAATATACTATCAAATATACCTCATTAATTAAAAAGAGCTTTTCTACATATGTTCTTCTGTTAGAAAAGATTGAGGAATCTTCTTAGACAGGCGTGCCTAAAGATATGAAAACAATTATAATGCATACATATACAGATCAGCTAGATGTAGTTCATATAAATAAAAATTGAACATGGATTTTTATTATAATAATAACAATAACATTTCACTAACACCTCTAAATTTCTATTAAAACATTATATAAATTAATATTCTTACTTTCCGGATATCTGATATGTCATTTGGTAGAACAGAATATTATTTCAATCCTTCGAACTATTCTCTATCGCCAATGCCCACGCACTGATGGCTGTTATTGCTACTTATCTGGCTGTCAACTGTGTGATGGAAGCATCATTGGCAGATGGAGCAGATGATGATAGAGATGTTGAATTTGTAATTCTAGATGCATGCGATGCATCTCCTCCTCCTCCTCCTCCTCCTCTTTCATGTGTCACATTTACAAAGGAGGGCTTTGTAGGATTTGGCAAGTTGGTGAAAGAACTGTTTGAAAGCATTGAATACACAGTTGACATGGGTGGACGAAGTGATGAATCTGCCTGTGTGCAGAGCAGACCCACCTGAATGCATCTTATGCATTGCTCCTCAGGGCACCTCTCTATTATCTCTCTATCAATCACATCTGAACTATTTCCTCTGCTGTAACATCTCCATGTCTGCATAGTCACAACGTAAACATTATAGCCTTAGAAAAAACTAGGTTTAATTTTATGTCTGGTGTGAAATCTTACCAACGTTAAAAGATTTTGAAATTCTGTGGGTAGTTTAAAATCGTCGTTCTTTCTCCCGCTCACAACTTACAGAAGTACAACACCGAAGCTATAAACATCAGCTTTAATAGATAGTTGCCCGCGCATAACATATTCTGGTGCCATATAGCCGCTATATTGTGCGCATCAAGACACTTAAATTAAAATTATCTAGGAATATGGATTCAATTTTTAAAAAGTAATTTTTTTCCTCCATAGAAATCTTACTATGTTGCTGCAACTCGAGTGTTAACATGAGTCTGATTTTCTGGAAACAATTTTGCTAACCCAAAGTCTGCTATCTTGGGATTCGTTTTTTCATCTAGCAAAATATTACTTGCTTTGATGTCCCGATGAATGATTCGCAATTGAGAATCTTCGTGCAAGTATAGAAGTCCACGGACTACTCCAGTTATGATGTTTAAACGCCTCTGCCAGTCCAGCTCTTTGCTCCGTTGCGGATCTGTATATCATGCCTTAAAATGTTTGTCACAAGGAACCAGTTTGCTATAGACCAGTTTAAACAGCTAACAGCACACTTACTTATATGTTGGGGATTGCATGTTTTTTATACATTCTTCAAAATTTAATGCATTGTTATTATCTAATTGCAAACGTATGGGGGATAGTTAACCAACACGATCGATAAAACACTGCTAAGACATTTGTCATCTAAAGAGTTTGACTACTCACTAAAGAGTATCTTGTCAAGGCTATTGTTGGCTAAGTATTCGTAAACAAGCAACCTTTCTGATCCCTCTGCGCAACATCCAACCAGATTAACGAGATTTCGATGCTGAATTTTGGCAACCAGCTTAACCTCGTTTAAAAATTCTCTTTCGCCTTGCGAAGATTTTGCGGACAGCTTCTTCACTGCTACTTCTCTTCCATCTGGCATAGTTCCCTGAGACACAAATGAAAGAAGTATGCAATGAAAGCCTATTTATATTCTAAGGTTGGACTATTTAACTATGTGAGTTGGAATAGTTGAAAGTTTATGCATAAAATAATCAATGTTACTCTACCTTGTATACAGGACCAAATCCTCCCTCTCCCAGCTTGTTCTCCTCATGAAAATTTCTGGTTGCATCTACTAGTGTTACCATATTAATTTGAAAATCTTGACTGATTAAGGCATCTTTTTCCACGCGCTCATTTCCTATATAGTAAAATCCACATCTATATGAGAAATGAGATGAGTTATATTTTCCATAGTCAAGTGATGACTTGAACATAGGACCTCCCACATGTATGCCAAGGTGCTCCACCGATTAGATATCAATCCTTTTCTTTTCAAGACACGTCTTTCGGTAAATCCATTATTGCAATTCAAGTGCAATTTCTCCACATTTTAATTCAAATAACATTTTAATAACCAAATTTACTATCATTTTTCATGACTGAAACTTAAAACCTGTCATCTATATAACCTAGAACGTTCATGTACGTTAATTTCCTCAACTAATGGCCTGTCTTACACTTTTAAGCCTTCTAGCAACCATACTATCCCTGCACCTCAACCAGTCATATTGCGGCCTGGAAAGCTAATCTCGAATTTTGATATTTAGTAAAAGGGGAAACGGGTAGAACATCGTTTGTTAATTTTGTTTTGACACCTGATCCTCAAGCTTATGCAATTAAAAGAGACAACCCATTCTCAAACACGCATACAAAAAAGTGTTGCAGAGAATAATGTAAAATTACCTTGGCTTGTACCCTTCCCAGAGATTAGGAACTTGAATTTTCTTCTTGCTGCAAACAGCCCTCCTAATAAAAGGAGGATTATTAAGCCACCAAGAGAGCCCGGAATGATTGGGATTTTCTTTGAAGACTTCTCTGCATGGCTCATCAATTTTCAATGTCATGGGAATGAAATACAACCCAATGTCACAAACATAAATAGAATTCCAAATTATAGGAAGAAAACCAAATTCAGCTGCTTTGCAATGTTACTGGATGTTGAGGGCTTACTTGACGGTGATGGGTTCTGCTGATCTGGTGGCAAAGTGAAGAAAGGGTAAGTATCATAACGAGCAGTACAACTTCCAGAATAAACCACACCTCCGAGATTATGTGCCCCATTAGTCACTTCGATGAGGCCACGGTTTGCGTTATCTAAACAAGCTGCGCAACCCTCAACAGAAACGTCTCTCCAGCACTGAACAAGACCAAAAATCTGGGTAGAGGAAGAATAATCTACAGCTGAATCGGAAGAATACAGATTAGATGATTCAGTCACTTTAACCAACAAATTTGACAAAAGATCCTTAACTGTGGAGCGAAAAGCTTCAGGATCTGTGGCGTTGAGGAGATTGCTTTGGACTAGATAGCAGGTTGTGTCCAGATCTTCAATAAAGTTGTTGTGCTCAAAGCGCAAGTAGCACTTGTCAAGCCAAACTCTACCGCCTAGAGAATTCCCACGGTGTTGTCGAATTGTTGTGTTTGCTTCCATTGAACAAGAGTGGCATTCTTCCTCTGTTGTGTCTCCTCTGCATTGGAGAAGCCCAAAAATGAGGTCGGGTCCTTCGCCTTCCACTGAAGTGTTGAAACCTCCTGAAGAGGAAGTGCGTTGAACAATATAATTAAGCAGAACATTGATATTTCTCTCCACTTTACTACCTTTTGTGTAATGGTCGCCGTTGCAAACGCTTTTCGCTGCCTTGCATGGGCGTAGGTGGGGATTAATGAAGAAAATTGTGATGCAGAAAAAGAGGAAAGAAAATTCTGGAAAAGAAGTTGTGGGTCTCCTGAAGTTCATGTTTCTGCAGCAGAGATAAGATTTTGGAACACCTTCCTGAGATTCGATGGACTGCAGCGCCTGCTTAGGAAAAATTGAGTCGGACTTCGGCAGAAAAGGTTCTCCCTTTATATATTTTCAATGCACTCTAACATAACCGCTGGGATTCGATCCCTGGTCCTGCGGCTATTGGTGATCAGGAGAAAATCTGAAACTGTCCAAACATAGTAAAGGAAGATGGCAGTATTTCGATGGAACACATATTTGTTCTCATTCTGTTTAACTTGCACTCCATGTACTACCAGACTTCTTCAATAGCCTTAATTCTGTAACCTACTTCTCAATAGCCATTACACAGACTCTTTCAGCTCTGTATAGGTTCCTTGCTCTCTGTTACAAAGCTTCAGAGAGAGATGAAAAAACAAGGGTACAATAATGTCCATTAATGGCCTCGCTTAGCACCTTCAACAAACTCTACAGATAACATTTAGAATTGGTCCAATAAAAAGAGAGAGATGAATAAATTATACATCAAAGGAAGTGAGATATGGAAAAGATAAAAGACAAAAGTAAACGATGTTACGTTTTTATGCTTAAAAATAATTATATTTTCGCCGAAAACGTCTGTTAAATCGAAGGAGCAGTTAAATCAAGAAGGAATGCAAGAAGACTAAACTGATCTGGGTCGTTTGTTTTCGTTGCTGCCAAAATTATCTTTACCGTGGAATCTCGCCGTGTTTTGCAGGAAGTGTCCTAAAAATGAATGGCCGTAGAGATATTCTGAGCGAATTCGTCAAAAGGTAGAGATATTTGAGGCGAGCCAATACAATTTAAGATATAAAGTGACGTAAATAAAACAAAATAACTGTAATAATATTCTTACCATCACTTGGTAAAGGTACAAAGTGGAGCCGCAAGAATAGATAGTTTTTAAATGGCTGTAAACTACAGTAATACCAATGAATAAGATCCACCCTTTAGCTTATTTAATTCGGTCACATTATTTTACATATTTATTTAGAGATTTCGTATTATATATTATATATTTAATTTATTATTTATTTTATATATAATCTATATTATAATTATATTTATTATTATATATTATATAATATATATTATTTAATTTAATCTTATATATTAAATTATAATATTATTTAAAATTAATTTATATAAAGTTAGAAGAATTGATTAGAGAGTGAGTTAGTCACATAAAAAATATTATAATTATAATATATAAATGTATAATTTGATTACAAATATTTATTAATATATTAAAATTAATTAAAATATTCTAATAGATAATATCTAATATTAATTGATAATAATTATATATATATATATATATATATATATATATATTATATGGTCCTTTTTCGAGTTTAGTTGGTTTGAGCTTAATTTTGATGCTTTAGTCAAATGTAATTCGAGTCGGGCATGTGGGGGTAGGGTCATTAGAGATCATAATGGGAAAATGGTTTTGGCTTATGCGGTGAATCTTGGTGTTCACTCCTCCAACTTTGCGAAGGTGGTAGCAGCGCACTATGGTATTTAGATTGTCACGAATGCTGTTTTTCCCAACCTGGCCATTGAAAGTGACTCCAAAAACACCATTCTTATGTTCACTGGGATGGGTAAACCTTGTTGGTTCCTTTGTGAACCCATCCAATCAACACAAAATCTCATGATTTGTCTTAAGAATAGTAGATATACTCACATGTATAGAAATGAAAACAAAGTGGTAGA
The DNA here is from genome assembly GCA_007258455.2 of Sequoia sempervirens. Taxonomy (NCBI): domain Eukaryota; kingdom Viridiplantae; phylum Streptophyta; class Pinopsida; order Cupressales; family Cupressaceae; genus Sequoia; species Sequoia sempervirens. The sequence goes on from VDFB02105785.1 coordinate 121,572,356, forward strand.
TACACTTACTAACCTTAGCGCTTTTACTCCAAATTTGGTTATTTGGGATAATATCTCTCATATCTTCAGGCATGTGCATAACTTAATGTATAATGATGTCAAAGTACTACAGTAATGAGATTGAGTTAGATTCCTTGTTAGCTCCTTTCATCATCTTCCACAAATTGCAATTATGGAAAACCACACTCTCTGAGCAATCTTTTCATAAGACTTTATATTCCTATCTTAGGCATGCTTCTTGATGTTTCTACAGAACTCCATCTTTTGCTTTGTTGTTTGAAAAAAAATTCATGGGGGGTGAGTTGGTCCAGGATGAAACCACCTCTTGCGAGGTGTGGAAGAATGATAGGGATGTTTGGTCTATTCTCCAATGAGGTAAAATTGCTTCATATGTGGAGGGAATGAAGGGGCATGACCCCAATTTGTTAATTGAGTTTTTCAATTCATAGAATGCAGGCACCGTCACCATTAGCAGTTGCTCCTTCCTTGTGAATGTTGAGTTGATTGCATAGGTCATGAGGCTTTCTCTAGATGGTGCTTGCATCCCTCAAAATTCTAAGGCGCACTACCATAAAGACATGGAGAGGTTCTTGAAGGAGGGTGAAAAAGTTAACATGTTGCAAAATGGTTTCAACAAAACCAACCTGCCCGAGGTGTGGAGCAACATTGTGGAGGTTCTTATGAGTTATGTCACGTTGGAGGGCCACTTTCATCATTTTCATGCCCATATCTTTCCCATGTTAAACCATATCCATTATAATGTCAAGATGAAATTCACCTTTTCGGTCCTTTCTTCCCTTCAACAGTCCATCAAGACTATTTAGGATAAAAGTAAAAACCTCCCCATTCACCAAGGGTTAATTTTCCACTTTTTCCATCACCAAGGCACTCTTGCCCCCTCCTCAGCCTCTATCAAAAGGAAAAATCTTGTCATTTGTAATCCTCTGAACCCCTTTGAGGGCCCCCTTTCCACTTGTGCCCTAGAGGAAACCCTGCCCACCACTCACAAAATCACTAGGGCGCAAAGTAAAACCCTTGCTACTGAGGAAACCACCCCTGAACCCAAAAAGTGTGTTCTTTCCTCGAGACCACCTCGATTTCTACCTTTTTCTCTGATAATTTGACTAAATTAGATGATGAGTCCTAGAAATCTACCCCTAGTAACTCTCCCACACACTCCTTTGTTGATGATGATGTGTTTTATGTTTCCAAATCCCCCTACTAATAACTCTCCTAGCCCTAAAAAATCCCCTAAACTTTATATTAATCTGGAAGGGACCTTTGTGCCTTTTATGCCCCCCTACAACATAAGGGTGAGTGCAAGATCATGGGGATCCAAAAAGTGGCGATATGAAAAATAAGTGGCTGATGAAATTTTTGTTTGAATTTCATAGAATGAAAAGGGTTTATTGAAAAAATTATTAATTTTTTTTCCAATATAAGATATTCTTTATTTGGAATTAAATAGATAATTATTATTTATTTTCTACATGCATTTTGACTAAAGTCCTGATTGATAAGCTAATTGAAAAACATCTACAATTCTTAAACAATTTAACATTTTTTGAATCTGAAAGGTGCAACACATTCTATGCTTCCCATACTATAGGATAAAAAAATTAAAAAAAAAAATTCATAAATTTTTGACCAAGTTATGGTGGTAAAAGAAACAAGTTTTAATAATTTTAAAATTTTTTAATAAAAAAATCATAACTAATTATTTACTTACAAAAAAGATGTGACACATCTAGGTATATGTCCTCTACTTATATTTAAAGTTTCAAAAAATATATTTTTTTTCTTGTACTTAGGTTGGTCAGACATACACCTGCTTTTTATTTTTCCCTTGAAATTTAGTACTACTAGATTGAAATTTCAAATTTTCACCAAATAGATTTACTTTTTTTTTTCTCCAAAAAGGACTAATATCTTAGAAACTAAATTCAATTTTCTACAAAAAAAATTCTTACATATTTTTCAAATTATGTTAATAAATTATTCAAAAGTTTATGTCATGTTGTCTAACTCTATTTTTAAAATTTTTTATTGCTACTAAGGGCCTAGTTTGGACCCCATGATCCTACAGGGTCATCCCACAATAATCGGTTACACTTGTTGGCTAAACATGACATTGAAATCAACATTTTTAGCAAAAAATTCACTTTCTGACACATATAGTAGGTGGGTATGTGTAGGATCATCATGGAAAAAATAGGCCCTTAAGTGGCAAAAAATTTAGAAAAATCAGAGTTAGGTAACTTCACATAAAAAATTGAATTAGTTATCTATATTATTTCAAAATAATATAAGAATAGATTATATAGAAAATTAAATGTAGTTTCTAAACTACCAGGTTTAAAAGAAAAATAAAAAAAATTGGTGAAAATTTGAAATTACAATGCAGTAGTACTTAAATTTCAAGGAAAAAAAAAGAAGTAGGTGTTTGTCTAACCACCCTAACCACAATAAAATGTTTATTTGTTTTTAAAGATTTTAGATATAAGTAGAGGATTCATGTTCTGATGTGATGCATATTTTTTTGTAATTTTTTCCCAACGAAATAATTAATTATGAATTTTTTATTACAAATTTTATAAAATATAAAAACTCATATGTCTGACCACCTTAACTTGGTCAAAACTTCATGAAATTCATTTTTTTTTAATCCTGTAGTATGCGAAGCATAGAATGTGACACATGTTTTGGATTCAAATTTTTTGATACCGTTTGAAAGCTATTGATGTTTTTTAATCAGCCTATCAATTAGAACTTTAGTCATAATTCAAATAGAAAATGAATAATAATTAC
>VDFB02105785.1:121575263-121666972 GCA_007258455.2 Sequoia sempervirens
CACTTATGATTGGGTCAAGTGTTCTTTTCTTTAGAAAATTCCTATTTCCTTTTTGATAGGTTAATTATGATTTGATTAGATGGGTTATGAAGCACTTATTTCAAACAAATATCTTTATGAAAGAAGTATATTGGCATGAAAATAAATATTATTTGTATTCCAATGTAAAAACTACAAATAATGGAAATAATTCTTTCAACACATCAACTATTATGTAGTAGTCAATTAAAATGAAAAGATTACTCTATATTAGTTATGATACACAACTAAGAAAATGATCTAAAGTTACTTATTTATCCTAGAGGAACTAAGTATATAGTATTCAAAGAAAACCAACAAACCCACAACTACCCCTATTTTGAAGAAGTTTAGTTTTCTCCCCTTCCTAATCTTGCTAATATTGTCTAATTATTTTAAAGAGATGAAGGGTCATAACACAAATTTATTCAACCCAGTAAATAGCATGGTTAATGAAACTTGACAAAAGCAACAAAACAATTGCTACATTTGGTATTTCATGTTGAATGAAGAGTGGTGACAATAATCTACTTATAGTTTAATAAAACACTATTTTTTATAAGAAGGATTGACATTAGAAAGATAAGTGTTACTTATAGTTTAATAAAACACTATTTTTATAAGAAGGATTGACATTAGAAAGATAAGTGTTACTTATAGTTTAATAAAACACTATTATAGTTTTACCAACATATACTATTGTATGCTTGCATGGCTTCTTAGTTAATATATGTGGAGACAGAGATAGATGGGGAGAGAAAGATATATATATATATATATATATATATATATATATATATATATATATATATATATATATATATATATGGGAAGAGAAAGAGATGGAGATATATGGGAAGAGAAAGGAAGAGAGGTGGAGATAGAGAGTCGATGGATAGGGGGGATAGGGAGGGAGAGATGGTGAGAGATAGAGAGGGGGAGATAGAGAGGGGGAGGGATAGAAAGGGATATATATAGAAAGAGATAGAGAGAGGAGTGAGAGGGAGATGAAAAGAGAAATAGAGATAGAGATATAGGTAGGATATATAGAGGGAGAGATGGAGTGAATGAGAGAGAAATGGGGAGAGGGAGAGATAGCTCAATAGATAGAGGGGGAAGAGGCAGGAGTGACATAGATAGTGGGAGATATAGATATATAGAGAGCGATAGGGAGAGATATATCAATCACCCTCCCTATATCTCTATCTATTCATCATTATCTCTTTATCTCTCTACCCCTCTCTATCTCTTTATCTCCCTTTCTATTTGTATGTTTGTCATTATCTCCCTCTCTCTCTATATTTTCTTCCCTATATTTATCTTTGTCTCCTTAAGTGTGCAATGGGTACATTAAAGAGGTCTTAAAGGATAATTATCATATCTTTAATCAAATGGCATGCTACCTAGAGCATAACTCCCCAAGGACACATGCCATCCTTGGATTGTTGACATGAAACAACCAATCAAAATTTAGTTTCTCTCTCTCATATTAGTATATATTACTATTATATTAAATATATATTATATTAATTATATTTTGTATTATATAAAAATATACTTATTATTAATTATTAATTATAACAATTTTATACTTATTTAATAATTTTGTTAAAGAATATAATATATAATTATAATAAGTTGAATAATTATATTATTTATTATGTAAAATATAGCTAATATATACTTAACTATATTGTAGAATATTAAAACCTAGCTAAATGGTGCCAAAATTTTGAACTTAATTCACATATTATAAAACCTAATGAAACCAGGTTGTAGCTCGTCAAATTGGAGAAGTGAAAGGTCAATACCAGCATCAAGGAAGAGTTTGGAATAGTGAAAACAAGGTCAATGCTAGTGCCGAGGAAGAGTTTGGAGTAGTGAAAACAAGGTCAATGCCAGCACAGAGGAAGAGTTTGGAGTAGTGAAAAAAAGGTCAATTCCAGCACCGAGGAAGAGTTTGGAGTTAAAACAAGGTCAATACCAGCATCGACGAAAAGTTTGGAGGAGTGAAAACAAGGTCAATATCAGTGTCGAGGAAGAGTTTGGAGGAGTGAAAACAAGGTCAATACCAACACTGAGGATGAGGTTGAGGGCACTCAAGGAAAATTGATGACCAAGGGGCAATGAGTACTATAAGTTTGGCACCCCTATTCTCCTTAACGTTCAATTTTCATGCCTAGTTTCCAAAGATCTTGTTGTACATTGGCACCCCCATTCTCATAAAATGGTATAAGATAAGACAAAAAAAGTAAAATAGCTTAGTCTTTCACATTTTTATCCACCAGCCTTAGGTCTTGGAAAAACTCCCATAATCTACCCACATCTTGGTTGAGGTCTAGGATTTCATCACACATAGCCTTCATCACATTCATGAGTCTGAAGCAATTGTAGACTTAGCCCAATTATATGCTAGGCTAAGGTAGATCTAATGAATGGAAATAGAGGCATACAATTCTTCTTTAATACCTCCACCACAAACATATGCAAGGTGTTGGTTTTTTTTACGGTAAGCAGGTTGATCTTCTAATATACCTATGGAATTTCTAATTCCAATAAAGGGAAGATCTTAGGACCTAGACCAACTGACAAGGATTTGAAAGACCTCCTACACTTTGGGATCTACAAGACCCCGGAAAATGATCCCTTAATGCATTTACAACCTCTGCACCATCATCATAAACAACATTAACAACAACAAATAATCTCATTTAATAGCTCAACATAATAGGATAATACCGAATAAAATTGGTTATTTGTCAATAATATCAACTATTTGGAGCATGAGATAACTACAACATTTCACAGTAGAAGATAGTCATTGATTTGCAGTTTGTAGCAAGCTCTAGGTAAAGGAAAAAAATATTGAACCATACTAATAAGTACAACTTAGATCAGTGCCATATATCCATTAGAGGAGTCAAATTTATAAGCATCTGAGGGTTTATGACAAATTTAACACATAACATATAAGATCCTTGACAACATTGCTTTACAATCTCATCAATATGTATTCTAACCCAATACTACTTAAATCAAATCCTTATACATAACATATCCACCTACAATCACATTCAATCATTTTAATTAATTCCTTGAATTAAACCTAAAACAAGAATCATACACACCACAACAGTGAGATGAACGAAACAACCCTTGATCATTTTATTCAAAATCCAGATATGCTTGTACAATGGAGAGACATGAGTTTGAATTAATCATATCAATTCAAATGCTAGTACTGTCATAAAACATCAAATCCCCATGAATTCAAAACCTACTACAGAATGACTCAAAACCTAAATTGCATTTTCCCTAAAACCATCAGACTTTACAATTTTCTCTACAACTTCATCTAGACTTGACCAAAAATATCTAACTTGCTAACCCATACTTCTAGCCTTGAAATCCTTCTTATAGAAAAAGGAGCAAACAAGTATCGAGTCAGAAAGCACATGTGTCACCAGCCAATTGGACTACCTTGTGTTATTCCAAAAATTTGTTACAACAATCTCCCTAGAGAATCTTCTTGTTCATCGTGCCTGCTGAGAATGGTTGATGCAACAACAAAAAGATTCAAGAATTTTGCACCTAGACTATCATCAAAAAACAAAACTGGAATCTATTGTAACTGTAATAGCTGATTTGTCAATCGTTAGCAACCTACTCCTTTTCACTTTTCCTCAGTTAAATATACATTTACCCATTTCTAGTACTCTTCATCAGTTGGCCAATCAAAATTGATCACCTCATTCACCTTGACACTATAAGGTTTGTACTTAACTGGCACCTGATTCACTTCTCTTTCAAAAGACTCCAAGAATGAGCTGGTCCTAATGATTTTGTCCATACAGATCACCAACAAATCATAATCTGAGTTACACTTTTTTTGAGGGTTTTGTAGTCCAAACATGATATAAAGGGGCTCTTACACTTTTTATGATTACTATAGCTTGTGTAAGAGGCCCCATGGATACTGTTGTAATTGTAGGATGCATGAATAGGGTGTAGGATGATAAATAAAGAAGGTATAGCTATTGTCCTCAATAGTTTTGTGAAGAAAAGCATGTGAAATGAGAGGTTCAAGCCTAGGTTTTAACAAAACATGTATGGGAGATATGATTTTATGAATTTTATCCATGTGCAGACCTAATGGGTTGTTTTTGAACACTAAATATAAATGATATACATACACACACACACACACACACACACACACACACACATATATGTATGTATGTATGTATATGTATTTTTAAATGTAAATGTAAATGCAATTACTGGATGTTCTCCTAGAACAATAAATGCAACATATCATTAAAGAAATCTATATCTATGTATATAAATGTGTATTTCTAAATGCAAGTGTAAATGCAAAGAGCATATGGTTTTGTATGTTATAGATACAAAATATCCATAAATTAATGTAATTGAAATTCTAAAGTCTTCAACACATATGATATGAAATCGATCAAACTATTAAACTACATGAGAAATAGATGAAAATAGTAAATGCATATGTATGTGTATTTGTAAATGTAAGTGTAAAATAAATAAGAATAATGAAAATTATAAAAGAATACAAGGAAAGGTCTCCTCCCTTCTTCGTAGTGATAACCTCCTCCACACACAACCCTTAAAAATTATGAATAGAGGAATATAATCTTTGAAGAACTCAAAGTTGATTCTCTCCTACCTGATGCAATTAGTCATTTTATCTTTACAAACATTTATAGTGATTACTAGAGGCACATAGACCAATTCTTCATAATAGAAGAATTTGATCATATTTTTCCAATGATGGCATTATGAGAAAACCTTAGGTTAAATGAATAATTCCTAGCTAAGTTATTTAAATCATGTCCAATATAAGAGAAGACCGATGCTATGTGTACCTAGATACCATGGAGAAAGGTAGTCTTTGGGCTCTTTCATCAATCATCCTACCTTAAAACATACCAAAAGTCTCCTAGCAATTAGACATAGGAAGATTTAATGACTTAAAAAAAAATTATTGCCAAAGCGTAAACTTATGATGACTTAACCAGGCCTAGTACACACTCCCTCCTCTTTAACCACTTAGAAATATGGAAATTAAATATAAATTTGCTGCTATTTTTAGTCATGTAGGTGTCCAATAAACCACTTGGTGGTGTTTCCCTTCAAGTTTATTTACTTGAATGAAGAGAAAAAGTCCTTTGATTACAATTAGAGAATACATTTGAGGCCTTGGTTGTGTAACTGGTGGACCATAGTCACATTTAACACTTGTTACAAATTTTGGGAGTTAAAACGTTAAGTAAATTTGATTTGTGATGGACACATTTGGACAGTAGTAACAATAGCTTGCAATCTATCAAGACTTGATTACCTTATAACCTGTGAAATTTTAGCGATGAAATGATAGATTAATCACAATGTCACTTTGGGATCACATCACCATGAAAGAACTTCATCCAACATCCTTATGAGTGCAGGTACCACCAAATAGGTATTTGTCAGATCTGTCTTCCTCGAGAGAGGGAAATTAAGGAAGAGAAGAGGAAAGTGAGACATGTAGTATGTCTAAAAGAGGGAGATCAACTAGAGGTCAAAAGATTAGAAGAAAATTCCATAAATGCATGGAATTTTTTCTTGCAAAAGGGGGGTCATGTTCTTATGATGATGAGAGCATAGGCGACATCGAGGTGCCCTTGAGGTACAAACATCTACGAAAACAATGGCTACCCAGAAGAATTCCTCCAATAAACACTGATTTTTGTGTCCACAAGTGGATATATCACATAACACTATTGTCATTACATGGTTTGGGCCTATTTTGCATGGATGACATAAAGGTCTATTACAACAAATTTACTGAATTGATGGAGTATGTCGAACCCTGTTACAGTTACAAAGATTGGATGTAACTGGTTTGATATACATGAAGTATGTGTAGGTATGCATTGTTAGCAAATTATATACAACTAAAAGATGAGGATCAAAATAAAGGAGTCGCTATGTACATTGACAGAAGGCCAAAAGCATCAAGGAATATTGCACTAGGGTTTATAAACAGTACATGACCTGGGTCAACAAATAAGCAACCCAATTGCATATTCGAGGCGCACAAGGGAAACCGTGTATTTGTATGTGCAATAAAATCAATAACTGCAGGGGAAGAGGTGCTAATCAATTACAATTTGAATCGCTTAGTTACAAACACAATTACTGTGGGGGTGGTACGTACTATGTACCATTTTACCCAACCTCCAATTAATGACTCCAATATACCATTTTATTCTTATGTTTTTTTTCGTAAGTCTATTGGTTTCATTTTGGTAATGTTTTTTTATATTTAATTTTTGTCACAACAGGACATTGATCGTACGGAGAAGGCTCTGGCCCAGAGTACAGATCACGATGTATCTTCAGGCACTTCTACCTGATAGGTTTACTTCATTGTAATTGTACAAATTAGATACGAGCAAAATGTTTTATTATTATATTTTTTCATAAGTTTATTCGGTTAATTTTGATAATGTTTTTAATATTTTTGTTGTAGTTGACTGATTGGGGAAAGGAACCAGTAGTAGAGGAGGGAATCCATAGTGAGGTGCAGTCAATATTTTGTGATGATGACATCACTTATTCAACAAACCCTCTTGATACGATAAAGAAGATCCAAAAAAATGCAATGAAAAAATGGTTAAGTTGATATTCATAGTGCCTCAAATAGATGAGATAAGAGAGAGGGTTAAAATATTGACTGAGAGATTACAAAACTTGCAAGTAAGCTATCATGAGGTCTTTAATAATAATATATGTTCATTCATGTTTTTTATATTTTGTACTCTTTTATGTCATGAACTAAAATATGTGTTGTTTTTATAGGCTTATTTTCCTCCTCATGACGCTCCTGGCCATGATCAGGGTACTGCAAGTGCTACCCGAGGAGTAGTGGTTGGTACAAGTGTTCATCTTGATCTTCCTATGCATACATCACATCATCTAACCCCATCATCCGTGCCTATATTGTCGTATGAAATTTTGGCAACACATACCATGTAGGCATTCATTAATACACCCTCTAGTAGCAAACACATGCCAAAACATGCATCAGGACATGTACCTAGGGATGTAGAGGCCACTAGTACTGGTGATGTTTAAGCATCATTTCCTGGATCTTCCTGCATTACTAGTACGAGAACATTGTTGGTCACACTTGTGGTGACCGAGAATTTCATTCCCATAAAGATAGAGAAGGTCCTAGGTACTTTAAAAAGTTTTAATTATTATTATATATAATCTAATTGAAATTTACTTATTGATCGCTCTTTTTAGACTATTGATCCCATGATCATTTTGTAGGAAATGATGTTTTTTATAAACATCTAATTGATATTACATTGGAGCTCTTTGGACCCTCCATATGTACACAATGGAATGCCCAAAATCAAGATTTAAAAGATGAGCTCATTAATCGTTTAGTTGTGTTGTTTGGTGATAAAACATTCAATCAAACCATGGTCCTTAAGAAAGCTAGTACCTATCTAAAGTATGCGAGGGACCAATATAGGTCACATTTAGAGAAGAACAAAAAGTACGAGCGTCCCCCCATGATTCTAGAGAGGGAGTGGAAGGGCCTAGAATTGGATGGAAAGGAGAAGGATGAAAAGAAAAAAGGAAAGACACCACCGAGCCAAGGAAGGTATGTGATACTATCAACAATGTAATTATATATTCATTACTCTTTCTTTTTACATAATCTAATGTATTTCAAACTTGTTAGAGGTTGCTTGACACATCGAAGGAAACAAAGGCAAGACTAGAAAAACACGAGCATCACAAACTTGCCTCTAGTGGTTATATGAAAATAGCCGCATGAATTGTAAGTATCAATAAATGAAATATAGTATCCAAATAATAAAATGAAAACAATTTTGGTTTTATCACACCATAGAAGCAAAATTCATGATCTTATGCAAAAATGTAGGGCTCTGAATTCAACAAAGTTCCCATAGAAGATGACCTGAAGATTTCCTTCTAGCAAGGTTACGGAGCTGTGGCTGAACGCCTAAGAGTCTTGACTGGGCAAACACAAACTTCCACTACATCCGACACATAGGTAAATAAACTCAATAAAGTTTATTTAAAATTGAATACTTGTGCAATATATTCAATATTAATTTCCACCATAAAGTAATTACATCCCTATTTTTTTTGAACATTCAAGCAATGATAATACTACACATGACATTGGAATACAACCTAGTGAGGGTGGAGCACAACCTACAGATGAAGGTCATGGTGTGCATCCTAGTACTTTAGAGCATGTAGAGCATGATCAGGCTAGAGAAGATCAGGAACATGATGTGGCCCCATCAAGTAAAGAGGACCACTCTAAAGTTATTTTAAACATATTTAATTGCAATTGGTGTATTAATTAATGTAACCTTTCATGTTTCAACTGTAGAGCATGTAGAGTGTGATCAACATGTTGAGCATGATCATGCTAGAGAAGATCAGGAATGTATGATGTGGCCCTATTAGGTAAAGAGGACCACTCTTATGTTCTCTTAAACATATTTAATTTCAATTGGTGTATTAATTAATGTAACCTTTTGTGTTTCAATTGTAGATCAGGATTTAGAGGGTGTTCAACATGTTGAGTATGAGACTATAACAATAGTTCAGGAACATGATGTGGACCCATCAGGTAAAGAAAACCACTCTAATGTTCTTTTAATTAATGAAATACTTGTAACAATAATAATAAAACATATCAGTTTAACATTTCTTTGTTATTGCAGCAGACCCCCCCTTGCAGTGATGTCCATGTCATGAGCAGATGACTAGGCGTACATTAAGATCATAAGCATAGGGAAGAACAACTAAAGAGGGGACATATGATTTAGAAAATGATACTCCACTTCAGATTTTTTTAGCTTTAAAAAAGAAACAAAAAAAAAAGTGATTGTAATCATACCATGACAACTATATTTTTGATAATATGTAAGAACTGAAAGAATGAATATTATATGTTAATGAATGAATGTGAATATGTTAATTAATGAATGTTATATGTTAATGAATGAATGTTATATGTTATTAATGGATGAATGAATGAATGTTATATGTTATTAATGGATGAATGAATGATTAATGTTATATGATTGGGTATGGGGAATTGAGAGTGATGTGAGGGGTGGGGAGGGGTCAAATGAGCTTCCTGTCATGTGGTTGGCCCTAAGTAGAGAATATTAAACTATTCTTGAAACAAAGAGAAGCTCAATAAGGTAATGCACTTTTCAATATAATAAATGCATCATTTGAAGCATCAAACCAATATGAAAATATGAAAGAAAGTGCTAACTTTTCACTATGGTGGCAGAAAAATGATTCTTTATACCCTGAATCCATGCTTTGCATCATAATTTGAAGTTGTTTCCATTCCAATGTTTTGAGTTTAGTTTGTTTGTATGGCTTTGTATGAATACCACATTATGTTGTGTGTGGATTTGGTTTCAAAGCTCTATTTCTTCTGTTTTTAGTGGTGACATAACTCTAAAATTTGACTTTTTTGCATAACAGGTTAGTGGAAAAATTGGTAGCTCTGAAGGGTTTAGAGGCTCCATTGAGATAGATAAATGGATATTTGGATCTTGTTGTTGATGGGAGGCTTTGAATTAACCATTAAATTTTGTACCATCTGCAGGTATGCAAAATTTTCTCTACTTACATTCATTCCTGATCATAAATGTTGTAAATGTTATTAATGCTTCAAACATAAGATTCGTTTCATTGTTATAATAATAAAAATTTTATACTTTTCTATACATTCAAGCATTCTCTTGCCCCCTACCCTTCCCTCTCTCCCCCCTCCTTTTAAGAATTTTCTTTTTCATAAAAGATTCACATTTATGTCTCATTTACACAAATTTATCTGAAGCGCTAGGAGTGAATAAAGATATGTAAAAGATGATGGATTATGTCTAAACAACAACTTTCCATCTTATAGCTAATTAAATCCTTAATATTTTAATAGTTTAGAGCTCAAATAATTCTTGTATATGCATGTGTAGCAATAAGTGAGCCTATGTGAAGATTGAAATTTAAAACATCACTTTGGTATTTTTCCTTAGGAAGTGAAATGATATTTTGAGTAATACAAACCTACACACACATTCATATTTTTCAGCATTGCATTGAAGATTTTTTTTTCTCTTATACCTACCCTCGGCTAGATATGGAGGTATACAATATTGGTTTATGGGTTTATTCTGTAAGTAGTTAATTTCACAGAGGAAGACTAAAATATTTTTAATGTCCTGTGTCAGGTGTGAAAGCATATGAATCACTTGTTGGAGGCACCATTTTCTGTTAATCCAAAAACTGGTTTGTTCTTTTTTTTATGTTTCTTGCATGTGTTATTTTTAAGCTCTAGAGATGTAGCTCGACTCTTTCCTTTGCACTTTTCATCTATTTTGATGATTATAGTAGATTGTCCTCATGATTTTTCATGTAGATCTGTTTGTAACCTTATTTTCTACCAATCAATTTGCAAACCACTCACATATTAAGGACCATTTCACTAACTTGTAGTCATCCATTACTTCATATGTTGTAGGTTGTGTCTGTGTGCCAATAAATCCTAATGATTGCGAGAACTTTAATCCTACAAGTGTACCCAATCTTTCTCAAGTAAAAGTATTACCTTATTTTATAGTACTTTAAATGGTTAATTGAAGGTGCTTCTTTAGATCTGAGATAGTTGAACCCTGGATTAAAATATGGTATTAGATGGGTAGTATAATGATAAAACTGAGGTCCATTGAACACAAATTACGAACATAATTTACTGGACTATGAATAGTGTTACAATTATAATTATTTCTCCTTTACCTACCTCTGCATTAATGAAAAAGATAGCATATATTGGAAGTTCATTACATGTCTCATGTATGTGTTAGTATTTTAATTTTGTTTAAGTTGTTCAAGAGCTTGATTAGGTCAAGAATATGTTCTACAAGCTCTGTTCTCTTGACACTACTCAACATTTTCCCTACACATTTTCTCTTCAATCCAGATGTTTCTTAACTCCTTCCCTTGTTAGCCCTTGGTTGTTCTCAAGTGTAATGCTTTTTCTATGCATCTTGCAGTCTGTATGTCTGATCAGTCATCTCAAGTGTAATTATTTTTCTATGCATCTATGCATCTTGCAGTCTGTATGTATGATCATTCATCAGTCTCCATGATGGTACATTTCAATGAATATTTAAAAAAAAAAAAATTGCATTGTTTCATCACAGTTTCAATGAAAACCATCGACGATTCACCGAAAAGGTCCGACAAAGTTGCTATAGTTGTGAAAAAGGATTCGTCATAACTCCTTGCCCATTTCATCACAATTTTGATGAGCTTCTAGTGTTGTTTCAATGCTACTCCTTTCCCATTTCATCGAAATGGCAACAAAATTCTGGTGTTGTTTCGATGCTACTCCTTGCCCATTTCATCAAAATGACGACAAACTTCTAGTGTTGTTTCAATGCTACTCCTTGACCATTTCGTCGAAATTGCAATGAACTTATGGTGTTGTTTCGACACTACTCCTTTCCCATTTCATCGAAATGGTGACAAAATTCTGGTGTAATTCATTGGTGGATACACGAAGTTTTCGTCGATAGTCCGACGAACATCCAAGCCATTTTATGATGCTGACAACTGAGAAATCTATGTTGTTATTTCTACGTTTAATTCGTCATTGGATTTTCGATGAAAAAACAACATAAATGTTTTCATCATTTCATCGCTTTTCCAACAAATATTTTTCGAATGACCGAAGAACGTCCATTGGAAAATGGTGTCAAATTCAGTAGTGACTCCATGTATTATTCACCAATGAAAACCTATTACAATACATCTTCAAAGACTCCATGGAAACTCCTGAAGCACAAGATATCCATGCATTCCATGTGACCAAGCATGAATCCACACATCCCATGCCATGCTTTAAACCCTCACACATGCACAAGCTCAACCTATTAACCTGCAACAAACTCTCCAACCCTAGACAACTACCCTTGTGGTTGCTTTGATAGAAAAATGCTCCCACAAAACTACCAAGTGGTATTACATAAACCATGTGCCCAAAACCATGTGACTTACAATATCATGTGACCTCGTATTTAATATTGGGTACTTTATTATATTTTATTATTTTTCCCCAATATTAAATAATTACATTTTACAATTAAGTCCCAATGTTACGACATAAAGTGGCCCCAACATTATAGCTCCTAGTGATGCACGTCCATCTAGGTACCCCTAGGTGCACCAAACACATAATAATAAATAAAAAATTATAAGAATTATGCAAGGTGTACAAAACCTAATTCTAACAATCTCCCACTTGTTGTATTCATTGCATAATGGGGTACCAAGTAAGCTCAAACATCAAGATAATAAACTCCATAGGCAACATGTACCATCCTAGATTCCAAGTGAGCTCCATGTGCTCCATCAAGATAACTATAACAAGAACCAAGGTGACCACCATCTCATCCATGAATGCTCATATCCTCCACCATGCCAATGCACTAAGATAAGAACACACCCAAAGAAATGTCACACTAACTGTCACGAAGAAGCATTAGCCTGCCTCAACCTGATATCTCAAAACACAAACACTCAATCCAAAGATAATGAATATGCACCAGTAGCTATCAAGAATAAATCACCATAGCTTAAATGACACCCACAACAAATGCCAACACATCCAACTATCCATACCTCCAAGGTATACATAACATACTAAACTCATGCCATCACATATCCACCCATAAACCACAATAACAAACTCCATGTGCAAACCTATGAAAGAGTGACATACACATCCAAGAGCTCCCACTACATGGGAAATGTCTAGATGAATGAAAAATTGGAATGAGCACATACAAAGCATCCCTTCATTAACATTCCAAAAAGAAGGCAACCATCACAAGTGATCAAGGCACACCAAGTCTACTAACAACATCATATAGAAGTAAACATGTAGTACCAAGGAACATCCACAATGATATGCAAAACCTGTAGCATGTCCTCCTACATACGCCTCTAAATGCCAATTGTGTCAAGTATGATCTCCTCCAAAACACCCCATAATAAAATCCATAACAACATCCAACCGTCCAATCACCAAGATCAAACATAGCATGTGTATCATGTAACTAATCATGGATGAAAGCATCTCAAAACAAGAAGATCAAACTCAAATTAACCATTCCCAAACCAAAGAAAACAACCCATTAAACCATCTCCTAAACCCAACATGTACAAGGAGATAAACATACCAACACTCCTCAAATGAAACCTCCAGAACCAAATACCCATGGGTCAAGATCTATATCCATGAGAAGAAAAATCATAAATATAATGCACCTGAAAGAAAAATGGGCAATACCTCTCAAGTGAATCATAGAGTGGACCAAGAGTGTTGAATGAGAATGCTCTTCTAGGATATCCAAGTCATCATGACTCAACCAAGAACACTCCTCATAGGTCCATGTTAAACTCACATCCAACCAAGGTGTAGGCTCTTTAGACTTCTTGCTGAAATCTCATCAAGAGTAACCATCTAAAAATCATGTCTCTAACCACAAGAGAACAACAAGCCTCACCTAAGTCTCCAAGTATCCAGAGCACCTGTAACCAATCAATCCATGCTAAAATACAAGTAAATGATCAAAGTACTCAATACAAAGAGAACCAACCAAGATCAAAATCATAGCTCCAACTATAGAATCAAGAAGATAAACATTACACCATGATCTCACATCCTCTCAAAAGAAGATCACATGCTCAAATCATCATAACATGTACTATGCCACAACTCTAAACGGATAATCAAGATTAAACTATGGAATAATAACAAAACCATCCTACAACCAAGGATCACCTATCAAAACCAACATGTCATAAACAATACCTCAACATCTCCAACACCTGATGTCAAAGAACTCTCACTGTAGCACACATAATCCAAGAGATCCTCCATGACACCAATCAACCCCTACTGAAGACAACTATCCATAATCAACAATGGATCCACATAATTTCCAAATTCTCCCACTGAACCGTGATAACGAGCAACCATGGCATCATGATGCACACAACCAACACCACATCACTATCATAAGCTCACACCAAACCTGTGAATACACCACCAATCCATCACTATCACAAGCTCCCACTGAACCATGTAACCAAGCTATCCATGACATTGTGATACCAATCTCCTCAAACCAAGAAGATACACCACCATGAAACCAAATCAGGAACCAAAACAACACAACCAATAATGCACCTACATAAACCATCATGACATTCCCAAGTCTCTAATGCACAAGAAAAATCCATGATACCATGATCACCACCAAATGTAACAACAACAACCAACCCAACCATTTCCACATATCTGCATAATCATAGTCAACTACATAGGTCTCATATCATGACTGTACCTGGTTATGCCATCTCACCTCCTCAACATGAGAACAAAACAAACAAACCAAGTGACTAAACCAAGCCACCAAAACTAAACATACATCAACACTAAAATATCAATGGCCAAAGATCACCCACGTTCAAGTCATAAATGCAACATGTAAGTATAGACCGCCTACAACATTACACAAATTGTAGATACAACAATGCAACATAAAAATCCAACAATATACTGATAACCATGTCAAATTAGAATTATTTGAGATGTACAACTAAGCATACAATGAATCCCATACAAAATCATCAAAATCGAATCATCCATAAGCTCATAATGTCTCCATAGTCAAAGAGACCCATAATCAGCTCAGGTGAGGAAAACAACAAATAAACCATGCCAAAATAACTCCAAACCTGATCCACTATGCAATTCTCTAAACAAGCTTTCTATTGACTATTCAAAGTCAAAAATCTAACTCCATATGCACTCGATATGCCCTAGTGCAGGAGCACCTGAGAAACACTAGGCTTTTTAGGAGTCTAGAAAGAAGTTCAAATTTTGTTGTGTTATCTTGAGGTCATGTTGACCATCTTGTGTGTGTTATAGGTGTTTTTCTCTCTAGGAAAGAATTAGTGGAAAGTTGAATAAGTTTTGAAGCTCAGCTTGTTTTGTTTTAAAAAATGGACCAAGGTTGAAAAACACAGTGAGTTTTATAACCTTAGCCATTAGGTCTTCCATAGGTTTGACCAAAGAAACTTAACTATTTCTAGGGCCTATTTAAGGGGTATCTCGACCCTGGAGCAGGGTTGGAAGCTTTAATGTTTTGGTGAAATCTTGTGAAATTGAAGAAAATAGTGTTTTGTGCAAAAATTCCTAACTTTTGGCATCTTGATTGAGTCTTAATGGATTAGATCTATTTCTATTTCATTGTAGGATGTAGTGAAGTTGGCATTCAATCATTTTGTATTCATTAAATAGCTTCTTGTTCAATTTTTAGGTATCTTTTTGTAAATAGTTCATTGTTGCCCTGTTGCTGGTCAAAACTAGACCGTTTTTAAAAAATGGGGTGCTAGAGCACTTTTCCATCGTACAAACCATACGGCCTTTTAGAAATAGTGCCTAGACACCATTCTTGTACATATTTTAGTTGGTAGGTTATTTTTGAGTGCAGGAGTTGCTGGCAATGCCTTGCCCTAGGCGAGCTAGGCAGGGTTTGGCTAGGAAAGACTAGGAGTAAAAGTCACACAACTTGTAGGGGTGCTCAGATTTTGGAGAAAATATTTTTGGAGAATCTAGTTGGGGGTCTTGGCAAGGCCTAGTGAATAGGAGGAGGCTCCACCAATCCATTTGGTGTGAGAAAACTATGCCAGTCTAAAATCAGTTTGGAAAAGCTTACAAACCCTAGCTTTTGGGCCAATTTTGTGAATGGGCAGTGTACGGCCTGTACAGGCTCAAAACCCTAAGAATATTTAAGGTGTGGGTATGGGAAACATAAACCCCAAATGAAGAACCTTGGTCGTTTGGAGGGTTTAGGGGAAATTTTCATTTTTCTTAGTTAAGAGGCCTAATTGGGGCTCTAGGCTTGTAGCCTTTTCTAACCCTAGGAAAGGGTTTGGTGGAAGCGATGGGGAATTGGAGACTTGTGACTACATAAGCACTCTAAATAGGTTATCTTGAAGCTTTTACAACATTTTCACACCCCTGCAAGAACTCAAATGAAAGTTGAGAGAGTTTGGCCTTTAGGGAGGAATAAGGGTCAAGGGTGAGATAGTGGCAAGGCACCAAGATTGGCTTGGTAGTATGGAAGAATAGTGATAGAGGGGTTGGTCAGTAATACCAGGGGTGCCTATACCTGTGATAGGACCTAAAGGTTAAGGTGAAGGAGTCACCTAGAAGTTCTTGAGAACAAAGACCAGAGCATGGGACAGTGAGTGTCTCATCCAACCCTGCCCTATCATGCCCTCTCGAAGCTCAAATAGAACACATGACTTCCACCAATAAAGACACTATCAAAACTACAAAATCAAGGAACCAAACCTATACCACAGTGAAGTGCTCAAAACCATCTTTCCAATGACTATAAGAAGTAAAAAATCCAACACCTCGGGCAAAAGTTATGCCCCTCTAAAGTAAAACTATAGCTGGAACCCAAGGAAAAAAAAATTAGGTGGTGGAACGGTGGCCCACTGGTGGTGGCAGAGCCACCCGGACAGCACCACCCAGCTACAACCTTTGAAAATGAAATTGCTCTTAAATTCTTTTAAATTTTGTATAAGATATCATCAACCCCATTTTATTAATATTGGCAGCCTTTATAAAATAAGGATGGTTTTTATTTAAAAAAATTTAAAAACTTTTGAAAAAAAAATCTTTGGTGGCAGGGAGAGTTCTGATAGTACCCGGCCAAATGGAGGCTACTAGAGAGCACTTGTAAGGAAACTTGCAGCCATCTAATGAAAATTTCCATATAACCAAAAAGAGATAACAATGCAAATAAGTTTTCAATATCAACATGCAAGAGAATAGACAACATACTCATGAAAGTTGACACAAGATATACCCTAGGAAAACCCTCAAGAGGGAAAACCCCAACCTCCAAAAGCATCCACACTCCATGTATTATTCAGCAATGAAAACCCATTACAATACTTCTTCAAAGACTCCATGAACACTTTTGAAGCACAAGCTATCCATGCATTCCATGTGACCAAGCATGAATCCACACATCCCATTCCATGCTTCAAACGCTCACACATACACAAGCTCAATCTACTAACTTGCAACAAACTCTCCAACCCTAGACAACTACCCTTTTGGTTGCTTTTATAGAAACAATCTCCCACAAAACCACCATGCGGTATTATATAGACCATGTGCCCAAAACCATGAACTTACAATATCATGTGACCCCACATTTAATATTGGGTACTTTACTATATTTTATTATTTTTCCCCAATATTAAAGAATTACATTTTACAATTAAGTCCCAATGTTACATACAACAAAAAGTGGCCCCAACATTATAGCTCCTAGTGATGCACATCCACCTAGGTACCCCTAGGTGCACCACACACATAATAATAAATAAAACATTATAAGCATTATGCAAGGTGTACAATACCTAATTCTAACACAATCCAACAACCACAACTTTTAATACATCCTTCCTTGGAAATAACCCTTTGTCCTCCTATCGTAATCAATCTTGATGATGATGATGAAGAGAACACCAAAATAGATGAAGTGTATAATGATATAAACTCTTTATTTTCTTCTACCATGAGCTTAAAAGATAAATATTCTCAGCCAAGTGAAGAACTTGGTACATCTCCTAGTTCAACACTTGCAATTCTTCCTTTGGATAGCCAACCGCCCTCACAATTTACATTGAGCATGATTGGGAGGCAGATGAATTGTTAGATGGTTGACTTGCATTCGCCTTACTAGCATTTTATATTCATTTTCCTTTAAATTCCTTTTATCGTTGATTGTATGTGTGTATCATGTTCCTTCATAACATGTGTTTGATGTTCTCTCTCTTTGTCCACTTCCTCTATTTGCACCTCTATTCTTCTATCTATCGTATGCTTTTAATTTCCTTTTTGTTTTGTATTTTCCTTTTGGGGATGATGCAAAGCACAAAGACACCCTATGTCTCTTCCATGCTGACCCAAAAGGTCCTCTTTCCTTTTTGTCCTTTTCGCTTGTCTTTTCTTTTTGGGGATGATGCAAGGAATTGAGACTGAAATATCTCCTTCATGTTGACCCAAAAGCTTTTCTTTTTCTTTCCTTTTCATTTTCCTTTTCGCTTATGTTTTCCTTTTGGAGATGATGCAAAGTGTTGAAACTGAAATGTCTCTTCCTATGTTGAATCAAAAAGGCCTTTATTTTTATTTTGTTTTCGCTCTCTTTGTGTCATTCTTAAAGTTCTATGTGCTTTGGGGAATAATGATAGTATTAAGCTCCTTAATCAAAACATTATAGCAATGAACATACTGACCCAAAATCCATAGATCCCTTATGTGTTTGGTGTGTTCTTTTTTGGGGGCCAACTCCCTTTTATTTTGTTTTCCTTTCCACTTACATGAAGCAACCTTACTCAGAAACATATGACCTGGCATAGGGCTTTCTAAGTTGGCTCTCATGTCTTGTTTTACTTTTATATTTTCTTTCCTTTGCTACTTTAATGTAATTTCTCACAAAATGACATGTAGCAATTTCTTTAAAGTGGGGGGCATACATTACCATCAATTCATTTTGCATTCTTGGTTCTTAGTGTAGCCTTTTCATTCATATGATGCATTTTCCACTTTGTGGATGACATTGGGTTTGATGCCCTTCATAAGTGTGATCTATCTTAGCATATTACATTCCTCTTGGTGGCCTAATGCGACACAATGCATCCCCTAAGTTCTGAATATATTATTCTTTGATTGGTCCTCTCTTGGAGACATTAGACATAATGTTCCCTAAGTGATAGACCTTGCATGAACTTAATGAGACTCCTTTGAACATCTTTTCCATTTTAAATTTTGCATCTTTTCCACCTTGCATAAGGGTATGTGCAAGATCATCATGGAAAATGGGCCTTTAAATGGCAAAAATTTAGGAAAATGAGTTATGCAACTTGACATAAAATTTGAATAAGTTATCTATATTATTTCAAAAATATGTAAGAATAGAATTTGTAGAAAATTGAATGTAGTTTCTAAAGTACTAGGTTTTTAAAATATATATATATATTTGTTGAAATTTTTAAATTTCAATGCAGTAGTACTTCAATTTTAGGAAAAAATAAGAAGTAGGTGTCTGTTTGACCACCCTAACCACAATAAAAGGATAATATTTTTTTACAAGATCTTAGATATAAGTAGATGACTCATGTCCTGATGTGATGCATATTTTTTTATAATTTTTTTCCAAGTAAATAATTAATTATGAATTTTTTATTACAACTTTTAAAAATTATAAAAAATCATATGTCTGACCACCTTAATTTGGTCAAAACTTCATGAACTTCAATTCATTTTTTAATCTTATAGTATGTGAAGCATAGAATGTGATGCATGTTTCAGATTCTAAAAATATGATATCGTTTGAAAGTTATAGATGTTTTTCAATCATCCTATCAATCGGGACTTTAGTCGTAATTCAAATAGAAAATGAATAAAAATTATGTATTAAATTCAAAGTAAAGCATAATTTATATTGGTGGAAAGTTGAGAATCTCCTTTAAAAACCCTTTTTGTTTCATCAATTTTGGGTAAAAAAAGGTCATTAGCCATATGCCCTACACATACCCATCATATCGCCACATTTTGGCCCATCATGATCCTACACATATCCATAACACAACTTTCATGCCTATGGTACTATCATCTTTATTCATGAGTTCCAAGCATACAAATATTTTCTTGTCTCATGAAGCACGAACCAACATTTTCCTTTGTGGCACCTTGTTAAAGTTATTAGGAGGTATAACTTTGATATGCTTGAGCAAGAAGCCCATTCAATGGCACAACTTTCTCCATAGCCACCTATGTGTTTGTAAGTACATATCAAATAGAATATGTACTTCACCTTCTTGGGTTTTCTCACCTGGTGGACCACCATGAGTTCTATCGCCCCAGAGTGAGTATGTAATTCTCTTTTTCTCACATATTGATCATCCATCTTGATCATCCATCTTGATCATTGTCATTCCATATTGCTAACATAAGTGCATTTGAACCCTCTTCTCGATATGCATGGCTACTTTAGTGTGAATTTGCAACAAGTTCATCCTCTCATTAAAGTGGGGGCTAAATGTGCCATAGAAAAATGCCCCCTTGAAATTTTTATGGTCTTTTAGGCCTTTCTTCATGATGCTTCATCCATTTTTCTTTTATTCATTGATGTAATGAGACTTAAATACTCACATTAATTCCTAAAAATTCAAATTATGACATCTTGTGAAAGTGTTGTGAAGTGTTGTAAAAAATTCCTACACTTTTCTAGACTCTATTTATTACAATTCACCTAAAAAACACATTTTCATCACTTATCAAGTCCTCTTTTGAAGTTTTGTAAAGTCTTGTAACAATATTTCATGCTTTTCTATGCTTGTTATCACTATTTACACCTTTCTTATGCTTTATTTAACCTCTTTATACCCTTGCAAGGCTTAATTAAGTATATTTTTGAATGTAAACCTGACAAACAACATTAAATGTGACTTAATTCCCGACACCCACTTTCAAGTCCAAGGTGGGAGCAATTCACCATGGGTGGCGAATGAGTCCCTCTTGGCTCCAAATTCAAAATATTTCAAATTTTCTTTCATGTTTTTATTCAAAATTACTTGATGTCAGCATGTGATGAGGTATCATTGGGTTACTAAGGCACAAGAGTGTATAAATAAGTTTTTTTACATTCATTTTAACCCTCATTCATTCACTAACTCTTCCAAGCATTCAAATCACATTCAAGCACTTTGCATCATTCAATCAAGTATCTTTGAGCAACCATTGACATATCTTCAGATTTCTCCAATAAGGTTGAGGTGAGTTTAGGACATTTTCATGTTATTTATTCATCTTTCCTTGTTCATTAGATTCCATTCCATCATTAAGGGTTTGATTACCAAAGCAAGATTTGACCAAGGCAAATCCCTATATCCTAACCTTAACCATTTCCCCCCTTTTGCATGTGTGTTTGCAGACTTGTGTGTGCAGATTTGTCAAAAAATTAGGTGTTGAAAGGTGGTCAAGAAGTCAACAAAGTGTTTCAAGTCAACTACAACATATTTCAAGCTTGGAGACAACTTATAGTCTGTTTTTGCATATTTAACTTTGTTAACCCAACAAGCAAACAACCTTAGATCTGGTGCTACAAATTGGTTCTTGATTTCACAAAATTTTGGGAGAGGAGTGATTTTCCATCAGTGGTGAATGAGTCCCACCTTAAGATTGGAAATTTTGATTTTGTCAAATTCCAGATCCTGACACTTAGAAACCAGTTTCCAGAAGTTTTCATCAAAAGTAGGATTGATTTTCCATTAGTGGTGAATGAGTCCCACTGGTAATTTTTAGTAATCTTAGTCAACATTTAGGACACTCTAGATCCTCCATTCTCTACCCAGGTGCACTCTAATTCATCCTTCTTTTTTCTTTTGCATTTGTTCATGTTTAGTTCATGCTTGCATATCACATTGTGTTTTCAAACATTGCATTAATCTTATGTTTTCCATTCATAATCAGTCAATTAGTTCATGTTGGATGATGTGGTTGTGTTGCTGATATGTGGTTTTCATTGATGTCAACACTATTACCATTGATGTATGGAAGGTTGTATATGTCAAGGATAGTGAGAAAATTGTAAAAGAAAGAGTTCTAGGTTGGCAGTGGAATAGTGAAGGTCATGAAGGTGTCTTGCTCAGTATGTTGATGATGAGTCATTTTGGATTAAAGGGTTTATTGCTGAGTGTATCTATTTTATCCACTAGAAGTTTTTGAGGTCCATGTGAAGATTTAATCATGTTGTGAATTGTTGTGTTCTGACAATTTTTCTGTGGTTTTAGTCAATGTTCTTGATTGAATTTGATGCGATTCTAGCAATTTCAGATGTTTTGGATACTTATTTGTTGATTCATGATGCTTATGGATGTTTCTAGATCATTCTCTATCTTTTTTGCATGTCCACATTGATAGGTGTGTTTGTGGTCGGTCATTTTCCTCTTGTGTGTTTGGGTTTTTATGGTCTTGGCCGACATGGTGGTTGTAACGTGTTGTAGATCCTTGGAGATTAAAATTTGAGCATTTGACAGACTCGAGAATGTTGTTTTGGGCCACAATATAATATTGGCCAATGGTGTTTGATTCACATTGAAAATTTACTTGTAAATTTGGGCCAACATTGTGTATATGTTTTATATTTCATATTTTACTCTGGTCAATGAAGTTTTTGATGTAAATATATGTTGTGGATATATAAGAGTGGTTGTTTGTACGAAGTTAAGGTGTGTGGGTAGAGAAGAGAAAGTGTGCAAATAGTGATTAAATCATTCGATTGCAAAGAAAAGTGTGAAGGAGTGTTTTTGTGCTTAACCAGAACTGTAATCAGCCTTTTGTAGAAGCTATTTTCTCAATTCATACCCTGAGGATCTAATCCAAATTTTTGTAAGATAATGTGTCTTCTTTGGGTAGTGATCCCTCTTGTATTTGAGTATTGAGATCTGATAGGGTCATTGTAATCCTCATCGTTTAATTTATCAATCCAAGGTAGTGTCCATGGTTGTATGCAAGAGAGAAAGTAGAAAACTTGCTTGACAGTCAATTCTACTTGCAGAAATAAATCATATTTGCATGAAAGTAAAGTTGCATGAAAGGGAACTAATCTTAAATCTTATTTGCATGAAAGGGAAATAATCTAAGGAACACTTTCATGAATTGAAAATGCTAAAATAATTGACACTTGCTGGAAATAAAAATCTTGCTTGAATTCAAATTTACTGTAGAAAGTTGAAAATACATTGCTCGAAATGAAACTGAAACTATCCTATTTCCTTAGGTTGAAACAAGCCTTTCTAATCCCCTCCTTTTGATCAAATGATTACATTGTATTTATATAATTCATATTCTATATCAATCCACTAAGAATGTGGATCCAAGATCCTATTTTTGAGGGGTCGTTTATAAAACTTTAAGCAACTTGAAGTTGTTGTCCTCCTCCACGCCACTTTTGTCTCAGTCATTTTATGACGCTAACTGCTCCTTCCTTGCTATAAATCACGCCAAATCCTCAAAAGGGTTTTTAGATCTTCAATTATAGTTTCTATATCATTTTTAATTTTTGAATTTCATTGAGAAACGATAGAGATATCACTATTTTACTAAGACTACATTTTTTACTATTTCTAAATGCCTGATTTTTATGAAGTCTTCAGTTCTCCACGTGAATGAAGGAGTTATTATTCACTTTTCTTGCCAAAATAATTGATTATTAACATGAATAACATGCTATAATAATGCATCAACACTTGATTGATGTGCTAGCTTGAGTTATCTTGGGTGGAAGAAGGAAGCATGAAATCTAATAACTGTGAGAGATCTTAAAACTCAACATGAAACAAACACTCATCCCATTAATTTAGGAATGATTGATGCTCCATAATTTTGCATGAATGTAGAAATGTGTTGGAAGTCTTCTCCATATTCTCATTACTTCTTCAAATCCTTTTAAAGCTTTTAGGAGTTAACTATCTCAAGTGTAGAGCTCTTTGCTGCAAGTGTCTAATGAAGCTTCTTCTTACCATGAGCTATTTAATAACTCATTTATCTACATTATATCATCTTAAACACTTCATGGAGACATATTAGAGGCAATTTGGATCACATTTAATTACTAAAAATCAATCAAACATTTACTTTATATTCTACATTTAAACAAGCTAAAGAACTTTCAATCATCACTCAAATCCACTTTAACATTAATGCATTAAGAAGAGATAGATGATTTTCTTTGATAAAATATGAGACAACTTATGGTCTCATCATTTCCCCCACACCTAAAATGTTGCAGGTCCCTCTGCAACTCATAATGAGCCTTCAAATTTAGTAAATTCATCATTTTTTAGTAGTTCCTTCGGGTAGCTCCTGAAAGCTCCTAAAGTGTTCCTGAAGTGCTCCTGAAAGCTCCCGAAGGCTCCTGAAGGCTCCTGAAGTGTTCCTGGAGTGCTCTTGAAAGCTTCTGAAAGCTCCTGAAGGCTCCAGAACAGCTCCAGAATAGTTCCAAAGTAGCTCTAGGTAGGTTCAAATTGCTCCTTATATCTTTAGAACTGCTTTTAGATGTTTTTCTTCTTCTTTTGAGTGGATTGAGTAAAATAAAAGAACTTAAGTTGAATAAGAGTAAAATAATAAAGTAAATACTTGATTTTATCTTAGTTTTCCATGTAACCATCATGCATGAGTTCTAGTTCACTTTCTCCATGCTGCATGCAAAGAATTTCTTCAACTTTTGAGAGTTGCAACCTAATATTTTACATTGAATACTAATTCAAATTGCTTCATCATTATTTTTCTGTACTACTAGTCATCCATAAAGCCAAAATATCTGCCATGATTTTTTAGAGCAACAACTTGCATAGAAAATTACATGCTTACAACCTTTGAGAAGAGGAAATAGCATATGCAAAGCACTTATTTGCAAAAATCAAATCTACCCTAACCTAATCTACTTAATGATGTAGAGAGGTTATACATAACCATTAATTGGTTCTAAAAAATATCTTCCCTTTCTCAAAGTATGTTTCCATGCATTCATTTTTTGAGAGAAGAGAATAAAAAGAAGATAACAAAAATTTTGAAACTCAATGCTTTACCTTCCTTTTTAGTGGAAACCTCCTTCATGATTTATGATTCTAGAAAATAAATGGGCTGATTGGAGAGATCTTGTAATCGGGTAAGTGCACCAAGATGGTTCCCAAAAAGGGGGCTTAAGTGGCCACTTTTTTTTCTAAAATCAGGAAATGCTGACCTTGGACATGAAATTGAGGATAGTTACACTCAAAATTTTGAGATGGAACAAAAACAAGGATCAAAGTGCTCTGAGTCTACTTTCTAAACTACTAATTTATTTTGAAAATTGTTGAGATTAAGGGGTTCAAAAGAGGGATGTACAAAAATTGGTGTTGTTTTTGTCAGAAAAAAATAACATAGCAACTCTTGTACGACCAGAGCATGGTGAAATTTTTTGTAGTTTTTTTTAAATCGCTATGGTCAGAAGTTAGCTAATAGCATCTAGTTGGTGCACAATTTTTCCTCGAATTTTTAGTGAATATTTTATTTTTTACTAATTTTCTAAGTGGGCACTTCTAAAAGTAGAATTTTTATTGTGCTCCCCCTACAAATTTTTGATTTTTTTTTTTTAAAATTTGTAGAATGGAGTCTAGTTTCTAAAAATGTAATTTATTTGAAATTTTGATGAACGGTTAATTTATAACAAAAAAAAACACTAAACACTACTTTTTGGAAAAATATTGACATACAAACAAAAGAAATTATGGATGAAAGGCTTAACATTGTCGAAAAGTGAAAAAAATTACATCGTTGGATAGCTAAGAGAGAACCTAACATTACCCATGTTTTCGATTTTATCAATATTGAACTAGATGCAATCTTGATGGTGAGCACGACCCGATTATGTGAAAAATTGTAGAATTTGCAAAAACACGTCTCTGGCCTTGTTGGGAATGCCCTCCAAGCCTTTGGGTTGGTATTCCAAGGAAAATAATTTCACTTTTTTCTTTGTTTTTAACATGAAATAACATTTGCGAGTTATAACGTGAGCACGTTTTAAAAAAAAAATCATAAGTGGCCAAAAAATTGGTACCCAACTTCATGCACCCGCCCAATCCTTCCTTCTGATCTGCTGCACGCATGACTGGAAATAACTCTTTTTTCTTTGAATCTATGATTGGGAAGCCCTCCTTTGACTTCAAAAATCTAAGTGTGCAGCCATTCTTGGATTTTGAAGGTCTCCAAATAAGTATTTTTCTTGCAAGATTTTGTAATGAAGACAAGATATCTTCATTGTATTTTGCACCTCTTGCAAAAAATAATCCATCAATTCTTTCCTTAAAGAAATATCTTTTGCTCAGATTTGGAGTGATGGTCCTCCAACTAAGGATATTTTGAAATAGATAGGGGGGTTTCTCTTTAGAACTAGTATTTTGGGGGGGTTTTGAGAGACGAATCTTTCTTGAGAAACTTCTAAATCTAAAACGCTGCCAAACTAATTTTCTCCCTTCCCTAATGACACCTATCCCTGAAAACGGTGCCAAAAATGATGTGTTCATTGTAATCCTCATCATTTAATTTATCAATCTAAGGCGGTGTCCATGGCTGTATGCAAGAGAGAACGTAGAAAACTTTCTTGACAGTCAATTCTACTTGCAGAAATAAATCATATTTGCATGAAAGTAAAGTTGCATGAAAGGGAACTAATCTTAAATCTTATTTGCATGAAAGGGAACTAATCTAAGGAACACTTGCATGAATTGAAAAGGCTAAAATAATTGACACTTGCTAGAAATAAAAATCTTGCTTGAATTCAAATTTACTGTAGAAAGTTGAAAATACATTGTTGGAAATGAAACTAAAACTATCCTATTTCCTCAGGTTGAAACAAGCCTTTCTAATCCCCTCATTTTGATCAAATGATTACGTTGTATTTATATAATTCATATTCTATATCAATCCACTAAGAATGTGGATCCAAGATCCTATTTTTGAGGGGTCTTTTATAAAACTTTAAGAAACTTGAAGTTGTCCTCCATCAAGCCACTTTTGTCTTAGTGATTTTCTTATGCTTACTACTCCTTCCTTGTTGTAAATCACACCAAATCCTCAAAAGAGTTTTTATATCTTCAAATCTAGTTTCTAGATCATTTTGAATTTTTGAATTTCGTTGAGAAACAACAGAGATATCACTATTTTACTAAGACTACATTTTTGACTATTTTTGAATGCCTGATTTTAATGAAGTCTTCAGTTCTCCACGTGAATGAAGGAATTATTCTTCACTTTTCTTGCCAAAATCATTGATCATTAACATGAATAACATTCTATAATACTGTATCAACATTTGATTGATGTGGTAGCTTGAGTTATATTTGGTGGAAGAAGGAAGCATGAAATCTAATAGCTGTGAGAGATCTTAAAACTCAACATGAAACAAAAACTCATCCCATTAATTTAGGAATGATTGATGCTCCATGATTTTGCATGAATGTAGAAATGTGTTGGAAGTCTTCTCCATCTTCTAAAGCTTTCAAGTGTAGAGCTCTTTGCTACAAGTGTCTAATGAAGCTTCTTCTTACCATGAGTTATTTAATAACTCATTTATCTGCATTATATCATCTTAAACACTTCATGGAGACATATTAGAGGAAATTTGGATCACATTTAATTACTAAAAATAAATCAAACATTTACTTTATATTCTACTTTTAAACAAGCTAAAGAACTTTCAATCATCACTCAAATCAACTTTAACATTAATGCATTAAGAAGAAATAGATGATTTTCTTTGATAAAATATGAGACAACTTATGGTCTCATCAAGCTCTAGGTAGTGTGCCTGAATGCATGTGCATTCCCATTATTCTTCTTTATACTTTTGACAGGGTATAATATTTTGGACTAACATCCACCGTGGTTTTTCCCCTAACAGGGTTTCCACATAAAAAAATATTGGTGTTCTATGTGTTTCTGATGTGTTGATTGTTTGTGGTTTATTGTTCATTCATCAAATTTGAGATTAAAGTTAAGTTTGAAAATTTTAAATATTTTGTGACAATTGATTCACCCACCCCTCTCAGTTGTCTATCCTTGTTTTTCCAACAATTCATATAACTTCATTTTGATCATCTCATTTAGTCTAAATAACATCATATATTTCATAATTTGAGTGAACCACATTAATTTTTCATGAGGTTTATATCTCTCATTTTAGGTGAAACATCCTAAGAGTGGAAGAGTAGCCTATGATCCTCACGCCCAAAAATCTATGGTTTAGTTGATGACTCTACCAAATAACCTAAAAATTTAATTAATATGGATAAAATAATCTCTATGGTTAGAAACAATCATAATGGATAATTAGTTTCTAATCTGGTAACTAGAAGAAACATATAATGAAGAGAGAGAAAATTATTCCTCTTAGACATCATAGAAATGTTTTATAAGTAAGCATATATCTTATAACTAATTTACTAGTTGGGATAATTCTTAAAAAATGGAAGCCAAATAAGGTAGTTGATAAAATAGTGGGTTATGATCTCTATTTATAATTTTAAACATTTTTTCATTCCCTTGTACTTGATTTTGGCTTTAGAGAGATCAATGTAAAATGTTAACTAGAACAAATGTTCTATTGTTCTACATCAACTCGTTATTTACCTTCCCTATCACCATCCTAGGACTAATTCCATTAAAATTAGTTTGAGATCTAGGTTTGAGATATGAAATTTTATGTTGATCAAGAGAAATAAATGAATGCTCCTATTTTTCAAGAGAGGGGCCTAGGTTTCTCAAATGAACTTAAAGGATATCTGAATGTTTGTTTACTTGGTGAGAACCCTGATAGTAAATTTAATTTACCCTCTACTACATAATTCTTCAATAGCAATATAAAATGGAAAGTTAAAGGGAAACAAAAGGAATAATATTGGGAGAAGCTCAAGTTATACATACCTTGTTTATGTCTATGATAACTTTTCAAGCTTTTTCACATATTCTATGTTCCTGTTCTGTTGAATACTTTCATGCACTCTTAATTTATCTTGTCCTTTTGTTTCCCATCTCCTTCTTTGTAAAATATCTCATAATAATTCCTCTGATCTCCTCCTCCAAAGCTTGCCTTATAGAACAAAAATATCTTTCACAATTCCTTTGATTTTATCCTCCATAGATTTCATTGTAGAACCAAAATAACCTTGATAATTCCTTTGATTTTATCTTAATTATACAATGATTTAAACAAAAATAAGGATTGCTAAATTTATCAATTGAAAGGATCTAAAAAATTCTTATAGTTTCAATCATAAATTTAACAACTGATTAGCACATGCATTGTGAAAAACTTAGAAAAATGAAAAAAAATACAAATATTAAAAGAAAAAATTTGCATGAATAATAATGCTAAAAAGAGTCCTACATAGATAGCGAAGTTGGCTTGGGTCATGGGTTTTCTCCCCATGTGTTTCGAGTTCGACTCTCGCTCCTAGGTTTAACCGGCAGAATGGCTTGCAAGCTGTCATGCTCACTTGTAGGGGATTAGTCTCACCTTAGCTCACCCCTTGGATGCTAGGATGGGTCATGGGGATACACCCTTGTAGCAGAAAAAATAATAAAACAAAAAGAGAAATAAATAAATTTAAATAAATAAGTAATAAATAAAACTAAATAAAAAATAAAATGAGTTATTTTGAGTAAATAACTCATGTTTAATAATTAAAATGATGGCATGATAAAATCATGCATAGGAAAATGTTCCATCCCAAATTTAGAACTCAATATAAAACTTTCGTAAGATTGGAGAATGACAATTATAAAAAAAAGCCTCTGAAAAACTAAAAAAAAAGCCAAAAAATGGCCGTTATAATCTTCTTTTCGCAAGGTTTCATTCAAAGGTCATTTTGGGAAAGGTTTTTAGCAAGGTTTTTGGCAGCATTCAGGAGGGTTTAGTCGAACCCTCTTTGAATGAAGAGGGGTTTGATCGAATAGGTGTACCTTTGATTGAACCCCTTTCACTTGAATAGGGGTTCGATCGAACCTTTGTTTTCTCACCTACCCCTCACCTGTTTCACAGTTTATACCTTTTTTTTCACTTTCGAAGCCTGAGAAGGAGGTGCAAATGGAATGAACTTGATAAAACAAGTTGGAGGACCATAGTTCTTAAAATACTCTTTCCACAAACTATAAATTTAATATATTTTATTTTTATTTTTGATTTTGTGTTTTAGTTTTATTAAATGTAATTTTTTCACCAAATATCATATTCAATGAAAAATCATTATGAAAAAATAGTAAATTAGAGATTTTTTTTTTAAACATATGTATGCACTAGGTATTGATGTCCTTGTTTAAACAAAAAAATGAATTTCAATGCATATAAAAAAAATAATGCAATTGAAAGTGCACCTATCTCTAAATTGTAATTGATTTGACTTCAAAACTTAATTAAAAGAAAAATATTTTAATAAATATAATGAAACAAAATGCAATCACTAGATATAGATGTTACCAACCTAAATTTGAAAGAGTCAAAATCTTATTCTTTGAAGAAAAATGTTTTGTGATTGAAAGTACACATCAGTTTTTAAAAGTGTTGTTTACTATTAAAAACTAGTTATCTAAGGAAACACAAAAAAATACAATTGAATTACAATATAATTTCAATTTTTTTTTTTAAATACATTTAAAATCTACACAAAAATATCACAAAGTACTAGTTTGCATCATCTTCAAATTCCTAATAGTTTACCTACTATAAGTGTCATAAAGGGAAGATTTTTTTCAAAATGTTAATTTCAGAGTCAAGTTTGGCCAAAATGTGTAACCCATTATTGTGGGATGACCCTACAGGATCATGGGGGTCTAAACTAGGCCCTTAAGTGGCAATAAATTTTTTGAAAATTAGAGTTAGACAACTTGACATAAAATTTTGAATAAGTTACTAACATAATTTGAAAAATATGTAAGAACAAAATTTGCAGAAAATTGAATTTAGTTTCTAAGATACTAGCCCTTTTTGGACAAAAATCAAATCTATTTGGTGAAAATTTGAAATTTCAATTAAGTAGTACTAAATTTTGAGGAAAAACTAAAATGCAGGTGTATAAGTGACCAACCTAAGTACAAAAAAAATATTAGGAGGGTTTAGAAGAACTTCACTTTGAATGAAGGAGGGTTCAACTGAACTTTTCTTTTCTCACCTACCCCTCCCCCATTTCAAAATTTATACATCTTTTTGACTTTTGAAGCCTAGGAAGTAGGTGCAAATGGAGTCAACTTGATAAACCAAGTTGAAGGACTGTTGTTCTCAAAATGCTCTTTCTAATAGAAACCTAAGAAAATAGGGGTCTCTAAATATTTTGGGAGATGGAGCTCAAGGGTAGGGACCTAGACCTATTTCACTTACTTTCACTCAACGAAACCCTAGAGATCTCAATCTCAAGGTGGAATGAAGGGAAGAGATCTGATAAAGGTTGTCCTAGGGTGTGATAAAGGACTAAAAAGGAGTTCACCACAAAGTTAGGGCTTGGAAATATAAGTAACAAGAAAAACCTAATTATGAAACTTAATGATATGCAAGACTACAATAAATGACCTAAAAAAGAATGCAAAACATAACAGTAAATTGGAAAAGTATAGAGGGGAAACTAGAAACCTATAGAAGCTTGAATGAAGACCTAAAATTCTAAAAATATTTAATTTAATGCACATTGGGAATCATACTCCAAGTTTGGTATTTTAGTCCTAGATTAGAGTTTTTGGGCAGGAATAGAAATCTGGCAGAGACAAGTGTGAAACACTTGAAAACTAGAAACATCCCTAGACTAAGACTCATATGCTAGAAGTGGTGTATCAATCTTGCTCATCTTTCTTAGAAATTCAAAGTCTAAATCTACTCTTCAACCTCTACTCTATCTTCTCAACATAATTTTCAGATATGAACTGCTAAATTTTTCTCTCTACATGTCTTTTTATGGTCTTGTAAACAAGGTGGCAACTTTGACAACTTTGTACACTTGAAATTTTTTCTCCAATATTTCTCCTTAGGGTATCTTCAACCTAGATCCAGGAAAATCACACACTAAAGAGAGGGGAAAACATTTTTTTGTTAGTAGAAAGGGGTTTTCCTTGGTCAAAACCTGTTTTGGTAGTCAAACCTTGAAATAAAATGAAAATAGGAAGGAGTAATGATTAATGAGCAAATAAGAAATGTTGCAACTCACCAAACCCTAGAATAAGATGTTTCACACATGTATGAGATGGATCCAATGGATGTGGATCTTGAATCTTGCTTGAATGTTGTAGATCTTGAATTGAATGCTTGCTTGAATCATGAAACCCTACATCACAATTGTTAGCTCAAAAACAAACATGATACATGATGACTTTGACATGATGCTTGATACTTGAATAATGTTCCAAAACACTTGATAATAAGCTCTTAAATGCTCTTGTAGAATTTTGAATTCTCTCATGAACTCAAACTTACTATAGGGAATGCTCTCATGAAAGTCTTAGGTGAAAATGAGTGAAATAATCTTGTATTTATACTTGTTTATGCCAAATTTCTCAAAATTACAACACTACAAGCTGCCATCAGATCTAGGAGGATAAAATATTTCCAAGAATTTGAATTTAATTTAGTTTTAATCCACACATGAATCGTATGCTAGAAGTGGTCTAAGAGTCCCATTAGGCTAGACTATGGGGCACATTTTTCAAGAAATGCTTAGATTAGTGTGATATATAGATTGGGGCCCCAAAAATTAGGTGGGACTCATAGGCTCAAGGTGACGTATGAGTCCCAGATCACTAAATCTAGGCTATGCAATCCAAAAACATTAATAATTGGTAATTACATATGTATCGGGAGTGTAAACCCACAAAATTGGTTTACAATTCTAGTGAGGAAGTGAAAGTAACAAAAAATGATCCCATTAAAAAAAAATTGGTTTTTGGGGGTTTGAACAAACTTTTGGTTCGAGCAAACCCAAAGGGGGTTCACTAGAACTCCCCTTCAAACAAACCCATTAAATGTTGGGTCCCATATTTTTTGACAAAACATGAAAAGAAAATGGTTGTGGAAAGGGGGTTCGCTTGAACCCCCCTAGTTTTCTCGAGTCCCCCTCGTTCACTTAAACCCCCTAGTTTGCTCAAACCCCTTGGTTCACTCGAACCCCCTAGTCCGATCAAACCCCCCTTTTTCCCCCTCCTCCCTGAAGAGCACAAAAATACTCCATAATTTTTCCCTTCGAAGCTTGGGTTGAAGATGAAAATGGAGGAGACTTCATAGACCCAACTAGATTACGGTAGTCCTTAGAATGAGCTATCCAACAAATATAATTTTAATATGTTTTGGTTTTATTATGTATTTTTTTTTAGTTTTATTAAACATAGGTTTTTCACCAAAAATAAAGCTCTATTCTACACATGTGGAAAAATAGCATATTATAATTTTTTTTTTGAAAAATATTAGTGCACTAGATATTGAAGTCCATGATCTAACAAAATAAATAAATTGAATTTTGATACTTACAAAAAAATTTAAGTTGTATATGGTCCACCTGTATCTGAATTGTAATTTTTTTGACTTCAAAACATGATTAAGGAAAACAATTGAATAAAACACTATGAAACCAATTGGAAGCACTAGATATCATAGTTACAAATCTAAATTTGAAAAAAATAGAATTTTATCCTTCATGGAAAAAATGTTATGTTTTATATAGTAAGCATCACTCCTTAAAAATGGTGTTTACTAAAAAAACTAGTTTCCGAAGGAGATGGAAAAAGAAGTGCAATCTGATTCCAAAAAAATTGAAAAAAATATATTTAGAATCTATAGACAAAATGTGACAAACACTAGTTTGCATCATCTTCAAATTCCTCATGATTTAGCCACTATAGGTTCTTGAAAGTGAAGATTTAGTTAGAAAAAATTATTTCAGTGTCTAGTTTTGCCAAAAATTGTAAACTAGTATGTGGGATCACCCGGGATTATCCTTGGAAAGAAGCATTAATTAAGGCTTGTGGATGCAAAATAAGGCTAATTAAAGCATAAAAAATCCCAATTAATAAATGAAAACCATAGATTAGTGTGAAAATGTAATACAACACTTTACAACACCCTAAGTAAGGCACAATTAAGTCCATTTAGTTCACGAGGGCCCAAACAAGTGTGAAAATGTAGAGGGATACATTTTTCTACACTATATTTAGCCCCCACTTTAGTGAGAGGAGGAACTTTCATCAAACTCACACTAAAGTAGACAAAATCACATCAAGAGTGGTCCAAATGTACCAATTCTAGTAAGGTAGGACAACAACAACTAAGAGAGTTGTGCAAGCCCTCAGGATCAAGATCCTATGGAAAACCAACATAGGCACAAAAGAACACACATGAAAATAATATAAGAAGCAACAAAATGGTACAAGCATTCACTACAAAAGGAATAAAGAAAAACAAAAACAAAAAGGGGTTGGATCAAGATTCGACCAATTTCCCATTGCGATGTGGGTCATATCTAAGCTATTTTTCTAGAGATGCATGTTCACTTTGAGGCAACAGAACATTGGGTTGCTCACTGGGTGAGTATCCAAAAGGTGAGACACATATACACACGACCGATATGCACTCACACACACAACCATGTGGCTATGGGAAAGTCATGCCTAAGTTTGGCTTCCCATTCAACTAGACCAAAGTTATACCTCTTGATAACTTTGATAAGGCGCCACACAACAATGAACTTCAAACTTTATGAGGAAAGAAAAACTTCATATGCTTGATACTCATGAACAAACAAGATGGCTCCATAGGGAAGCAAAGTGTGTTATGCAAGGTGTCCATATAACTGAAATTATAATGTAAGGTGCATTCAAAGTATTTTTTCTTAGTTCATGTAAGGTATTAGCTTAGGGAACATTGTGCCTAATTTCTCCAAGAAAAGACCAATCAAAGAAGAGAAGATTCACAACTTAAGGGATGCAGTGTGTTGCATCAAGCCACTAAGAGGAATATAATATGCTACAAGAGATCAAGCTCTTAAGGAACATCACACCCAATGTCACCACAAAATGAAATGTACATCACATGAAGTAAGAAGACTACTCAATGAAACATGAGAAATTCAAAAAAGAATAATTCCAATGTATGCCCTCACTTTAAAGAAATTTCTAAACACCATGCTTTGAGTAATTACTTTAAAGTAGCAAATGATAAATTCTAACAATAAAGAGGACATGAGATCTTATTTGAAAGGCCCTATACCAAGTCATATGTTTCCAAATAAAACTGTCATGAAAAGGGGTTGCCCCTAAAATGAACTCCCAAAGTCACATAAGGGATCCATAGATTTAGGGTTAGTATGTTCTTGCTACAATGTTATTAGAGAGCTCAGAACTATTAGCATTCCCCAAATACTCATGGAATAGGAAGAATGACACAAAGAGAGAAAAATCAAAGAAAAAACTTTCAGGTCAACATGGAAGAGACCTAAATTTTTCAATGCCTTGCATCATCCCCAAAAGAAAAACACAAGACGGATAAAAGGAAAAGCTTTTGGGTGAACATGAATGTCTCAATGCCTTGCCCCATCCCCAAAAGGAAAACACAAGACAAAGATAAAAGGAAAAACTTTTGGTTCAAAATAGAAGAGACATGAATGTCTCGATGCCTTACATCATTCCCAATAGGAAAACAGAAGACAAATGAAAAGATAAAGGAAAAGGTAAAATATTTACGAGATAGAGAAGAATGTAGGTACAAATAGAGGAATTTCACAAAGAGAGATACATCCAAAAAAACAGCATGGGGGATCACATTACGCACATGCAATCACACACATAACATGAAAATGAAAATAATGAAAAAGAAGAAAAAATTGTACGGAACATGTGATTCAACCTATTAGCAAGTTTTCTACACTCCAGTCATGTTCATCATATACAGAAGGTAAAAAAACTAGCCAAAGGGACAATAGCAAGTGTAATACTAGGTTCATCACCAAGTTCAAAATTCTTCCTAAGAGAATTATCATATAAGCTCACAGAAGAGGAAAATAATGTATTCAATTCACTATGCACTTCCTTTTAAATTTTAGCAGTCTTGTCATTGTCATCCAAGTTAATTACAATAGGAGGTTGAATGATGATATATAAAGAGGGATTTATCTCTTATTGTGGTTGCGGTATAGGATATTTTTGATTTGGTGAAGGGGGAAACTCATCATGTATTGCTTTAGTCAAGTTGTTTTCTTCATTTAACCTTTGAGCAAGGGAATGACATGTATGCATACGCTCTCTAGCATTTCTATTTCTTTTAGTTTGATTGTCAAGCTGTATTTGTGTAGGAGTGGTTTTATCAACCATAGGTTTCTTTTCCTCCCTAAGGGGATGAATGAAAAGAACCATGGAAGGTTGTTCAACCACTTTCTCTTTAGCTTTCTAAACTTTTTTTACTTTAGGAGGCATGATGGGATTACTTTCGTTATCTCAAGTGGTATTTTATAGAAGATAGGCAAAGGAATTGGCCTAGTAGCTTGGTTTTGGTTGTTTGGAATGTCTTTTGGTGAAATCCCAGTTTCATCAAGGATGGTAGGCTCAATCATAGGCTGATGAATGTTTGTGAGGGATAGTTTTTATATGCATTTCACCTTAAACTTTTGATAGGATTTGAAAACGAAGTCTTCTAGAGGTTTAATAGGTTCCATAGGCTCAGGCCAAAAGAAATATAATGAAACATTCCCTTGGGAAGAAAAAGGTTTAAAGCCACTATGGTGCACAGTGAAAATTCCATTGTCAAAGGGAAACTTCAAGCATTTATCCATAATCGACGGGAAAGAATCGATGGAGCATAGCCATGGGTAACCAAGATTCACATAGAATTGGTCTAATGTCAAGATGATGGAGAATGAGACATCTAATTTTTTAAGTCCTATTTGTAAGAGAAGGGTGATCGATCCCATCGTAGGGAAAGAGAAACCATTATGTGTCTTTATCCATGCTTTTGATTTATCATATGTTTCTTGATAGAGTTCATGCACTAGTAAGAATTCTTCAGTGACCACATTCTCTCCATAGATGAGACCAATTAATATCCCATTAGTAGACTTGTCATTGATCCAGCTAGCTATGTAATGAGAACCACAAGTACATTTCAAATAATGTCCTTAGATGAGAAAGCAATGCCAAGAGGCTTTCTAGTTCAACCCTTATGAGGTTGAGTTTCGATCAACACAATTAAACCGTTTTTCATATTATCCATATCCATAGGATCTTGTTCAATAGTATTCATGTTGTCGTCATCTGTATCAACATTCATCACATCATTATTTGAAGTCTCACTAGCTTTGACAAATAAAATATTATTTTTTGGCATACGGATGGTAAAGATTTGCAAGTCTTGGTTAGGAGCAGGAATAGACTTATTTCGTTGATCATTAACACCTCCAATTGAAAGTTGACTAGAATAAATGAGGCCTTGCACAAGATGTTTAAGATGCTTACAATGTTTTGTGTTGTGTCCATTTTGTTGGTGATAATGGCAGTAATCATTCAATCTAAAATTCAAAGGTAAAAGCTTATGAGAATGGGGAGTTTTAATGGGAGGCAAGGTGATCATTTTCTATTTTAAAAGTTGTGACATTATGTTATGGAGGGTATCGGGCAATGGAGTGAATTGCCTAGCTGGATCCCCAAATGCGAAAGGAGTTTTCTTCCTTATAGTGGCCACTTGGGTATCAAAATGTTGATTTGTTTGTTGGGGATTCAGTTGAAGAAAGCCTTTATTGTATTTTCTAAAAGGTTGATAATTTTTTTGGTTTGTAGATTTAGACTTCTCAGGACTGCTAGAGGTGGATTTTGTGTCACAACTACTAACCGATTTTTGATAATCACAAAGGGAAATAAAGAAGTGTACGAAGGAGGGAAACTTCATCATGGTAAGATTATCTTGTATCTTAGTTTGAAAGTTCTCAATGAACATCCTTTAAAGCTGAGGGTCAGGAATATTTACATTGATTTGGGAATAAAGTGATTGGTAGTGTGAAATAAAGTCAATAATCTTTTCATCACCTTTTTGCTTTCATCTCATCAAATTAGCTAAGGTCATCTTGCAAGTCATATGTACTTCTAAATGGTTTATAAAGGCTTCAGAAAGTTCTTTAAATCAATGAATTGAGTTGCTCGGTAATGAGGATAACCATTCTAAGGCAGTATCCTTCAAGGATCTAAGGAAAAGCTTAGCCAAGAGCTTATCCTCAAGAATAAAGTCACTACATAAGGCAGTATAAGTGGAAGCATGGTTAGAAGGATCTCCTTTCCCCCCATAGTTCTCAAATCTAGGCACCTCTATACCTTGTGGCATCAGCATTCTCAATATCTCCAAGGATATAGGGTTGGTTTTTACATAGTATGTAGGTTGACCATTTTGATTTTGGTTTATGGTGGAAAATTTCTTTTGAAGGGATGAAACGGTTTGAAAAGGTTGGTTTATGATGGCATCATTGTTTGCATTTTGTGAGGTGATCCCATAATAGTGGTTTACAATTTTTGGCCAAACTGGACACTGAAATTATTATTTTTAACTAAATCTTCACATTCGGGCACCTATAGCGGCTAAACTGTGAGGAATTTCAAGATGGTGCAAACTAGAGTCTCATCAAATTTTGTCTGTAGATTCTAAAAATATTTTTTTCAAAATTTTTGGAATCAAATTGCACTTCTTTTTCCATCTCCCACGAAAATAGATTTTTTTTCAACATTTTTAAAAAGTGACGCACACTGTATAACGCATAACTTTTTTTCCATGAAGGATAAAATTCTAATTCTTTCAAATTTAGATTTGTAACTCTGATATCTAGTGCTTCCACTTGGTTAGATAGTTTTTTATTGAATATTTTTTCCTTAATCAAGTTTTAAAGTCAAACAAATTACAATTTAGACACAGCGCGACTGTATAACACGTAACTTTTCTTGTATATGGCAAAATTTAATTTTATTTGTTTTGTTGGATCAAGGACTTCAATATCTGGTGCACTCATATTTTCAATTTTTTTTTTGAT
The DNA here is from genome assembly GCA_007258455.2 of Sequoia sempervirens. NCBI lineage: Eukaryota > Viridiplantae > Streptophyta > Pinopsida > Cupressales > Cupressaceae > Sequoia > Sequoia sempervirens. The sequence goes on from VDFB02105785.1 coordinate 121,614,102, forward strand.
AATCTTCTATTTCTCCACATGTGAAGAACAAAGAAATTCATTTTCGATGAAAAACCTATGTTTAATAAAACTTAAAAAACAAATACATAACAAAACCAAAACATATTAAAATTATATTCATTGTATAGCTTGTTCTGAGGAATACCATAATCATTTGAAATAAATTTTAAATGAATTCATTTGATCCCCCAAAATCTAAATCAAAAGTGATTTTTTATCAGCATTTTGATAGGTGTAAAGGAGACGCATTTATAGGTATGGTTTAAAACTAGCGAGGTTCTTCCAAGGGGGTTTGATCTAAGGTGATTTGATCAAACCCTCTTCAATTGGAATCCTTAAAATGGAACTTTTTAAGGCTTAAATCATTATATTTTCTAAAAATATGTGACTTTAGCTAAAATTCATTCCTCTCAAGAATTGTAAACCACTATTATGACAGCACCCTGTGATGGAGGTTAGTATGGTGGGGGTGTATATGTGTTTGAGGGACAAGTGAATGGAATTCTTATGGGAGGTAAAGTGGTAGGAGATAAATACTAGCAAAAATACACAAGTTAGGAATGACATTACTAGTAGGTTACATTGTTGTTGTAACTTGAGGGTTAGTGTAGATAGGAATAGAGGTAATGGTTTTGGGAGGAGGAATTTGAATTCATCCTTGGCTTTGGACATTGTTCGAAGGTAAAGCACAACTAGTGGTTGTGGTAAAGACAGTCCCCAAAAATATAAACTATGTTATGCATAATATCAACTTCATCTTCACTTTCAATCATGTGATGTATGTTATCTATGATAGGGATAGTGGTGGTTGAAATTATTTTGGTACTTATTTGATTTTGTAGGTTTCCTAAGTCTTCATGAATTTGGATTATGTTTTCTTGTGGAATACTAGCAACCATTGTTTCAACATTTTCCACACTAATTGAAGGTAAATAGTTGTCAAAGGTATGGTCCATACCTAGTGAACTAGTCTCAATAGTAGTAGTGAAAGAGCTAGATAACCCAAGATCCATGATGATTGTGCTATTGTGGGATGACATGAGTCTTGAACTTTGTCTCACTATAGTATTAGCAATAGGACATCAAGTTGAAAATCTCATGCAAGAGGTAATCTATGACTGCAATGAAGACAACGTAAATGTTATTCTCTAATTTTGATGAAATTTTAAGCTAGATGCAATGAAAAGAATGTAACATAAATTTTGCAAATTGAAATAGATAACTAATAGAAGTAAACCCAAACACAAAAATAGAGTTTTCAATGTTGGAAAATGCAGTTTGAAACTTGAAAAAGGACTAAATCACCCAGAGGGGTGTATGATTCCTAATCAGTTGTTTTCAAGGATTTAAATTATGCTAAATAACAATCACCATAGAATACACAAAAATTAGGAAAAACCACCTGTACTAGGACTAAATCTCCCATAAGGGCATATGAGTCCCAGAATAGGGTTTTTGCACCTTTTTCGGCAAATTTTATGTGAATGTTACGTTTTCTAGTTTGTATGATGTCTAAGCTAAGTGCAAATGCATATTTTATATGCACTTTCACTAATACAAGATTTTAAAACCATAGATGCAAATCAACTAATGTAAAACCTAATGAAAAGTTAATGTAAGCTAGATCGAGGACTATGATGCACTCTAAATCAGAAATAATGTGTTCTAAATGTAGGTTCACAAAAATGAAACCTAAGAAGTAGGGGTCTCTAAATATTTTGGGAGATGGAGCTCAAGGGTAGGGACCTAGACATATTTCACTTAGTTTCACTCAAGGAAACCCTAGAGATCTCAATCCCAAGGTGGAATGAAGGGAAGAGATATGCTAAAGGTTGTCTTAGGGTGTGATAAAGGATTAAAAAGGGGTTCACTACCAAGCTAGGGCTTGGAAAGACAAGTAACATGCAAAACCTAATTATGAAACTTAATGATATGCAAGACTACAATAAATGACTTAGAAATGAATGCAAAATAGAAAAGTAAACTAGAAAAGTACAGAGGAGAACCTAGAAACATATAAAATCTTGAATGAAGACCTGAAATTCTATAAATAATGGATTTATTACACACTACGACTCATATTCTAGGCTAGGAAATTTAGTCCTAGATTAGGGTTTCTGGGAAGGAACATAAATCTAGCCGAGATAAGTCTAAAACACCTAAAACCTAGAAAAATCCCTAGACTAGGACTCATGCTAGAAGTGGCATATCATTCCTTCTCAACTTTTTTAGAAAGTCAAAGTCTAAATCTTCTCTTCAACCTTTGCTCTATCTTCTTAACCTAATTTTTGGATATGAATTGCTAAATTCTACTCTGTAGGTGTCCTTTTATGGTCTTGTAAACAAGGTGGCAACTTTAACAACTTTGTACACTTGAAAAAATTTCTCCAAACTTGTTCCTTAGGGGATCTTCAACCTAGATCTACAAATCACACACTAAAGAGAGGGAAAAATGTAGTTATGTTAGTAGAAAGGGGTTTTCCTTGGTCAAACCCCATTTTGGTAGTCAAACCTTGAAATGAAATGAAAATAGGAAGGGAGAATGATGAATGAATAAATAAGCAATGTTACAACTCACCAAACCCTAGAATAAGATGTTGCAAACATGTATGAGATGGCTCCAATGGATGTGTATCTTGACTCTTGCTTGAATTTTGTACATCTTGAATTGACTTCTTGCTTGAATCATGAAACCTTACATCACAATTGTTAGCTCAAAAATAAGCATGATGCATGATGAATTTCACATGATGCTTGATACTTGAATAATGCTCCAAAACACTTGATAATGAGCTCTTGAATGCTCTCATGAACTCAAACATGTTATAGGGAATGCTCTCATGAAATTCTTAGGTGAAAATGAGTTAATTAACCTTGTATTTACACTTGTTTATATTAAATTCTTCGAAGTTACAACACTACAACTCGACATCAGATCTAGGAGAATAAAATCCTGCCAAGAATTTAAATTTAATTTAGGTTTAAGCCACGTGGGACTCATACACTAGAAGTGGCATATGAGTCCCATTAGGCTAGGTTATGGGACACATTTTTCAAGAAATTCTTAGATTAATGTGAAATTCAGATTGGGGCCGGAAAACTTAGGTGGAACTCATATTCCCAAGGTGGTGTATGAGTCCCAAATCACTAAATTTGGGCCATATAGTCCAAAAACATTAATTTTTGATTGGTCATTACATATGTATCAGGATTATCCTTGAAAATATGCATTAATTAAGGCTTGTGGATGCAAAATAAGGCCAATTTAAGCATAAAGAAGCCCAATTAATTAATAAAAACCATCATGATTAGTGTGAAAGTGTAATATAACACTTTACAACACCCTAAATAAGGCACAATTAAGTCCATTTAGTTCACGAGGGCCCAAACAAGTGTGAAAATGTAGAGGGATACATTTTTCTACACTACATCAACAACTATAATATATATATATATATATATATATATATATATATATATTCTTTTATGTTTTAGTTTTACTAAATGAAGGTTTTTCATCAAAATCATGTTTGTTGAAAAATCATTGTGAAAAAATAGTAAATTTGAAATTTTTTGAAAATTATGTACACATTAGGTATTTATGTCCTTGGTCAAACAAAAATTGAATTGAAAGTGCACCTATGTCTAAATTGTAATTGGTTTTAACTTCAAAACTTAATTAAAAGAAAAATATTCAACAAAACATTATGAAACAAAATGGAAGCACTAGATATCAGTGTTACCAACCTAAATTCAAAAGAATCAATTTTATCCTTTGTAAAAAAGAAGTTATGTGATTGAAAGTACATATCACTTTTTTAAAATGTTGTTTACTATTAAAAACTAGTTATCAAAGGAGATGCAAAAGAAATCACAATTCTAATAGTTTATCCTGGTATAAAAGGATCATAATAGGTGAAAAAGTGGCAATATGATGGGTATGTGGTGATGACTTTTTTTACCCAAAATTGTTGAAATGAAAAGGGTTTTAAAGGAGATTCTCAGCTTTTCCACCAATATAAATTATTCTTTATTTTGAATTTAATAAGTAATTATTCATTTCTATTGAATTCACGACTAAAGTTCTAATTGATAATGATTGAAAAACATCTATAGCTTTCAAACGGTATCACAATTTTTGAATCCAAAACATGCATCACATTCTATGCTTCACATACTATAGGATTAAAAAAAAAAACATGAATTTTGACCAAGTTAAGGTGGTCAGACATATGAGTTTTTATATTTTTTAAAATTTGTAATAAAAAATTCATAATTAATTATTTTGTTGGAAAAAATTATAACAAAATATGCATCACATCAGGACATGAGTCCTCTACTTATATCTAAAATCTTATAAGAAAAGTAACATTTTATTGTGGTTAGGGTGGTCAGACAAACACCTACTTCTTATTTTTTCCTTGAAATTTAAGTACTACTATATGGTAATTTCAAATTTTCACCAAAAATATTTTTTTTTTTTAAACCTGGTAGTTTAGAAACTACATTCAATTTTCTATATATTCTATTCTTATATTATTTTGAAATAATATAGATGACTGATTCAAATTTTTATGTCAAGTTACCTAACTCTGATTTTTCTGAATTTTTTGCCACTTAAGGGCCTTTTTTTTCATGATGATCCTGCACATACCCACCTACTATATGTCTCAGAAAGTGAATTTTTTGCTCAAAATGTTGATTTCAATGTCATGTTTGGACAACAAGTGTAACCCATTATTGTGGGATGACCCTGTAGGATCATGGGGTCCAAACTAGGCCCTTAGTAGCAATAAAATTTTTAAAAAAAAAGAGTTAGACAACATGACATAAAATTTTGAATAATTTATTAACATAATTTTAAAAATATGTAAGAAATTTTTCTGTAGAAAATTGAATTTAGTTTCTAAGATATTAGTCCTTTTTGGGAAAAAAAAAAGTAAATCTATTTGGTGAAAATTTTGAAATTTCAATCTAATAGTACTTAATTTCAAGGGAAAAATAAAAAATAGGTGTATGTCTAACCAACCTAAGTACAAGAAAAAAATAAAATATTTTTTGAAACTTTAAATATAAGTAGAGGACATATACCTAGATGTGTCACATCTTTTTTGTAAGTAAATAATTAGTTATGATTTTTTTATTAAAAATTTTTAGAATTATTAAAACTTGTTTGTTTTACCACCATAACTTGGTCAAAAATTTAGGAAAATTATTTTTTAATTTTTTTTATTCTATAGTATGGGAAGCATAGAATGTGTTGCACCTTTCAAATTCAAAAAATGTTAAATTGTTTAAGAATTCTAGATGGTTTTCAATTAGCTTATCAATCAGGAATTTAGTCAAAATGCATGTAGAAAATAAATAATAATTATCTATTTAATTCCAAATAAAGAATATCTTATATTGAAAAAAAAATTAATAATTTTTTCAATAAACCCTTTTCATTCTATGAAATTAAAACAAAAATTTCATCAGCCACTTATTTTTCATATCGCCACTTTTTGGATCCCCATGATCTTGCACTCACCCTTATGTCGTAGGGGGGCATAAAAGGCATAAAGGTCCCTTTTAGATTAATATAAAGTTTAGGAGATTTTTTAGGGCTAGGAGAGTTATTAGTAGGGGGATTTGGAAACATAAAACACATCATCATCAACAAAGGAATGTGTGGGAGAGTTACTAGGGGTAGGTTTCTAGGACTCATCATCTAATTTAGTCGAATTATCAGAGACAAAGGTAGAAATGGAGGTGGGCTCGAGGAAAGAACACACTTTTTGGGTTCAGGGGTGGTTTCCTCAGTAGTAGGGGTTTTACTTTGCGCCCTAGTGATTTTGTGAGTGGTGGGCGGGGTTTCCTCTAGGGCACAAGTGGAAAGGGGGCCCTCAAAGGGGTTCAGAGGATTACAAATGACAAGATTTTTCCTTTTGATAGAGGCTGAGGAGGAGGGAAGAGTGCCTTGGTGATGAAAAAAGTGGAAAATTAACCCCTGGTGAATGGGGAGGTTTTTACTTTTATCCTAAATAATCTTGATGGACTATTGAAGGGAAGAAAGGACCAAAAAGGTGAATTTCATCTTGACATCATAATGGATATGGTTTAACATGGGAAAGATATGGGCATGAAAATGATGAAAGTGGCCCTCCAACGTGACATAACTCATAAGAACCTCCGCAATTTTGCTCCACACCTCGGGCAGGTTGGTTCTATTGAAACCATTTTGCAACATGTTAACTTTTTCACCCTCCTTCAAGAACCTCTCCATGTCTTTGTGGTAGTGCACCTTAGAATTTTGAGGGATGCAAGCACCATCTAGAGAAAGCCTCGTGACCTATGCAATCAACTCAACATTCACAAGGAAGGAGCACCTACTAATGGTGACGGTGCCTACATTCCATGAATTGAAAAACTCAATTAACAAATTGGGGTCATGCCCCTTCATTCCATCCACATATGAAGCCATTTTACCTCATTGGAGAATAGCCCAAACATCCCTATCATTCTTCCACACCTCGCAGGAGGCGGTTTCATCCTGGACAAACTCACCCCCCATGAATTTTTTTTCAAACAACAAAGCGAAAGATGGAGTTCTGTAGAAACATCAAGAAGCATGCCTAAGATAGGAATATAAAGTCTTATGAAAAGATTGCTCAAAGAGTGGTTTTCCATAATTGCAATTTGTGGAAGATGATGAAAGGAGCTAACAAGGAATCTAACTCAATCTCATTACTGTAGTACTTTGACATCATTATACATTAAGTTATGCACATGCCCGAAGATATGAGAGATATTATCCCAGATAACCAAAATTGGAGTAAAAGTGCTAAGGTTAGTAAGTGTATCTACCACTTTGTTTTCATTTCTATACATGTGAGTATATCTACTATTCTTAAGACAAATCATGAGATTTTGTGTTGATTGGATGGGGTCACAGAGGAACCAACAAGGTTTACCCATCCCAGTGAACATAAGAATGGTGTTTTTGGAGTCACCTTCAATGGCCAGGTTGGAAAAACCAGCATTCGTGACAATCTGAATACCATAGTGCACTGCTACCACCTCTGCAAAGTTGGAGGAGTGAACACCAAGATTCACCGCATAAGCCAAAACCATTTTCCCATTATGATCTCTAATGACCCTACCCCCACATGCCCAACTCAGATTACATTTGACTAAAGCATCAAAATTAAGCTTAAACCAACTAAACTCGAAAAAGGACCATATAATATATATATAACTATTATCAATTAATATTAGGTATTATCTATTAGAATATTTTAATTAATTTTAATATATTAATAAATATTTGTGATCAAATTATACATTTATATATTATAATTATAATATTTTTTATGTGACTAACCCACTCTCTAATCAATTCTTCTAACTTTATATAAATTAATTTTAAATAATATTATAATTTAATATATAGGATTAAATTAAATAATATATATTATATAATATATAATAATAAATATAATTATAATATAGATTATATATAAAATAAATAATAAATATATAATACGAAATCTCTAAATAAATATGTAAAATAATGTGACCGAATTAAATAAGCTAGGATCTTATTCATTGGTATTACCCCCTGTCCCCATGCAACTGCTTAAGTGCATTTTCTGCTTATATTTAAGCAACAAGAGTGTTCCCATGCAAATTTAAAACTCTGGGAAAAGGATAATTTAGAATCTTACCTATTTTAGTGTAGCAGCTATTGTTTAGGAATTGGAAATAAGCTGTGGAAAAAAAATGGGGGCTGGAAATAAGCAGTGGCTGCATATTAAAAAGCTGTGAGGTGGCTCCATAAATTTCTTTCCCTCTTTTTTATTTCTCTCCAATTTTTCATTCAGACATGAAAATAAATAATAATTACAATTTTTATAAGCAGTAAATTAAAATTCATGGGGCCACCAGCTCCACTTTGTACCTTTACCAAAAATATTATTACAGTTATTTTGTTTTATTTACGTCACTTTATATCTTAAATTGTATTGGCTCGCCTCAAATATCTCTACCTTTTGACGAATACGCTCAGAATATCTCTACGGCCATTCATTTTTAGGACACTTCCTGCAAAACACGGCGAGATTCCACGGTAAAGATAATTTTGGCAGCAACGAAAACAAACGACCCAGATCAGTTTAGTCTTCTTGCATTCCTTCTTGATTTAACTGCTCCTTCGATTTAACAAACGTCTTCGGCGAAAATATAATTATTTTTAAGCATAAAAACGTAACATCGTTTTCTTTTGTCTTTTATCTTTTCCATATCTCACTTCCTTTGATGCATACTTTATTCATGTCTCTCTTTTTATTGGACCAATTCTAAATTTTATCTGTAGAGTTTGTGGAAGGTGCTAAGCGAGGCCATTAATGGACATTATTGTACCCTTGTTTTTTCATCTCTCTCTGAAGCTTTGTAACAGAGAGCAAGGAACCTATACAGAGCTGAAAGAGTTTGTGTAATGGCTATTGAGAAGTAGGTTACAGAATTAAGGCTATTGAAGAAGTCTGGTAGTACATGGAGTGCAAGTTAAACAAAATGAGAACAAATATGTGTTCCATCGAAATACTGCCATCTTCCTTTACTATGTTTGGACAGTTTCACATTTTCTCCTGATCACCAATAGCCGCAGGGCCAGGGATCGAATCCCAGCGGTTATGTTAGAGTGCATTGAAAATATATAAAGGGAGAACCTTTTCTGCGGAAGTCCGACTCAATTTTTCCTAAGCAGGCGCTGCAGTCCATCGAATCTCAAGAAGGTGTGCCAAAATCTTATCTCTCCTGCAGAAACATGAACATCAGGAGACCCACAACTTCTTTTCCAGAATTTTCTTTCCTCTTTTTCTGCATCACAATTTTCTTCACTAATCCCCACCTACGCCCTTGCAAGGCAGCAAAAAGCGTTTGCAACGGCGACCGTTACACAAACGGTAGTGAAGTGGAGAGAAATATCAATGTGGTGGTTAATTATGTTGTCCAACACACATCCTCCTCAGGGGGGTTCAACACTTCACTGGAAGGCCAAGGACCGGACCAGATTTTTGGGCTTCTCCAATGCAGAGGAGACACAACAGAGGAAGAATGCCACGCTTGTTCAATGGAAGCAAACACAACAATTCGACAACACTGTGGGAATTCTCTAGGCGGTAGAGTTTGGCTTGACAAGTGCTACTTGCGCTTTGAGCACAACAACTTTGTTGGAGATCTGGACACAACCTCCTATCTAGTCCAAAGCAATCTCCTCAACGCCACAGATCTGAAGCTTTTGGCTCCACAGTTAAGGATCTTTTGTCAAATTTGTTGGTTAAAGTGACTGAATCATCTAATCTGTATTCTTCCGATTCAGCTGTAGATTATTCTTCCTCTACCAAGATTTATGGTCTTGTTCAGTGCTGGAGAGACGTTTCTGTTGAGGGTTGTGCAGCTTGTTTAGATAACGCAAACCGTGAACTCATCGAGGTGACTAATGGGGCACATAATCTCGGAGGTGTGGTTTATTCTGGAAGTTGTACTGCTCGTTATGATACTTACCCTTTCTTCACTCTGCCATCAGATCAGCAAAATCCATCACCGTCAAGTAAGCCCTCAACATCCAGTAGGATTGCATAGCAGCTGAATTTGGTTTTCTTCCTATAATTTGGAATTTTATTTATGTTTGTGATATTGGGTTATGTTTCATTCCCATGACATTGAAAATTGATGAGCCATGCAGAGAAGTCTTCAAAGAAAATCCCAATCATTCCGGGCTCTCTTGGCGGCTTAATAATCATCCTTTTATTAGGAGGGCTGTTTACAGCAAGAAGAAAATTCAAGTTCCTAATCTCTGGGAAGGGTACAAGCCAAGGTAATTTTACATTATTCTCTGCAATACTTTTTTGTATGCGTGTTTGAGAATGGGTTGTCTCTTTTAATTGCATAAGCTTGAGGATCAGGTGTCAAAACAAAATTAACAAACGATGCTCTACCCGTTTCCCCTTTTACTAAATATCAAAATTCGAGATTAGCTTTCCAGGCCGCAATATGACTGATTGGGGTGCAGGGATAGTATGGTTGCTAGAAGGCTTAAAAAGTGTAAGACAGGCCATTAGTTGAGGAAATTAGCGTACAAGAACGTTCTAGGTTATATAGATGACAGGTTTTAAGTTTCAGTCATGAAAAATAATAGTAAATTTGGTTATTAAAATGTTATATGAATTAAAATGTGGAGAAATTGAATTGCAATAATGAATTTACCGAAAGACTTGTCTTGAAAAGAAAAGGATTGATATCTAATCGGTGGAGCACCTTGGCATACATGTGGGAGGTCCTATGTTCAAGTCATCACTTGACTATGGAAAATATAACTCATCTGATTTCTCATATAGATGTGGATATTACTATATAGGAAATGAGCGCATGGAAAAAGATGCCTTAATCAGTCAAGATTTTCAAATTAATATGGTAACACTAGTAGATGCAACAGAAATTTTCATAAGAACATGCTGGGAGAGGGAGGATTTGGCCCTGTATACAAGGTAGAGTAACATTGATTATATTATGCATAAACTTTCAAATATTCCAACTCACATAGTTAAATAGCCCAACCTTAGAATATAAATAGGCTTTCATTGCATACTTCTTTCATTTGTGTCTCAGGGAACTATGCCAGGTGGAAGAGAAGTAGCAGTGAAGAAGCTGTCCGCAAAATCTTCGCAAGGTGAAAGAGAATTTTTAAACGAGGTTAAGCTGGTTGCCAAAATTCAGCATCGAAATCTCGTTAATCTGGTTGGATGTTGCGCAGAGGGATCAGACAGGTTGCTTGTTTACGAATACTTAGCCAACAATAGCCTTGACAAGATACTCTTTAGTGAGTAGTCAAACTATTTAGATGACAAATGTTTTAGCAGTGTTTTATCGATCGTGTTGATTAACTATTCCCCCATACGTTTGCAATTAGATAATAACAATGCATTAAATTTTGAAGAATGTATAAAAAACATGCAATCCCCAACATATAAGTAAGTGTGCTGTTAGCTGTTTAAACTGGTCTATAGCAAACTGGTTCCTTGTGACAAACATTTTAAGGCATGATATACAGATCCACAACGGAGCAAAGAGCTGGACTGGCAGAGGCGTTTAAACATCATAACTGGAGTAGCCCGTGGACTTCTATACATGCACAAAGATTCTCAATTGCGAATCATTCATCGGGACATCAAAGCAAGTAATATTTTGCTAGATGAAAAAATGAATCCCAAGATAGCAGACTTTGGGTTAGCAAAATTGTTTCCAGAAAATCAGACTCATGTTAACACTCGAGTTGCAGGAACATAGTAAGATTTCTATGGAGGAAAAAAATTACTTTTCAAAAATTGAATCCATATTCCTAGATAATTTTAATTTAAGTGTCTTGATTCGCACAATACAGCGGCTATATGGCACCAGAATATGTTATGCACGGGCAACTATCTATTAAAGCTGATGTATATAGCTTCGGTGTTGTACTTCTGGAAGTTGTGAGCGGGAGAAAGAACGACGATTTTAAACTACCCACAGAATTTCAAAATCTTTTAACGTTGGTAAGATTTCACACCAGACATAAAATTAAACCTAGTTTTTTCTAAGGCTATAATGTTTACGTTGTAACTATGCAGACATGGAGATGTTACAGCAGAGGAAATAGTTCAGATGTGATTGATAGAGAGATAATAGAGAGGTGCCCTGAGGAGCAATGCATAAGATGCATTCAGGTGGGTCTGCTCTGCACACAGGCAGATTCATCACTTCGTCCACCCATGTCAACTGTGTATTCAATGCTTTCAAACAGTTCTTTCACCAACTTGCCAAATCCTACAAAGCCCTCCTTTGTAAATGTGACACATGAAAGAGGAGGAGGAGGAGGAGGAGGAGGTCCATCGCATGCATCTAGAATTACAAATTCAACATCTCTATCATCATCTGCTCCATCTGCCAATGATGCTTCCATCACACAGTTGACAGCCAGATAAGTAGCAATAACAGCCATCAGTGCGTGGGCATTGGCGATAGAGAATAGTTGGAAGGATTGAAATAATATTCTGTTCTACCAAATGACATATCAGAGATCCGGAAAGTAAGAATATTAATTTATATAATGTTTTAATAGAAACTTAGAGGTGTTAGTGAAATGTTATTGTTATTATTATAATAAAAATCCATGTTCAAATTTTATTTATATGAACTACATCTAGCTGATCTGTATATGTATGCATTATAATTGTTTTCATATCTTTAGGCACGCCTGTCTAAGAAGATTCCTCAATCTTTTCTAACTGAAGAACATATGTAGAAAAGCTCTTTTTAATTAATGAGGTATATTTGATAGGATATTTAGAATTTTTTTTGTCTTTCTTTCTAAAAGCATATATGCTGAATAATTTAGTATTAGTCTTCTTTTTGTATTGTTTAACATGAATAATTATTTTAAAGATTGTCTTGTATTTTCTAATTTTTTAGGGAAATAGTGTTTAGAATGTTGGTTGTGGTAGTTGGATTCTTTTTTAAAAGAAAATGGTGGTTAGTTATGTAGTACATTTATGAGATGTTGCATGTGAACTGAAAAGTAGATTCTATTTTTCATATACTGTCATGTATTTTTTGCATTTTAATCCTTACTCTATTATGGATATGAGATTTGCATTATTGGTAATAGAGACATGATTGATGAGTTCCATATACTCAATTTCAACATCATATGCAACAACAAATTATTATTTTATTGAGGAGATTTTCTCAACATGCTTCAATTTCTTCTAAATTTGGGACCCCTTTTCTAAGCCTCGTGCTCTTTTGACCTTTCTTATTGCTCCTTGACAACCCTATAGTCCTCCACAATTGCTCATGGCCTCATTGATAATTAATCCAATAGATTACATGTTGGCTCTAAACAAGATTTTCTTCTCGAGTTTTTTTTTAGCTCTATTTGAACACCTATGGTGTTTGCATTGATTTTATATTTATTTCCTTGGGATTAGCACAACCTTACTCCCCCTATTCAAGGTTCTTAATATCCATTGGTCCTAATAGACTAACATAATTAAACATTATTTTGCATCTATTTTGTCTATATCTTAATTTTTCATTCATGGCATTGATTTCTCATATTGATCTTTGTAGGCACGTAAAATATGCATGCATTTCAATTCACCATTTTAATTGAATAACTTTTATTTAATTAAATCTAACATTTCGTTCACTTTATTTGATTAAACCATTTCATTACCTCATTTGATTAAATAAATCATCTTTTTTAATCCTAGGTCATCTCATTTAAATTAAATAAATCTATCTTTATTTGATTTAAAGCTATCACCATCTTCTAAAATTAAATAAATCAAAATCTTTATTTAATTAAGTCTAAATCACTTTTCATCTATTTTTTATTTATTTTAATCCATAAATCTAAGTCAAAAGTCAAAATCACCTAATCCCTCATTAAATTAATCAAATCATGATTAATCTAATCATAATCACCCATCACATCCTCTAGCTTTTCCCACTTGCACAAATAAATCAAATTAAATTCTCCATTTTCTCTCAACATGGCATCTTTGAGGAATATTCTCCAACTTTGAAATCTCCCCCCAAATTGACATGTACATCCAACAAAGCATTTAAGAGCTCTTACATGTCTCTTGCAAAGGTCAAACTCAACATTTAACTCATCTTCTCGTCAAATTCAAAATTCAAATCTCCCCCTCTTTGGCACATTGACCAAAATGTGCTCATTCCTCAACCTCTCACATGTTGACAAGTGGCATATTGTCATTGGTGGATCTTTAGTCTCACATCCTCCATGTTTGACATTCTTCTATCCTTCTTGGTTATAAATAGAGGCCTCTTCTATTGATTTAATCCTCCACAAGTTTCTCATCTTGAATCCACAACTCATCCAAGTTAGCATTTCATCTTGATCATCATCTCCATAATCTTAGTATCTTTGTTATACACATCATCTTGTATCATCAACATATCAGGAGCTTATCAATGATTGGGAAAGGCCTTCTTTCCACAGAAGCACCAATCCACTATGAGATAAAGTTTGATTCATGTTTTCATATGCTTTATTTAGTCATTTTGATTATTTTTATCTTATTTACATATTTTAATATGATTGACTATTTCATAGGAACACTACTTTTTTTTCTTGTTTTAGACTAACATTATCAAAGAATGTTTGATGAAGTTTAAATAGTTTGTAGATTTATGGTGTTTACAATCTCATCATGCCCCTATGTATTTCTAGATGAAATCTCATCAAATGGGCCACAAAATCCTCTTATAACATAATGCAAGCCTCCCCTTCCATATTGTGCAAGAAGTTTGATCATGTCAACTCTTGGTCTCATAGTATAAAATAATGATCATGCACTCCTCATGTATGCTTAAGTGTGAGCTCATTAGGTCTTATCATTATCTCAATGACCATTAAGATTTCTCCACCCACATGTTTCCTATACACTCAAATAAACACTAAGTTCCCTAGGCCAACCTCATATTACATTTTCTATATTGGAGTCAATCATAAAATTCTTTAATACCAAATAACATCATATTGGGATTGCATTGATCATTGATATCAATTTTTATTCTATAGTTTGTGCAACATGGTAGAACTTATGAGAAATGAGTTATACCCAAGATTTAAGTGCCAATAATTTGGTCATGTTATATTGTCCCTAGGATATATTCCAACATGCTTCCACTAATGATGCTCCTTTTGATTTTTTCCTTATGCACGTGCATGCAAGTAAATAATTTAGCCTTCCCTCTTGCTAACTCATCTTCTAATGGATAATGACACTACTTCACCTTTTAAGCATGTTAATTGCTAATCTATGCTTACAATAGTCATTAGATTATTTTTATTGATGATCTATGTAAATCATAGTTCATTATGTGAGATCAAATGTCCCTAAGTGTTGCACCAACCATTGGTCATGATCTCAAATAAGAATTTTAAAATCTCCTACTATGTGGTGAACTCTCTTTCACTAGTCATCAAATCCTTTTTATTAATGATCTATACAAATCATATAGGATTCTTGAGCTCTAATATACCTAAGTGTTGAACAATCATTGATCATGATCTTACCTAATAATTTTTCAACCTCCTACTATGTGGTGATCTCCATTCCACTCTTCTTATCCATTTGGACTATCATCAATGATGTTTTTAATATGGTAGGACCATTATTTTTTGGCATTTCATCCCTAAATTGACACGTACCATCAAAGATTTGATGGCTTATCCATGGAATAGGCTTCCTTGCTAGTCATTTGTGTGCTCTTTTATCCTATGACAATAATTTTTTATATAATTTTATTAAATGAATACTCCGGGAGAAAATATTTTATCTTATTTAAACCAAATTGAGGAATGATATTATTGAAATAACATAAACTATGTCATTTCTTACATTTGAGGTTAATACATGATCAATATTTGCACAATTCATCGTTGTTTTCATCTCCTTGTCCTATGTGATATTATTATAATATTGTGGATGTCTTACAAAAATGTGCAAATATTGGAATGAAAAGGCTCTTATACATGAGCTAGCTGAGCAGTAAAAGATGGACCTATCAATAGTGTTTTCAAATGGACCACTTGAAGAGGATAAATATTTCATGAATATGGGCTCATTTTTTATATGTTTATACAAAAATTTGTACCAGCAAAATGATGGGTCAAGGTTGTCTAGGCATTCCTTTATGTCAAACCCTCTTGAGAAAATTAGTTGATATGCATGTGATAGGCCCTACACTTAGAAAAGGTATGAAGGTTTTGGCACTAGTGACAAAATTGAAATAACTTATAATTTTCATTTTTATTAATTGTGACTAATTAGTAATTATAATTTATGTGCTATATCATGGATTTGCATGTTCTATTAAAATATTAAGCAATTTTTTTAATAATTTATATTTATTTAGGTTTTGTAAACTTTTGTAATAATGTTGTACTTATATGTATTAATGTATAGATAAATAATATATATTAAATACATATATCTAAAATGTATTGAGTTTAAAGTTATTCTATTTATATTTTTTACTGTGTTTTCATTTAAAGAGCGAATTTTATTTATCTTTACTTCAAAACTATTTCAATTTTTATATATACTTAAAAAAGATTTATTCTATAGTTTTAGTTTTTTATGTTATTTATGTTTTAATTTTTGTATAGATAGGTATCTCAAAGCTATTTTATTTAAATTTAAATATTAATTTAATTTCTTCAAAGATATTTTATAGTTTGAAATCTATGTAAAAGATGTTATGAGATTTCATTCTTCTAAGTGCTTAACTTACTCACCTCTTATATTATTAATTACAATAGATAAACTTATAGTATAACATTTATCATATACTAATATAAATTTATCTTTAGAATAGATAATGTAAGTATTATGAGAATATTTTTTTTTAAATATACTTAAGAGTTATTTTATTCTTAATTTATAGTAAGTTTCTATATTCTCTTCTAGTATGTAAGCATCCCTTAAGCTCATCCCCTCTTTTTTCATTTTAAAGATAAAAGGTGTGTAGTACCCCTCTGTTTATGCTTATGCTTTCTGTTGATACTTTTTCATAGTGTTAGATCGATGATGTTTTGTTGGATACTTTGATCGCTGATTTTGAGCAATGGTGGATTATTTTGTGACATGATGATACTTTGTGTGATGATTATTGTTTTCAGTCATGATATGATTTAGTGTAGATGTTTACTATCCGTTGTTTAATTGATATGTACATGTTTATGATGGACTAACAACATTTATTTCGTCAGTTTTATGTTAAGTGTATTGGTGTGGAGAACAGAATCGTATCACTCGCTTGCGAGTGCCCTGCGATATTTGTGATTTTCCCCGCACGGTGTGTCTATTTAATGCTTTATATATATACATGTATGCACGTTATTTGCTTGGTTGTAGGATTTGCAGGTACATGACACCGACTCCACCTATGTAATTAGGTCTGAGCGTGTCAAGACTCAATGGAAATGTTGAACAAGAGATAGTAGTTAGGTTTATCCTAGTCCAGTCTTTAACCTTAGTCTTAGTACATTGTCAGTTTTCAGTTTTGAGTCATAGGTTTGTCTTTTATTTTCTGTTTGGTTAAAACGTTTTGAAAAAGGTAAATATTGGTTAATTTTAATGTTAGTTATTGTGTTTTAATTATTGTTGTTTAATTAATATTTAAATATGATTGAAATTTACTTACTTGATAATTTAATACATTAGTTAGTTTATTTAGTTAATAGTTGGTCTTAAAAAGATTAAACTATTTTAATTAAATAAATTAATTAATTAAGTTAAATTATTAAGTGTATAAATTATATTGTATTTAAATGAATTAGAAAATAAAATAAAATGCTTGTAAATTAAATTGTGATTGAAATTTGATTTTTAGTATTTAAAATAAAATAAAATAAATTGCATGTGATTTGAAAATTTGATTTTTAAGATTTAAATTTAAATAAATTAATTAAATTGCATGCAAATTTTTGAGTTGGCAAAAATTGCCGATAAGTGGAGAAGATATTTTCTCAACAACTTCTCGACAAGTGTGGGAGTGCTTTTATGAGGTTGTTGGAAAATTTTGTTATGGGGAGGTTATTGTGGATCTCGGGAAATCACAGAGGGGGTTGAAAATTTTTCACGGGGAAATTTTCTGATTACTGGCAAAAAAAATTCCCTTATTGTGAAAATTATCTTTCTGTTTTATTTTGGTTGATTTTGGAATTAGAAGATCCTTTGGAGGATCTTGGTGGTTGGTTATGCTATTTGGGCTTTGAAGATTTTCATCCGAGCAATATTTTGGGATTTGTTGTACGGGAAGAAAACCAGACACTTCGGGCAAGAAGATATTTTCTACAGTCAATTTTTAAACAACAAGTATTTTTCTAGTAAATTTAGTTTCTTTGTTTTTGAAAGAAAAGAACATTCAGCTGTAATTTCTGGTATATTTGAAAAACTGTATGTTGTGTTTTTCTATTTAGAGGATTTGTACATTTCAGAAAATTTCTGAGTAATATTGTCTGTAGAAAATTGTTTTAGTTTTGTGAAAGGAAATGATTTTGAGTTTTTTTTTATTATTTCCGGATTTGCTATGTTATTTTCCAATGAATAATTCTGTAGAAAGTATTTTCATTTCCTCAGTGTTTTAAATTACTGTTCAAAAAAACAAAACTGTGTGTATATATATATATATATATATATATATATATATATATATATATATATATATATATATATATATATATTTCTTATGAAAGATTTATAGTATTAAATTGTTAAAAATTTTGAAAACCCATTTGTGAATTTCCGTATGAAATTGCCGTACAGGCATGTGACTTTTATTAAAAAGTCAGAATTTAAATTCTGTAGAAGTGAATTTAGTTTTTTTTTTACAGGGTTGATATTTTTATTTAAATACATAATAGTAAAAATGTATTTTTTTTAAGCAAGTGCCAGTCGGAGGTGAGGAGATGCAGAGGTCTCCCCACGGCCACCCGTAAGGGAGGCAACAGTTGCGAAGGCAGCCTGGCGCTGCCCTCGCAGGCAGCGCATAGGTCGCTGCAGTCGCCGCGGCCCCTTTTGGGATGGCTGCAAAAAGCAGCCGATACCCTAATTCATATATTTGATTTAAATTGTATTTAAATTTTTATCTTGTTTTATTTATATATATAATTTAATTATAATATATATATATATATTATATATATATATAATATTTATATTATATATTATATATATAATATATATTATTATAATGTTATATATATTAAATATTTGTATTTTAATTAAAAATAATTATTTTAATATATATAATTTAAAAGAATAAATTTGTTATTTAAAAAAAAAAATTAAAATATATTTTTATATTTTAGTTTTGATTTCAAATGTGATATTTATGTAATTAAATTAATTAAATATTTTTGAAATTATAAATATCACAATTAATTGCGTGGATGTGTTATTGAACAAGTAGAGATTTTATATTTAAATTAAATGGGAAAATAAACTTAATATTAGATGAAATGTTTTGTTCATTTTAATCTGAGTGATTGGATTTAACATATCTGAATATTATATATTTTATTTTCTTGATTTGCTTTCATACGTGTATTCTTTTGGGGTAAATTGGGATAGTCTTTATTTTAAAAGTCTTCCAGAATGAATTGTAAAAAAAGAAAAAGGGTGTATATTTGATGAAATGTATTTCTTAATTTGACTTGGGTTGTGCGAGAGTTAAACATGGTGTTTGATACTGTTATGATTTATTTGTCATTGTTAGATGTAAATTGTGCATTTGGTAAACCCTAGTCATGAAAACTTAGAAACCCTTGTTATGTTTAGGGGAGTGGCTATTTGTAAGGGCCGACACACAAAGTGGTGTCAGGGTAACTTGCAAATAGTTAGTAACTCAGTGAAAACCAAAGAACACAGTAGTTAGATCTAAAATACTTAACAAGATATACATGCCTCACTTATGACTCTTGAGCTTTCATAGTCTTGAGTATAAGTTGAGAAGGCCTGGAATGGCAAATCAGTGTCTTGTTCCTTTAAAAGGCATTCAATTTCTGCAACAGTATGCAATAGGGGCCGGGTTTCGTAAGAGGTTACCAGGGTAACCCAAGGATTGGGGGCCGGAACCTAGGAAGAAACACCATGGTAACCATTACATCATTGTGATGACACTCCACCTAGAATAACAGTCAACCTTGTATTTGTAGTAAATTCAATTTGTCAAAAATTTGGAAGCAATGTAACCAATAGTCTTTTGTGTGCTAAGGTCTAGGGTTAGTAGATTAGGTCTAGGTAACCTTATTACTATCTCCTAGCACGGGGGGTGGACCTACGGGTACCACATGGTTGGGTGGAACGTGCACCTTACTCCGTTGGGTCCCCAATTTGATCATGGCATCGAGAGCTTCATGGATGGAGAGCTCGTGATCGGATACTTATGTGTACTTTCAGCATTGTATATTGTAAACTTGTAATGTAAAAACATCCCTCAATGTAGTGAGGTGATCATTTGTAAATGTAATTACTATTGAACTACCTCATCAAGTTGGATGAGTATAGTAATATCATATCAATGCAATGTATGGAAACATGTTTGTACTTTGTTATATCTTGAATGGAAAATTTATTATTATGCAATGTTTATTTTATGTTATGATTTAATTTGTGCAATGCGAAATACTTAAGTCGCTTATGGAATACTCAAAGTAGTGTAACGTCGTTTAACCTAAGAATGTATGCAATTAATTAACTTATAATTAAACTTTAAAAAAAAAATTATCACACCTTTATAACACTATTGCAACGTTCTTAGGTTATTAAGACAGGGCATTACAAGGTGCCTATCTTATCAGGAAACAAAGTTGCAACTATAAGTGGAAGGGAGACACCCATATGAATTTACAACTCATGAACTAGACTTATATATCTCTAGAAAAAATAAATATTATAAATATCACATAGTTAAACATGCTTCAAGGATCCATCTTTGATATTTAAAATATGTCATCTATATTAAATGTTATCAAAAAAAAATTTATATTATTTAATAGCACTATAACGACAGCTAAATTTTAAAAACATCAAACTAGTAAATATGGTTACAGAAACATTATAATAAAATAAATAGATCATTTGACTAGATTCTAGCTAACTATTGATATTTTTTACTATTGAGAGATTTTAGAAGTGTGACACCTTATCAAATTTATATATGACAAATCTCATCCCTAAAAATAGTGGTATGCAATAATTGATTCCCTAGATCTAACACACCTAGGACTATGTAGTGTCAAATTGGTCCAATCACTAACAACACTTTTTCTTACAAATATTGATATATAAAATTTAAAGTTATCTTCAATAAACTCCCTAGGTGTAAGCATAAGTGACCTAGAATGTTAATTAAGCATTAAGAATTTATCATTTGTAGAATACAATTGTAAACAATAATATCAACACTTCCATATATGTAACTTTCATATTATGATTAATAATTAATTTAGATTAATTACGATTTTGATACATATTATCTCATAAAACAAGGACATGGAAATTTCATTTAAAGGTCATTTCTCATGTATTCTTTTGTCTTGAATTATTATTCAATATATATTTAAATACATTCATTCAAATTTTATTGAATTTTGTTTGAAGATGTTTTCATTTGAACTTTGTTGACAAGTGGCAAGTCCTGTACTTTCATTTGAAAATGTTCAATGATATTTTTCTTCTAGAATTTGTTTCTTTCAAATGTCTCATGAGTGAGACATGCATTTATAACTTAATTTGTGTAAGAAATATACAATAATATTTGGAATTTAATGAACCAAGAACAATATTCCTTTTATACTTGTCTTAACACAAAAATAAAATATTTTAATAAAAAAATAATATATAAAAATTAATTGAAAATGCATAAATTTAAATCCATAACTTCATTTAAACATTCAAATTATTTTTTACAAATTCAAAAATTAAATTGAAAAAACCCAATTTGAAAATAAACAAGAGTTGTAATACAATGTAGTTCCTGACTAGTGTTGGCAGGGTAGTTTTGAGAAACTGCAAAGGATTTGGTTTATACCTATCTGATTGCTTAGTTATTACCATGGAGAAAATAGGAATGGGGAACCAACTGACTAATGTCCATTTGGATTTAGATTTAGATGATTGAGATAATGAATCCAACTATGTGGAAAATCTTGGTGTGAATGCATGCCAAAGAAGAGTCAATGCAAAACCAATTACCCACACATTCTATTTGGGATAACTTCGTCAAAGAAAATAGGTTGATCAGTTGTTAGAAAATTGACCCAAACTCTCAAAAAGGTACTATATCATTTTTCAATATCTCCATGCCAAAATATAAAAGAATAGCAGCACACAGGAAATACATTTTATAATGAAATACAACCTTTAATATTTTCTCTTTACTATACTTCAATATTTATGAACTATAAGTCTATCATACTTAACTAAGCTTCTACCACTTTAACATGGGTGGATTCTTATTAACTAAGTTAACCTTTAAACATCTCCTAATACAATCATACCTAGCAACAGTCAGTCTTTACATATTAAAGAAAGAACTTTGTGTTTGAAATTGATATGAATCAAAAATGTAAAATTCGACATTACTTAGGTGTATACAATTCAAATGATATATTTGATATTCAACTTAAATAATGAGAATTCTTAATAGATATGCCAAAGAATTTTACAATATAGAAATGTGAACCAATTGAAGCTCTTGTAGATGCAAGCATCAAATGTTTGGAAATGTGTAGCACCTATAAAATCCAAAGTTTGGTTCCCTTTGTTGGAATCCTTGCAGAAAATGCATATCAAGATCAAGTGGATTCTTCTTTTTCTTTGAAAAATAATCAAAAACCTTAAAGAAGTAGTGAAAAAGAGAAGTAAAATAATTTTGTGAGCTTCAATTAGATTTAAGCTAAAATAACAAAGGCTATATAAATCACAAATTTTGAGTTATCAATATGCACAACAGGAAGATGTAGGGAAATGGTCATAAGCATTATCATCCATTAAAATATACGGTATGAATTTATCTTAGGACTTACATCTTCAAATAGAATGATTTTAAACTAATTATATTATGAAATATAATACTTCAAAAATAAGAATCATACATTACTAGATTGTGTACATGCACTTCAAAATATTTGGAATGAAATCTAACCTTGTTGGAATAATAATGGTATTGAATTTCCACATTTTATTTTGGAAAAGAACTGTACTTGACAAGTCTTACATTGTTCTTTCCATTGAAGTGCTAACATGGTTTTTGTCTTGATCAAATAACTTGGCCAATCCAATGTCAGAGACTTTTGGATTCAAAATGTTGATCTAGAAGAATGTTTGTTGTTTTGATATCTCAATGTATAATTCTCAATCTAGATCCTTCATGAAAATACACCAAGCCATGTCCAATTCCAAGGAGAACATTGTGCCATTCAAGTCAATAAAGATGTAGTTTGAATTCCTAATGACCTATAAATTAGGTTACAAACAGTTTCAATAGATACTTTCAAGTTTCCAATTACATATTTTTAGGAAGTTCATTACTTCATGAATATATTCTTATGTTATAAACTAACTTATTGGTGAAGAAAGATTGAAACTATGATCTACATAAAATTTGATTATTGGAGGATAAGTTATTAGGATTTACCAAATAACCTGTGAGCTAAACTATTGTTCACCATGTACTCATAGACCAAGAGTAGTTGTTTACCCTCTATGCAACAACCATACAATTCCACAAGATTGGGATGTTGCACTATAGATATTGTACCCAATTCATTAACTCTTGAATCCCTTGTCTTAACTTTGGGAACATTTTGCTTGACTGTAACCATTTTTCTATTTGGTAGTATACCCTAGTAAGAAAGGAAACAATTAAGAAATTATTAAACAATTCGTTGTGTCTCAAGCCCATTTTAGCTAATGTTAAGATAAAGAAATTAAATTCCAATACCAATTTGGGTTTTGATATACACTGAAAATAACACCAAACCCACCTTCGCCTATCTTATTCTTAGGGTTAAAGTTATTTGTGGCATTTTTGGTCACCTCTAGACTAAATGTATTGGAAATTATGTCCATATTTGTCAATTTTGTATACAATATTCAAATGTAATGTTAATAATACTAATTGAAAATGATGAGAAAGATAAATGCCTTACTATGATTAAAGTTTTTATCTCTTAATTTTTGGTATGTGAGAGAGGATAGAGGTCAAAATTTAATGTCACTTGTATCTTAGCAATAGCAGTTGGAGGCGTTCAAAACCAGTATGTTAGAGTTTCCTTTCTTTTAGGGCCTTTATTTAAAAGCATAGATAAGACAAAAAATATTTGACAAAATGCTCCAAAGTATGACAAGAGTAATGTCATAGATTTATACAGACATTGAAACATTTTCCAACAAAGTGATATCATACAACCTTCTTGGGTCTTCCCATACCTCTTCTTCACATAAGCATTCTTCCTCGAGCCTTTGAAGGATTCATGGAACAAGAAACAAACAAGGTAGATCCAATTCTATAATAATGGTGATGACAACAAACACAATTGTGAAATTATTAAATATAAAATTAGTTTCTTGGGATGGTCTGAAGCTTATCATTTAGATATACATGATGCTTAGTCTTTATATTTAGTGGGGAATTATATGATTGGGACTATAATTTCTTAGGTTATTTCCTTCTTGAATTGTTTTATTTTTTTAACTTGAAGGATATTGAACTAGCACCACTTTCTTCTTATATTTTTTATATTCTTTATCATATTACAAAAATATGATAATATGGGAAAATTTCTTTTCCATAAATCTGCAATGGGCCAAGGCCATTTTAGGGATTGAAAAATCTAGCTACTAAAGATGAAATATTAAATCATACAAAACATTTTCTTTAAAAAGAGTGTATTTTTAATGAGCCCTGATGATATATGTTTTGTGTTCATTAACAAGTGGAGTTAAACTTTAGGGAAAGCTTTTGCTAGCAAATGTTCTCCCTATACAAACCTCCTCCACTACAATTAGGGTTTCAAAAAATATTCTTTTATTTTGTTGGCTCTAATCCTCCTTTGAGCTATATTTGTAGACAATAAAAAAAGTATGAGAAAACATGACTTAATATATGACCAAGCTTTTAGTTGTAGTTCCATTTGTTGAAAACCTTAATTTCTATAGTAATGTACATGACAGTAATCTAAATTCCCTACAATGAATATTAGAAAGCTCTTAGCAAAAACATACCTTTTGAAAAGTCCTTATAAATGCTCCTCTGATGAACTTGTTTCTAATGAATGTCTCCCTAATATATTGGGATCATCATCATCAGTAGCATCTTCATTTCTCCCTTACCTTATATTGGCTAGATGTAGCTCTGATAGCAAAGAAGTTCATGAATAGCCAAGCATGCCCAAGATTTCACAAGAAATGCAACAATGATAACAATATTCTTTTGTTTAGCAAACATCCAATCATATTTCACATAGAAGTTCCACATTATGATATTGTAGTTCTTGGTTATTTTACCTATTTCTATGTCTGTATCTAGCCCCTCAAAATTTTGACTTTCAAATGACATAGATGGAATAATTTCATAGTGCCCATATTTGTTTCCATCTTTCACCTTATTACCAATTTTCACTATAGCTCAATTGGTAGAGTTGATTAGCTGGATTTATCTCAAAGTGAAGGCTCAGTTAATTTCTACATGTGTTTAAATTGTTGCATGTATCAAATTTATGGAGTTTCAGTTATGCAAATGTTTTCAGGAAACAGAGTGTCATAGTTATTACTCAATGCTTCGTAGCATAGATGAAGTATAGAATAGAATACACAAATGATAAAGCATGACAATTGCTTTCATTTATTTCATAATGCTTTTTCACATTACAATATTTCATTTGTTTGCAAATATAAATGATTGTACAAATTTGCATTTTTTATGCATTTCTTTTCAAAATGGAAATGAAAGAAGAAATTAAAAGATCCACAAAAGTCGTGGAGATAGCTAAAACCATTCATTGCAAGAAATGAATTATACAACTGAAGGTGGAAAAGGAAGAAGGAGGCAAATAACATAAGACATATCCATCATTGCCTATGTCTTGATCTCTAATTGATGTGCTTGTAGCTTGCTTCATCTTGCTTCTGGTTCCAAGCATACCTACAGAAAATTGGGAAAGTTCTATTAGAGCTCCGAACATGAGTTACACTACATGCTCTACTAACAAAGATATAATTCATCCCTTCAAATGCATACAATTAGCTAAAAATGAGGAGTGCAGTAATGAGAGCCTAAAAATAAATGTCACATCATGGAACCTTTTGAAAATTCATTATTTTATGCTAATTTTGTTTGTTTCCTAGGCAGGTATAGGAAAAGTCATGTAGTTGATCATTTCATGAAGACATAATAGCATGTGGAGTAAAATGGGCTCCCACAAGGGTAGAGCTCGGCATGTTTCCCCTCAACATACAAACGAGGCTAAGTAAGAAAATACAGTTGTCATGCTCATAGGAGCCAATCATGAAGGAGTGAAACATATTTAAGCCATCAAAACAATCAAGAATGTCATTCACAAATAACAATAAAATATGAGAATAATGAAGTGAAAATTACAAGTGAACAATGAGCTCAATTCAAATACAAAATCAAATGAGATGCATCAATTTCCATACTGAAAAAGTTTTAATACTGTCAAATTGATTTCATCTTTGTTTTCATATGATTTGTTCATATTTATTCATGCTATTTCATGGTGACTTTTCTAATGAAGCAGGTGTTACAATTTCATAATGTGATAGTGAACAAGCATACATAATGCCTTGTTTGAAAATAACAACTACAGCTGAAGCAAATGGAAAAGCTCCAAGATGTCATGATCAATTGTTTCTATTTCAAAGTCTGCTATGCAATGATAGTTTTACATCATCAGGGTATGTGCAAGACCATGATGGGCCAAAAAGTGGCAATACGATGGGTATGTGGCTGGCGACATTCTTTTTACCCAAAATTGATGAAACAAAAAGGGTTTTTAAAGGAGACTCTCTGATTTCCACCAATATAAATTATGCCTTACTTTGAATTTAATTAATTATTATTCATTTTCTATTCAAATTACAACTAAAGTCCTGATTGATAGGCTGATTGAAAAACATCTATAGCTTTCAAATGGTATCATATTTTTTGAATCAAAAACATGCATCACATTCTATGCTTTGCATACTATAGGATTGAAAAAGAAAAATTGAATTTCATAAGGTTTTGACCAAGTTAAGGTGGTCACATACAAGTTTTTATATTTTTTAAAAGTTGTAATAAAAAATTCATAATTAATTATTTACTTGGAAAAAAATAACAAAAAAATATGCATCACATCGGGACATGAGTCCTCTACTTATATCTAAAATCTTTAAAAAATTATTATTATTTTATTATGGTTAGGTCAGACAGACACCTACTTCTTATTTTTTCCCTGAAATTTAAGTACTACTACATTGAAATTTCAAATTTTCAACAAATAGATTTTTTTTATAAAAATAAACCTAGTAGTTTATAAACTACATTCAATTTTCTATAGATTATATTCTTACATATTTTTGAAATAATATACATAACTTATTGAAATTTTTATGTCAAGTTGCCTAACTCTAATTTTTCTGAAGATTTTGCCACTTAAGGGCCTATTTTTTCCACAATGATCTTGCACATACCCATCATACTACTATTTTTGAAGAAAAAAAGGTGCATCTGGTAAATGTGATCAAGAGAATGTGAGCAACATCATAGTGACATTAAAGTAACTTACATGAAACCACTGGAACCATAATGTCTGAATGCAATGTTGCATTAAATGAAGTAAATGCATCAATGTATTTGAAAGAGAACAAGTGCATGGAGCAACCATATTTTAAGAGGACATAAACATGCATGAAGAGTGCCAAGGATGGGAACATTGGAATTATCAAACCATTGAATGCAAAATACAATTCTAAGTATGTTCATTGTATCGTTACATGACAGTGGAAAAGTGTAAGTGTGAGCTACATTTCTAAGTGTTCTAGTGCATAAGATGAGTGGCAGGGTAATCTACAGGTGTGCCATGCTGGCCAAATATTATTCTACAAGATACAAACAGTGGAAAGAATTTAATTTTTTCCATTTAGAGCTTTCTCCGAGTAAGGTAAAATCTACTTTTTGAGAACAAATAAAAGAATGTTACAGAAGTGCAAAGTGCAAGAATCAAGGGAATATTTTCTCTTAGAAACAGAATACCCACATGGGGTTTCAGCTTAAATGAAGATTTCCTTTAAAATACACAGTGCCCATGATGGGGTTTTAAATTCAAAATGCAGAATACAACCAAAATGCACAGTTTCGAGCTTTTAAAGCTCTTCAAAATGATAGAAATACCAAGTATTGGTCGTGGCCATGAAGTTACAAATTCATAAGGTGAAATATTTTGAATCCAAATGCTTTTGTTAAGAAGAAAAGGAGTATTATTTTACATCATGAGTTGAGCCCAGAGGTTGGAGAGGTTTTTTCCTTCTATTTTACAAATACCCACATGGGATTTCAGTTTCAAGTGCAGATTTCTTCTTATTACAATTTACCCATTTGAGGGTTTATGTCAAAAGATGCGAGTAATGGAAATACAGTGGGTTTTCAAGATACCGAGATCAGTCCAAAGCTAGCCATGGCCTGAAGGAAGCTTTTTGGCTCATAAATATGCACCAAGGTCAAAACCCATTTGAGTTTTCCATCAAAATCTCAAAATCAGAGCAAACAACATATAGAATGTGAGTTTTCCTTATGAAAATTCATCAAGAATCATGTTAAAACTTTCAGCTTGTACAATGGCCTACATTTTTTTTGAAATAACAATCATCTTTCTTGTAGAGAGAAGCTTTTATAAGCTTTTGTTTAAGAGGACAACAAAAAGAAAAAATAGAGCTTACCATCATATGCCTAGAGAAGAAGCCCATAAGCTCGCGACTGAGCCAATAGAACTTCATTTGATTCCTCAAACCAAGTCCCTCATGGTGCCTCAGAGAGAGAGAAGAGATACCAATAGTGAAACAAGCAAAGGAAATCAGAAAATATATGCCATGGCCGTGGCTTATAAGCCAAATTATTTCAAAAATAGTGCAAAGAAGCCATGAAATGGCCTGAGAAAATAATTTACCAGTCCATTCTAATGGAGATTCAACTAGCAAAAGGGTCAATGGCCAACTTCAAATTCTTCCTACTCAGACCCTAGTTTCATGGTGGTGGTGCACTTCTTTCCAGTGGAGTGTTTTCTCCAAAGAAAAAATGAAATGAGACCAAATTTTAGGGTGTTGTTTCCCTTAACCCTAATTTGAACTTAGGGGTATTTTGGCAATGTTTTTAACATATTAAATTCCTATGTCAAAATATGGTGGCCTTTACATTGTTTAGGTCGACCATTTACTAGGGAACATTTGATATTATTTGCCCAAGTTTTAGGTTAGGCATTTTGTTATTTTGCAAAGTCTTAAAAACCCTTAGGGTTTTTAATTGTTTTCAGATGCCTTTCTTAGAAGATAAAACATTCATATTGATGCTTAGATTTTTTTTTTATTGATTTTATAGAAATCAATTTTAAAACTCAAAGGATAAATACTATCCAATATTTATATGATTTTTGGAGAAAATCAATTGTAATAAGAGATACAAAAGAATTTTGCAAAGATTTTTTTCAAAAATCTTTAGTTGCAAAATCAAGATATGGATAAGCCTTGTTTTGTAAAAAGGAACTGTAAATCTTGTAAAGAAAAGATTAAAACAATGTTTTATAAATTGTTTTATTCTTTTGCTATTTTTAGTAGTTTCATGAATGCTGGGTGATCAACTTTTCCTTGGGAGAAATTGAGTTGCATGGGGTTAAGATGAGGTTCTTTTTCAACTTTTAAAGTAGATTAGGCCTAATTTTGGAGGTGTTTTGGATGGACATGCAGAAAGTGTGAGTTTTCCACTTTTATTACACAGTATGACGCAAATTTGAATGCTTTTTTCTAGGCTTTTCTATTGAGCTCGGATTAGGGTTTGGAGGGATATATTTTAAAGAAATAATTAGAGTTTTTCTTAGTTTAGATCATTTTTTCTTCCTCTTTTGTTCATGTAGAGAGTCTTGTAAGCAGTTTTGTACACAAATTTTTGAGAGTTTCATAGGTTTATGCTTTGCAAGCAGTAATTTGATGTGTCTTGTGATTCAAATTTGTTGGATCCTTTTCCTGTCTTATTGTTGTTAACTGATTTGCAGGAGTTGCATGCTAATTCAGGTTGTTCCTTGCATTTATTCTAAACCTTTGCACAATCACTTTTGGGTTATATGTGTTTTTGAAAAGGAAAAAATAGGTTTTACAGGGACCTGAAACCACAAAGTTTAAACATACAAAGATAGAGCATTGGGTTATATGTGTTATGAGATTGTGAGAATCAAGTTTAAAGGGGTGATGAGAGTGATTCATTATCAAAAATCTTCTTAATGTCAGTTAATAATTTCAGGAGATATAATTTCAATCATAGGTTTTAAATTCAGTTTAATCTTCTAACTCTTTACTTCAAAAATCATTTAGAATAGGAATTATCATTCGAAGAACCAACTCACTCTAGAGATTCCTTCTTCACTTAGATCACCCACATCTGAAGAAGGTTTCTATGTGTCAATAGATAGTTAATTTTTCTACAAACTTAGCATAGGGTGCATATTTGATTGATAACACACCTAGTCACCCTTCTAGCATTGCACCAATTGATTTAAATGGTCTAGGTTTTAGGTTCAATTAACATACAAAACTGATATTAAAAAGGTATGAAAACACATTATCTACATCAAGGTAAATATTTTATGATTTTCAAATCAACTAACTATGCTTCTACTGTAGGTTTTTCATATAGTAGTGATAGCCTTTATGGTTGACATCATCAAATTTGTGCTTATATGTATCACTTAAGCATGAACCATGAAGAGATGCAGACATTGAATGCCTCTTACCAGTGATCTGTAGTGAACTCAACAAAAATGTTTGGCTAAAATTTATCAAATTCTGACTTATAATAATGAAACTATACATGGCATGTTAGGTGAGCTTCTGAAAACCCAAAGAAACTAAAATCCTCCATTTTCTTAGTATCTAAGCAAAGTGATAATTCATATTAATATATATTTTCCTTATGTAGGTGCTTCCCTCTTTTTATGCCAACCCATTATGCATAAAATAGATCTCCATAGATTCTACCATCTTCCAATGTGAATAATGGCCATTCAAGTCTATTGATTGTGTCTATTTGGTTTTGATTCCTTGCTCAATTTGTGATTCCTAAATTATCTATTTTATATCTATTTTTGTTTTGTTAGAAATTTTGTTGTTGTGTGCAATGTGGCAATCAGAACTTCCTAAATTATCTATTTTATATCTATTTTTATTTTGTTAGAAATTTTGTTGTTGTGTGCAATGTGGAAATTAGAACAACACCTAGGTAGTAGAGATTATCAATTGCTTTAAATGTTCTAACCGAATAGGCCTAACATAGTACTAGTTAAAATCAAACACCAATTAACAAAATCCTAGAAGCTAAAATAGATTGTCTCTATTTTCTAAATGAAATAATACACTTGGCTAATCCCTCTCAACCTTTATGTCTCCTCATAGATATAGTAAACAAGTTAACTTGTTATATGCTTTAATAGAGAATATGTGAGGCCAGAAATTTGATAGTAGTTTTTAGTGAGCGAATGGAAAACAAAGCACAACCACCCTAAAAGACACAGTGGCACAAACTACGACAACATTAATTGAAAGATAAAACCAAAACAATGAATTAAATTTCTACCCAAAGCTGAGACCCAAAGCTAAATCAAAATTATGAATCGTTGTTTTTTGCATCACAAGGCCTATTACAATAAAACCCAATGTAGCCATTACAATAGTCCTCTATATTGGCCTCCAAAAACCACACATTGTTATTGTTTTCAGTCTGCTTGAGAAGAATGATAAATAAATAACATTTAATTGAATCCCCTATTTCAAGTAGAGTGAAAAACAAGGAATCAAGAAGAAACCTACCTATACCAGTTGAAATGGTTGACCAATGTTTGGTTGAAAATACGTAGAGTTTGCAGGAAGAATTTAACATAACCCTAACATAGTAGAATTTTTTCCTAGCCCTAAAGTTGCAGGTGTGCATGTTTGTAAACTATCATAGCAGAGACAAGGCACGTGAACTACTTTCAAGAATGCCACCAACCCAAAGATTTTCAACCCCTTCTAACAATTTACAGGATCCTTCCTCGAAACTTGTGTGATCTCTTGTATAGAAATGCCCACAAAGCCCTTGTCAATTTCCAAAATGTCAATAAAAAAGTGCCAACAAAAAATTATTGAATATTTAAGGTAAAAAATTTGCATCTTTTTGACCCAACTAACAAACCAACAATAAATCATTGAAGAAAATTGAAGTTTGATTGGCTATGACATAATGGTTTAGTCATTGTTTAGCATTCAAAGCTTCTGCAATAGTTCATAAACAGAGAAAAATATTAGTTATGCGGAAGGTGTTACCTATTTGAACATGTCCGGATGATTTTCGAAATCAACGATTTATAGCGTCTAAAATATATACAAGACGATTGAAACCATCTTAACCATCAATTATTTACCGTTGTTCACTCTATTTTCATTCATCATTTTTTTTTTATCATGGTTCATTGTATTTTTGTTTATCGTGTTTTGTTTGACTATTTTTTTCTTGACAACACAATACAATATTTTGTAGAATGTTCATGCTTTCTATTTCTCCTTTATGTAATATAAATAATTTAATGAATAGAAAAATACTAATAATAATAGTAAGTATAATATGATATTATAATAATTTATATAATATCATCTATAAATAATATTATATCTTGTCATATAATAATTAATATATTATAATATCATTTTTATATGATATTATAGTTATTATATAATATATATACATTTTAAAAATAATGTTTTTGTAAAGGAAAAAATAGGTTTTACAAGGACCTAAAACCACAAAGTTTAAACATACAAAGATAGAGCAAAAAAGTCCAACAAAAATAGACAGCTGTCCCAAAAAGGAAATGACAACAAAGAAGAGACAATAGGGTCCAAAAAAGGACCACCAAAAAGCCAGAGATGACCACCACAGCACTACTACAAGATGTTCATCAACTCCTCGACTTCCTTATCAACTTCACTCATATCCTATAATCCCTGCTTAAGGATTTGAACCATATGTGGAGAAGCAGGGGCCTTCCTCTTCATGTTAGCCTGGGTGCGAGTCAAAATCCCTTCAACACCAACTCTGCTACAACCTCTGTCCGCATCCAAGTCCACGACCAACGAGCCCTTTTGATTTTTTTCCAACTTTTCCACTATAGCGTTAATGATAATGGCATTGTGCCTGGAAATTTTATGATTATGCACCACAGTGGCCCTGATATTTTGGCCAATCTTGGACATATTGCTCTCCAGCCTAGTCAATCTTTCCTCCTGCAACTGTTGTCTTTTCTCCGTTAAGGGGGTGTCCTGTCCATCATTCTCATTACAGCTCTAGCTAATCTTCTGCTCCAACTCCATGACTCTATTGCTAAGATCTCTATTACGGCCACTCAAATCACAAACTTCCTTCTAGGCCCACTTAAGAATAGTGAAAAGGCCATCAGCACTTTTTTCCGCCATACCCATTATGTCATCAGGCCTAAAGATGTTCGGGGTAGAATTAGTTTCATCCTAATTTGGGGATCTTTTAGGGGCATTCACAAATCTACCAGACACAGGGGCACTAGGGGCTGACTCTTTACTGGCCATAGGTTTTTCAAAATGAATTTCCAGAGAATTCCCAGAGTACGAAACCAACTTAGTAACCGAGGTTCCTTTAAACCGAGAAACCAAACCCGAGGTAAGACAACCTGGTGAAGGCTGGGGATTAAGACAAGACAGTGGAGTAGAACCCAGGGTAGGGTAACCAAGCGAAGGCTAGGGATTAGGACAAGAAGGCAGCATAGAACCCACAAGGATATTCCGACAAGAAAGGGACTGGGGAACAATGGTTTTATGACCAACATGAGCAAAAGCAAGAGGGGCCAGAGGATCATTCTCCCTACTACTTTCTGTATCCTCATCGTCCAAATCCCCAACAGCAACATCTTTAGGCAGAGTAGGTAAATTTTGGAAATGCTCAAAGATGAGCCTGACAAGACCAGGGTGAATAATAGAAATCCGCCTAGGGTTTCTTTCAATTTCATCAAGGCATTTCTTCAGAGAAGAATTTAAATAAAAAAGCAAAGAGATACGAACCTTGTGACAAAAGTGGTTCAAAATGGCAAAGTGGTAACCATACGCCCTGGTGAAGTGCCCATCAACCATGATGTACTCCATAATGACTCTCAAAACTTTCCTCCAGATTGATTTAATGGACTCCACATCAAAGTAGATATTGGAAACCTTAACCAGCTTAGCCTTCTCCTTATCTTTCTTTGAAAATTTGATAACTGCTTCATCAGAGAACTGGCAGTCCCAATAAAATTTCACACCCTCAGTCGAAAGACCAGTAATCTCATCGATGAGTTGCTCATTCATCTTAACTCTTCTGCCAAACAACACAATCTCACCATTATTCCAGTTTTTGGCGAAATAGTCCAGCATCGACTCATCAGTTCCATGGAGCTTTTCTAAAAACGGAACTAAACCTCCCTTTTCAATTTTTTTCAAAGCTTTAACATTCTTTCTATGCTCTTGAAAGCAGCTTGGCTCAACACGTTTTCTCTCTCCCCCCATCTTCAAAGCTCTACTATACCAAACCCTACAATTGCTTTGGGTCCCGTTTAACCATATTTTTCCAGACACCCAGAAAGCGTGCCGAAAATGCTTCTTGAAAAGGAAAATGACGTCGGTCCCATCAAATCTAATGAGATCGACGTATTTAATCTTTATCCGCTTCATCATGGCGAAGACAAACTTCTCTTCCATGCATAGAATCATAATAAATTAGAGCTTTAACTTCATAATGGAGGTAATCATTCTTCCTCCATGTGTTTTCCCCACCCTTCTTGACCCCTTCATTGGCAAAGTAATCTGCCACCTTATTGGCTTCTCTAAAGGTGTGGGAAACTTTCACTTTATCAAATTTACTTAATATGGCAATTGTATCTTCGATCCACTTTTTGATGGTCCACGAAGGGGGGATTAACCCAAGAATACAGTCTATTATGTTCTTAGAATCACCCTCCAACCAAAGACATTTCATATTCATTTTCAAAGCCAGGTTAACCGTGTGATAAGCCCCGACAGCTTCCACAACATGATTAGTTTGGGTGCCAATGTCAACAAAATCCGCAATAAAAACCCCTGCATTGTCCCTTAAAACACACCCACTACCAGCAATCCCAAGGTTACCTTTAGCAGCACCATCAAAATTGGCTTTAAAAATAATGTTATATATAAATTGGTTTATAATATATAATATAATGTTAATATAATTCATATATAGATAAATAATATACTATAAAATTATATAACATAATAATATATAAATAAAAAATATAAATTATTAATAACTATTTTATTAATAATTACTATATAATATACTTATTATAAATAACTATAATATAATATAATTAAATTTACATATTATATTATAAATTTATCATTAATAGCTATAATATGTAAGTAATAGTTATTTATTATATATGCGTCAAATAACATAATATGATATATTATATAATATTATTGATACTTACTAATAAAATATATTATTTACATATAATAGTTATATATATATATTGTTAATAAATATATTATATAAGTATAATATATATATATATATTAATAACTATAATATTAATATTATATGTTATATAATATATTAATAAATTAGATTTATATTATATATTATATTATAGAATATATATCAATAAATATAATATGCATATATTATTTATTATATTTGTTTTTATATTATATATTCTATATACAATATATAAATAGTATTATATAGTTACGCTGAACATGTGTCATATTTGAATCTAAATTAGTTTGATCTTGGTGATTAGTGACAAAGGATGATCCTTAAACATGCAACACATTAAAAACTATCTTTCCCATTCATTTTTATGTGGTTCAGTGCATTCCTATGTGGCTTGAAGGTGTTTCATTCATGATCTTATTTGCAACTACTAGCATCCAACATGTACAAATTTTCCTAAATTATTTCTAAGTGGACATCTTCATGGGGGTATGGAGCAGGAAGGAGTGTTTCTAATGCAAATAATGGGAATGATGAGCATTACATGTTCATTGTGAATGGACTAGTTTTATAGTGACCTCCAATTCTAGGTGGAGCATTGATTCTTACATGTGCCAAGTCACACATACACACACACAATCCATGTTTCTCCCTCCCTATCTCTATATCTATCTCTATGTCTCTCTCACTCACACATTCCTTATTTCTCCCTCCCTATCTCTATCTCTTTATCTCTCCCCCTCTCTATCTCTCTCTACTACTTGTCTCTATCACCTCCATCTCTCATTCTTGCCCCCTCTATCTCTATCTTCTCATATCTCCCTCTCCCTCTCTATCTATATTTTGTTATCTCTAAATATATATCTCTAGCTCTTATTCCCTTTATATTTCCCTCTAACTATATTTCAGTATCTCTAACTCTCTCTCTTATATCTACCTCTCTCTATATATCACTATATATTTTTCTTTCTTTCTCTCCATCTCCCTCCCCCTCTCTATCTATATCTCATTATTTATACCTCCCTCTCTTACTCACTCTATCTCTCATGTTTTGTATCTATATCTATTTATTTCTCTATATCTCATTCCCACTCTTCTCTCTATTTATTTTTATTCATCTCTTTACCTCCATCTACCTATCTCTGCCCATATTCATCTCTAGATCTCTCTATATATCCTCTATATATATCACTCCCTCTCTCCCTTGCTCCCCCTCTCCTTTCTCTTTGTATTATTCACTCCATCTCTCCTACTCTCCTAATCTCTTCCTATCCATATTTTTCTCAGCCTTTGTCTCTCTATCTTTCTCCCTATTTCTCCATATCTTTCCATATCCCTCTCTATCTCTCTATATCACCTTGTTTCTACATATCTACCTCCTTTCCCATCTTCTTCTCTATCTCCCTCTCTACCTATCACTCCCCCCTCTTCTCTCTCCCTATCTCCACCCTCTTCTCTCTCTCTCTCTACGTCCTCTACCTATATCTCTTCCTTTCTCTCCCCACTTCTCTCTATCCGCCCTCTTTATCTCTCCCCCTACCCCATATCTATCAATCTATCTCTACATCTCTCCCTTTCTATTCTCATATTTCTCTATCTCTCTTTTCCCATATATCTCTATCTTTATCCCTCTCTCTCTATCTCCCACTATTTCTCTCTTCCTCTCTCTATCTCTCCATCTCTCCTTTATTTGTATATCTCTACTTCTCTCTTTTTGTCCCTCTATCTATCTCTTTGTTGATATCTCCCTCTCCCCCTCTCTCTGTATTTTCTTATATATCTATATCTCTCTATTACTCTATCTCACCAGCTATATATATCTCTCTCTATTTCTCTCACTCCCCCTCCTCTATATCTCTCTAACTCTCTATGTGATTTCCCCTTATGGAATTGTCCTAAGTTTACTTTTTCTATCTTATATTGATGTATTCACATAGATGTGTGATACAATAGTGTAATGATAAATTTTAAAGAGAAACCTTCACTTAATTATTAAACATTTTTTTGTGATAATGGTAAATAAAATTTTGATACAAATTAAATAAGAATCTGATATAAATAGTTTACAATTATCAAGGTATTAAAATGTAGGATAGGTATTATGATCAGAATGTTGTTTCTAATTTAACTTGTCTGATTCATGCATAAATACTTGATATCTATATTGATTGTTGTGTCTGATTGGAGCCTTCAATTCATGCAATTTGTTGTTAGGCTAGGTGTCTGAATGCTAACAAATGAATCACAACATGATTAGAGAATCAACGCCCCCTTGGAGTTGTCTTGCCTTTTGTAGAACTGAGTTTTCTATTCCAATAATCGATGCCTCTAGCTTCAAATTATTCTTGTCTTTATACCCACAATGGGCCAAGAGTCATGGCTATTTGTTGCAACTTTTTTCAAAGGTCATGATGCTTTGTTTAGTTTAATTGTTGTTCTTTTATTTTTCCTTTTAATATGCATCACAACCTTTAGAATATAATAGTTGCATTAATTAAATATTAGTTAAGTGATGTCTCTTTATCTTATAAGGTCCATTTGGTAAGTATTCACATCCTTTATTCTTTTGTATTTATTCACTTGTCTTTATTCTGTTTTGTCTTATCCTATCTTGTTTTATTCACTTTGTCTTTTGTTTGCATATAACTCAATTTATTAAGGAAATCATCATCTTTAGATCCACTATTTTTTTTAATGAAGGTTGAACTGTACTTATTAATAATCTATGTTTGACATGAAATTCTTTGTTTGTCTTGGACAAGTGATGGGATGTTAAACTCTATCTCATCCTCTCTATTACCCTATCTCTCTTAATTTTTCTCTCTCTACCTCTCTATCTATTTATCTCCATCTTCCTCTCTCCCTTTATCTTCATCTCTACCCATATCTTCCTTTCTCTACCTTTATCTCTAAACATGTCTCCTTCTCTCTCTTCCTAGACCTCAATATCTAATTGCTTTTATCTCTTTATCTCTATCTCTCTCTATATCTCCCTCTCCCTCTTCGTAGACCTCTATAACTAATTATTTTTTCCTCTCTATCTCTATCTCTATCTTTATCTCTATCTATTTATCTTATCCTTTCTCCCTCTCTCATTATATGCCCCTCTCTCCCTTTATATATTTATTTCTTTTATCCCTACATATCCCTCTCTCTTCTCTCTCTTTATCTCTCCCTCTCCTTATCTATATCTCTCTTTATCTCTTTATCTCTCTTTATCTCTTCATCAATGTCGCTATCTTCCTCTCTACCTCTATCCTCTATCTCTATCTCTTACCCCTCTCTCTCTCTCTCTCTCCACCCCCCTCTCTCTCTTTCTTTATATCCCTATTTATTCCTTTATCTCCCTCTTTCCCTATTGCAAGCATACTATGAGCCTATTGGTAATGGAGCTTGATTATCTTCTTGATTCAAAGGTTTTGTTTCAATCATGTTTGGATCCTTCTAAGTGGATACATAGTTGCTTTGAATTTTGTTTCAATAATTTTTGGATCCTTCTAAGTGGATGCATAGTTTCTTTGAACCTATCACTTTTCCAATGAGACCTTTGTTGCACAAACAACAACATTTGCTAATTGGCCTACCAATTGACCTATGCATGCAAAAAATAGACCAAAATTTTCTCTAATTGATCTTCCACACCTCTTCGGTGTACCCATTGCACACCAAGGTGTGATTGCTAGTTGATAGATATTTAAAGATAAACTTTAATTTTGCTTTGGATAGACTTGCCCTAACTTTAATTTTGCTTTGGATAGACTTGCCCTCTCAATGAAACTAAAATTATAGAATAATGCGCGTAGTCTCCGATACTTAGAAATAAAAACATACATGTTCACCATCAATATCAAATCATGGGCAATGAGGGAAAGGAAATGGAAGTAGCTAGAAAGTGTTTTTTCGTTCATGCGCATGCGCGTCTATTACCTAGTGCCGTATTCCACACTCATCTCTCAAATCACACCCTTGCGTCTCCAGTTCGTCAACGATAGATCAATATTCAATGCGCGATGGTCATTTCTTGACTTTCCCCGCGACTCCAATCTCCTATTCCCCACGGGAATGTCTATTTGGTACAGAAAAAGTCATAAAGCAGGTTTCACGGGCAGCAGTTCAGAACCATCAAAACAAAGTCATAAAGCAGGCCTCACAGGTAACAGTTCAGAACCAGACACAATAAAACAGATGGACTGGCACAGATAACCAAACAGCAACAGGCCACCCGGACAATACAGTTTAGTCTGTTAAATAAATGAATTTCGGCTAAAGTGCATTTTCTCATAATTTAATTCTCTATTTCTAGAATGATTGGCACTGTCATGGCAATGCATATATCTCTCGTGTCTTGTGTGCTTTGAGGTAGACTTACGGAGATCATGAGTTTCACCGTTTCCTCCGGCGAGAATGTTTTTCTCTGTTTCTGCATTTCTATGGTGTTAAGTATTCCGTGCCTACGCGTATGCAAGTCAGCGGAGACGTATTGCAACAGTGGTTTCAATTTCACGGAAGGAAGCAAATTGGAGCAAAACAGAAATATAGTTGTCGATAATCTTGTCCGGCACACATACTCATCTGGCGGTTTCAATACTAGCGTGTCTGGACAAAGCCCAGATCAGATTTACGGAGCTCTTCATTGCAGGGGAGACACGACAGCTAAGGAATGCTTCGATTGTTCGGTGGAGATAAATTCTACGACTCAACGATTGTGTGCGCATGCGGCAAGCGCACTAGTGTTTGTTAACGACAAGTGCCGCCTGAGGTACAATACTTCCAACTTCATCGGAAAACTGGATAACACCACCGAGCTATACCGTATAAATGGCGAGAACGCCACAGATTCTGCTGCGTTTAGCTCGGCTGTTAAGAAGCTTTTCTCCAATTTGGCGGCTACAGTTGGTGAGTCGCCTATTATGTATGCATCTGGTTTCACTTCTGATTACTCTCAGATTACCAAGATTTATGGTCTCATTGAGTGTGGAAGAGATATTTCTGGCAAGGATTGCAAAGCATGTTTGTCCAGGGGAATTGGCGGTCTGTTGAACAAGAGTGAAGGCGGATATCGTGTTGGAGGTCTGGGTTGGTTCGGAAATTGCTTTGCTGTTTATCAAACTTACCCTTTCTTTTCTTCTACATTGCCGCCTCCACCACTTCCCCCATCATCAAGTTTACCTTCACCAAGTAATGTTCATATTAGCTTATTTTTTATTTTATTTTTATCGATCCGGGGCTTAATTAGGTTATCTTTATATCGCATTCACTAAAATTGAAAATTGATGTTGCATGCAGAAAAGTTTTCAAACAAAATACCCATAATTCTGGGTTCCCTTGGCGGATTGGTAATCCTCATATTATTGGTGGGATTGCTGTTTACCGTGCGAAGAAAATTGAAGCCTGCAATACACGGGAAGGGTGGATCCCAAGGTATTTAATTAGGACGTATCTTAACGTTTCTTTTCTTTGGGAATTGGAAAAAAAAATTCAAATTTTAATGTGCATAACAATCACAAATTGGAAAGGGCGGCTGTTTTAAGCGGTTAAAAATGATCAGCCTTTAATTGGATGGATGGTTTAATTGATACTTGTGATTGATAAGAACTTCCTATTTAACTTAGATCACTGAAGGCATAGTTGATCGCTTTGGCTTATATCTTTTTTTTCCCTAAAGGATTATGGTATGACATTTTGATACAACACAGCCACGCCAAATCCAATATACATCACAATAGATACTTCTTTTATATCCCTATTCAAATTGTTTAAAACTTCAAAGTATCAAATCCATAGGTCATTATTCATGTGACTGTTTAAAATCCATTTGTTTCTTTGTAATTCTACTTTCACATACCTCTGAGCTTGAATATCCAGGCGGAGGTGGAGAAGACTGGTCATTTAGTCTGCATCATCAAACAACATTTAATTTGGAAACATTAACAGCTGCAACTAGAGATTTCCATGAGGATAACAAGCTTGGAGAGGGTGGATTTGGTATTATATACAAGGTAAAATTATATTATATTTATTTGATTTCTTATTATGCAACTGCATATCAATTTGTTTGTTATAATTGATTAAACTAGATATGCTTGATTTTTCTTGTTAACATGTTTATCATATGAGAACGAAACCTATTCATACTCATACTAAATCGTATTCATGTTGGCATTTAGAAGCCTAGAGATAGTTATCTCTATAGCCCATGTTCATAAAGTCAAATTGTTTGATAGAAATACGCTAATAGTCTATGTTTAATCTCAGGGCACTATGCGAGATGGTAGAGACATAGCAGTGAAAAAGTTGTCCTTACAATCTCCACAAGGGAAGAAAGAATTTGAAAATGAGGTCAAGTTATTGACCAATATTCAACATCAAAATCTTGTGAATCTTCTTGGATGTTGCACTGAAGGATCATAAAGTTTGCTTGTTTATGAATACTTAGTCAACAAGAGCCTTGACAAAATACTATTTCGGTAAGTAACTCCATTCTATCTAGAACTAAAATTCAAACAATTACATAAAATGTTTAGGCTACTCTATTGTAATGCTAAAAACAAAGTGAGTTTTGAGATCCACAACGAAGCAGAGAGTTGGATTGGCAAAAGCGTTTCAACATCATAGTTGGAGTAGGTCGCGGGCTTTTGTTCTTACATGATGATTCTTGTCCACGAATCATTCATCGGGATATCAAAGCAAGTAATATTTTGTTGGATGAACATATGAATCCCAAAATAGCAGACTTTGGGATAGCACGATTATTTCAGGAAGATGAGAGTCACATTAGCACATGAGTTGTTGGAACATAGTAAGAATTTCAATTATTATTGTTATTTTCTCTCAAAAACAATTGGTTCACCTCATGCCTTTCTCCACTCACAATGAATTAATTTATGGGTCAATTCCTACCATAATAAAAAAAATTGATATAG
Source organism: Sequoia sempervirens (assembly GCA_007258455.2). Taxonomy (NCBI): domain Eukaryota; kingdom Viridiplantae; phylum Streptophyta; class Pinopsida; order Cupressales; family Cupressaceae; genus Sequoia; species Sequoia sempervirens. Next base: position 121,656,425 of record VDFB02105785.1, read on the forward strand.
TTTTTTATTTTCATATACAATGGTTATTCGGCACCAGAGTATGCCATGTAGGGCCAATTGTCTAATAAAGCTTGTGTATAGCTATGGTGTTGTACTTTTGGAAATTGTAAGTGGAAGAAAGAATACATATTCTCAACTTTCTGATGGAGTCCCTGGCCTTCTACAATTGGTAAGAGATTATTTCTATGAATTTTGTTCTATGCAATTCTATTTAAAATTACAAATAATTAATAGCCATTATAAATTTTATAACAAAGTAAAATACAAAACTATTTAAAGCTTTTGACTATTTCAGATCAATTATGCAGGCATGGGAATGTTACAATAGAGGAAATAGTGTGCATCTTATTGATAAAGGTTTAGTTGAGAATTGCCCTATGGAGTAATGCTTCAGATGTATTCATGTGGGCCTGCTTTGTACACAAGAAGAGGCATCGCTTCGTCCACCAATGTCTATTGTCTACTCAATGCTTTCAAAAATTTTGTTTACCAACTTGCCAAATCCCAAAAAGCTAGCATTTGTAAGTGTTACACATAATGGAGAAGACCCGCCCTCCATGGCATACATCTAGATGTTAGAAACACTTCTTAATCATTCTCATTTGTTTCGTCTCTCAGCTATGCTTCCATGATAATTGCATGGGCTTTTTGGGTTCTATGCCAATGGTCAATGGAGGAGATGATGAGTGACTATAGCATTCCAACTGCTTAATAGTAGACTCATCAATCGCTTTGTTTATTTCAGAATTATAAAAAGCTTTATAGTTATTAGTATAATGTTTTCCCTATAAAATATTCCTTTGTTTAAAAAATATTAATTTTCTTTTTTCTTTTAGTTTTTGTTCAAAAAATATAGTAGAATAATTGTTTTAATATTTCAAAAAAAGAAAAAACAATTGTTTTAGGTAAATATTAGAGTTTATAATATTATATTTTGTTTCATAAAATCATAATTTGATTGGAAGGTTCTTTTAATATAATTATTTTATTAATGTTAGTTTTTGATTAAGAAAGTAGGGTTAATGGGACCTAACCCTACAGAAAAGAGAAACAGGCCTCATAGCCAATAGAACAGACCCAGAAATGAAATAGGCCACTCAATCAATAGATCTAGCACAAACAAATTAGCAAAATGAAAGAGGACCCCACTACCAACAAAATAGGCCAACATGCCTGTCCACAAAGCTGCAAAGTAGAAGCCAACAACAAAAACCACCCCAAGGGTGGGTAGGATTGTAGTCTAGAAAAATATATCCCTTGCTCGATATGGGAATAATTAATGATAAATTGGATTTAATGTCACCTTGATTTAGTGTTGTGAGGTGTTTTACACATCCACATTGGGTCTTGGGCCCGTTTTAAGCTAAATTAACCTAACCTTGTCCTAATTTAATGTTGTAAAATATATTTATTTACATCTTTACATTAAATTTGGGAAGCTTGTAAATCAAGTAGACCTAATATAGTGTTGTAATGTGTTTTACACATTCACATGGGATTTAGGGCCCTTCTAAGCTAAATAAACTCAATTTTTAGTTAATTTAGTTTTGTAAAGTGTATTTATTTACACTTTCACATTGGATTTTGGGCCCTATGGAATTTATGACCTTAATATTATTATTAATATGCCCCTATGACCCCATATTGTGCATCCCAAGGCATATTTCAATCAAAAACATGGCAAAATCAACATAAAAACTTAAATTCTTCACTCACAAACATCATAGCTGGCAAAATAGCCCCTCTGGACCCATTCGCCACCTTGGGAAAATGAGTCCCATTTGAGCTATTTTTGAGGCTTTGATTGGGAAAAGTGGGTTTTTAATTCAAAATTTTCCTTTGTCGGCCTTGAGGATCAAATTAATGGTCATGTGAGTGGATTTCCTATATAACAAAGCCTTCAAATACTCATTTCACACAAGAATAACCCATTTTTTACTTTATAAAAAACAAGCAACATCATACATTCATGAGATCAAGCTAAGCAAGCAAGAGTTAAGCATTCCAAGTCTTCAAAAGGCCATCAAGATAGCTTTCAAGATAGCTTCCAAGGCATTCAAGAGCAAGATTCTTCATCAATTGTTGCAGTAATTCAAGATCCATCATCATGGAAAGGTTCTAATTGCATTACTTCATTATCTTATTTCATCATTTGGTTTAATTACCTAGAAGGCATTTTCCCAAGGCAAATGCCCATTCCGTAACAATCAACATTTTATCTCTTTCTTTGTGTGATTGTAGATCTAGGTGTTTTGAAGACTTAAAGATCATTGAAGAATAGGTTACAAGGTTGTTGGAGTTGTCTCCCCATTTGCTAGGTCATTATCTTCACAAAAAGTCACCTACAGGCTTTAAATTGACAGTTTTTGATCTAAGAACCTAGAGAAGCAGAAAGAGCAAACTGAGAAGTGCAGATCAGAACTTTGAACTTCCAAAAAATCTAAACTAAACTCATTCGCCAATAGTGGGGAATAAGTCCTACTATAGGAATTTTTAAGAGATCTTTGCAGATTTGGATAGCCATTTGGCTAAAACTTACTCTGGTATAGTTTTTCATAACTAGGATTGATTCAGCTAGAATGGAAAATTAGTCCCAACAGGCCTAAAAAGTAGGAATTTCAAGATTTCAGAGCTCCATTCCATCTCTCTTCAGATTCCAGGTGCACACTTTCAATTTTGTAGCTTTCAATTTTGTTTCATGGTCATTTCTAGGTCATTTTGCATATCACACTATGTTTTGTATTTCATTAACTTAAATTCCAAGTTTACGCTTGGTGGTGAACCCCTCATTATACATCATTCAATCCCTAGAACAGTCCCTTTTCCAGATTTCAAGCTCCTTTGCATTGAAATATCAAGGGTTCATTCTTGAGTGAAGAGCAAGGAAATGGTCTCTCCTATTAGGTCCAAAACCCTAGAAGTAAAAGAGAGTACACACCATTTTCTTCTTTTCATTTTGGTGAACGTACATATAGAGCATCATAATTTTGATTTTGAGTGCATTTACATCCTAGATTTAGCTTACATTAACTTTGCATTAGGGTTTTCATTAGTTAATTGGCATATAGGATTTCCAAATTTTTGCATTAGTGAAAGTCCATATAGGTTTCATTTTTGCATCTCAAATCATTGAAAAACATCTGAAAACTGCATTTTCATTTAGTATTCACATCATACAACATGAAAATCACAAAAATCCATTGAAATTTTCTATAAAGTTTCTGAAAAAAATCCTTAGTGGGACTTATTCACCACCTTGGGTGAATTAGTCCCACAACAGATCTAAAACAACCTTTTACAACATTAAACACCTTGTCTTTACACTTTTTTTGCTGCCATTAACTATCTGTTTCAATCGGTGGAGTTTCTATTACATGCATTTCATAAAATCTAGCTTAATTTGGTCAATTTCATGTATTGCTTAATTTAAAATTTGCATTTTCACATTGTTAAATAGCATAATCACTCAATTGTTATCTTCAAAATCTAAAAAATTACATTAGCCTTTTGCATGTTTGTTCTATCATTGTTGCATTTCAATCTTGTAGAACAATGATCACATCATGTTTTTATTACAAAAGACTATAGTTATCATACTTCATGTTCCATTTTCTAATATTGTTTAATGTTACAAGAAAGCTTTGTTAAGTTCATATGAATATGAGGTCCTTTCCCCTCTCTTTTTGTTCATCATTGATCCCTCTCCTAGTATCCCTTCTAAGAGTGAGTTTAGTCTAGTGAAAGAAACCTTGGGTAATCATAACAATCACATTTCTTCTTCTCCTAATATCTCTCCTACTTGTAACAAGGATATTTTAGTGTTAGAAGAACTAATTGGTGAGAGTTTTGAGAACCTAAGTTGTTTCTCTCCTCTTACCTATCCTATTAGGCAAGTCATTACTAAACAAGAAATATTGATAAGTAATTATAGTGATAACATAAGTAAAAAAGATACCATTGAAACCTACCTACATTCATCTCCCAACATCTTTTCCTCTTGTGATGATGATGAGGATATGTTGGTTTTAGATGAGCAAACCTTTAAGATCTATGGCAATCCTCTTTATGATCCTTCCCCTACTTATCCTATTTTGGAAGACATTATGGGACAAAGGAGTGAATATTTGGACAATATTGACAAGCACACTTTTTCTTCTCTTAGTATCTCTCCTAGTGGTGATGAGGATACTTTGACGTTAGAGAACACAATTGACGAAATTCATGAGAATCCTACAGAACAAGACAATAACATCATTGAAAAACAACACAATCTACCCATCAATCATTCCCCTACTTGCGATGAAGTCATTTTAGAAGAAAAAACCTTTAAATTTCATGAACATTTAGTTTTTGATTCTCTTGAAAACTCTCCTCCTAGGGAGGATATCTTGGTAGAAGAAAAATTGAACATTGACACATATAATGAGGCCTCCTTAAGTGAAGTGACATTATAATCCCCTTCACTAATATATCATGCAAATACATACAAGATTCTTGAGGTTATGATGACACAAATTGGATCTCTTTTAATTAGTGAGCTTACTAAGTCACCTCCCATTGGCGAATCACATTAAAAAAAAAGAGATTTCTTGAAATCTATGATGTAATCTAACAATGTTTTGTAGCAACCAAAATATAACATAGTTTCTCAAACATGTAGTGGACCACAAATCGCTCCTGCAACATCACCATTACCTCAACATTATCTTCCTAGTGCTCCTTGTTCACCTATTCATAATATAGTTGAAGATCTTAAGAAGACTCTTGCTAATATATCCATATGGAAACTTATTCAACTATCACCTACATACAAGTTCCTATTTCAAGAAATATTGCAAATAAAGTAGGAGGAGATCCAAGCTTCTATGAAATTGAATAATGTAACATTCTCTTTTCACCCCCCATAAGTCACACAATCTGAAATCACATTCCCTAAACAAGAATTATCCTCACTTGAGATCCAAAAAACGAATGAAGCCTTGATGAGAAAGATGATCATTAATGAAACCACAATTATGCACACTCTTATAGACAATGGAGCATAAATTAATGTTTGTAGCACTTACCTTCTAGACAAAATTGGCATGGAAAAAGGCTCATTCAACTTAAATATGTTCATATTTGTGGCTTTGATAATGTTAATAGGCACTAGGGATGATCATATTACCTATTGAGGTCGGAGTTGTAGTGTTGCCTACCCCTATCCATATCATGCAACGAGCCCTTTCATACAATATTCTCCTAGGGAGACCATGAATTCATGATATCAAAGGAGTCCCATCTACTCTCCATCGTACAATAAAATTTGAATACAACAACAATATATACATGGTTGACGTAGATGAACAAAGTTATGCATCATATGATCACAACATTTCCATCTCCTCTAATACTTTCATTCCAAGATCAAAATTTGAGCTTATACAATTTAATGATAATCCTTCACCTAAAAAAAACTCCTTAGTGATAATTGGGGGTCTTTATATTTTATGCCTCGTTCCAATCAAGAATCCAAAATCTCACCCTCAAAGTCTAAAGAGTCATATACAAATGATTTCTCTTGAGATATAAGTTCTAATGATGATTGGGGTTTTAGACCCCCTTTTATAGGAGAGTTAAAAATATGATAACCTAAACCAAAAACACCTTGTGTTTCATATGCTCAACTTGGTTCTACATCAACAACATTAGCCCATGATAGCAATGGGGGCTATCTAACTCCCATCCCTCATGAAGGGATGATGCATAACTTTAAAAAGGATTTGTGTTCTCATGAAGAAACCAATCCTTCTCAAAAACACAAACCCCCTTCATCTAATTTGAAAGATTTCTATGGTATTGGATACAATCTCCCTCCTACAGGGTTGATGTAAGAAGTTAGGTCCACAAAAAGTTCAAAAAGTGGAAGTGTTTTTGCTGTTTTTCAAAATTTATCACACTTGGACTGAAAATTTGAGACACTTACACAATGAATCTTAGAAAAATTTAGGAATATTAAATTTATCATTTTGAATCTAGTTTTCAAATATGTAATTTATTCAAATACCTAGATGATAGAAATTAAATTTTTATAGGGATGTAAAAAACCACTTTTAAAAGTCATTTTTATTTTTACCATACCATGTACGTGTACATACACTACTTTTTGACCCAAATAAAAGTATTTTTCTAATTCCTTTTGGGGAAAGAGAGCTAACAACATGAATATTGATGAGGAATTTTTTTTGTAATTTTTTGTTTGAATATTTTTTTTATTGAATTTTTATTGGCCTTAATTGCTATTTTTAAAAATCAACGTGTATGAATAGTATAATTGGACCTAAACTAAATATTTTTTTAATCTTTTTTTTTCATTGTCTAGAATTTTTTTTGAAGATCGATGCCATATAAGTTTTTTTGAAAGAAACTTAACCAAAAAAAGGTTACTAAAAAACAAAAAAAATCCCAATATTTCAAGTTTAAGGACTTGTTTTCTAAGAAATTAATTAAAAAATAACAAATATAATCCATATTAATAAAAATTATATATTTGGAAACTAGACATCGTGTTCTCTAATGGTTTTAATTTTATAGATTGATTTAGAAAAAAGGTCCATTAGCCATATTGCCAAAGTTGGACATTCTTCTTCAATTTGCCTTAGTTTTTTAGTTGTAGGTCAAAGGCTAAGGGTCGGATTGCCAAGCCTTTTCCAAGCCTAAAACCAAGGCTTCATATGGGTTGGAGGTTCAAATTTTTAATAACATGTATGTGTTATTAAATCGCATACATGTTATTTAAATAGAATGTGTACGCGTTATATAACACATATGCGTTATCTATTTACCTGTTGGGTAAAGGGAACGAGTATACATTTCTTATTTATCCGTTTTTTCCTGATTTGGAAAATATTGATAAAGAACATTTTTTCTACAACATTCCTTTTTTGCAGTACGGTCCAAAAGCGCCATTTTTTTCTTTTTTATTGTAATTTTGTCTTGTGCAGGGCATATTCTATTCAAATTGTTGGAAGAGACAAATGTAGGTTGAATTTTATAAAGTGGAATCTAATACAAGAAAATTTTACAAGAAGATTTGGAAAAAGAGAATTTTTGGATCTATAATTCATGATGTTTTTGTACTTCAAAGTTTATAGAAGAAAGGATCTTCATACTACATAGTTTTATTTGAATATTTTAAGATGAAGGTAATATGAAAAAAAGGTTAAGAATAATTTTATTTTTTATCAAAGAGGGTTTGGTAACCATGGGATCAAAGCAAAGGAAACATAAATAAATGTAGAAAGGTAATGACACCCAAAGAAACTCAATCAAATAAAGAAATGGAGGCACAAAGACAAAGGGATATAAGAGAAAGGATTCATCAAATGAAAAATTTGGAAGCATCTAGTTCCATGAATGTTGAAGAGGAAACCATGAATGATAAGATGAATGCAGATGATGCAAATGTGGAGATGGTGAATATGGAAGAAAATGCAATTATGGAGACAAACCCAACTATGCCTTCAACTTCAAATTTTAATGATATGGAAATAGCACCTATGCAAACAACTTCAAGTATGTCTTCAAATCCACTTGCCAATGATATGAAAAATGCATCTATTCAAACAATTTATCCAATTATGTCTTCAAACCCAAGTCTTGATAATATTAATCTTAGTTATTTATAGGAAGTTGGATACACTATTGATGATATCAATAATTCTAGGGTTGAAATAATGCAAAAATAAAAAAATGATGAAATATCTTATAAGAATGCATATGAGAATGAAATCCCTCATATTGATGAAAATGAGAATGAAATCCCTCATATTGATGAAAATGAGAGTGAAATCCCTTTTATGTTTGAAAATGAAAATGAAACCCCTTGTGTGAATGAAAATGAAACCCCTTGTATGGATGAATATGAAAATATTATTTTCACAATTGGAAAAGATGTGCTAGGTAACCTTCCTGGTAAGGTATCTTGGAGACAAATGAGAACTTATGGAAATATAATATATGGAATATTTTTTATAGAAAGAAATTAGGATTTCAATTTCAACTCATGGTGCAATTGATGACAATGTTGAAAATGAGAAAAGTGATGAAAAATTAGGCATTTTTGTAAAGCCAAAAAGGAAAGATGATTCAATAGAATAATTCATATCTATTTTTACAATTGCCATTGATTGTATAGGTAAGAAAATTTGATCTAAAGATAAGAATACAACTCATTGCACAGTAACAATTGTTGTGGTTAATAAAGCATCTTCAAATAAAAGAATGTTAAGATTAGTAAATATATAAAATTAAATCTTAAAACTTTTATAAGAGCTGGTAGAAGAAGAGAAAGTATTGAATTAAGGATCCAATTAATCAATGTTTGAGTTTTAGTGGTAGACTCCCAAGATCAGACATGGAATTAACTAATGAAATTAAATCTTTAATCAATTTTTTTTTGCATGATAAATCAAGAGTATCACCTAACATTAGAGATGTCTTAAAATTAAAGGTAGGTTCCAAAATTCATGAACCTCATCCAAAGCATCTCTTAGATATGACTCAAATTGAATTATATAAAAAGAAATAGATGATTAAATCTTACCATTTAATATTAGCATAAGTCAAAGATCGTTTGAAAAGTGTAAACCTTGGTATGTTAGAATTAATAAACAACAAATCTCTTTCTATTGTAAGACTTGTGTACAATTTCATTATTATTATGATATTTTTCAATAGATATGATGCACTTTGCATGCTAACCAAATTATGTAGGACATTTGTGGTATTAACATGCCACCTAAAACAATCAAAGATTTTATAGAAGGTTTGTTTTGTGAACCCTCTAATGGAAACTTATTTTATTTAAAATAATTTATTTATGGAGAATGTGATAGATGTGGTAACTTTTCATTATTAGGAGAATGTATGCATGAAAATAGTTTAGATGAATTTGGACAACAATTAGTGGATGTAAAAAAAATTAAAAATGATGAGTAAAACATGGTAAAATTGGAAAATATTGTGAGCTAATTGTGGAAAAATTTAGTGTGCATGCATTTATTATAGAATTTAAAGATAATATTGTACCTAAATATGTTAAACACTCTCGGTATGCTCTTTGGCTTGATTATCAATTTCATTTATGTAAAAAACACATTCCCAATTGGAATTATATTGTTAGTTGTTGATTTTGCTGAAAATTATACTCTTGCTCCACAAGAAGAAACTCAATCCCAATATTATAATTCCTAGTGCAAGTAGAAGTAGCTATATTTGTTCATATTATTTATAGACATGTAGATAATAGATTACATTCATATGAGTTTGTTCAATATTGTTTTGATATATTTTATAAAAAAAAAGAGAGAGAGGAATTCAAATGAGAGAACATGGTCGGATAATTGCATGGGTCAATTCAAGAATGCTAGAATGTTTTATTGGTTATATAGAGTTCATAAGGAAAATAATATCTAGCACATGTGGAATTTTTTTGAAGTTGGACATGGTAAGGGAGAACACGATGGACTAGGTGCATGTGTGAAAAGAGCTCTTGCTAGAGAGCAAATAAAATATGAGGATGCTGCAAAATTTAGAGATGCACGTGCAATTGTAGATTGGTGCAATAAAAAATTATCTAAAAAAACAAGTGAGAGCTCAATAATTCGATGCTTCTTTTGGTTATTTGATGAAAATGATATTTTTTCTCAACAAGATTGTTAAAAAATTAATGGATCTACAAAATGGCATTCATTTAAGAGTTTGAATGCAATCACATGGACAATATGGACAAGGGAGCTGACATTCTTTTGTAAATTTTGTACTACAGGTGATTGGGAGGTATCTGAAAATATGGAATGGATCAAACAATGGTAGCAAAGAGCCTTAACACCTACATCGACACATGTTCAACATGGAATGACAATTGAAGATAATCAAGTGTTCATATTAGATGACTATGATCATATTTCAGATCTTGTACAAGAAGATACATTAAATTGTATTGATTTTATATGTATACATGTTTATATATGTGAATTAAATATAAGTCACTCTTTATTGAATTTTTTGTTTACTTTTGCAAGACGTGTATGTTGTTGTTGCACTTGAGGGGAATGAAGAGGAGACGTAGTATTGGTTGGCTAGATGTGTTGAGAGAAAACATAAGTTGGTACATTGTAGAGTAGATGATTACAACTTTGAGTATCTAACTGATTCAATGGTTATTGTTGGAACATGGCTTCAAAAATATTTGATAAGAAAGAATGGCTTGCATGCATTTGAAGATTATGAAAGACACAAGAATATTATACATTATTCACATTTGATTTTGGCAACCGATATAGAACTAGTTAGATATCAAGGGAGGCCTGCTAATAAAGTGTTATGGACACTTTCAATGGATGATCATGAGAAAATCATAGATGCATTACAAAAAAGAGTGGATACAAATGGTACAAAAGAGTAGATAAATATTGGTAAGTATATAGTTGTATATATATTTAATTGATAGTCAACATGTAATTAAAAATTTATCACATATACATGTCTATATATATTTGTATTTAG